>CM077807.1:6898678-8098678 GCA_039737535.1 Lagodon rhomboides
GTTTGGCTCCATAAGGGCTGAAAGTCGAGATATTCCAGACTCGCTGCACCAATTTCCGCAAATTATTGATCATTATTTTAGTATTCAGTCTGTCTCTTGCGAGTCCGCTAGCTTTATTTATGTACGTTCAATAGTTTGGTTGTGGTTTGGAAGTCTGGAAACTGAAACTACTTGGTTATGGTTATGGGAAGACTGAAAAACATGGTTGAACGCACAAATGCGGCAATTAAAATCCTTTACTTTGATAGAAGAACTCCATTAATCCATGAAGTAAATGTCCACTTTACATAATTTCACACAAACATTGTAAGTCCACCATTGATTAATACTGTTATTTTTTTGGCAGGTAAAAATAGCCTTTATTATGTTGGATCCCTTATTGTCAATAATCCGAGCACAGTGGGCGGATCGATTGACAATTTGCACACGAGTCAATCAACTGAAGCGGCACGTAGTTTTGGAGAAAAAATCCAAACAATATTAATGAGGTAAGAATACTAACTCAGAAATATTTATTTTTTCCACAGCTGAATAAACAAGCTGTTCTCAAAAGAAAAAAAAAAGATCCCCAGAACACTGTGTGAGGCTAGAAAGGTGGCAGGGTCCGCCACATATAAACAAAGTAAAACAGTTTGAGAGTGTGTTGTCCTTTAAGGTCAGCTTGTTTATTCAGTTTATTCAGTCATGAAAACAAAGAGAGTCGGTTGATTTAGTTTGTTTTGAGCTTTCTCTTCTAATTAAAAATATCTCCCCCAAAACTACATGGTGCATTTTTAAGTGAACATGGATCAGAGTAACAATTTGCATCTTAACAATACAACACAATACAATAGTTGTTTGCCTTTGGCCTCCCATTGAGGTTCAGTTTTGGCCCTCCAAGGGAAAAAGCTTGTTTAAAAGTAACCAAAGTGAGGGTGCATGTTATGTGGCATGTCCTATTGCGAGTGTTATATTACTATGTGGTATTTATTTAACATGTAGGCAACATTTTTTGTAGATTGCAGCAGTTGCCCCCCCCCCGGGTGCCCCTTTTATTTCTCCGCCCCTGCCCCTCAAACATCCTGAATCCGCCACTGCTGAGGTGGTGAGCATGAAAAACCTGCTGTCGCATCATTTATTCAGTGTACAGTATAACAATGCGTCATTTTCTAATTAACTGAAGTACAAGCATTACCTAGAATGGGTAAATGGAAATACTGAAGTTACTGGAAGACATGCCCTGGATGTGAGTTGCAGCCTTTTCAGTCTCATCCTCCGTGACGTCTTTGTCACATTCCCTGTTATTAAATAAACTCCTGTTAGATAACTTAATCTCTTCTTTGGAATCATATTAAAGCGATTGTGCGCGCTCAGCCCCCCCCAACAATGATCTTCTTAAAACAAGGTGTGCGCCGACGCGGCGCTGTGCGTGTGGGCGCCGCGCTGACGCCCGCGCTCATTGTCAGGGGATTAAGACCACTAAGCTAATTCAGCGGAGTAATAAAGGATTTCTGTAAACTCCAGATTAATTGGGATTAAGCACTTTAAACCTTTTTTTTAGGCCCCGCCGAGGCTGAAAAGAAGGTGAGAGCAAACACTCCTCGCTCCTCCGGCGCCGCTCACCGTGCCCCGAGGGAGCCGGCGTTCACAGCTCCATGATGGCTGCCACTTAAAGAGTAAGACTGAACGGTCGAGGAGCCACCTGTGCGCCCGCTAATGCCCCTTTTTGTCCGTGCTGGTGAGAGTATCGAGTGCGCTTTCGCATCAGACTCCTCATCGTTCCTCCGCGGAAGACGTGAACTGATCAACGCAAAAATTGGGCCTCGACGCGCAGATGCCCGACAACAACCGCTTGAAACGGAGAAACAAGGGAGGGGGAAGCGGTTGCCTTTCAAAACCCCTCACAACTTATCTGCCCAATTGCTTTTTTTTTTGTCGACAGCGAGGGCCGTTCCGCTCTGCTGCACCGTATTTGTGTCCACGCGCCCTATTAGCTCCCGAGGCTCAGCCCTCCTCGAGAGCTTCCGAGGGCCGGAGCCGCTCAAGAGTTTGCTCGGCGGCTTTAATTGCTTTCCTCTCGGCGATATTTCAGTTAAGAAATGTTGTGCTGTGTTCATAATTCTTAAATACGTTCACGGCTTCAGAGTAATGTTTTCCTTTTTCTTGTTAATTTTCCCGTACAAGAGGGAGAAACTTCCTCAAAAAGTGTGGCTATAACAGGTCAAGCTGAAAACAAGGATCCGAAGTGTAAAGTAAAGCATTTATGAAGCACACAGAGCTGCAGCAACTCACACACGGACTTTTATTACGCCCATAGAAACTACACTTCTTCTTCTTCTTCTTCTTCTTCTTGGCCCCATGAAACCACTTAGCCAATTGCTCAGCTCCCACCAGCCTTGCGAGACTCTGCTCCGGCCCTTGCTTCCTCGCGCCGGAACCAATTAGGAGCCATTTATTTTCATGACACATATTTCGGAGTGGGGGGGGGGAGTCACGTATGCGGGAGGAGAGCAGCATGAAATATATAAATAAAGAAAAAAAATGCAGGGCAGGTGGAGCCGCGTTGGGAAGCGCTGTGTTATGTAATGGGAGTGAATAAACAGATTAATGAACGGGCAAAACAGCTAATCAGAAAATTAACCTTGTGAACCCGAGGCGGTGTATCGCACACAGTTATTTGTAGGTTTTTATAGCACAGACACAACAGCTCCTCGGCCCCGATGTTTTATATTCCTCCCGGGCTTTCAGGTCAGGCTTGCAGGGAGTACAATGGATTGGCACAAGAGCGGTAGATGTACTGCATATGACTGAGGCTCTTTTTATGAAGAGAAAAAGAAAAAAGCTTCTTCACAGTGGCAGACAAAGGATGTCTGAGGGTCAGGGGCAAAAAAATATATAAAGGGCACCAGCATGCAGAAAGGGCACTGGAGGGTCACCCTAGAGAGCACTTCACCATGTTTTGTTCACCGGAAGGCCATCTAGAGGGCACTTTATCGTGTTTTACCATCCATTGCGGGCACTTTCATGACATTTTTTTGCACATGGGGTCATCGCTGTCGAGATTAAACATGAACAAAGGGAAATAATTGCTAAGAATCATTGTTTTGAGTCCTAAACCTGTCAAGGCTCACATTCTCATATGTAAATATGTAATGTCTATATATTTAAATTAAAAGGTAAACATACGAGGGTTCATCATTTCTAGAAGCTGACCGTCTATTTTGCCGGCTGAAATGAAAGCTGTCGCTTCCAGATTTTGTCTTCTGTATGGAGCCAATTGATTATGCTAACATTTGCTCAATGAGTGGGTTGAAAACACTGCCCCCAGATTTTTTTCAGCAGTAGGCCTAGCTAGCTATTTGATTACGTTAGCTCAACTTGGTTGAAAACTTTGTCTCCAGAATGAATCAGCTACGTGGCTAGCTGATTAAGCTAATGTTTGCTCAGTGACTCTCCACAAACACCATCTCTAGCTGACTAAGTGTTTCAAACTGACTTGTTTTAAAGCAAGAATCCTGTAAAAGTGTCTTAAATTTGCACTTGAAGTAATATTATGTTAAAATGCTGAGGCTAAAGCTAGGCTACATGTCCCTGGCAAGAAGTCCTCACCCACTGGTGATCGATTAAAGGGGTGGCAATTTTTCATGCAGGCCTACTGCAATTTATCCTATTATTATATTACAAAAAGCTAATATATAGGCCTAAATGAGAGATATTATAAGTGTCATTGTGATAATTGTTTTGGCTAACATTTGATATCTTGAGCAAATGACAGCTTGGCTGTTTCTAGCTAGAAGGGTAGCTTGTGTTATGGGTGGTGCGGTTTTGTGGCAACCATTGTACAATTAACACTGTTAAAATGGTGTTTTAGCTTCATAACAACATCAAAATATATGTTTGTTTTTTTTTTACTTTTAAAAGTGTTCAGTGTGTGTTCAGTTTAAATGTCTATGTATGCTCTCAAGCACTTCCCTGGCAGGAGAACGTAGCATGAAATGCTTCTTGGCAGGAACAGGTAGCTCTGTTAGCGAGACATGCTAACGTTTGCAGCAGATAAACACTGTTTAATCCAAGGGCGTAAGTTTGGTCTCAGCTTTGGTAGGGACACTGCCCAGCAACCTATCCCTCCCGCCTAGTGTCTCATCACAGAACCATTTAAGACCTCAACTGAAGCCCAATCTTGGACAACTTATGGAAAATAAGTTTTTTATTCGACCTCAAAGTTGGGCGAAATATCCTTATTCTTGTGATCTGTTAAGGATTTTGACCCAGGATTACTCAAAAAGTAAACAGTAGGAGTACTTCTTATTATACATGCAAGTAGTCTAGGAAGTACTTAGTTCAGCAGGATATGAATCTTGGACTACTTATGGATAATAAGTTTTTTATCTGACCTCAAAGTTGGGCGAAATATCCTTATTCTTGTGAGACGGTCAGGATTTTGACCCAGGATTACTCGAAAAGTGCACAGTAAGAGTACTTCATATTATGCATGCATGTAGTCTAGGAAGTACTTAGTTCAGCAGTGCATGAATCCAAAACTACTTATGAAAAAAAAAAAAAAAAAAATTCTCACGTCATCCTTTACTTTGAAATCCGGAAGTATACCATCGTGATACCTTCAGTTCAGTACCTGGAATAATTACTGTAAAAGTATCGTATGTTTCATGGGTCTGACTGAGAGACTGCAGTCTGCCCCACAGTCACTACCAGCAGCTCTTCAGAGCGGTTTCATCACGAATACCGTAAATGTTAGAAGATTTGCGCACTAGAACAGAATGTGCAGCTGGTTTGACCAAACAAACGCGAACCACGGCTGGCTCGACCGCAGTGCCGTCCTCGCGCTTCCACCACACCGAACAGAGCAGCTCCCGAACTCGTCCGACTCTCTCCAAACGCTTCAGACGTCCGACGTTTTAGCCAGTGTGTGCCGGCCTTTACCGTCAGTCCAGCTATCTTGCAGCAACTCTGCCACACAGCGCGTCTTCTTCACGAGAGGTGACGAGAGGGGCTTTGATACCTTCATGTGCCGAGAACGTGATAACCCTTCAGCCAATCAAATGGCAGCATATCTAAACGTGTTGCCTTGCAGGTTACACTGAAGATTGCGATGAGAGGGCACGTCGGACAAATAGTTCTATACATATGCTTAATACTACGAATAAGTTTGCAAAGAACATTATATTCAATGCATTATGTAAAAAAAAAAATAAAAAAAATCGTTATATTAAAATATATCAAAATATTGGTAGGGACAACTCCCTCCCTCCCAAACTTTGGTTGTGACTTGTCCCTATCGTCCCTATGCAAACTTACGCCCATGGTTTAATCCATTCCTTGCACTTTTCCTTTGGTATTTTGGGGTTTTGGGGGATCCTCATAAAAACACACCACCAAGCTCTTTAATGCAGTACCTTCTTAATGACAGCATCGCGGTACACCGCTTCGGCATGTGGAGGAATCCAAAGCACAGGTCTGGTTACACATGCAAAGCTAGATTCGGCGGGGTTTAGCAAACAGTCATTAGTTAGATGACATGGGTTTGTTCAACAGGAAGCTCTTTGACAGACCATAAGTACAGTGAAGTCACGAGAGGCCACTCACAGGTAGGCCATTACTCCTGTTTGCTATCGCGTCAGCGGAGCCGGATATTTGTGCGACGTCACGGCCGACCCTCGGGGCTGCTTAGGATTCCGCAGTCTGTAAATGATATTTATATGTAATGAGAGCGGCGCCATGCACCGCCACCTGAACAACAGCCCCGCTCCTTCTCAAGGTTGCCGCGCCGAACGCGGAACACGCTGTAAACATGCACTTTGCTCCTTCAACCATTCATTACTCAGAGTCCCATTGGGCACTGAGGTATCAAAACAACAGGAAATTGACAACGGGGGGGATGACAGATGAGGAATATGCGCGTCCATCCACCCCTCCCCTCCCGTCTTCATATTCCTGCACGTGCGTCCTGCACCGCCGTGTGTAATTTCGCCATCTCACCGCGATGGCGTGCGAGCCAGAAAAAGGCCCGCGGGAAAATTAGGCAACATACAAAAAAAAAAAAATACAATAAAAAAAAACCCCTACAGTGAAGCGCCAGTCCCCGCGCACAGAAATTGCTCTCCTCCAGCCTCATGATTCGCTTGATTATCCACGCCGCTCACCTCCGAGTGACATGACACAATATGAGGAATGATGAATGCGGCAGCTCGCCGGCTGTGTCAGCGGTGGCGGGGAGCAGAAAGACAAACAAATAAAGCGGAGGGAGAGAAAAAAAAAAAAGAGAATCCTCAAATAGGAGCTGCTGTTTGAAGGGGTATTATTGAGAACGCCTCTCTGAGCTTTATTCAGAGTCTTTGTCAGCCTTCACAGCCCGATCTCAAGGGGGTTTAGTATCAAATCCTGGACATGACAAGTAATGACTATTTATAGCATGGGAAATGTTGAATAAAGGCTTATTAGATCAGTCACTCCGAGCTGAGCAATCTCAGCGTGACAATGAGGCGATCCTGGTTCCGCCTATTGTTCATTTCTATATTTATTTTTAAGGGAAAATCATGTTTGACGCTACTGTTTGCTGACAAACATCCGAAAAGCCAACACAGGAGGTTGGGGGAGTTATCTCTTTTCTTTTTCGTTCCACGTTCCGGTTCCTCCGCGCCTCTTACAGCGCCGTGTGTACATTCCTACCGCCTTCCTTTCGGCTAAACCAGCACTAATCCAAGGTACAGTAAATTAAGCATTCAGCCCGAGGGCCCACCGGTTGTTTAATGGGGAGTGGGGGGGATAAGAACATGACCATGTACAGGATTTCTCTGGCACCGTTTTACTGGCTCCCATGTAAACAT
Source organism: Lagodon rhomboides (assembly GCA_039737535.1). Taxonomy (NCBI): domain Eukaryota; kingdom Metazoa; phylum Chordata; class Actinopteri; order Spariformes; family Sparidae; genus Lagodon; species Lagodon rhomboides. The sequence goes on from CM077807.1 coordinate 6,905,503, forward strand.
GAGTCTGGGGTCAAGTCGTTGCTAAGTGTTCCTCAGTGGAGCGGAGGACAGGGTGGATATAAACACAGGACTTAAAGGGGCAGTATGGAAGAAGTATGTAGTTTAAAGACATTAAAATATTAACTCAAATTATCAACAGAATGTGCTGAAATAACAGTTTTGAAGCTTACTATGTTTTTCTGCTGCAGAGATATCGACTGAAGTTAGCATGCTAACCAGCTAGCCCCGGGCCGGACAGCTTCTGTCACTACCTGGCGTGAGTAGCACATGTGGAAGTACGTCCGCCATCTTGGGCAGCTAGGTACGGCAACACGATTTGGACATAGACAACAGTGGACTATGATTACACTTGCATATTTTGGATGGTGGTGCTAGGTTACCTGTCGTAGCATCTAAATATGTCGGCTAATTCAAAAACAGGATAACAAAAAGAAAACATAGCCGAGTACAAGAAATCAGTACAAAGGCCATGATGTCAAATGCGTACAAAATGCTAAATACGCTATTTTTCTTTTTTATGTTCCTTTTAGAACATTTTAAATGTAATGATTTTCCCATTTTACTGCAACGCGCCACTCACATCGGGCAGCCGCTCAGACCTGGCAGTGAAAGCTCCCCCGTTAGTCCGCCTAGCTGCACGGCTAACCGAGCTAACAAAAGCTACAGTCACGGATGCATGAACATAATACAGTTAGCAGCATTTAGCACTCTCTTCTGATAGTAAACAACAACAACACTACCCCCGTGCTCTGAGCTCCCAGTCCAGGCAGGGTCAGCTCCTCGGTTCATTAGTTGCGTGGCTAACTGAGCTAACTAGCTAACGGCAGCTACAGTTAGAAGCACTTGGCGGTAAATCTGGTGATATGCTGCACCCGTTTGTTGGGAGAATTGATTTCACAGGCGTCAAATTCTCACATATCGCACCTTTAACAGCAGCAATCCCCTCGATGCAGTTTAGTTTTCCTTCCTCCCTCATACACCTGCTTCCCTTCCTTCCTTCTTTCCCTCACATCCATTATTCTTTTATCAATGTTTGTTCCCTTTTCATTCCGCCCCTCCTTCCTGCTATCAACACATCATTTCTTCCTTGCTGTCGTATCCCTACCGCCCCGCCTCACTTCTTTCTATTCTCTCATGCCTGTCCCTTCCATCACATATACAGTGAAGAAACTGCAAGACTGCAACGCTCTTTCTCTCCCTCCCTTTCCTCACACACACACACACACACACACACACTCCAGTGGCCTCATGCAGGGTTTTATCACAGTCAGCGCTGAACAGTTTGACAGTGAAGAACGAGCGAGGTTCCCCCAGTTTCAGAAAGAGGATTTCCTCTGGGGCAAGATCTCTCAAACTGTAGATTCGGTCCTTTAATAGTGCATGGTGGTAATATACTTTAATGAACATTTGGGCCAGGATGAGACACTAAATTTCTTATTGAGGTCAGAGGCTGGGAAAAAGTTCTGTCTCGCTTAGTTTGAAATAATTTCTAGGGGGGAAGTTGCGAGAGTTTTGTTTAATTAACATCCATGGGATGTGATGGGAATGGTGATTGCATTGTAATGGCAGTTCAATTTACCCTTGTTTTCCCATGATTCTCTGGAGTCAGTCGCTGTAAACACATAGTCATTAGTGATACGTTCCGTTTACCTCTGAACTTGGAAGTCAGAGCGAGGAATGATGCCACACCTGAGTAGACTGATGGAAAAAGGCGGAAAACCAGTTCTAGCTAGGTTAGCCGTTGTAGCCATTATCAGCACTGCCAGTTGATAACAATGCATTATGTGGTATTTTGACACCAAAGCAAGATGTCCACAGATGTAAGACTGATTTATTGAGACACAAATAAGAAACAAGCGTTAATTAAGAGTATATTCTACAGTTTTCACAGTTGTTGACGCGCAGAGCAGCCATCTTGGATTTAGAGGTCAGGGTTGGTGTGCCACATCCGACTTTCTGGTTCCAAACTCTGACTTCATGGGACATTTGCAACTTCAACACGCCACAAGTGACCTGACTGAAAGTGGGTGGGTGGGATCATGAGCAGGAAACTACAAACACGTCACCTGGTCGCGAACTTACGAGTCCCACGATGGCAAAGGCAACACACGCCGGAATCTATCTCTGATTGGCTAACCGCTGATATTCTAACCCTTACCAACCCTAACCAATCATGCCTAAACCTAATTTACATTTAGCAGACGCTTTTGTCCAAAGCGACTTACAGCAATTAATACATACACTGATGGCGGTGGCTGCCATGCAAGGTGCCAACCAGCACATCAGGAGCACTTTTAGGGTTCAATATCTTGCCCAAGGACACTTCGACATGCAGACCAGGCCATCGAACCAGCAACCTTCCGATAACAAGATGCTGGCTCTACCCCTTAGCCACAGCCGCCTCATAATAAGCCCCCAGAAAGAGCGCCAGGCTTCGAAGCCAACTTTCGGAGTGGTCAAACCATGCAGTTACAATGTCACTTGATGACCTGGGGCCCAAAAATACTTTTTCCCAAAAGCCTACTTTATAACCAACCCAACCAACAAAGTGAACAAGTTCCAGCCAATCAGAAGCGGAGTAGGGACAGTCAGGCCTTCACCAGCAGGAATCGTAATTTAGCCTTCTGGTGTCGTACAGCCTCCTGTCGTGACAAACCCATCGCAATATTTGTGACATGTGAACAGCAACGCAAAGAGACAGCAGTCATAAAGTCAGTTAAGTGGCTAAATAACGTGCAATGTAAAGATCCAATTGATGCTAACGAAGACTAATATTAGCCACAGAAGGCTACTGTTCCTGCTAAACCAAAAATGGCTGTATGAGCATAACCCTTGATCAAGGCTGTATTGTACTTATAAGTTGAAAAGTACATGTCATTATAAAAACTGCATCTTTAATTGGCATGTGCTTAAAAGACTGTATAAATGCTGTTTTTACGGTTACGCCAGTGCTATCTTAACCACAATGGGACAAGCTGGTGAGATAACAAGCCCTCTCTCGTACAGATGTACAGCTGGCAGAGGAGCGTTCTTGTCACTTCGTTCAGACGGCAGATTCAAAGATGCATTTTTCAGCCATTTGTTCAACATTTTGAACACCGAGTGGAAAAAAAAAAGACACCATCCATACACTGAAAAGTTTTCCTCCCCAGCTGTCACCCAATCCTCCCTCTGCTTTTCCTCTAAGGTACTCCGGAAACTAAAAAAAAAAAGAAAAAACAAAGAAATGACAGCCCTATAATACAAAGACACTGCTTCCAACTGCTCAGGAGACACCGGACGGAACAACGGGGGCCATTATCCATAATTGATAGCCCTTTGGTTGTTTTAAGCGCACGGCCTATGCATATTTTAAAGAAATATCCAGCGAATACGTTATGTATAGGACTTGTAAGAAGACTGGACAAAAAGAATCAGCATCCCAGCAAACTGATGTGAACCACGTTTCCCAGCATCTGCGCACGGCTCCCTCCCAGAGTGCTCAGTTGCTAGGGGACCAGAAGACTAATTTGGCCATCGCATTGAATATGCAGTTCAAAGGCTTTCCAGAGACATTTTCTGATTTTTACATTTTTCATTACATGCCAAGCGGCGGTCCGAAGGGAAACATAAGCAATTTGTCACATAGGGATTCATGCATCCATGATACCTCGGTGCTATTTCGGATGAGACAAAGTACCTTGTCGGAGATGTCTTGTACGCGGGAGCATAGGGGTTTAACACTGTTCACATCACATGTAGATAATAAGAAACAGGCAGACACACTGTAGCTGCTGTCATATTAAAGTGGCCTCATTAGGCTTTGCAACAAGACGAGAAGAGGGTGATTAAAGTCGAATTATAGCCGCTCTAATCAATATTTGTGTATTAGCAGTGAGTAAAATGACTATCTGGAATGTGCAAGGTGCCGTTCGCAGTAATGAGCCCTCTGAGAATCGTTATACAATCTTGCATTTTTTTCCCCTTCAGCCATATTCACAACTTCACTAATTTGAGAGAGTTTCAGCATTTCCACCCACAGCAGCTTTATGTTAGCCAACACTAAATGGAAGACAGAAAAAGTTAGCAGCTAGCTTGTAAACACGGTGAGACACATTAGCTAGCTGAAGAGGCAGATATTGAATATGATTATTGGAATTACAGTCGTAAAAAACAGCTCCAAATGTGCGCTAATGTTGCCCCATGTCAACTCAAAGTCTAAAAGCAGATGGGTGCTAACATGTTAGCCACATCAGCATCATAAAAGAACAATTGGCTGGAAGGTTATTTTTCTTAATTGCTGCTCTGTTTTCATCAGATTAGATATACATGCAATGTCATCAGTTTAACATAGCGCTTTAGCCTCTTTCGGGTCATTGTTTTGGTTTAAGAAGTCTGCAAATTCCACTCTAAACCTCGCTTTTAGCAGGAGCATCTAGCTATTTTTAGCTAAAAAGCTCACATAAATCCATTAAAGGCTATTTGCCCAGCGGACCTGTATTAGCAACTATATTAGCAATTGGCATATGGCAGCTAAACAGTCGGGTATTCTTCTCAAAACTTGGAGGAGACCAAAATGGAGCTAAAAAGAGATTAAGAAACATGGCACAAAACTAATGATAATAAATGTTTCTTCTGGATGTGTAAGAAGGAGTTGCTAGCATAAAACATGTAATATACACAGGGTTTTTTACAGTGACAAACCCTCAGATAAATATTATCCTGTGCTGCAGTTCCCATCAATTTAACATAGTGTTTTAGCCTCTTTCAGGTCCCTGTTTTGATTTTGAAATTCCCCAAATTCCACTCTTAACCCCGCTTTTAGCAGCAGCATCTAGCTATTTTTAGCTAAAAAGCTCACATAAATCCATTATAGGCTACATGCCCAGCAGACTGACTGTATTCACAACTATTAGCAACCATGTTAGCAATTAGCATATAGCATATAGCAGCTAAAAAGTAAGGTATTGTCCTAAAAAGACTCAAAACTAACACTAATGTTGCTCTGTGTCTTCTGGATGTGTAAATAGGAGTTGCTAGCATGTTAGCCATCAAAGATTTGAAAGTCGATGATGTGGCAGCTTTAAGTAAATAAGTAGCGGTGAAATCTGTCCTTCAGTCAAACATATGAATACTGAAATGAATCAATAAATAAATAAACACATCAAACAACTTGGTGTATATGAGAATACACCCCATACTCAGCACTCCTACAGCAGCCGGTAATGGTAATACACCTTTATGGGGGAGCTTAGCGTGTGATCCTCACAAGGCGTCTCTTCGCCCCCCGAGGCGGCGATCACGCCGGCCCCCTTCATCCCCTGACTTTTGTTCCGCAGCACCTTCACGGCGCGAGCCGAGCGTCAGCACATTCAGAGGCACTCGGCGTTGTCCCTCCAGCGCACGATCAAGTCTGTTTTGATGCTGCCAGCTTGTCATTTACTGCCTCAATGAGGCACCCGCGCAGACACACAAACATCATTTTGAATGGGGGGGACTGTGTGAATAAAAAAAAAAGAGAAAAAAAAGAAGACACTGTGAGAAAATAAACGCCCGCAGCGGAGAACACAGCGGGAGCTCCGTTGATGGTAGATGCCTTAAGCGCTGACAGCTTTCAAGAGACAGTGATTGCCTTGTTGGCTTTCTTTTACACTTCAGGACTGAAGTGGCTGCTTTTGTAGTCGGAGCGACATTACAATGCATTATACATATTCTCCGACGCCGTGCACTCCACCGCTGCACTGCAGCACAGCATCAGGAGCCGTCTTCCCACCAATTCTTGCCTCAGACGCGTGTTTAATTGGATTTGTTAAAAATAAAGGCGGCGTATGATTAAAGGCTATCTCCTTTGTTGTTTTATTTCCTCCCCTTGTATCTCGTGTTTTCTTTTTTCGCCTTTTGTTCCCCCCACCCCCCCTCCTCCCGTGCTGACTCAATAACTTCTCCTCATTTGCAGGAAGCCTAAAGGACAAACACAGGATCCCTTGGGTTACACAATACTGGAACGCACACTGACTCGCTTTGATGCATGAACACACGCACGGGCACGAGCGCGCCCGGCGAGAGTTTGGCTAACAACGCTGCCCTCTCCTCTTTCATTAGACCCATGCACAGGTGCAGAGCGGGGGCTCCGCGCTGATGAAAAATAATTCATCAAAGTCTGTGGTGGCATTGCGGCAACCTTTTTTTTTTTCCTCCAAATGTCACCTTCAAAGGGGGTGCTCCTTGCTCGCGCATTATTGTTCTAAGGCAACGGAGCCCAGAAATTGCCTGGGGCATCTAAATGAGGTTCCTATTATGAACGCCGTGATTAAGTGTCCCCTGATGCGGTAACAAATCCACAGCTCACCTCACCCCACCTTTAATCTACATTGTCTGCCTGAGAAAAGGGCAAAGTCACTCTTCTCACCTATCAAATGCGTCCCTTAATTGATCATGATTTCACTTTGTTCGAGACTTTTTTATGGTCCTCTTAGGTTCCGGCGTGGGCAGCGCTGCGGTTTCTTTTCACGCTCGGAGGACGTCAAAGGGGATTTTTGGGTGTGTGAGCTGCTGGAACACTTAGTTAAAAGGGACACTCCATCGATTTCACGCTTTTTTTTTTTATTAATCGACTCGTGGTGTTGAGCAAGTACTCAGAGGTACAGTGTCCTCTGTGTTTCTCGAGGGAGAAGCTGGGACTTAAAGGTGCCCTGTGGAGGTTTTTTTTGGTAAACAGACAAAGGTTATGTTTGCGTTCGCCGACGACTGCACTGTTTACATCCGTGTTTACAAGCTAGCAGCATGCTCGCTAACCATCCCAATTTCACGCCTTTCTTCCCCCTACAGTTTTCACAACCACTTTCTGGCACTGTTCAGCATGCAGTCTACTGTTTTTCTTCGTACTCCCCAGTGATTGATGGATGGACAGAGGAATGGCCAAGAGAAACAAATACTCAGGTGTCCTAGACTGAAGAATTCCTGTTTCTGATGTGATTTTTACTGATAAATTCTGGGGGGTCGCACCCACGTCAATCATCAGGACTGACACTCACAGGGAAGTGGCAAATTAAAGGTGCAATATGTAAGACTTGGCCACCTGTCAAATGAATCTTCCGAGCCAGTAGGGGGCAGCATATCACCAGAGTAACCGCCAACTCCTTAAATGTAGCTTGCATTTGTAAGTTAGCTCAGCTAGCTGTGCAGTTAGCACTCCTATTAGCTGACTCGGCCACCTCATGAGGTACAAATTGGCTAGGAGCTAGCTGGTTAGCATTGAAACTCCAGCATATATCACTGCAACACAATACATAGAAGCCAAAACTATATTTTCTTCACTTTCTGTTGAGAATGTAAGCTCATTTTTTTAATGTTTCAAAACTAAAATTCCTACATATTGCACCTTTAAGTAAAGAAAGTACAAATGAAAGTATTTCACATAAAAATGATGTTGCACCACTTATTATTTTGTTATTGTCATTCTTTTAAAGTCATAAGAATGCATCCAAGTCTCTAAAACTAAAATGTTTTTTGGGGGGCAGACCCCCAGATCCTTATTTTGTTTCAAATCCTTCAGGTCTGTTGACGTCTGAATGTTTGCAAGTATGCTAGCAGCTGCATTTCTTGGCGCCTTGCCTCTCATTTGCTGATCAGTGATGAAACCACTGGCTGAAATGTAAATTGTCACCCATGAGTTTGTGCAGAAGACAAAACTGGGGCCCACTGACAAAAATAGGATTGCTCCACAGTGCCACTAGTGGTCAAAAAGTCACCATCGTACCTTTAAGGTGATGGAATATTTCCTGACATGATATGATACTGCCTCAACTCCAGTTTAAGTTAACTCTGACCTGCCAAATAACCTGCTGCTGTTGCTAGCCCGCTAGCCATGCTAGCTCAGCCCGTTGATGTCACCATCAGTTACCATCACCAGGTTAACTTGCCCTGAGCTCGGAGACTACAACTTTTTGGAACAAATAGCTGCAGTACACGCTGGATGTGTCGGGGGCTGGAAGACTAATGGAAAGATGCTATCGAGCTGCATCATGGGAAGTGTAGGATCTAATGTCTTTGGAGCTGTGTGAGCAGAATGTTGGTGGTCAGAAAAATGTTTCTTCTATCTTTTCAGCCTGCTGTTCAAGTGCCATCGACCAAGGCACTTAGTCCCCGGCTGCTTTGATTGCCGAGGTTTATAATGAGCAGTTCTTGCGCGGGGCTGCAAGCAATGGGTGACAAAAAAACAGGAAAAGCCCTTCCCGGGGGTTTTTTCAATTGGCTGTATATCTGGCAGTTTGGACAGCCGTGGCATTTGTTTGATATGGTTCTCATGTTCATCAAACTGGTGAATGACCGCGCACGGCCCGAGGATGACAGCCCTGTCGTCTTGTGAGAAAGCGAGGGGGGGTGAAAAAAACTGCGAAAAACATATTACGAAGCGAAGGCGATCATCATTCAGTTCGGTTTTTACCTCCTCAGCCCCTCGGAGGAGGCTGAGTGGACCGGGAGCGAGCCGGAAAAAAATGCACTCGGCCCCGCTTTCATGAATCATATCTGCACGCCGGTGAAGTGCGTCCTCTATTTTGGCTGGTTGCGGCGTATGTATGATTCAGCACCTCTGCGAGATAAGCCGCCCAGGTACCCAGACATCACATAGAATAAGTGGCGGAAAGGGAAAAAAAAAGGCCGCTCCTTGGACAGGTAATGGACAAAGAAAAAAAAAAAAAGGGGAATCAAAGAGCGCTAAATGGATGATTCATAATGTAACATTTAACAGGAAAACTTTCCGAATGTCCCAGCGTGGTTCTGTTATCAGCTTCTGTGTCCCCGAGGCTTTTTTTGCACAGCGCGATTAAGAAGCCTCTTAAATCCATTCTCCAGCTAACTACAAACGCTCCTCACCGAAGTTAAATATGGCTTTGAGTCCGCTCCTAAATGGGGTCATTCCGAGAGCAAAGGAAAAAAAAAAAAATCTCTGCTTTAGATTATGCATTATGACTTCTCTTCGAACTAATATATTTAGTCTGCGCTGCTTTTTGTTTATTGCACACATTGAAAAGATAAGAGCCGAAGCGTCCTGCAGCCAGATCCCGACCACAAAAATGTTATTCGCCCCCCCCTCCCCTTCTCCTATAGAACACAACTTGAAAGGAAAATACTGTACACAGCTGTTATGCAGAACATCGAAATCAGGGGGGGTGGACTTGGAGCAAATTGGTGCAACGCGGACCAAAAGCCAGGACACACACGGGCACGCTGCATCGGAGAGGAGAGGGGAGATTAGAGTGCAACATAATAGGGAACAGTGAGGAATATAACAGTGGAGAGAAACCCAGGCGAGCGGAGCGGAGCCGAGAGCTCTGCAGTTGTGTCACAGAAATCCGCAGGAGCGCCGCATCTGGCGCCAATATGGAGGTGATTACCTCGTGCATAATCCCGCCTGAATATAAACAAGCGAAGAAGAAGAAAGGGTGGCTGGAAGTGCGGCGTCTGATCGCGCTGATTGATCGCCGACGTTTCGGGACGCTGCCTCGTTTTCCAAATCCGTGTCGTCACCCACAGCTGTTCTCGCCACGAAGGCTGGGCGCCTCCACTATGGCTGCCACCCCCACCGTCTGCGACAGCGCTTCCCCAATTCCCCCAAATTGTTTTCCACTCTAATGAGGCACATATGGAAGGCGAGCGCAATTAACAGCAATTAACTGGTAACACCGGCAAACGCGAGGACCGAGCTTGAGATCCACACTGAAATGACCCAGACTGCAACTCACAGGAGCGCTCGCGCTGCAGACGGAGCACTGGCCGCTGTTGGAGCTCGGTGAGAGGGCTGGAGACGGTTACAATGAGTTTCTGAGGAGGTGTACAGACAATTGTTAAGCAGAGCGAGTCCTCATTGGTCCTTATTAGCTCCACTAGGATGAGCAGGAGCAGAGGCCGGTGTTTGGATTGCTAAAAAAAGATTGGGAAGGCCTCACACTTGAGAGGCTGCGATGCCATTAGATAAAAACTTAGAGGAAAACCCAGACCCGGTGTCAACGTCCATGGACAGCTTTATGCCTGTAGTTTGACACCTGGTATTAACATATACGTCTCAAGTGACCACTTATCACTGGATTCCCCGCTGTATATGCAAGTACATCAATTGAAGATCAGCAAAGATATATCTTTCTGTAAAACATTTGCCGAATTAATAAGAAGGCCCAAATAGTTAAGAATTTATTGTTAATAGCATCTCTGAAAGTTTGGAAAGTTTCTTTAAACTCCTCAATTTATAAAATTTAGTGTTTTTTTGAGGGAGTCTAGCAAATTTCGCCATAGGCGTCAACAAAGTAGCCTGTATTTGTTATTGTTTTTACTGTATTTCTAAAATTTGATATGTTTACTGTCAAAAACACGTTTTCCTTCTTCCATAAATACACTCTTAGAAATAAGGGTTGCAAAAGGGTTCTTCTACAAGGGCTGAGGTTCTACCTGGAACCATTTGCTTCTGAAAAACCCTTTCCCGAAGAAACTGTTTTTCAAGGGTTCTTGGTAACACTAATGGTTCCAGTAAGAACCATTTTGATCCAGAGAACCCTTTAAAAACCCTTTCCTGAATAAAGGGTTTTAAAAGGGTTCTTGGTAACACTAACGGCTCCAGTAAGAACCATTTTGATCCAGAGAACCCATTTTTGGAGAAAGAGTTCTTCAGGGATTGTTGAAAGCATGGGTATAAGATCCTGTATGGGTTCTTTGTAGAACCTCTCATGGGGGGTCCTGGGTAGAACCTTACACACACAGTTCTAGGTATAACCCTTTATGTTGGGTTCTAGGTAGAACGCTCCAAAGGGGTTCCAGTTGGAACCTCTATAAAAGGTTCTACCTGGAGCCAAAAAGGGTTCTCCTATGAGGGCAAGCCGAAGAACCTTATATGGTTCTACTTAGAACTTTTATTTCTAAGAGTGTAGCCTAAAAGATGAAATCAGGTGAAACTGTGTTCGAAGAGCTGCTAAATCTCGGCAGGTAAGACGCACTTTGGACACTGAAGCAGCCTGGCTGGTACCACAACACTTCTTACAAGGAAAGAAACAACTTAAAGGTGCAATATGTAGAATTGGCCAGCTGTCAAATTCAAATTCAAAACAAAGGAGCAACATATCACGAGCAATTGCTAACTGACGCTAACTGTATCTGTCATTAGCTAGTTAGCTTAGTTAGCTGTGTCGCTAGTTGTCCGTACTGGGAGTCAGAGAACTGAGGTTGTGCCATTGTTTACATCGATAGCGCGGGAGCTTTGGACCTGACGGACCTAGCTGGTTAGCATGCTAACTTATTTGGATGCAGTATCTCTGCAACACAATACATACACGTCATACTGTTATTTCTTGTTGAAAAATAAAGTGTTTCTTTTTTTTATGTATTACATTCAATGCCACAACAACTCTTTAAAATTACGCAATTTGTTAAAGGAGTCTGGTGATGTGGCGGCTCAAGCGCAATGGTTTGTTGTGTGAGCACAAACATCTGCTGCTAATATTGGCGGGTACAGAGCTTGAATCCGGATTTGGTTAGCCTAGCTTAGCATTAAGACATGAAGAGGGGGCGAACAGTGAGCATGGCTCTATCCAAAGTTCAAAAAAGTGTCAGTAGCTTTACGACTCAATAATTCACTTGTTGTATGTTGTTGGTTTCCTAACAGAAATGTGTAAACCCCAGTTTGTGGTTTTAGTTGGAGGTCTGTGCCTGAACTGTTTCTGTTTCCTCAGGGAATATTTCCAACAAGCGACCGGTGATGGAATGTAAACCGCCTACACAACAAGGCACGCAAGAAAAATCTCATCTCCGGTGTTCTGAGAAACTTTTATGTACCATTAACATTTTAATGGGATGGGTTTTCATTTTTCAACAGGAAGACTCTATGGAGAATTTAGACGATGATCGGAACAAAATGTCGATGAAGCGGTGACAGAAAAAAGCCCGATTGATTCTGGCAGAACATTTTAAGTCCCGTTATGGGCCTGACATATTAAAAGCCACGGGTTACGCAAGTGTCTTTGTAAGAAGATGAACATGAGTCCAAATTAGCGGGGCTAGGTTCGGGGAGCGGTGCGCTAAAGTATTCAATTAGGAGTTTCCCCGAACTGAAGCAGCCGAGCGCAGAGCACAAATCAGTTAGACGGAGCGGATCAGATCATCAGAGAGCGGAGTACCTGCAGGTTTGCATCAAAGGCTGAAAGGTCAAAGCTGGCTTATCAAAGGCTGAGTCAGTTTCACACTTCAGACGTGAGCAGAACTGCATAAAACTTTTAAAGAAAAGTGGGGAATTTAAAATCAGAGCTTGATATCTCGTACTGTAGTTTAGTCCAACTCTGCAGTCGCACTAAGAAAAAGACTGCTCTGTCGGGCTAAGAACAAAGGCAAACACCACTGCAGCTAACTTGTTCCATCATTTATGTCCATGTCATGCCATATCTCCCTCCTTTACATCCTGTGCAGCCGGGAAGGCACTGTAATAAGAACGAACACGGTCACTGTTGGTTGGCGACACAGGACAGAACAGGGATATGATCTTTAAAATGGCATTACGCGTCACTTTGCATCACGTCGCATGCTGGTAGGCTAATGTACGTACAGGTTTCTCCATTAAGGGGAACACAAATCACCAATGATCCAAGGACACTCCCGCTCATCTCTCCGGTGACTTTTACTGTACAAGTTGCATACATCCAAGCCTTAGAGTACAGCTACAAAAGAGGCATTGAACAGCTGTTTAGAGTAGCTTTCGCAAGAGGTAAGTAAATCCTCTGAAGTGCACCTCAGTCTGATGCAAATGGTCGCACAAAGCAGTGCCACTCTGCAGTTCCACGTGTCAGATTACATGTGTCATCGAGTGTCTTCACGTCGAGATGGCTCACACATACAAATTGAACTCGCCGTGAAAAAAGCAGCACATTTCAGGGTCGGGTTTCAGCTGTATTGTACACTAAGCTCACGGCCCTGGGGCCATTAACTGCACCTGATACTTTACAAGTGTACGCTAATGTTTGACTTGCAGAATGTAACGTTTTTTACCACGGTTCCACAGTTTACAGAAGCCGCACTTTCACAATATCAATAACGTGTCGGGACGAAAACAAGGCCCCGGCACTAATCGCTGACACATTTTAAAACAGCGGGCGGACAGCTGGTGTAAGCACACGGCGAAGTCTGGACAGTAGCACGGAGGAGCTGTATTTGTTTCAGAGAGAGCTACGACTCCCGAGTTCTGCTGCTGACAGATTGCTAGAGGGCTTAACATAATGTAATATCTCCCAAAGAAATGTGGAAATACCGGGTGCTGTGATGCTTTGAGACTTTGTCTTACAGTGTATGCTGGGTATTTGCAGTGCACACCTACTCAGTGTACTGAACAGACATCCGGTTTGTTAGGTGTCAAGAGTCACCACTTCTTAAACATGCTAACCTGTCATTAGAGTCTTGAGTTTCCCAGTAAGAGCCTGTTACAATGCTGAATCTTATAGTCAAATATTTTATATAGTCAGTATTTATTGTTTGTTATTCCAGCCCAACAAACGCTCAAAATCGACCCAGATTCATAAAAAAAATACAAATATTATCTATAATGAACAACCCAAATGAATTAATGCTTGTTCATTATAATTTTTCAATATGACACGATAATAAAACAACAATTCAAGTGTTTACAAGTGTGCTGAAACGCATTTAGGAGGCTACAACATAACCAATTTTCCATTTCAGCCATCTGGTTAGAAAATAAAGACAAAAAAAATAAATGTACAGCTCAAACTGGAATGGCATTCAGCATCCTCAACAGTCCCCTTTAATTAAAAAAAGCCCATTACTAATATCAAACACATTAAGCTCATACCATACTTTAAGCTCACCGGATCAAATTGTACACACTCACTCACTCACTAAATATTGCATTATTTTTATCAGCATCCATGCATTATTAATAAAGTGAGAGAAAAAATATCCTTGATTTGTCCCTTTATGAAGATCAACACCAAAAGTTACGGGGGTCTATTCTGGGTTGAGACCCATTCTCCATCCAAGTTTGGCGGAAATCTGTTTAGTCGTTTTTGTGTAATCCCGGTTACAAACCAACAAACAAGCATAACCTCCTTGGCGGAGGTGCTAACAAAAATAGTAGGTTTTATTTGACTTGGTAAAGTGGAGTATTCCAACTTACTGACTCAGAGAAAGCCAAATAAATAACGATGTTGTAAATATATATGTAAATTTATATGTAAATTGTAATTGTTTATGTATTAACACTCTTTTTGAATATATTGTAGTTATAGTCGTTTTAGCTATTACTATTACTATTGCTATATGGTTTCAAAACTGGCCGTGGTCGATGCCTCTCTCGGAGGAACACAAAGGGTGCAGTGGAAACTTTAGCCCTCTGACATCTCCGCGCGGCGTGATAAAGGAGGATGGAAGTCAGCGGGAGCTTTTGTCTGCTTTTTGACAGAGGAGACAGCTGACGTGGGATCCTCACTGTAGCTCCTAACGAGAGCCCCCGCAGGCTCCGAGCCTCTGGTGATGCTTCAAGGTGACTCAATTTATCCTAAAGCGCCTTGGCACGAGGGCCACCTTGAAGATGTAAATAGCAGGAAAAGTGCAAAGAACCTTGACATTACATAGGTGAAGATCTCCATATTTTAACAGTACCGGCTGAGGATTTCATGCACATTCTGTATAAATGTTTCAAAGAACCCCACATGGCAGTGGTAGGAGCCTGGAAGCTGACTTGCAAAATCATGGCTAAAAGGCTGCCGTTTGAATCCCTGAACCACCTGGAAGATGCGAACAAAGGGGGGAAATGAATGAGACATGCTCATCCTGCCCTGAAAAAAACATCTGCGATGGAGCCTGAAAAATTTTGTGAAGTGAACATGATGTCTAAAAAATGATGTTCTAACATGTTTCATGCACAAAAAAAAAAGAAAAAGGAAAAGTTATAGGAACATTCCCCTCATATGAAATGTTTATGAAGGACATGGAGATAGCACCCTGGAAAAGCGAGGAAGGGCTTGACGTTTACATTTGTCTCAGAGTTGCCAGGTTCAGTTCTCATACTGAAGCGGTTGTTACATGTGGTGACGTTTTTCTTTTTCTTGGATTACTGCTGGCTTACCGGCATTATTAAATAGCTTTGAGCAACACTGCTGCATTGACTAACCCTAATACCTTTGTTCGAGGCGTTCCAGGTAACAAGTTTTTCCTGACTCTGCTGTTACTCAACGTGAGGTCATCAGTGAACACACCCCGATCGAGTCTTACCCTTTTGGGTGGAATATTTCTTCTAAAGAAAACAACCCCCGTAGGTTTGAATAGCTGGTTCTAACTAGAGAAACAACTGTGTTGTTCATCTGTGTGAGCAGCTTAGTACGACCCATAGGCTACCCTCCCGACAAAGGACTCTGACTCTGACGACTCTGAGAGCGAGGCCTACGATGCGGTGCGTCATCAAATCCTTCAAGATGAAGATATAGAGGTTCGTCAAGTGCTGGAGATTGACCAGACGCGTCCGATACCACTGCGACTGTATGTTCGACAACACACAGAACCAGCCTGCAGTCGGTGCAAGGGTTAAGAAGTCTGATGAAGATGTCGAAGATGACCCCTCTGCCTGGGGGATCCAGGAGAAAGGGCGTGGGAAGACGATGATGAAGATGAAGAGGATATCAAAAGGTTCAAATGGGACTGGTATGAGAAAGTGATGAGGAAAGCGATTTAGCCGATGATGACTGATGTGTATGAAAGCGGTCCCTATACACTGAACCAGTCACACATCTCATGGCCGAAAGTGATAAATCGCACTTTCCCCCTGCACGACTCATCAATTAATCCCTTATTCAGCATTAAACTGCATTGTACAACAACAGAAGGAGCCAGCTATCGGCACACTCCCATCACCCATCAGCTGATCATCCTGGAGGGGGATCTCGCTTTCAGTCGGCCCGACAGGGTATAAATTAACCAGAATCTTCTGCATTGTGCGCCCTCCGCTAACATGAACAGGGATAAAATCATTTAATACAACCGCTCTTTTAGACTTTCCCACTGTTAGCTGAACAAAATGATCGAATTCTGATAGTGACATGAATCATTTTCAATGGTTGTGCTGCTCACCATTTTGCAACCACTTCTTTGACAATGTAAGCTTATGGGAAAAAGTGTATTTTTAGCCCCTGTGCACCATGTGATCTTCATAAGTCTGACCAACATGTCAATGTGGCTTCAAAGCATGGTGTCCTGGGTGCTTGTTGAGATGACCAAGTTCAAGTCCAGTTTGCCTGGAGCCGGTCCTCTCCAATGGTCACTGTGGGATCGACCATGTATGTCAATTTGGGAGTAATTGGTAATTGGCCAGTTGAGTAGTTCAGGTTTGAGGATTGCTAATTTGAAAGGCGGCCCCCAAAAGATTGGAGCCTCTTCAATTGATGTCAGTTACCATGGATTCCAATGGTGAAAAACAAAAGCAGTATCACTTTCAAGTCATCTTCAAGTCTAGAAGGGTACAGCCCATAATAGATTTTTCCGAGAATCATTATAATTAGCTATGGTGCCAAGACAGGAAAGAAAACAACTACAACAATACCGAATGTGTAATTTAAAATGATGGATTATGTTTGTCAGTGCAGTGGCACATCTCTAGAGGTTGTTTTAAATGGATCCCGGGAAACAATAGGAGCCCTGCGACCTTCGGAAGGGTCCGGTCAACCTTTTGCCGCCTCAGACTAAATTGCAAATATACTGGTGTGTCTAGATTTTTCAAGTGTTGTATAAGCAATGAAGAGAAAACACCGGTGTCCTCATATTTAGCAAAGCATCTCTAGCCGCCCTCGCTCGACCGCAATTTTAACAGAGGTCGTTCTACTTGACTGGATTTCACCTCGAGCTTACAGTTTTTTCAAGTGCTGACGCGTGTCCAGTCCGAGATAATGCATCGTCTCGTAATCCTTTTGTGTATACGTGGGCGTATTATGTTCTGCGTTTGAGTTTTCACTTGTTTTGTGAACTTTTTCTGACTCTGCGTTCGCACTTCCTCGCCGTCCAACGTTCAAGAGTGACCCACTATAAACCAAAACCTCTCTGCACCCACTTCTTTCAAAGCATTAATAGCAGAAATGAATTACCATCTAATGGAGAATCAACGCTGGCTGGACTGCTTCACTTCTAATTGAATTGGCATTTAGGCAAGTCACACTTGTCCGGTAAGCACTTTCTTCTCCCGCCATATTTCATTAGCCGTCACCCTCGCTGCCTTTGATCAGCCCCCATCATGCAACACTGTAGCGTTCGGGAACGTGACCGGGGGTATGTACTGTATATGTTTGCGAGCTGAGGAATGAGCCAAGGAATGTTACATATAAAAAAGCAAAGGGAAGGCAGCTGGCTGACAGTTCCCCCACATCAAGGCGCTGGCATTAAACTGCGCCTCCAAATGAGCAATCTGTGTCTGGTGGCCTTGCCGCGTTCGGCGAGAAAATGGGAGAAGAAATAGCCGAGTTTCACATGGCCGCTGACAGCTCCCCAGACAGGCCAAGGTCAAAGTGGTGTAAAGGATTCTTTTTAGGGGTTTTTTAAATCTTTGATCAGTGTGAAATAGTATCTCGAGAGGATTTTGAGAGAGGCTTCTTTCTGATTGAAAAAATGGATTACTTGAAACCATGAACTGTGTAGAGCACTTACTGTAAGTCTGAGGATAGGGAGGTGGCTAATGCCTCTTTAGGGCCTTAAAAATACCACGAATGGGCTCCACTGCCTCATTCAGCTATATATTACAACTTCTAGATGGAAAGGAGCAGATGCTTTGATCCTGTTTCAAAAGGACCTGTATGGCTCTCTTGAGAAACCAGAGGCTAACTTCGGGCTTTAGTTAGCTAAAGTGAGGAACTTTTTGCTAACTTTTCTGGCCATAAATGACAATTTTAAGATAACTGTGCTAAAACTAATGTCACAGTAGCAGAAGACGTTAATGACACTCTAATGACAGTAACATAGCAATAAAATAGAAAAAGGTTAGCATTTTCGCACTTACGGTTCTTTCGTCTAGAAGTCAATGGGTTTTTTGAATGGGTTTGTTAAATACCAAGTGTGAGATATTTTCACGTTCTGTTCTATGACAAAAGTACGTCAGTAAAAATGAAACGTTTGAATGAAAAATATTGACGTATCTATAAAAATCGCTGTTGTTAAGAAGTGGCTCAATGATACTAGAGAAGTTGCAAGGGATCATGTACTCACTAGTCCGTCTTTACAGATGGACTTGTATAACTTGTAGATTGATCAATGTATGTGTGTTCAACTGTGCATAGTGATGTCATTCAGTCATAGCCTAACATTACCTTTTTTTTTTACTTCTGGAGCAACCCACAGGTTTTCGGTTTAATTGACGAGATGTACCAAGATGGCGACGACATTGAGGGGCTAGGGTAGATGAACGCCATAAAGGAAACACAAAAAAACTTGAAAAGGAAAACTGTATACACTTTTTTCAAAATTGAATGAATTTGTATGCTATTGGGTGAGCGTGGATGGTCTGGAGATTAGATTTACACTTCAAAGATCATAAAAGTGGTGTTTATTTGCAACAGTTACCCTGCAGAACCAAAGGTGCAAGAGCTTATTTTCTGCAATTACCCGAAATCCATTGATAACTTCCAGGTTAGCCTCACTCTGTATCATCTAAGTTTTGCTAAGGTTGGCTCACATTTGCCAAAAACTAGCCTACTAGTCATACCAGACCATTTGTTATCATTTCTACTTTTCAATTATATGAGAAAAAGTATATAAACTGTGCAACTTTTAAAACTGAAACCGGAATAATGACATAACCTGTCAATTTATTCCAGCTCAAAGGCCGTCGAAGGCTGATGAACATGTTGGCGAACAAACCTAATCAAACTTTCCTCTTCAGTGACGTCACAGCTAATTAGCTTTATATGAAGAGCATTGGCAGGAAATCAGGGCTTTGCATGGTGAAAAATGAGTAACAGCAACAGCCTCCTCCTAATTGAAACAGGCACAGCTGTGCATGGCCGCCACCGACTCCCCTGCTGCACATGCAAATCCCATTCTGCTTGGGATCGTTACTGCTACAGATAATCACTCCGCAGATGAGCTGTTTTTCAGCGGCGCTTATACATTTGAATATGGTAATGACGTCGCTCGAGGGGGGGCTTTAATAAGGGAGCTAATCGATAAGGCAATTTCTGCTAAACAGTCGAGTTAATCTCTTGTTACACGTGTGACACAGGTAATGAGTCACTGGTACAGGGAGGGATGTTGTAATAGATGCATTTATCAAACATTTTTAAAAAATGGGACGCAAATTAGCCAAGAGCTGTATCTCTTTTCTGTTTTGCCTTGGAGCGTAATTGCTGAGAGAATAATTGGGACGGTGTGTTCTTATATGTCACCGCGTGGGCGGTGAGAGCTATTTGAAAAATGTATTGCATGTCAATGTCACGGAGAGCGACTACATATTAATTGTTTCCAGGTGGCTGTCTATCAGAAAGAGGTTAATAAAATGGACTGGGGAAAGTCAGAATGAGGCAATTAAAGACATGCATTGGGAGTACTTTTTTCTAGTTAGAAAGGCAAAAGCATGGTTGAACAATGTTCCTGCTCCTATTAAATTCCTACTTGAACCACCTATGGTCCAAGTGGATGTACAAAAGACAGGTCCTCAAAACTCCACTCAGTTACAAGTAGCAACCCAATCTGGGATCTGAGGTAATTCCAGTGTATATTCAGTTCATTGTGGTTGGGTCAGGTACCGCTGTAAAGGTGAGTCACTCTCAAGTCTGTTTGACAATAGCCAAGTTCAAATAGTGACTGGGTTAAAAACACTGTGCCAGTGAAGCCAGAAAAGACATTTTGGTTACAAGTAGCACCTACGGAATTGTGTAGTTTCAAGTAATCGAGTGGTGTACAGTGATGCTAGGAGCTAAATGCTAACATAGACTTACAAAAATGCTCACAAGGATGAAAATAACACTGTGGAGCACCTACAACATTGTGTATTTTCAAGTATCTCAACATGTCACATAAAGAATGAATGAGCTAGTAGCTTAATGAGGCTGTACTTGAGCTAATGCTTATCAAGGGGTGTACAGGCATGCTAGTTTAATGCTAACATCAACATGCAAACATGCTCAAAATGGCATGCATTGTGTAGCTCCTACAAAATTGTGTATTTTCAAGTGTCAACATGTCACGTAACATAGCAAGAGTGAGCAAAGCCAGTAGCTATGTGAGGCTGTGTTAGAGCTAATGCTAATCGAATGCTGTGCAGTAGCATGAGCTAAATGCTAGGATAAACATGTTTAAAGCTATTTTAACTCAAACCATGATTTCTTTCCCGCCATTATTACAGGAAACAGAAATACAAAGTGTCTGTGTGTTGAACCAATCACACTGCAATCTTTTGCATACTAAATATGTAGCCTACAGTTAACGTGTCATGGTCCTGGAACACATCAACCGTGACCATAGCTCCCACGTAAGCTGTCTTAGCTTAGCATGTTAGCATGCTAACATTTGCACAACGGCACTAAACACACAGTTTAGCTTAGGCTGATGGGAATTTGATTTGTTTTGTAGGTATTCATCATTCGTCTTACACCAAACTCAAACTAAAATTTAACTTTTATTCAGACGATGGCTCTTGAAAGTTAAAGGAACACTCAATTTGTTCAAGCTGAGGGGACCAAATGTTCTTACAAATGGCAAATTAATCGCTAATACATTTGACTCAGAACCACTTTGGAGTCTTGCGGTGACACTACAGGAAAAGTCAATAAGGATTGACGTCAAGGACACATTGTCTGGGAATCATGTTTGTACAAACTTGCATCCAATAGATATGGAGAATTGGAAAATTGAACACTGGTCTACTGCTACCACACTGTCATTAGGATTCATCATCGATGCACCATGGATATCTGTACCAAATGAAATGGCACTGATCCAATCGTTCTTGACATATTTCAGTCTGGACTAAAGTGGTCTTATGGGTTTAAAACATCTTACATCCTACTTGAATAAGAATGCTTCTCTACAGATAGAGTAACAGTCTTTAGATGACAGTTTGTATTTTGTGGACCAGGTCTCTGCTGGTTGGATTTAAAGGGTGAATTTACATTAAAAAATCATCCTTTGTGCAGCTTGATTCTCCACAGAAAGACGAGTGCAAAGGCTTCTGTACCCGAAGTTTGATCTGTCACATATGCATTGTTCAGTCATCTCTTTTCATAGGTCGCACAGTCACTGCTGCTCCAGAAGTTCAGCTGTGCTGCCGTTTTGCCAGCTGATTGTGTCCATCCAAGCTTGATGTAAGAACAAATCAAGTCCCCCGAGGGCAAGCTCTCTGTTTCCTTATGCTGGAATAAATTAATAGGCAAGAGGGAGAATATGCCACGACTGACTTTCGCTATTTCAGATCTGCTTTGTCTTCGGGAGGCTGACAGACTTGAAGCCCCGATTTAGCTGAAGACAATAAGCTTAGCCCTGCAGAAATGAATCTTCGCTCGACATCGCCGAGTGCCGTCTGAGTGAGATCGCAAATGTGTGTCATGAAAGTTGAATAAAGTGCTTTCAGAGAGGGTTTTTATTGCTCTTTCCCGATTCATTATCTTGTCCGATTGAGTGCGCATGTGTCTGAACGTATGCCGGCGTGCGTGTACGAGGGTGTTGTGCGGGGGGGGAGTAGATGTCGCCGGGACTCAGCTGTGTGTGGGTTGACAGCGGCTAAGGGGCCCATTGTGGCACGCTAAAAGCCAGGTTAATGCTTCCCATGCATAATCTGAAAGCTGGGGCAGCGGCAGTACATCTCCTCGCATTTAAATCTCACCGGCTTGTGTAACATCTTTTATTCCTTGAGTGGCAGCACCTCCTTTGGTTTTTTTTCTCTCCCCCCCACCAACCCCCAGCAGCTGCTTCCCACCTCAGTCGCAGCGATAAGCATGTTCTGGAGTGCAGGCGAAGGGGCAAAACGCTGCATCAGGAAGTTTACCCCTCTCTCTATCTGAAAAAAAAGTGCTCTGCACAGCAGCACCACAGGTCGGGCGGCCGGAGGATCCTCATTGACTGCCGCATTGATTTTGAATTAGCATCACTGTGACTGCCCTGTGCACGGGCATTTATTCAGATTACAACGTCGGGAGCAGAGCTATGTTTCAGGTTGACACTTCTTGTTAGCGCTAATCAATCCTTGTATCCCTTTCAACGAGGGACTTGGTGTACAAATTCATTTCTTGTACAGTTTTTTTGCAGAAAAGCATTGCAAAGCCTGCCATTTGCCGGTTATTCCGACACAGGCATGTGTGAAAATAATAATTGCTGAACCTACCACTCGTTTTCCTTTACATGTACTGTACTTATTCATTTCTTCTTCCCAAATATGTACAAAGGCAGTGGAGTGCTAACCCTTCCCTTTGCTACAAACCAGGCTTGCATATTTAATGATGGTGAAAAAAATACAGGAATTGCCTCAAATCAGTGGTGTTGCACAAAAGAAAGAAATAGTGGATGTTGGACGCGTTGCATTGACTGTACACGGTGTTGCAACCACCTCCGGCTAAGTGAAATGTTATTAAAATATGGAGCGGTGAGAATTGTCAGTGGTGTATGGAGGTGGTTTGGTGTGAGGCGATGTTGTCAGCGAGAAAAAGAAGTTGATGCAAAGAGCAGACGCAAGCACAGCTTAGTGAAGGGTGAAGGGAGCAGCGCTGGCATCTGGGCAGATGGGCCCAAGTAACTTATGAGCACCGGCCAGGTGTTCCCAGTCGCACCTCCGCTCCACCCAGCCATGGGCCAGCAAGACGTACGCAACACATCCAAAAAGCACAGAGGCGAACACAATGGACAGATATATTTAATCATTTTTTCGAGGAAAAAATTAACAAACAAACAAAATAAACTACCTGTGTTTGGGGTCAGTAACACCCCTGAGAAGTCTAACCCAAGAATTCCACTGGTTGTAGGGTTAGGGTTAGGGTTAGGGTTAGGGTGATACTTGTAAATGTGCGTTGAGGACTGGCTCTGCTACAGTTTAGCTTCGTGCTCAGTCGTCCATCAACCCCGCTCCGTTTCTGAGTGCAGCATTGGCGCAGCACTGCCAGACAGCTGGAGTTGTGACACCAAGGAGTTCCCGCGATAATTACAGAATCATGCGCCACCTCAGTCAACACGGAGCCGGCCGTGCTCCGGCATTCGACAGAAATAGAAGCCTTGCATATCTGCTATGGAAGGGTCCGGACTGCCGGGTCTGCGACGGAGTAGATACGCAACGCAGCGGAGCCAGTGGAAGTACACAAATAGACTCGATTGAAACCTATCTGCCGTGGTGGATCGGGCATGGACCCAGCACGGACCAGGTGTGATTTAGGGGTAACTCTAACAAATGTAAAGGTTTTAAAGGTAGTTTGGGTTTAGTTTTATTTTAGTCAGTGTATTACTAGCAGTAGATGACCGTTAGCTCCCCCTTCTGTGTGGAGAAGCAGCAAGACGCAATTTATCCCCCCCCGTGTGGAGCCACCTATAAGACGTCCCACCTCAACCGAACAAAGGCCTTATTCCTATGCACAAGCTCAGCTGTACCTGCCGCACACTCACACACAGCTTTAATATTTTAGGTGGCTCAAATCCGTCTTGCTGTCAGTCCCGTCCAGCAGTACAGTGCTTCGCTTCCCTGTCGGTTGTACGTGCTGCTTCTCCACACAGCTGATGGCCATCTACCGCAGGTAATACACTGAGGGAGATGTAACTCATACAACCCTAAAAGACCCTAACTATCACTTTAACTAAACTTAACTAAATTGGAAATAGACTGATTTTGGAGAAACACTGAGTCAAAAATTTCCACACATGGATACACATTAACATATGCCGAGACTACCATTAACCAGATACTACATCTGACAATTAGCTAACGACTAGAAAATGCATTTTCAGCAGGAAATCTCACACTGCCTTATTAACATTTAGGATTTGGAGCCGGTGATCTTCTGGTCATGGACATGAGCCCCATGCTCAAAGCAATGTAGCCTTCACATTCACACCAATTAGTACAAATCCTTACCTAGCATTGGAAAAGCCATAGCTAACATGATTGGCACCATCATTATCTGTACGTTTCAAACACCCCCACACTCTGCAAACCCTCCGAACCTAAAACCGCAGCCCAAACAGAAGTTAGAGATCTTTTTTTCTGTTTTTAATATATTTTTTAGATGTTTTATGCCTTGGGAACAGCAGAGAAATGACAAAAAAAATGAGAGGAGCGAGATGTTCAAGGTGCAAAATCACATTCATAAAAAGCAAGTCTCATAAAATATGGAAAAGATATGAAGCATGTTTATGGGTCGTTAAAAGGAGCTCCAGGATCCCAGTGAGAATTTAAAGTTTCTTTTCATCCTGACATTATTAGATATTATCAGTATAAGCAAAATGTGTTGATGTCCAGACTGAAATTAAAAGTTATTACATTAATACCCGCCTGTGACTGGCATCCTCCGCAATGAGTTCAGTCACTTAGGTACGTCGCTCTCTATTTGTCTCGTTCCCTCCTCGCTCCCCTTTGCTTGTCAGCACTTCCTGCACTCGACAATTTAAATAACCTCCCGTCGCTGCACTTCGCCGCTCGTCAGGAGGACAGTAATCATGCACTTGGCTCGGCACCGCACGTCAGGAGAAGGCTGGCTGCCCTTCAGTCAAGAATGTGGTTGATGTGCTTCAGAACAAAAGAAGGGACCCGCCGGGACGCTCTGGTATCTGTTTTGAACCCACTTAAATCTCACAAAGTAATTAAGGGAGCATCTGAAAGCGGATCTAGCGTATTAACCAGGGTTGACTGCGGCGATCGCTGTTTGCTCTAAATAATCTGATTGGAAAAACTATTGTCGTGATGTCCTGACAAAAACATTGACTCGCAATTACCCTTTAAAGCTGTAGTTAATCCCGCTGGTGGACTCGGGGAGTGAGGGCCCCCATGTTGCAAAAAGAGCCATCTATAGTGCCCTTCCAGCGGAGAAAACCTGATAAAGTGCCCCCTTGGGTGCCCTTCCAGTTAACTATAAACCTACCACGACTTTCTGTGTGCTGGTGCCCCCCTTCTTTGTTCGCCCCTGCCCCTCAAACATCTTTAGTCCGCCACTGGTTAAGAGACTTGTTCGACAATACCACCTTTGTTAAGTCAGCAGGGGGTCCCATTCTAAATAAGACGTACTGAAACAACCTCCCACCTTAGATCCGGTACCCCGATCTGATGACGTGCTCGCGAAACATGATAAAACTTCCCCCCTTTTTCGGACTCGGCATGTCAAAACCGACCGCACAGAGCTTTCTCTTTCACGCCGCGTGATAACCCTGACCTCCCTCGACGGAACTTAACACCCTTGTCGGCCTCCATCCCCGCTGATGTTGCTGCGTCGGCGCTGGGTGTTATATCCCGCCCCTGGTGTCGCCTTTTAGGCTGCGCCTCGCCCTCTTATCTGCGTGATCACCAGGCAGAGATCAGACACACTGTCCGAGCGACTCGCCTCGCAGGAATGTGAAGAAATCAAACGGGTATATGAAAGGACGGGAAGGTGTTTTGTGTGCGGCGCGCCGGGCCGAATGTCGGAGCTGCAGCTTTCCAGAGCAAACACTGCTGGCAGCTCTCCATAGTAATCAAATCACACGTCACCGAGCCCGACGCGTATCGGCTCTGAAGTTCAGTCGAGTTAAAAGTCGCGCGGGGGTTGTGTGTGCGCCGCAAACGAAAGAGAATAGGCTTTCCGTGTGTGTTTGCGTGACCGTGCCGCGGCAACACCGGGGTCACCACAGTGCCATTCATAGTCACACATTGTGACGGGTGTCTGACAAGACCCGCAGGAGGACTGCTTGATGTGCTGAGGCAGACAAGAATGTTTTCCTAAAGTGTTATGCAGGAGTAAAAAAAAAATAAGAAAAAAGCCCTGCAGATGAAGAACCACATGCTCAAAATGCAAAGAAACCTCTTACCAGCAGAGAGTATGGTGGACAATCCACCGCGAACTGAAAAAAGTAATAAAACACAAGTTAAAGAAAAAAGAAGAGGCTGATAAATCACTGCAACTTAAAAAAGAATAAAATAGAACTCCGCATCAAAACAACGTGACAAAAAAGCCCAGCAAGAGATATCTCTTAGTCAATATCTTGGTTATCTCTCCAGCTATGTACTCTGAGCGTCGCATGCAGTCCTTCTCTTTTACATCCGTGAAGCGAGGCAATCGCCCTCCATCTGTTTCACTTTTTTTGGCAGAGACAGAGAGCTAATCCTGAAACCTGATGGTGCTGTTAGGGAAAGTTTGCCGCTGTCCGATCACGATAAAAAAAACAAAAACAAAACATTAGTCACCTGGAAAATTGTTTTTTTCTTTTAAAGCAACAGTGTGAAACTTTCATTTTCCATGAAAATGTTTTTCTTAGATGGGACAGTGTCTTGTAATGTAAGGCTGAATGGTCCCAGCCACTCTGCCCCCCATCACTTGTTTCTGCACTATGTAACTACAGTGTTACATACGTGTTTACTTCAGCAACACATAATGTTGTTATGATGTAATCAGTTTTGTTGTAGTTGGCACCTAGATTACATCAGACAACTTGTTACAGACCTGAGATTTTCATTTGCGACAGCGATGTGGGGGGCCGCCAGACCGCACAAAAGTGGCAATTTCTACATAACGTTGCTTTAATATCTGGAGCTTTTTTTTTTTTATTATTTGATATGGTAACATAAGCAATACCCATACTTGCTAGCAATATATGTAATTGGTATATGTACCCAATGTATATATATATATATACATATATATATCATATATACATATATATATATATATATATGTATATATACATATACATATGTACATATATATATGTATATATATGCACACATACATACATACATATATATATGTAGCATGATGTCTTGCCACAAGAAACCCAAGCCTGCTATAATATGATATTTTTCATATGTTGATAATATTATATGTAGCTTTTGTATATTACACATCCATGCAAAGACATATATGTATACATTCTAATATGTGACATATATAATGTGTCATTTGCATACATAAACATACATGTTTAGTATGGGCTGAATATATATCAATATATGAATTTGTTCTAATTTTAAATATGTTTCTATATTTGGTTTGTACAAATAAGGTATGTACATATACCATATTTCTCAGTGGGGTATGACTATAGGCCCCTGTGACCTGGCTCCCAGATCTGGACTAGTTCTGGACCAAAACTCACTGCTGTATTTGGACTGGGTATAGTAATTACGATGCATTGTGTCTGCCACCTTAAATCTCTGTAATGTTTTCATTCCATCGCAGGTCTACTGCATAACAGGTGACGTCAGCTGATTCATCCATCCGAAACGTGGCATCTGCAGCAAGTTGCGCTCGCATTGTTGCTTTTGTTCCCTCAAGTATGTTTGCTCGCTGCGCGACGTTTTCTGCCAAATGCCACAGTGCGCACAAAGCACCATT
Organism: Lagodon rhomboides; assembly: GCA_039737535.1. Lineage (NCBI taxonomy): Eukaryota > Metazoa > Chordata > Actinopteri > Spariformes > Sparidae > Lagodon > Lagodon rhomboides. The sequence continues at coordinate 6,933,000 of CM077807.1, forward strand.
AACCGCACGCCAACGGGGCCGCGGACACTCCCTCTCGTTAGTTATTGGTTTTATCTGGTTTCTCGGAATCTAATCTATTCACTGAACCGCAACGTGTGGTTCACTCCTCAAAGACGGTGAGCGGATCTTAAAGGAAAGCAGTCCTAATGAAGACAGCGCGCGGCTTGTTGTTTAGCTTGTTATGCGATCGATCGGGGGGGGGGGGGGCCTGGGGTTCAGTAGCATACGAGCAAAATCCAAATCCTTCTGTGGCGCTAATTGCATCTAATTAGTTTTAGCTTTCGGTATTTGCAAGCAACTGAAGGTATAAATAACTACTCTGTCTGTGTAATAATCTGTAATCACCTTTTGTTGACTGAGAAGGCAGAGACAGACTGGCAGCCTCATTAATGTTCCCGACCTGGAGCTCTGGCCTGAAAATGAGATGTTACTTCATTACAGTATCTCTGACGGACTGAAATAACAGGTGTGAAAATGACTCATTCTTCTCTTCTTGAGTGTCACGCACACCTCAAAATGGTGATATGATATCCGTGAATACATTTAGGGTTCGGGACAGTGGCAGACCCAAAGGGGGGCCACGGGGGCCATTGCCCCTGGTATAATCAGATCAAGCCGTAACCAACTTGCGAGTGCCCGTCCCACGTGGTCAGCAACAGCAGGATATCTTCTGTTCCTAAGGGTCTTAACTGAACTCTCTCCACTGTTCATTCACAATCACACACAGTGTAAAAGCCATTTTCAGAGGCCGGCAATCCCTCACTCATAAGGAACTGTTTGTAACCGGTTCTCCAGAGTCTGCCTGCGAATTGAAATGCCGCCTCGTTGCCTGTTGTGATGTGGAGAGTTGGATAAAATGATGAGTGTGGGCGAAGGAACTTCAAGTGGAGAGGGTGAGCTGACGTTTGTTTGTTAACTCCGATGAAAAAAGTACAACTAGAACTATAACTAAGGTAATGGCTATTATGAAGCACCACCATTTCTCATTCTAACTCAAGGATCATGGAGAAATGAAATTAATTGATTCTTAAGCTTCAAAGCTTAAAAACATTGGGTATTTTGCCCTCGGGGAACTGGATCCTAAATGAGACCGGCTATCGGAGCCCAACCCTTGATCAATTATGATATTATGTAGAAATATCATCTGCATAATCATCGCGATCGTCAATTATTATCACCACAGACTCGGCAGCCGATCAAAGATCAAAGACGCCGATCCACTCAGCGTCTTTTCTGAGGCAAGAGCCACCAGAGAGGAAGCAAGGGTGAATGGAAAAAGGGAAGACAGAGCGGATAGACGAAGATGAATCATCATTTGCGAAACAGAAGCTGATATTTCACCGGTTTGTGTTTTCGAGCGCGGCATCTGCCCCGCTGAATGCGCCGCCCTGAACTCCGCGGCGCAGTTTCTCATCATTTGGAGCATTTCCCGTACGAACCCCGGCGAATAGAAAAGGATGAATGAGCGAGACGTGGGGGAGCAGTAAGAGCACGGGAGGCTGCGAAATGAAATGTCACCGGCTTTCGCATTGCTAAAAGCAACAAGTCTATTTGAGTAATGACTGAATGCGTTCCACTGGATTCCTCTCCTTTCCTGTTTGATTTCTCGCGTAACATTTGTTTTTTTGTGTGTGTGTTAGTGTGTGGGGGGGAGGGTGAAGGTACCGCATTTGTCTCCATTGCACACCCTAAAGCAAGGATAAATGAGTTTCAATGATAGAGTATTTGCATCACTGAGCAAGATTTTGGATGAATGCGCCGTGGCTTATGATGAAATTCCACTCCAGGCTCACTGCATAATTTCAAATCACATGTGAGGGCCAGTGCAATTCAATTATTCAATTGGATCAACTCCAGTATAGGCTATCATATTTACATTTGCATGCAGATGGGACAAGAAAAAGGAAGTATGGATATCGGAATGGTTTTATTATGACAGAATAAACGGTGGAGTCGAAAACAAACCTGTAGGAAACCTGAAGTACAATTTATTCATGTATTCATGATGGTATCTTATTTTCACTGTGTTTTGTTTGTAATATTTATAGGACCTGGATCATTTACAGGAGACTGGAAATTGAAAATCCAACTTCAGTGCCGGCTATGAGCGCGCCTCTGCTGTCATTAGTCTGTCTTGCGAGTGTCCAACTGTGGACAAGTGAAGTGTTGCCAGATCTCGCAAGATAAACAGGCAGCCATGTCTAATGCAGTAATACAGAGAGTGCAGCAAAACAGAGTATTGATTTTGCATTTGCATTTCATAAGATGCCTTTTCAAAAATGCTGGGCTCTGTAATTTTACATTTCTCTTCTTAACTCGGAAGATTGGCCACAGAAAAATGAGGAACCAATAGATGAAAAAAATGAAAATGGAAGTAAATAAGTTGCATATAACTGACCAAGTATATCAGTGGACATTGTTGGGGTAACAGTAATACATATTACTCAAAAAACTTGGTAAGGTTTAGGCACTACAAAGACTTGGTTAGGTTTAGGCCTTCAGATACTTTGGTATGCTTATGTACTACAGATACTTGGTTAGGTTTAGATACTCCAAATACTTGATAAGGTTTAGGCCTACAGATACTTGGTTAGGTTTAGGTACTCCAAATACTTGGTAAGGTTTAGGCCTACAGATACTTGGTTAGGTTTAGATACTCCAAATACTTGGTAAGGTTTAGACCTACAGATACTTGGTTAGGTTTAGGTACTCCAAATACTTGGTAAGGTTTAGGCCTACAGATACTTTGTTAGGTTTAGGTATTCCAAATACTTGGTAAGGCTTAGGCCTACAGATTCTTGGTTAGGTTTAGATACTCCAAATACTTGGTAAGGTTTAGGCCTACAGATACTTGGTTAGGTTTAGGTACTCCAAATACTTGGTAAGGTTTATGCCTACAGATACTTGGTTAGGTTTAGGTACTCCAAATACTTAGTTAGGTTTAGACCTACAGCAGGGTACAACAGGTGCTTCTAAATGAAAAAATTTAGGAGCACTTTGAAATTTTTTAAATAACACAATTTTATTAACACTCAAATCACGTACACAGTGACACACACTCAAACTTATAAACACAGTGCCATCATAAGGCCTACTGCAACCCTCAATTAAACACAGGGAACATCCCTGTCTCACATCCTTTTGTAGGCTGCAGTCAAGCCCCCGCCACTCCAAAAACCCCGGTCAAGCTAGCCCCCAGTTGTTTTGTGGTGCCTGTATATATTAGATATTACGGTAATGCAGTCCAAGAACAGAATTCAAAATAAAAGCACCGACCGATTAACATAATTTGCAAGTTCACATGAATTCATTCAGTCAGTCATTCTGTTAATTGATTGATTAATTAATTCAATGATTAGTTAATTAATTAATTAATTAATTGGGCATTTAAGGAATTAATTTGTTGATTATTTACTTAATTCATTTTACCATCCTAATTCTGATCACATTGAAGCCTTAGAAGATGGAGGCCATAACATTTCATCTGTGTGAATAATTAGTCCAACATGAAAATAAACAAAATATCTTGAGCTACTGATGAGGAATTTCAAAATAAAAGCCCATTTAATAGTAAAATATTTCCCTCAAATTCAGTTTTACGTCAAAGGAAAACTTTAAATTTCAGTTCAGAGTGATGGTACTCCACCCGGAGTGTCACTCATGTAATATCTGGAAGTTCTGATATCGACTTTCAAAATTAAAGCCCTCTAAAATGTCCGATTTTTGCTACTATTTCCCTTTAATTTCAGATTTACATTAAAAGGAAACCACTTGTTTCCACAGCCTAATTTCACTTCAGACTGATAGTACTCTACCTCAGAGAGTCACTCATGAAATATCAAGTAGTTCTGATGTGGAATTTCAAAATTAAAGCCCTCTGAAATATCAAATATTTTCAGTATTTTCCTTTAATTTCAGATTGAAATTTCAAGGAAACTACCTGTTTCCACAGAGTTATTTCAGTTCAGATTGATAGTACTCCACCCAGAGAGTAAAATGCTCGCACTGTACAGCACTGACCTACAGATATTTGGTATATCTGGTTTGGTATGTTTCGGCCAACTGATACTTGGTTAGGTTTAGGTACCACAAATACTTGGGTACGTTTAAGTACTACAAATACTTGGGTAGGTTTAGGAATGCATTGTGATTGGGTTAAAATCATTACAGTACTTCTATAACTTATTTTACAAACATACCTACGTTACCTAAATTATATTTGTCACGTTAGAATTTTTTTTACCTATATGGTTGTTTTCCTTATGAGTTTGAGCTCAATATAACCAAATGCTAGTTGGATTTCAATCATTACACTCAATATATCAAGTACTGCCTGAGGTCAAATCCAGTCCTTTAATACAGCCTCATTCTACTGGTCTTTGTTGGATTTTTTGCTTTATTGTGCCCCCTTCGTCCCTGGTGTTGCCAGGTCCCTAAAAACCTCCATAAACTGTGCTCTTTTGATTTGAAATGTCACCTGTGTTTGTGTTGTGTATCGGGGAAGGGCACCGGCAGAGGGACCTGCAACAGGACAAACAAGGCATTTTTTGCTTAATTAGACTGGAGAGACAAGAGTCACTGGAGCAAGCCCGAGCAAGTACCTACTCTTGAGAAACAAGCACAAAAGCCAATATTTTTCGAGCAACTTTACTGAAAAACAAGCCCAAAGTTGCTTAGACCTACCAACCCTGGACACATGTTCTGCAGACATGTATGAAGTATTTATATAATAGAAAATCAAAGTGACTCTTTTTAGGATGTACAATCTGCATTTTATGCTTGTGCACTATTTCTGATTTCATTTTGTAAAATTCATCCTCATGTACCTGTTGTGATTTTCCACTTCCTGTCTTTGTCTTTTTCATGACATTTTTCTGAATCGGTTCATCTGCATTTGTTCCTTGCTCCTGTGTTTTTGTTGCCAGCCTTTTCGCTGCCTGCTATTTCATTGCCAACATTTTGAATTTGGTTGGTTAATAAAGCTTGCTTATGGTTTCTAAACCCTCCTAGTACTGTCTTTGCATTCGGTTCCTCATTTTTGGCTCAAAATACCCGCTTTGGTCACCACAAACATGGCTTCAGATGTCCAGACCTTCCTGCACTCCTTGAAAACACCCAATGGTTGTCACACTTACAAAGGTTGAAACACAGTCTTGAACTGCGGTCACTGGCTTCGCAGTCTCACTTACACGTCTGTTCTATTTTCTCTGAAAATAAAAAAAAAATCCTTCAATACTGATTGTGATTGTGTTTCTATGTATTAACTCCGACATATCTGTCGATTGTGTCGAAAAAGAAAAAGCAAGAGAGAGACGAGCAGACACACACAGAGCCCTCGCAGAAAAACCAACCTCTCACACAAAAAAAAAATCTGTTACAAATTCATGAGGTTATTATAAAGATCTCTGTGATGTTTATAAGATGACAAAGAGCTGATGTGAATAAGGGGAATACACTTGTTTCCCCCATCTCTTCAAGCATTGTTGACACCCCTCAAACGTCTGTATGCTAAATATTTCAGTACGAATCCATCTCGTATTGACAAACGAGGCTTTACATGTCGGCACAAAGCCTTGTGAACTCTGTGGGGTGCTTATTTAAACACAAAAACCCACTCATCTTCTAACTCCCCCCCCCATCATGGCGCTTTTAATTGCAGATCTCACTTGTTTCTCTGATGGTTTTTTTCTGCAGCACTGTTTCGGATGTGCCGCTGCACCAGTGTCATCAACTTAACTTCTGCTCCATTTGTTGCCAACTTTTACTTCCCGTGGTTATCTCCTCCAAAGGGTTAATCGACCTGCTCGCCTCGGCCGTACCTGTCTTCGCTTTTGGAAGCAATCCCAAGGCGATTCTGGGGTCGGACAACCGGGACCCGTTTTTAAAAATAAATACTGCCAGCGCACGGACTGAACAAAAGCAGTGAACTTCTGAGCACACTGAACTTTTTAATAGTGTGTTTTCGGGGTCAGCGCGCACCGAGGGGCGCAGGCAATGTGTCACAGTCGGCCCTCGAGTTGGGCCGCGTCCCGGAGGATTCAATATTCCATTAGGACTATTATTTCTAAAGTAGATTAATCCCTGTCATTTAACGCTTGGCTGATGTCCATTTGAAGTCATTATGAAGAAGCACTGACATTGTTTCATAAATTATTCACAACATTATCTGGGACTCTCTGCAGTCACCAAGCAGGGCTTTAAGGCTGGATCGCTTGTCACGGGAGAGAAACGTGCTCACCTTGCTGAATTAAATGGACGGATCGTTTTCAGCGCATCCGTGCAGGTGCAAGACGGGGCATCTCGGGGTCTTCGCAAGGGCTATCTTGCTGTTCGCACGTTTTGATTGAGGTAAATTCAGCTAGATCTGTTCATTTAGAGTCGTATTCGTCCTTTACCCAGGAATCCAATGAGGTAAGCTATGCCATTGTGAACCAACGCATGGGCAAACAGTAGCAGATTACACAGAAGAATATCTTTATCTGCATCCCTGCAGTTTTCAACTATTAATCAATATGCTACTTTGCTGTGTACATCTGTGGCATTAGCTTAAAATCGTATCTATTCACACAGAAATCTGCTGCAACAATAACCCAGCTCCCCCCTGCAGGGATAATTAAAGTTTCATCTAATCTAATTCAGGGGGTGGATTTCCTTTAAAATTCAGCACACAGTAAAAAAAAAAGTTCTTATGCGAGGTCTATGATGACATTGTAAGGAATAAATGGGGCAGGATGTAGTTGTGAAATGCAGTTACATTTACAGTATTTGCGAATTGTTAAACTCATGACAGGGAACGCCTCTGACACCTCTATATGTCTTACATAAACGAGTTCATCAGCAAGAAGATTTGCTAGTTAATGCTTGGATTCCTACTTAAAGGATGTTTCTTTTATGTTGGCTCAAACCACAAGGCTGCTGATTTTTTTTTAGACTTTTCTCATTGTCAAGCCAAGATGGCCAAAACCAAGAATTAATAGAGCCTACTGATATGTATTGTTTGCATAGTCTGATGTTCCCCAGTCCCTTGTGCCATAGAGCTCCATCGTTGTCCAAAACCTATTAAAAACTCAATGAGCCACACTGTTCCATCATAACAATGAACAAGGGTACTGTACTTTGTCTGGAACCGACCCCACATACACAGTCCCGGTGCTGTAAATCCTCTAGAGCATGTAATAATGCACAGATGAAAGTAGTCCCCACAAAAGCAGCATTTACTTCTGTTTGAGTTATATTTGCCATGATCCACAGTGCCAGCTGTTTTAGATAGTTACTTAAAGGTTGTTTTAAGAAATAATATGTATACAAACATTGAATGATACATCAGCAAGCCATTTCAAAGTAATTATGTCCTCACTAGGAGCCAATGATTTTTGGACCGGGCGCCATATACTGGGTACTGAAGCCAAAATATTGAGATGGAGTGCCAGACTGTCAACAAACCCAATGGAAACCCCTATAGAACAAGCATTTATTAACATATCTTGGAAAGTACATTTTATAAATTTAATATGAAGAAGTACACATATACTTGACAAAAGATGCCGCTATATCTAAGAATATATTTGAATTAATTTAAATCCAAGAATATATTACGTATATTTTGATATAATACGTATGTAATATATTCAAAATAGTATATGTGTTAATCTATATGTTTCATATATTAAAAGATAATATGTTTGGAATTTATATTCTTTATGTTAACAAACATGACAATTATTGTAGTTTTTTTATATACACCTTTATATATTAAAGATCTCATTGCGAGTACATCAATAAATGTATATTTCAATACATAATTTCAAACGTCTATCTCAAGTTTTCATACGAGTGTAATATGTTATTACAAGATAAAATAGTCATAACACTTTTAAGTGGCACCAATAACAAACAAAATTTGAAAAATCATTTGTTATGAACCGTATTGTTCTAAAAGTCCAATAGGATGCGGACAACTACTTCCTGCTTCATTTTAAACCCAATATACATTGCTGTGCTGGCCCAAATGTTTTACAAGGGGACTGGTAATTATATCAGAGATTTCTAGTGCAACAGCCTTTTATTTTCACTTCCCATCCCGTCCCTATAGGACCCACTGTAAAAGCAGCTTATTACCCATATTGACATTTCTCGTGAGGCGGCAAACTATAGTGGCCATAAAAAAAATCCACATAGTTAGGAGTTATTTTAACTAATTTAGCAGAGGAGATGCATTGTGTACAAAACACAACTGTCAATACATATGTAGCATAGTTATTTAAGAAGTTGCAATTAAAGAGTAAGAGTAGGGCAAAGTTCTGGTGTGCCTGTTGCTGGTACCCAGCATCCAATTCAGTTGTTCAGGTGTGACGATGTGTTGCACTCACAGATAATTTGATTTCACTGGAAACCTACTACATGCCTAGGAATGCTTGCTCAACAACCCTTTGTCTGTGTGCTTTCATTGCTGAATTCATCTCGATCTCACGGGAGAAGCTCAGAGTAGAACGGCCTCACTTCCACATCGATAAAACAGTCGAGGTGACCGCGGCGTCTGATCGGGACTCCTCCCTGTGGAGGTGTTTCGGGCAGGTCCGACTGCGGGGGTCAACCTGGCAGACCCAGAACCCGCTGGAAGGATTACTCATCCCAGCTGGGCCAGAAACACCTCGGGACCCCCCGCCCCCGAGAGGAGATGGAGGATGTGGCTGGAGCTGCTCTGCACAGTCTGCTGCCCCCGCAAAACTCAGACCTGGATGAGCGGCCAACTCTGAACAGATAGATGGACTCTTGCCAAGTACCACAAATGCACTGGATTTTTTTTTCTTTTCTTGTGTTGGCATGATGTTTTGTTGACAAGAACAGAAAAGATTAGGGACACAATAGTACTCTGTAATGCAACCGTCATCAACTCTTAAACCAGTCCTTCTCAGTTAAGAAAAGCAGCAGTTTGAGTTGGGTTACGTAATGTTCTTGACAGACATGTCTATTTCATTTGGCACTTGAGAAATGTCAAGGTGTGCCACACCTTTGCTGGCAGACCGCGACAAGATGAGATGATTACCCGAAATACTGAAATAATACCACAGAATATGCTGATGTGTTTTCATACTGTATCATCATTAGCGAAGCCATCTTTTGCGACGATCAGTAGACGCAGACTCTTTCATAAGTCTTGTCGTAATATATCTCACATGAGCACACGTGAAACATCTGATGCTCATTCATTCATTCATGCCGTCCACTCTTTCGAACCCCTCAGTCCTTTTCAGGGTCATGGCAATAATTAGCTCCACAGTAACTTCCTGGTTTGGCTCATGTGAACGCAGCATACGGTTACCAGTCCTTCTCACATCCTTTATCTCAAGGCTGGTTTTAATATGTCGGTAAAGGGCCTCGTGAGAAGATAAGCTAATATCCTGCTATTTGATCTTAGAGAAAAAAAACTGTACATGCTATTTTTAATCTCCATTGATTGATTTTTGTGCCATATGGGATACAGCAGAAGGAGCTGTGAATATTGACAGCATGTGGAAAAGCACAAGCACGTATTTAAAGTGATACGTCTGGCCATCTGATGAATAACAGTCCACTATTTACTCTCCTTTAAGCTCTGGTTTGGCTCCACCAACTCATAACGAAACATCTCTAGCTTTTTAGCAGCTGAATGCTCTAACATGTTCACAACCTAGTTGCTAACTTTGCCTGTCTGTCTATTGGTGCTTGGCAGACAGCATGCAGTGGGTTTTTCCACAGCGGGGTTGATAACACGATGGCAGTGAACCAAAACTGTAAAGTTACCTCGCGAGGCAGCTGGATTCTCAAGATCTTGTGATCTCGCATATCCACCTTGCCCCAGGCCTTCAGGCGATGCGCTTGTGATGGAACGCATGGTTTGTTTACACAATCGGCATTGTTTGAGGAATTACTGGCAGCTACAGGTGTGGTTTGGTTGGGCGACGTGCAAGATACGTGACTGCCCTATGAAACAGCAATGGCAGCTCATTAAGAGGTTTGCGTTGGACTGGGAAGTATATTTAACTGAATAAAGAGCCAAGAACAACACTGAAGACAATAGAAAATATGTTTTTGCTCTTCAGAAGTTAGCTTGTGATAGATGGATGGTTCCTCCAGTTCACCTGCCAAGTATTTTTTTGAAAATGCCTGCCCTTTCCCAAACAGTTTCTGGCGTGTCCTTTCCAGATGGTTTACACGTAACAAACCATCTGGCGTCAGAATAGAAGTTAAAGGCCATTAGACCAAAACAGTTAGCTTAAGTGGAAATAGAAAACTTTTTGACTTTCTCTTCCCCCTAGCTTTCAGATGTTGTATCACTGTTGGTGGGTTAGCAACATGGCTACTGCTAGCAGCACCGTCCAAAGCAAAAAACAACCATTAGCATCACATATTGACCTAGAAATCAATGCTAACCACTGTTAGGGCTACGTAAAGGCAGAGTAAATCACTTGGTTTTATTAATAACGAGGCATGTTCTGTTACTTACTGAACTGGTATTACTAGAATGCTGGTATTGAACTTTTTCAAGTCCCAGTGGTGAGGGGAAACACATATCAATCGGGGAAGAGATTTGACACACCGGAGCGCTCTCCATAGAGTGAATGCTTTCCATTGAGTGAATGCCCGTTCATTCTTGTTTTACCCTGGTTTCCATCACTTTCCCTCTCCTATTTTTTCTTTTACAGAGTCCACAATTGTTCAAGTTGTTCCACCGTCACCGGGCGATAGCAACCAAGGGGAACAGAATGCCTCGTCCTGTTTTGGTCGCACAATGGCAGACGTGCTTCCTCTGGGCCCTAATTCAACCTTTGATTTTGTGGGGAAAGCCAGTGTAGCAAAACCGACTTATACTAAATCCATACGTGGATGGTGTCATTTTTCTGCAGCCATCACACTGTGCATTTTGTATTTACTTCAGAATGATAAGTCAAACCACAAAAGTTGTCCGTTGCAAGTGTAGAGGTGCCAAAACACTAGCTGAGGGGAACTGCGGAGTCAGGTGATGACTCCCGTTGGGTATAACACCATCCTTGTACATTTCACAAAGTTTTTTTTTTGGTCCATTAACGACATAAAAATCGAAACTAGTGCAGTTTCAACTTTATTTTTTCTGACAATAACAGATTCAACACTTCCCTGTACAACCTGTCAGCGTTTTTCTTGGAAAACGGAAGACAGCTCGGGATGACTTCCAGCACCTGTGGGGGGTTTTCTTGCTCACGTCAAAACTTAGCACCTCCAGTGGTGACACGCACACAACAAAACTGCCTCCCTTTACAGAGACACACCTAACTCATCTCGCGGCTCACTCGCTTCTTGTTCATTGCATCTGTCATCCCGCGTGTACTTTTCCCCAGTGGCGCTCGCTCCTCGAGGCTTGCGTCTGCTCCTTGTTTTGTCTGACGGATGCAGATCTCTGCGAGGGGGGGGGTTGTTTGTGCTGTAGCTAATGGGTTCTAATGAAGCGTCTATAATAATCTGACAAGCTTTACAGCCATCGGACACAAAGATACTGACTTCAAGATAACTCGTCAACCTGAGGCACTGACGAAAACACGGCGCTCAGGCTGAATGTGGCAGGTTGTCACCTTGCATTACCTTGTGCAAAATTATCCAATAAAATAACCCCCCCCTCCTGCGTCTCTCTCCCACCTCCCCCTCCACTTCCCCTCAAAGGAAGACAATATTAAGATGTTTTAGAGCAGCGGCATATATATTTATGTGGCAGCCTGAGTTGATATTCCTTTTTTAAAATATTGCCAGAGAAGGGAAAGGAATTGCTCTTTCCCATGCAGGAAAAAAAAAGTATCTGCAGCTTATTCGGTTTTCTTGTTTACTTACCTTTTTATATATGAACATAAGCGCAGTGGCTGCAAAAGGAGAAAAATGAGGAGCGAAATAAAATTGGTAATGTGTCACCGCGCTTTCCGGGAGTCATGGCACATTGCGCAGCTTGAATGAGACCTGGAAATAATCAGCGAAGCCACTGTAAAGTTTATAGCCGAGCCGCAAGTCAGGGAAGCCGCATTACAGTGCCTCTCCTCAACCCAAACCCATTCACATCGCAAACATAAAGAGCTATACAATAATATACATCTTATCCGTAGTCTTTCAACTTTTACAGCTCATAATGCAATGCAATTTGACTCCAACCCCCGAGCTCTTTGCATGCATTTTTCATGGAGGAGATCTTGATTTTTCTCTCATTATGAATTCTCTAGGTTTCCAACACACGGAAATTCTTCAAATACCGAGTTGCCAATGAATGCAGCAGAGCCGAACCAACTCCCACTGTACCGGGCCTAATCACAGTTGTTAGTGTGGCTAAAAAAGGTAGAAGTTTCCAGGAAAAAGGAGCTCATTTGCAGCTAAGTACGAACCCAATGTCTCGGCATGTAAATCTCAAATCTTTGTTGTTATTTTTAGGTACATTCACTTCCTCTCGTCGGGTCATCTCTGTTTTCTCCCTCAGCTGTGCTCTCTCCACCGATCACCCCGTTCCCTCATACATATGGGAGTAATATTCTAAAGCCTGAAAACAGCTATTGGAGTGTGTTTCAAGTCATTCAGTCTGGCCTGGTTAGCAGGCGGAAGTGCAAGCCACCACTTACTGTTTAAATTAACAGTGACCCAGAATCTGCTGCTGATGTGGGGTGACTTCGGCCGTCTTTTGGTGGAAAAATTGTTCGTCCTGTTTTTGTTGAAATGCGGAGGCATGCGTAACAGATCTTCTGAGTGACACATCTGAGCGGAGTACAGCTGTATTTTATTTGCATCTGTGCTCTTCTACCACAGATGGTTGTTTGGGAAAGTCCCATCGCCGTAGAGCTATGATGCAGATACTATAGATCCACAGATGGCATTTGTCATCTCTTGCTGTCACATTTAATTCACGAGTCAATCTGTCTGACTGTGTATCAATCTACAAAACATCGTCAAGAACACATCCTCACCAGCAAAATTGATTTTGTGGGTTGCCTGACCACACTGTGACCCATATTTACATTTATTGATATGCTTATCATTAGGTCCTCTAATGGATTTAGTAACTCTGACGAGGATCAAAGAAGGGAGGTGTTCACGCAATATAAAAAGTCACATACTTACTGAAGTAAGCATATTTATTTTAGCCCAAATCAGGTTCACATTAAATGTTCAGTATCATGTTGGGAGGTGGAGGGCATGGTGGTGAAGTTATAGGCGAGAATGCTGCTGTTCCAGACTGTGTTTCGATATTTGTAAGTGTGACACCACTGGATATTTTAACTTGTTTGTGGTGACAAAAAGCAGATATATTTGACAGGAAGTTTGGACATCTCAAATTGCGTAGATTCGTAGACTTGCGTTGTTGACCAAAACAGGCATGTTAGACTGAAGCGTGATCTTTTCCTCACCCTAACTAGGTGTTTTTTGTGCCTAAACCTAACAACACCATAAGCACAACATTGTCACAACATAAAACATAAAATTTAACCTAAAGAATTGTAAGTTGCAACATAGCCTTAGTTTGCAGAAGTTTTCAATACCAACATTTATAATGGCAACTGGGTTGCCTATTTAGCCTTTAAGGTATGAGGACCTGTTGGGACAAAATTATAGGGACACCCAGACATTAAATCAAAGCAACTCAACATCCCATGAGAGATCCATTAAACACCAATAGCATTGGTGAACTCAAGCACTGAGCTGGGGTGACAACGCCTGGCTCGCAGTTGGCGCTCCAATTCGTCCCAAAGGTGTTAAACCATCTTGAAGTTGCAGTTCATCAATACAATTTGGAATTCATGGACCTCACTTTGTTCATTAGGGATGGTCTTCCCCTAAATACATAATATAATTGTTTGTTTTGACATAAATATGATTTCTCTGGGGTGAGCAATACAGTGAGTAAGTCCAAGCCACTATCATTTCTTGTCGAGTCTTACAACTAACCAAATTAAGCCAAGGCATCAGTGCCTGACGACCTCGGAATGAGTCTCAACAGTCAACTATTTTTTCTCCAGGATTGCTCAACTGACCTTTAATTGGAGCCATTGGGTTCAGTGCAATCAATGAAAAAGAGCCCCAGATGATTATTTGCCTACAAATTAGCACTACAAATTCTGGTAACATTGTTCTGTGCTCCACCAAACCCTGATTCACACCTCAGATTGCTGGACAACCAGGCCATTTGACTGATCCTGAGTAGAATTCTTTATAAACCCCAAGACCACCGAGTTGGACAGGATTTAGGATAGTTTTACTGCCACAGGCCTTAGTTCTAAGTTTCAAACCGTCCAATAGATGTCTCTAATGGTGTTTTTTCTCTATTAGGATCTGTACTGGTCAGTCACAATTTGGATTGGGTCTAATTATCCTCAGGTCTGCTTGGATCAACTATGCACAGTTCCCTTTTGGATCCTCCGACCATTCCGGATCAGGTTCCAAGTATTAAGACCTATCGACCATCTGCAAGCATAGTTTGGCACATCCCATGATGATCTTAAGCTTGTATCACTGCTCGGCTCTGGAAATCCATGATGCATAGCTCCTGATGAATAATTCTTGTGCTGAAGTTGTTTCCTGAGGCTGTCAAACTGTAGTGAGCGTTGCAACTATGGACATAGCAGTTGATAGCTGGGCTGCTGTTGCTCCTGGATGTTTTTTCCGCTTCAAAAACAGGCACTTACAATTGACTTGGCAGAAATATGTCAGGGCTGACGTCATGGAAAAAAATGGAATCCCATGACTCCTCATTACAACATATTTGACTTTTATTGGAGGCTGCACGGCTGTACGCTAGACTATGCACCTTGTTAATAAAAGGGTGTGGCACGGGCAGCCAAAACCAATAATTACAACGCGTCTCTGCATACTTTCTGCATTCCCACACGGTCATGCCCGATGATTTGAATGACACTATAAAAACAACGAGCCTTCGCCGCTGACTGAGATAGCTTGGCTTAAAAAACAACAACAACATAACAATATCTGGGCTCTCTACACAAACAGCAGAGCTGATCAGCTGATCTCATTATGGCATTTCCAGCACAGTCATTCCCGCAAAACCCCTTTTTTTCCCTCTCTCTTCTTTATTTTCTTATTTTCAAGGACACATCTCCCTTTTCTTTCATTTCCCCACATTAGCAGAATAAAAGCTTGCCAGTGTCACCCAGGCATTGTTTATGTAGTTTCAGCACCATGTTGGGCTCATTATTGATTTCTTCAAGTGGCACGCCTCCATCTTGGCTCGCCGCGACGCCGGCGCCGAAGCCTTTTGTGTCCCCCTCAAACAGGCGTTTCAGTGCCTCAGCTTATTCTAAGGCATTTAGATTATATATTTATATTCAGGAGTGGAGCTTGAAGTCAGCCTCCTTCCTTATTAGGGAGGGTAACCTTCTTCTCGCTGCCAAGCCTCTTCCCAATTACAGTGACTACTGCTGATGAAATGGCTGTGCAACATGGGGACTTGTCATTTGGCCAATTATTCTTAATGAAGCACCACAGAGAGAAGGATAACTGTGCCGTGCCATGCTGTGTTTGTAATATCTGAACAGGGACAATAGTGTAAGTGTTTCAGATTCGACTAATCCATCTTTTCGAGCATTTCTCCATCATTTTTCGTAGCCTGCGGAGCACACTGATCAGTCAAATTATAATGGTCTCCGAATGGGCCGACAGCATGGATGTGGGATATTAAATAATTAATGCTGAGCATTTTCCAACATGCAGAAATCCAAATCCAAAATGTGAGAAAGGCAAGTTGGGTATGAATGTGTGTAAGTCACAGGTGGAAATGTGAAAAAACTCCAGTTCACATTATTTACATGCTGAAAATGTGATTTACATGTGAAAATAGCCAAATTTCACATGTGAAACTGTGGAATTCAGATGTAAGTACACAAATGTCATGTGATTTAATCTGCCAAAGTGCCAATATTGTGTGAAAATGCCCTGTTCACATGTGACATTCTTATTTTTGTGTGGACATTTTTTTAGTACACATGTGAAAATAGCCAATATTATGTGACAATGTGGAACTGACATGTTCACGCAACATTACTTTATTTTCACATGTCAAAATTTCAGTTCACATGTGAAGAGAACCAATCCGATGTGAGAATAGTCAATTTACATGAGAAGAGGAACATATCATATGCGACATTTTACTAACGGCGGCTCCCAAAACACAAAATATTGAACGCAAACCTTGGATTCCATCAATATTTTCAGTTCAATGCATTTCCGCTGCGTTCCTTGAGATCTCGACACGTGTAAGACGCAATAGGTTCTTTCTCCCGGGCCTTTACCCATCCAGGGAAGTTTCTCTGAGGATGGATGCTTTCCCTGTCAATGCCTTTGCTTCACATTTATACAGTCAGACACATTCACAGCTGGGAGCTGCTCACACAGCCACACTCCTTCACTTCTGGCCACTGAGCAGCTCCACTGGAGCATTTAGCAGCTAAGTGTCTTTCTCGGAGGTACATCATCGCTCGGCCTGGAGGGAACCGGGAGAGCTACTTATTCACTTACAGTCGGCCCGGGGCACGGTGTACGTCAAAGCTCCTTTAATGCTCTCATTTAACATATACTTGCCTTAACTGTTGGTGCACCGATAAATTATCTTGCTCAGATGGTTTGCGTGTGACAAGCGCCCACAGTTGTCTGATAAAGAATAATTCCAAAGCGGTGCCTTTTGACAAACTTTTACCCTTTCATTAGTGATATTTATTCGACATTGAGTTACCGATGGCCCTAAAAGCCGGAGAGTTGATAGAAGAAAAAAAGACAAATAGCTCCATAAAATTCCTTTTAGTCCAGGGATAAAAATGCAACCTGTCTTATTTAGCTTTCATTGCCGTGATCCCTTAAAGGGTTCGATCAAAGTTACCAGTAAAAAAAAAAAAAAAACGAAATCAGGTTTCGGTTGATCGTGCGAGCTCCGTTCATACGCGAGACGCGCTCGACAGATTTATGGCTCCGTCTGGCACTGCAAAAATGCCCATAATGTGTTAGTGGAGACAGATATACAACCAAAACGATAAAAATAAAAATAAAAAACGCAGTGAAATCAATATAGATCTCTGCAAAGAAAGAAATAAAAAATAAAAGAAGGCAGAGAGAGGATCTGGGTGTAGCTGGTTTACAGCAGGTTACATCAGATAATGGGTGCTTCAGTTACAGACAGTTCAGACAATAATCGAATTGTAGATAAAACTCATCCTCTTACAGCCGAAGGATCAAAAGAGCCGCGGCGCTTCAGCACTCCGCTGCTGAATATTCAACGAGGGATCCAGTGCAGAAACACAGTACACAGCCTCGCGTAGGAAAAAGAAAAAAAAAAAAAAAAAAGGTGCCGTATTAAAAATTGGAGGACTCAATTTCTTTTTCTTTACATAAGCTGTCAACAGCTGCCACATCAATATCAAAATCCCAACCAGCCCTGTAAATCATGTCGAGTTTCTCACAAGTTGCAGGAGCCACATCATATTTTCTGAGGCAGCTTGGAGTTGCCGGGAGATTACAGTCTGTCTATTTCACAGTGACAGTTTCCACCTTCCCTTTTGTTTCTGTGTGTGCGCGCACTTGCCTGCAGCCCGTCACACTGCAGCGCCGGGAACTTTTTACTACCGATGCGGGATTTGTTGTGGGGGGGAAATCAACATATCAGAAGATCGGGGCGTCTGGGACTGGGTTTTTCCACTCGCAATCAGGGATTAAAAACAGATTTACCGGTTATAAATACGGTCGCAACATTTAAATTCCCATCCCTAGATGCTAGTAGATATGCCATTTTAAAGCACATCACTTTCAGTTTACTTATGAGAGGTACTATTTTGATGTACGATGCTTTCTGCTTGATAAACTGGGGGCATTGTCAGGGTTCATCACCGTGTTCTGAGTGAATACTCGACTCTGATTGGCTGCAAGGTGTCAATCAAATCCTTATATAGGGACACCTATGGGGTACTCAGGTAGTTCTGGACTGGTGCCTGTAAAGCACACGCTGCAGGAAGTAGCCTACACCTTCCATCTGAACTTACCGATATCAGGCGGTCATCTCACGTCCCAAACGCTATTGAACTGGCTCCTTCAGCCGACTATCATTTATTCATAAAAATGTCGATACTGGTTTAGGGATAAAGTCATCGCTAGCAAAGACAAATAACTTTGCATACGGTTAAAAAAGAGCAAATATAATCAAGCTAGCTAGCCTTGATTATCCACTTAGCCAATAGAACCCTTTGGCACAACTATTAGCCAGAAAGCTAACATAAAGCTAGCAAGATTCAAAGACAAATAGCTTTGCATACGGTTGAAAAAGAGCAAATATAATCAAGCTAGCTAGCCTTGATTATATTTGCTATTTTTCAACCGTATGCAAAGTTATTGTGCCAAAGGGTTCTACTGGCTAAGCGGACTAGTTTATCTCCCACTGCTAAGTCATAGCTAAGGCTCGTCCTATAAACTGAAGTATTGAATGTATAAGAACCTTATGGGATTGTAATGGTCGTTCCAGCTATTAGTCAGGGCCTCGTGTTGTCGGGCAAATTTAGCTTTAGATTCTCATTGTAAAATGCATGAAAGTATCAATTAAATGGTCTATTTTTTTTGTCTTTGGCATGTGACCATTGTATAAGCAAGACTATATTATGCATTTTGGGAAACGTAGGACCATTCTTGTTTTAATCTGTCTTTTGTGAGCCCCCCAGTTTTATGGAAGTGTAAAATTGAATTACTGGAGTGCTGCTAAATACTGAAAATGCACAATATCTCAAGTCATTTGGTCTCATTCATAGTGAATTCTTCAAATGGGTTGAAATGTTTTTTTTTTTTTTTTTCCTGTTTCCTTCACAGCTGCAATTGTGGCCATTCTCTGAACAATAATTAGCTATTGTACGTTGTGATTCACGGCTGAAAAAACACGCAGAACTCGACTAAAACAACTCAAAACTTGATTCAAGAAAAACAAGTGGAACATGTTGATTTGACCCCTCATTGTCTCATAAGGTTTGCATTTGCATATCTTCCAATGCTCAATTAAATTAGTTGTTCGATTTAATTTTTTTTTTGCAATGTGCAATGAGATTAACCGCAGCATACAGAGGGTCTGGTGCTATTGAGATTAAGAAGGACTCTGATTATGTGGAGAAAAACACAATTTCTGTTGTCCCAGCTTTGAGCTTTGAGTTATTGTGTTCCTGAGACGGTTCAGAAAAACAGGTTGCAGCCTCAGACGCTTGACTCGGAGACAGAAGGCCAAAAAGGTCCAAAAGCAAAAGCGGAAAAAACTGCAGGCAAGGGTCAAAAAGCAAGACAGGGAGAGAAGTAGGACAAGAAGGCTGGAAAACTACTAGCTAGTGCAGCACAAAAGGGCAAAAAGCCATGGCCGAGGGTCAGGTGTGGGTTATGCTGGAGAGTTGATTAGGAGATTGGCAGCAGGTGCACAGGTGAGTGTGGGAGTCAGGTAATGCAGAGAGGCGGGGGGGGGGGGACACAGAGGACTCCTGCAGGAGAGAAAGAAACGACTGCAGACACGAGATCGAGTGAAAAAAAGTTCGAATAGGTTATGAATGAGCTGAAACGCCAAAAGCCATCTATCTTTTGATAACCTCTGCTGACCTTTACATTGGAGTCTGAAGCACTCCAGGCCAACACTGTTACTGTTATTAAAGAAGGTGGCATAACTTCTTAGTGAGAGAAAATGCTCTTTATCTCTGTTTCTTGATAGTTATAAGCTGATAGTGAATTAATGGATTTATGAACTTTTGATTTAATTATCACGGTTAAAGACGTGAAGTTGAAAGGTCCTCTGGGAGCTCACCAGGTTGAGTGTCTGCCCCCAGTGGTGGGCTCAGGATGTTTGAGGGACAGGGGGGAAAAAATTAAAAGGGCACCGAGTGTATGCGGTGGGGCGCTAGCACACAAAAAGGGCACCCTAGGGGGCGCTTTATCTTGTTTTATCTACCCTAGAGGCATCCAAGAGGGCACACCTGCAGGGTTTTTCAGTGTCGGTGCAAGAAAGTTTACATTTGGACGCTTTTGTCCAAAGTGACCTACAGTAATTCATACATACATTCATATGCTGATGGCGGTGGCTGCCATGCAAGGTGCCGACGGGCAATCAGGAGCAGTTAGGGGTCCAGTATTTTGCCCAAAGACACTTCAACATGCAGACCAAGGGGAATCAAATTAGCGGCCATCCAATAAACAAGACGATGGCTCTACTCCTGAGCCACAGCTGCCCTAGAAAGGCAAGAGAAAGGCATACAAATTTAATTTTGAGCCACAAGAAGCTGCCCTTTGGATGCATTTTGTCGCATTATTGGAGTAAATGGTGATTGCACAAAGAAATGAATATAGAATATTGAAACATTTGGTTTTTACATTGGTTCCCTATAAACTTCGCTATACAATTTTGGTGGTCACCGAGGAAATGGAAGGTTAACAAGTGTTCCATTTCTATTAAAGACTACATGGTCGAACAAACTCAGCTTTTGTCCAGTGTTGTTGTTGTTATCTGCGAGTCGATCCAGCTATCTTTGCAACAGCGGCACCGACAATGATACCACTTGGAAATGCTAGGATAAAATGTTGTCTGTTGCCGTTCAGTTTGAACCCTCTGAGGGTGTCACTTGGACATCAACGGTGAAGGTTAAAAAGAAGTTTTTAAAAGACATCCCAAAAACCTTTCCTTTGGTTCTGCAATAGACATCTTCTGAATGTTCAGCAGTGTCACTGAGTTGACGTCTTTTGGGTGCATTTTATATACAGCAGCTAACTGCGTCCCTATTTACATTTCCTTGTTCAGTGGCTGACCTCTAGTGGCCATATTGGTTATTAGGGCAGCAAAGTAGAAAGTCAGGTGAGGTATTTAGGTCCGCTTTCTCAAAGGAGACATTACGTTACGTGCGCAGTGCAACTTAAGTTACTTACATAATGAACTTCCATTTTCAAGTGAAGTTATATAAATACCAGTTATTTAAACCTCACCGATTAGCTTGTAGTTGCCAAAATTTGGTTGAAACCATAAAAGAATACATCAGAATTTGAAGAAATAAAAGTTTTATTATGAATAACTGTCATTCTGGACCGCTAACTGCGCGGCTAACTGAGCCAACCTGCTAACGGCAGCTACGGTTAGCAGAAGTTAGCGGTTAATCTGGTGATACGCTGCCCCCGTTTGTTGTTTTGAGTAAGAATTCAACAGTCTCACACATTTGCACCTTTAAAGTGAAACTGTGAGTGTATAAGGGCATGTCGTCTTGGCAACAGTGAAGCATATGCCGTGGCCGGCGATCATTCAGTTGTCTAGGTATGAGGACGTGTTGTTTACAGCGGATCGTTTCTTTTTTTGTCATATCTCAGCAAGAGGCAGTCATGAGTGGGAAACCATCCTTTATCTTAAATGAATGGCTCTCTAGATTGACAGTTGTAATGCACCTAAATTACATGAAAGCACCTTCCTTTGAAAAAAATAATAATCCTGCCTTAATGGGGTTTATTCTGCTGTGCGTTGCTCGTGTATTTGCAAATGTGGTTTCGTACAAAAAATTAGAAATCTCAGCGCTCAAAGGCATGGATTTTTAAAGTCGGCGTGCCGGTCTGGAGGAGCTGTTTTTCACTTTATCTAAGCGCCGTAGAGGGAAATACAGTAACGACAGCAAAGTTGTTTTACTCTGAGAGGAGTCTTAATTAGTGCGCCGATTGGAGGGAAACGGTCCGATGGTTGAATATTCCCACAAAGAAGTCTATTATTTCAAGGCGAGACCATGTGCTGCTTAAAACCCCCCGCTAGAAAACATTGGCGGAAAAAGCCTTTTTCACTTCAACTGTGTGGCACCTTTTTGAAAATTGGTTGATTTATTCCTTCCAGTGCTGTTAGAAAAAAAAAAAAAAACAGTCTGCAACAAAGATCAGCCCACCCACACACACACATGCACACACAAGCTCGCGCACACACTCACTCACACACTCACGTTCGCTAACACCACCCACCGAAAAAACAGAAGCACCCGCGCACAGACACAACTCTAAACAGATGCACGGGCTCGCCCACGTAGCACGGGCACAATTGCCGTCGGTGCGCGTGGTCACCCACACACTCACATGGACACGCATGCACGGCGCAATCAAAGGCGATTGGTGGGCACCGCTCATCTCTCAGGTGGAATTTTTTCTTTAAATTCAAAGAGTAAAAGAGAGGACAAAACGACACGTGGGCAAAAGACATTCCTTTATATAATCACCTCATTTTAAATCGGCGCCCGCCCAAACCGGATCATCCAAAAAACAGTTAGACTCACGCACGGAGCGTGACGCGAGTCTATTCCAATGGCGAGGGGGACGGGATTGGGTGTCGACGGAACTGAGGAAAGGGGGATTTTCTTTGGAGTGGTAATCACAGGTGGAGAATGAAGGGGAGGAGAGATGAAGGGAAGGAAGGTGGTGGAAATGACCGACTGCCTGATTCTTTTTTTCTCTCCGTTTTATTGATTTCCTCTGCTGTATTTATCTCCTGGGCGCACGCTGACATTTACTCGACCATACATACAGTACAAACACACATTTATTACTAGCGAGGACCTTTCTCTACAGCTTTGCCCAAATCTATTCCGCTTAATGCCTCGGCATAAAGGCACATAGTGTGACTGTGTTATAATGTCCTATAGTGCTGAATTGATTTTCTTCTTTAAAAAGTCATTACGGTTGGGAGTTAAATTTGATGAAATTTAGGAATTAAAGCCCCGGGCGGATCACAAGCTGGAACCTTTTGCTACTATTTACATTTTTTACTTTAGTTGTGATGATTAGAATTGGTCTTGTGTCTTTAAAGGACCCATATTTTAGATAGTTAGACGTCCTATTTGTTCTTCTTATAAAGCGGGTCTAGGTGCTATCAAAATACTTTTAAACAAGCTGTCAGGACTTCCGTTACGTTGTGATGTCATAACTGTACAACTACTGCCCTAAGCCGTGCCCTGAGCAAGTCCATGGTTGTGGAAACACCAGCAGAGTCGATGCGGCAAAAATAGTGGGCAGGGCTTGTTTAGGCCTGTGAGAGCTGACCAATCAGAGCAGACTGGGCTCTTTGGGAGGAGGACCTTAAAGAGACAGACACTATTTTTGGGCAATATTAATAATCCATGGAGCCCATATTTGAAGAAGTGTTGCTTTAAACAAGGCGTCAAGACTTGTGTGACATTGTGATGTCACAACTGTACAACTGCTGCTCTCAGCTAGGCCCCCGGCATGTCCATAGTGGTAGAAACACAAGCAAAACTGATGCAGAATAATAGACGGCAGTGCCTGCTCAGGCCTGTGAGAGCTGACCAATCAGAGCAGACTGGGCTTTGTCAGGTCGGAGGCCTTAAAGAGACAGGCGCTGAAACGGAGCATTCAGACAGAGGGTGAATAGGTGTCTGCAGGAATGGACCGATTACAGCAAAATAATCTGTTTTTTGAACACTCAAGCATGCAAAACATTTTCAACACTCCAAATAAAAAAGTATGAACCTGAAAATGTGCATAATATGGGACCTTTAAACTTGAAATCCTGACTGTGCCGACAAGGCTTAAATCACCCCGCACTCTATCTGAATGCTCCTGCTCCATTCCAGCGCAGCCAAGACAGTTGTGCTGTCGGTGGGCAGCTTGCATTTGCATACTGAACCTCACCAAAGTTCAACCGCATGCAAAACGATCCACTTTGTCCCTCCGAGCAAATCCACTTAATGCAGCGATCCCAGTCTAAGAAAGTGATTTTTGTTCTGTTTTTTACATGTCGGTGTGACCTGCACTGCCGTAAGGATGTAACAAAACCAGGGGAGAGTGGTTGAGTGGTTGGAATATTAAAAGCGGAGTGAAAAATCACAAATACGGATGTCAAGCTTGCTTTTTTTGACGATCGCATTTGACGATCCGGGACTCAACATTCGGATATCTTCACCGGAATCACTTGAAACGCGACGTGTCACTTTAAAGCGCAGGTATGCATTATTCATGTAGCGTTCGGACCGATCAGCGTCACACTCAAAGTCGTGCCGCTTTAAGAGTAGCGTGACTCGCGGCGATCGAGAGGCGCACACATGCTGTCGAGATCAAGCGCACGCCATTAGGGACCATTAGCTCTTATTTGTCTGTTTGGCTCTTCTTCAGGTGGCTTCCTTCCAAACAGGCCACCCCCCACTCAGCGTTTGACCCCGGGGTGCATCAGTTTGAAAGTTGCGCTCACATCAGAGAGTCCCGCGTCTTTGTTTTCCTTTTCTCCCTCCCATTTTTCATTCATCCGTTTATGTTTTCCGGGCCGGTTTGTGTATTTGGGTCGTAAATGTTTCCCTCTTTGCTTCTTTTTCTTTCATTTTTTAGGATCGCCAACCCCTTTCCAGCGCCGATATCAATCTTTTATTCGAAACAACTACTCGACTCGTTCACATAAACAGCTCCGACTTCATTTATTAATTCGCCACCCAGACTTGCAGCGCTTCCTCGCCACTACGTCCAAAGTACCCGAAAGCATAGGTGTGTGTGTGTGTGTCTGTGCGCGACGTGTGTGTGAGGCCACTGTCTGAGAGCGCCAAAAAAAAAAAAAAACCCCGCCGCACTCCGGCTGATGGAGTAGCTGCTTTCATAAATCATGAGCACATCTCATAAAGTTCAACTTCGGTCTCAGACTCTGGGAGCGAAGACGCACAATGAGCCTGTGTGTTTTTAGCGTCCGTGTGTGTGTATTTCTGTCTCCAGATTGAATTCTTAATCTTCCCATTTGCCGTTTCATCTGCTGTAGTGGGAAATGATGCAGCGCTCCCTTGATGCCAGATATAATAATATCATCTCGGAAGTCAGATATCTCTCCGCCGTGTGCCACTGACGGATAATTAAGAACGCTTTGCTGAACTATTGCGCGAGTAAACAAGCACAAAGACACAAGTGCATGACTAATATGTGTTTGTGGACTTCTGAGCTTCGGGGTTATGCGTGAGGGAAACATGGCGAGGTGATGGAGTGTTCTCCGAAAAATGACACCTCACCTCCTGGCATGTTCTGGCTTGACTTCTCTCCCCGAGGAATTCTGTCCCTCCTTTTATTATGTTATTTCTTTTTTACAAAAAAATTGCTACATGTTCTTGAAGCTGTCGTTTTAGCCATGAAGCGCTGATGAATGGCCCCACAGCTGGCGGTCGCCGCTGGTGACACATCGTGGTACTTTTTGGCACCGGAGCCGCACTCTCATTTTGTCAAATGAAGACAGATTTCCGACGTTGCAAGCTCCCGTTTCAAGGCACCAATCACTTCATACCCCCGCATCCCAGTGTAATTGAAGAAATACAGTCCTGCTTGAGCCAAGGAATGTGTCATATGCTTTTTTCCCCTGTCGCCTTAAGAAACCTCTTTATTAACTGTTTTTCGCTTTTTTTTTTATTGGCAAAATGTACAGCTGACATTGGTTGGGTAGAGCGCAGAATGGTGTGCCAACGTGTGGAATTCAGTTTGGGAATAATATTTATGCTCGTTGTAAATTAAAGATCAGCTCCAGACATGTTTTTACACACATAAGCAGGGGTGCTCCAAGAAATTTTATACTGGGCGGGCACTGAAAATCTTGGGGTACCCACCAAAAGGGGGCCAAAGCTATTTCTTATTTTCATAATTTATTTAGTGTAAATAAATAGTACCAAATGGTAATTATCAGATGGGAGTATATTATGCATACAGTATGCATCGCTAAGCATATTATGCATATGCATATCAGACAGGCCAGGCCCTGACTCTGATTGGTTGCGATCAGGAGCAAATTTGGGCTCAGTATCTTGCATGAGGACCACCAGGTGGTATTTGTGGACCACCTGCCCAATCTCCAGAGCTACAGCCGCCCCCCAAAAATCATTTGGATCCATATTTAAACTCTTAAATCACTTCATTATATCACTTGAGGGAACAGTACAGTGCTCCTGTGCAGAAATACATAAGTGTGATGGGATGAGGACATGCAACTAGAATCGTTCTGTTCCAGAACAAAGTATGGTTTTGAAACATATTTTCCACGAAGACGCGGTCATGCCCTGAAAAACAAAACAAAGAAGTCTGATATTCATGCAATATGTATGAAGTGTTACGCGAGGAAGGGTCGGAACAGACGTGAGAAAACCAAACAACACGTTTAAAAATACATGTTAAAAATGTAAAACTGCTATGAAAAACAATATTTAATATATAGGACTTAATGCTAATAAGTACAGTATATGAGTGTCTTCAGCCACTGAAAACAATATTGACATCTCTATACAGACCCATTTTCCCCATTTAAATGTTGAGAACCCAAACTTAACAGTTCTTAATGGAATGACTCATAAAGTGATTCTTTGTGTTGTGCTTTGAATAATAATTAGCTTCTTCTATGGTTTTTTTCCTGCAAAACAGTTCAACCAACTACTTTAAAATTCTTTAAAGCAAATCTACTCCTTCTCCCTCAATGATAAAAACCCATGAATATGTAAATATCTTTTGTTTCAAAACTTTTTTTTTACTGCTGGATACGAGATCTCTCCCACTTCATTAAAAAAGGAGTCCGTTCTCAGTTGTTCGTGCACCGGAGGCGTTAGGTTTTCCACATCATGCTTCTGTGAGTCGCATAATAGATGATGATTGGATTCCAGACCGGTTGTCATGTTAAACCGAGATTTAAGGTGCGCTCAGAGCAACTTTCACACCCTTCAGCCACGTCAACGCTGCACATACATCACTCTGGACAGTAAAAGTCAAACTTTCGAGTGACATAGATTGGCTCTTCCACAAGCTCAGACAAATCAGACTTTTTTTTTTTTTATTGTTCGCCTGACTCCTGGAAGGAAATACAGCACTTCCTTAAAAGCAATATACTCATACCTTTAGGCCATTTTTAGAAAATTGATCTTAAACCTACAGAAGCTCTCGGAGGTAAGTGAGAAGAAAAAAAAACATTCTGGTGTTTTACAGTCGGATCTAAATTGTTTATGACTTAAGAATGGGTGAGAAAAAAAGGTTTTGCCTGGATCCCTTTTCTTCCCCATACAAAATAAAGTTAAGGAAGATGAAAAAACTCAGAAAAGGCTCTGTACTTCTTAAGTAAACTTAAGAGGGCTATAAATAGACAAATTCTCGTCAGCTCATACGGAGGAGCAATAAGAAGCATCCTGACTGGAAACATCACAAACTGTCATGGTTTGTGCACAGTCCAGGACAGGAAGCCTCTCCAGCGGACCGCCCAGAACATCACTGGTACCATCTATTGATCATCAGTGAGATGCCTGCACAGAGCCCAAAGGATACTAAAAGCAACACCCACCAAAGCCACAGTCTGTTCACCCTGATGCCATCTGCCAAAAAGGTACAGAAGTACCGGCTGCTGTACCACCATCAGGCTGTGAGACTCTTCAATGCGATCTTCACTCTCCACTCATTTTTCCAATTGTTTTTTTTTTATTATTATGTAGCAAAAAGGGACCTAAACTCAATTTTCTCTCTCCAACCTGGTGTTGTAAAATGACCATTAAATTAATCTCTTCTGAACCTCTGAACATATTATTGCATTTGGACAATTTGTTGAGTTATTCACGTCGTGAAACGGTTGCAGTCTGGTTTAGGCACCAAAACTACTTGGTTAGGTTCAGTCAGAAAAACTGGTTAGGTTTAGGGATAAAAATACTTTGCTAGGTTTAGGCAATAAAAAAACTAATTGGTTGGGTTTAAGAAATAAAAACTACTTGGTTAGGTTTAGGCACCAAAACTACTTGATTAGGTTTAGGCATTGAAACTATTCGGTTAGGTTCAGGCAGCAAAACTGGTTAGGTTTAGGGATAAAATACTTTGCTATGTTTAGGCAATAAAAACTACTTGGTTATGTTCAGGCAATAAAAACTACTTGGTTAGGTTTAGGCAATAAAAACTACTTGGTTAGGGTTAGGCAATAAAATCAACTTGGTTAGGGTTAGGCAGTAAAATCAACTTGGTTAGGTTTAGGCAGTAAAAACTACCTGGTTAGGTTTAGGTAAAGCTCATACTTTGGGTTAAAATGAATACATTTTGCCACAGCACTGAAGTAACTTACATTGCGTAACTTAACTTAAAAAACTACCAGTATGCACATTTGGTCTTGAATGCAGGTCTCCTGGAGGAAAGTCCTTTGTCCGACCACCCCATCTACACCCCCACAACTTGGCCTCACCTCACTTTTTATTCTACTGCACCAGAGGTGCGCCTCCAGAAATGATGCAAGAGGGATAACATACAGCATGAAAAATGTGGGTGAATTAGTGCAGGACCACTGACCGGGCTGATGTATCCAACACATTGGGAGACAGAACAGGCTGAAAAATGAGAGGGCATGCTACTAACAGGAATTCAAACAAATTAAATACAGCCACAATAATTCAAATCAATACTGGAAATGTCTACGGAACAGACTGAAGATTGTGTATGTTTTGTAGCATTTGGACTTTAACCAGGTCTTTGTTTTGTAGAGGGGCTTAGTGTCAAATGGTCTGTTGAATGTGTTCATGTGATGTACAGTCGGCAATGCAGCGTTGATGTTTGGGGGTGTCTAAAGCTCATTAGTGCCCCGGGGGCCACCAGCGGAGTTGATCCAGCCGTGATGGCAAGGTTTCGGGATTTAGAAAGTTGAACGCAGTAAACAGTAGATCAACATTTCCCCCATGTATCATTCTGTTATTTCTCCGTCTTTGTTTTGCGGAGACAATGCCGCCAAACTGAGCTCTGATTTGTATCATTTTACTGCCACCTCATTAGATGGCAGACATGTATACTTTGCGAAAAAACACGACTGGAGACGTTTTTGTGCAGCATTAAGGTCATCCTCCATCCTCCAACCATTTTTTTCAGCATACGTTCACATAACTGAATCCAAAGCGAAAGCTCCACTTTTTGGTAGAAGACAAGGGAGAAGGAACAGCCGGCGAATCGTATTTTTATGTTTTTTTTTTTTAAAGGCGTTTTGATCTAAAATGTATGTATGGATGTCGGGGAACCACGCTGCGCTAAACTGCCTGGTTCGGGCATGCGGTTTGATGTGACATTCCCTCTCATCCGAGGAGAAAGAGAACAGTGGGTAGCGTTGGCGAGCCAGTGCGACGGGTCCTGTGATATCATGCACAGATCAGGACTCGTTTCCAACTGGGGCCACCCATGCCGAAAATGGGCCATTTTACGGCGCCGCATTCGAGTTTGCAGCGCGAGAAGAGATGAGATGGAAATGTTGGGGTGTCTGCGGATCACTTTGAGTTTTTTTATGTGTTGCCCATTTGTGAATCAATTTGTGACAGTTAAATAGAGCTGGGATGGAGGAAGAACCCAAGTACATGCTGCCGGAAATTAATATTGGGCCTAATTCTGCCTAAATTAAAGAGCAAAGTGTGTTTGTTGGCGGCAGCGTGAGTCATGTACCTCTTTCGGAGTGCATCCTGTTGGGTCATGTTTTCGGGTGATGTTTTTCTTCCTCTGGGCCCAAAAATTTTGAATCCAATTATAATGGAGTGAAATGACTTTTTTCCAGAGGCAGTTTTACCTCGTCATCCGGACGTTCACACGTGAGGGACCGAAAGGCGGAACATTTCCCAACCGGACAGCGATCCTTACATGTGTTTCTTTGTAATTTTCATCAGCGGGGGCTGAGTTATTTTACCTTATCGCTCGAACAGAACCGCAACCCAAACTGCTGCGGGCCAGAGATAAGCAGAAAAAGTACGGGCGTCCAACAGGACGGCCTCCCTCTGCTCCTCTTAAGTCCGTTGTCGCATCACTAGCCTGAGACGCATCTGCTTCCTGATCTGCATCTAGATTTTGTTGTCTTCAGCAAAAGGGGGGACATCTGCACGCCGCGCCGAGCATGACATCAGCCAACACTGGGCCGACGTGGCCTCGGGGGACACATGGAAAACAATTGTTTGCTTGAGAGGTTTGTTTCTTGTCGGAGTCGCATTGGTTTCGTTCTGTTCGCTTGCATGCCCCTTGGCTTCCCCTTCATGTTTATAATCCCCCTCCTCTCCTTTCCTTTCTCATCCGCAGGCAACAATTAGTTTTTCTTAAAGCTCCGTTTGTCTCCTAGATTTGCCGGCCGCCACCCCGTCGACAGATTTGCCTTTAAAAAAAAGATTTGCGGCACCTGCTCTTAAAAGGTTACGCTCACTGTCAAGGAGGCATTTGCCTCCGAGCGTGCAGCACTTTCTGTTCTGATTGAGTCTGGTCCGGCGCAGCCTCCGAGGCAGGTCGTGGGAAAGTTGATTGATTTGCGAAACTCCGACGAGACTCGTTGTTTGCTGCTTTGCGAAGGAATGAGTGCTTTCATCGCCGCTGTGCAGCATACTCAGCTGAAGTGAGTGACTGTCCTTGACAGCGCGAGAAAGAAAGGAGAGAACGGTCAGGAGGCAATAATAAAAGAAAAGAGATACAAATGCAGGTAGATAATATGTACAAAAGGAGAACCCAGGGTGGAAAAATGATAATAATAAAAGTGTTAGTGATAGAAGAATAACAGTACCTCGAGTGGTATGCCATTATCCCTACAGCAGTGATACTTGGTGTAAAAAAAGTGGCGAAGACATAAAAAAAGAACATGAAAACCATTTTTTAAACGGTCGTCAACACGCGATCTGAGCGATGTAAGAGGAGTCAGAGAGGATATCGGTGGTGAGGAAACATTGCATAATGGATCAAAAGGCACGGCCGCCGCAGACTTGACAATCTGGATAATACTCTAATACTTTGTTCGCGCAGTTCAGCAGCATGGTAATTAATGCTCGCATCACATCGACTGTAGAAATCATTCTCAACTTTAGAAACTGTTTTAGAAAGCAGGACTGAGTTGCTATCTTCACATCTCTGTTCCCATTGGAAGTTCTACTTCAAGATGTGTACACATAAGTATATAAAGATACAGAGTTAGTTAGAAGTTCACATATTATAGTTTTATGGACATATTTCTTTCATTTTTACACTTTTTATAGTTTAACCTTACTCACTCTTTTATTATCTTTCACTGTTTAAATCTTGTTTATATCTGCAGGGTGATATCTTCCATTCTAGATGGGAGCAACTGTTACAAATGCAATTTCCCCCAAGGGGATGAATAAACATATGTTGTTCGGATTATTATGTATCGTAAAATCAAGCAAAAGAGACAATTATCGTAATCTTTTTTGCAAACCTCAGGCTAATCAGTCCCATCTAATGTGGTACATTCCTTAAAAAGTAGTCCTAGATGCCGATGGTATCTATACTCCATAGAACAATAACAGTTGCAGGCTTTTAATAGTGTATTTATGTCATAAACTACTTTAATTAAAATATTGCACATAACAGTTGGTCATTACAAATATTAATATTCCTCAAAGGACAACACAATTCATACTGTTTGACTTAGTTTATATTACAGGACCCTTGTAAGTAGCCATCTCTCTAGCTTTCTGTGGGAACCAGTGTGCCGGTGACCATATTCCATGTATTATGGGGATATAAATATTTCTGAGTATGTGTTATTAGCTTATTAATGTTGTGTAATTTATTTTCAAAACTTCATCGTGTCACCATTAAGTAGTCATGTCATGTCATTATACAGGGAGCAGTGTATATTCAAAATAACCACTAAAGGCTGCTAATTAGCTGCTGTTTACTAATTAGCTAATGTTTTGTTTACCCTGCTAGCACAGGACGGTTGGACCTGGAGGGGCTTGGGCTAGCTGGTTAGCATGCTAACTTCAGGATATACACCGATCAGGCATAACATTATGACCACCTGCCTAATATTGTGAAGGTTCCCCTTGTGCAGCCAGATCATCGCTGACTGTCAAGACATGGACTTCAGACCTCTGAGGGTGTCCTGTGGTGTCTGGCACCAGGGTGTTTTATAGTGGATCCTCTGGGTCCTGTATGTTGGGGGGTGGGCCCTCCATGGATCAGACCTGCTCCAGCACGTCTTACAGATGCTCCATCAGATTGGGATCTGGGGAATTTGGAGGCCCGGTCGACACCTTGGGCCCTTTATTGTGTTCCTCGAGCTGTTCCTGAGCAGTGTTTGCAGTGTGTCAGGGCACATTGTCCTGCTGGGGGGCCGCTGCCATCGGGTAGTGTTGTTGTGATGAGGGGGTGTACTTGGTCCACAACAGTGTTTGGATGGGTGGTGCGTGTCAAGTGGCGTTCACATGAATGCCAGCACCCAAGGTCCCAAGGGTTTGGTGGCCGTCTCTTTGCAGGCCCAGAAAAGCCAAGTTGGCTCTGATTGGCCAGCTCTCGCAGGCCTGAGAAGGCACCGCCGACTCTGTAAAAAACACCTGTGAGAGTTGATACGGAAAACAACCACAGCCGTGCTAGGGGCGGTGACTGCATAGCTGTGACATCACAACCTTACAGAAGTCCTGACGGCTCGTTTCAAGGCCCATTTTCTAAATACGGCCTGCTTCCATTTCTTCCTGTTTTTTGATCGATTGGATACTATTATAGTATGTTTACTGGACCTAGACCCGCCTTATAATCAACCAGACATGGAGGTGTCACTCTCCAAGATACAGGACCTTTAAGTCGTTACTAATTGTGGTTGAACACAGGAACTAGCGAAGTAAAGCAAACAAGTTGGCATCAGCAGTGAAACCACCGTGGGAGAACAGACGGAAACAGAATGATCTGAAGTCGGAGCACTGGACTCCGTGCTCGAGCAGTGACGTTGCGGTGCGGAAAACACAACGGGATGAGCAGCGCTCGCCAAAATGGAAAAAACAGGCCGCATTCTTTCTGGCTTACCACTTCAACAACACTCTCACCAGATATTCCGCAGCTATTTATTTTCCCCCAGCCCCCCGGACCAGAAGCCATGTGTTCAACAAGGCCCGGTCTCTCCTCGAATCTATTCATCGCCACTCAGCATGTAAAAAAAGTCACCAAATCTCCCTTTTTCCCAGCAGATCCTGGAGCGGCGCCTGTTGTACATCTGATCCCCTTTTGTACGGCGGGCATAAGAGGGGGCGAGCAGACAACAATATGGAGAAAGTCGACGGATACGTTACATCGCGAGGGGGTAATAGGAGGTCGTAATGGATCCGCGGAGGGTTCGGAATGGTAAATATTAGGGGACTGCCTGTTCGGAGCGCGCTCGGGTGGCGGTGGCGGGGGGATTTCGAAAAAAAAGAGGTCACGGCCGGTCACTCGCAGAGAGCTCTTATCAGCTATCTGGAGACGCTATCTGTCACGCAACTGGACAGACAGGAGTCCTCTTTGACTCGGTCGGCGTATGTGTCACTCAACAGGCATGCCTTTATGTACGCCTCGCTCGCTGTCACTCTGTCACTCCGGATTACCCGGCTCTTTGCGCTTTTTTTATAAGATCCCGTCCCCTCTCCGTCGGCCGACGTTTTCTTGAACGCTCCCCTCCCCACCCCCCTTCCTGTCATTTTCCCCCCGTAACACTACCTGTCCCCCGCTCATTGTCTCCTGACGTCGTAGACAGCGCATGAACTTGAATTTCGAGTGTCATGCATCTCCCTCCGCCTTTGATCAGACGTGGCTATTGTCCGCCCCCCCCCGTCCTCTCCGAGACACAGTCTGGAATTGCCTCCTGATATGCCCCCCCCCTCCACCACCACCACCACCACCACCAGCAGCACCACTTCGCTCTGGTAAAGTGAGATGTGAGCCCCCTCTGTGCTCCCGCCAACACAGGAGGCTTTTGTGTGCATATATGTGTGTGTGTGTGTGTGTGTGTGTGTGGAGTGAGTGGAGCGCATTAGCATGGTTTGCTAGCCTGCACACTAATGCAGGGAGATGCCCTATAATAGCCAGGGTTCATTCAGAGTCATTCTCCCACAGATTTCAGGCAGGAACGTTCTATATGGCGGAGAAATGGTGGGTGGGTGGAGGGGGGCCTCCATAGATCCTGAGACCTGATAAGGGCCCCCCCCCCACGATCGGTCACAAAGAGCGGCCATATCTTATTCCCCGTCCTCCGCGAGTATCACTGCTTCACGCACTCATAGAAACACCCACGCCATTTCATAGCGGCCAATTAAATTAATGAATGGGCCGTTTTGATCCGCGGCCCGGTAGAATTCCACCACTCTCGACTCTTGTCAACAAAAGCCTAATTATTTTTTTTTCTCCCCTCCCTTCACCGCCGTGTCGCCACTTGCCAGCGAAGAGGAAAAAAAAGGGGGGTGGGGAGGGGACACCGCCGCCGCCACCGCTGACAACATCCTCTCATTATGTTAAGTTTATTTGTTTTTTCAAACGCCGAAAAGTGTCTTTTTTTTTTCCCCTCCTCTTCCGAGAGGGGGGAGGAAAAGAAAATAGCTCGTGTCTGATTAGAAGAGGAGAGGAGCGGAGGGAGGAAAATGAGGGGAGAGGACTGGAAAAGAAAAAAAAAAAAAAGGTTGAGTGATTCAAATGAGTGCTTTGGATATGCCCGGGGTTTAAGAGCCTTAAGAAATACAGCCAAAATGAAAACAGGCAGCGGAGCACGGAGGGAAGTGGGGGGGGCCGCCATCCACGGCACTGTTATTTCCCAGCAGTCGTGCGGAGGCACTTTTCTAAGAAAAGACAGGAAAAAACAACCGTTTCATCAACTATTAAGCTCCTCTGAATACCAAAGATATGATTATTAATGCGTTATAACTGTTTTTGAAATAGGGCTCTTTCGAGCGCCACCTGCGGCGCGCGAAACGAGGCGTGTCCTCGACGTCACATTAAAGTGTTATCCTCCCAACGGGGGGGGGACGCGTCTTTGAATCTCGATTTTGATGGAAAAATAATGGCAGGGCTCTGCAAATCATCCGAACCCCCTGTTATTATGCATCACATCTGACGTAACGGTAGAGTAAATAAAGGATGAAGCGAAAAACATATGTCCAAGTAAACACGCCCCGACAAGCAGACTAACATTCCTGGCGTAACTGGCCAGGAGGGCTGCTGAAGTAGAAGACGAGAGCTATTCCACTGCATAGCATCTGTGCTTAACCTGAGCTTGACCCGACACGTTCGCTCATCTGCTCGAGTCCAAGTTTGAGGCCTGCGAGGTGATGGACGGCGCTGAAAAATGTAATTATTGAAAATAACAGGGAGTGATAGATGTGCACGAACTTGGACGAACACGGTCAGTCAGTTCATTTGGATCGTAACGTTAGCTAACAGCAATCATGACTTCCTTGGGGTTGGAACCAAAATGTCACATGTGGAATTTGCTGTTAAACATGTGAACAGCATTTTTAAACTATGAAATGATACACAAACGTCACATGTGAGTTGGACGTGTTCACAAGTGACCGGCTTTTTTCATATTCGAACAGAACTTAAGAATCAAAATCAGAAATTCCTTTATTAGTCCTGCAAACGGGGAGGAGCAGCCAAAGGACAGTTCAATATAACAATAAGCAATAATAATAGTACAAAATAAACAATATCATAAAAAAGGTAAGAAGAAGAGCGAGAGCAGAAATACAAAAAAAAAAAATCTTATATACATAATATGTTCAAATGTATAAACAGTGTCCCACGTGGAAATAAAAAGCAGCACATAAAATAACGTGATATTTGCTTCTTCACATGTGAACACACAATATAAGACGTCACATGTAAACTGGTTGTTTTTATTGTTTCTAAGTAGTTAGATTTTTTCATATACGAATTGAAGTTTTTCATTTGAAATTCAGATTTTGAGATGTGAACCGCATTCATGTGTGATTGCCTTTTGTCACATGGGGTTCAGAATTCCACATTTTAAGTACAATTTGCTATTTTCATGTGAACTAAAACTTGCAAAAAACATATACACGCATATATTCAGTGGATCCTTTCACCAGTCATTGGCTTTTTCTTCACATATGGATTAGAATTTGTACAAATGGAAACAAAAAGTGGCACGTGAAAGGTTAATATTGTTTTTTTTTATATGTCAGCTCCAGATGACACATATTTTATTTTAACGACGTGTCTTATTTTCACGTGTTAAAGTGTCGCTGCACAAGTGAAAACAGTCGGATATTTACAAAAGTGTATAAAAAATTCCACATGTGAGACTGACATTGGCAGACATGAATTACACTGCTTCATATGTCTTCAATTCTCTACATGCGTAAAGAATAAAAATGCCACGGAGAATCATGAGGGATTTGCTCCTCCGCACATGAATTTCCACATGTCCACACACACAGTTTCTGAGTTGAACACCCAGGTATGTAACAGACATTTGTCAGACAAAGCAAAGCTCATTATGTCACGACAGTGTTATGTGTTGAAACTTGTATGAAGGGAACATGTATGGAACGCTGCGATCCTCCCCTCTCGCTGTAGTTACAGCAGTCACCCTATAACAAGACACTGTAGCGTCAAAATGATTTAGAAGCTGTTATTTTAATGGTAAAGAGGTGGCATTATGTTGCTTTAATGGGCGATCGGCCCTACGTTCATACATAACTGCATTGTTTTCTGTATCATTGCCGTATTCTGCATAAATTCATGCCATTATCGAACACCGCACGCATTGATTTCCAATGTCACACGTTCCCGGTGGTGTCTCGAAAGCCGAGTTCATCCATCAGACGACACAGCGAATGGAACCGAGGTCGGGTTCATGCGTTACAATGTCAGCGCAAGGATGAAGAAGTCATTTGAATTACAAAGCACGAGAATCAACTGATTAGGATGAAAAAAAAACTGCTGTATCGGAGTAATTACATCAGTTGCCGGCTGATTATTCCATCTGAATATGCGTCAATCAGCATTTAATTTATTACAATTTTATTCAAGTAATCATTTAATTCAGTTTCCTCCACTCGGCACATCATTTCTCTGTGTCATATTATGTCATTCTGAGTTCAACAATGTGAGCTATGCGATTTTTTTTGACGAATCCTCGAGTTATTGTGTTCCCATGCGTCGCGTTGTGACAATTAAGGTGTTTGGCGTCGCAATTTGTCGCGCATAATCCGTCTTGTGGCTTTCGCTTCAGACAGTCGGTCTAGTCGGTCTCTATGATTGCGCCGCAGCGAGCAGGGGGGATAAACATCTCCATATGGTCCTCAACATAAAAGCCTAGGCGGATTAGCCCAGGTTAACAGATATGCAAACATGACATGTGAAAGGATAATACACCTCCCACAGTCACGTACCTCAGCAGGCACATAATCCGTGATAAACCGCGACCATCTTGCCGGCAAATTAACTCATGACGACTCGAGATAACAACCAAGGATGGTGAGAGACTGGTGCAGCAGGGATACGACGGCGCCTGGACAATAAAGTTTTGCAATTTGAACCCTGATCGCTGCCAACAAAAACGAGATATTCAGCTTGTTGTCGCTGCTTGTGAACCTGAGCTTGGCTACTCAGCCTGCCAACTCCTGAGCTCGTGTTGTTTCGCTGGCCAAAAACACTATTTGTATTGTCAACCAGGTGTCGTGTATTTTATTAGCTAAAGTGATACTGCACATAAACCTTTAAAATAACAAAACCTGTCCCAACTCTGCCTTTTTTTTTTCCTCCAAATACCCTTTTACTTATTCCACATTGATTTAAAAGCTGCACTTGCCAACATGGAAACCAACCACTCAACACTTTGGCAGCCTTGATGTAAGCAGCCTTATGTGGATTCTAATTCAATAGATTTTTCAGATTATATTTCAACGGGAGTCTGGAGCCAGGCTACAGTAGCAGCTCTGTGAAGGCTTGTGAATATTCTCATTCATCCAGGTCATAGTTATCTCAAGGAAATTGAATCGAAAGCAACTGGATTTGGTTTTTGTCTTGAAGATGTTTCACCTCTCATCCGAGAGGCTTCATCAGTTCCTGCTCCCTTGACTAGGCTGAGACTAGTCCAACTAGCCGGTGTGGAGGTCCAGCTATTTAACCTCTCAGGAGGCGGGCACAAGGCCACTGAGGCCTATGGGTTGTATGTGCTCCATTATTGCCAAACGACAGTCGTTAGTATGGTCGTTGGGGATGGTGGAAAGTTGGTTTCGACTTCGTTAGTGTTCTATTGTGTTGTAACGACAGTCGTTGGAGTCACATGAGGCCCTCTGTGCACAGCCGTTATTCTTAGAGGCTAAGTTGTTGAATCTCCTGGGAAGACATGAAAGGGCAGCATTGTAAATTGGAGATAGGTGGTGTCGCAGACCCCCTCCTCTGTTTAGAGATGGTTTTTCAATTTTTTGCATAGATGGCTTCTTTTACTCCTCTTTCAAACCATCTATCCTCTCTGTCCAAGATGTGAACATTATTGTCCTCAAAGGAGTGAGCTTTTTCCTTGAGGTGCAAATAGACAGCAGAGTCTAGGCCTGAGGAGTTGGCTCTCCTGTGTTGGGCCATGCATTTGTGTAGTGGTTGTTTTGTCTCACCAATGTAAAAATCTTTGCATTCCTCATTACATTGCACTGCATACACCAAATTGCTTTTGTGGGTGTGTGGTGTTCGGTCTTTGGGATGTACCAGTCTCTGTCTGAGTGTGTTACTGGGTTTGAAATACACAGGGATGCAATGTTTGCTAAAAATCCTCCTGAGTTTCTCTGATACCCCAGACACATACGGGATGACAATGTTTGAAGCTGTGCTTAAAACACAGCGGTGCTTTGTGGCGCTAACGTCGACAACATTTTTCCAAAAGATGGTATCTGCCATTTGCGGTAGTTCTTATTACGCTGATGTGGGTCCAAAGTTTGGACACAAACCAAAGTAACAGACAGAAAACTTTACCCAAACCCACACATGTTGACCTCATGTTGGCGCTAGAGGACAAAGTCCATGGAATAGATCCATTGGGGACCATGAATGTGTTTCAATCCATCAGGTGGATGTTGAGATTTTAGCTAGCTCATGGCACCCAATAAAATATATGTGTAATATTTAAGACTGTTCCTATTCCCAGGTTGTCAAACAGGCTACGGATATTCAGTCAGGCCCCTAACCCTAACTTACGCGATGTGCACATGTAGCTTACACATGCTACGTAATGTAAATAACCCAAACGTATCTATTCCTAAACGTAACCCAAGTCGTGTTTGGTGTCTAAACCTAACCAAGTAGTTTAGGTGCTGAAACCCAACCATGCATCTTT
Organism: Lagodon rhomboides; assembly: GCA_039737535.1. Taxonomy (NCBI): domain Eukaryota; kingdom Metazoa; phylum Chordata; class Actinopteri; order Spariformes; family Sparidae; genus Lagodon; species Lagodon rhomboides. The sequence continues at coordinate 6,972,064 of CM077807.1, forward strand.
TACATTGGCATAGTTAAGCAATACATCCACTAGAGGGCAGCTCAGAGTCAAGAGTTACTGACAACAACAAACATGGCAAAGGTGGAAGAGACTGTGATAATGACTGCGGAATGAGATTTTCACATTCGAGAGAAACTTACAAACGCCATTTCCAGTACCTTTGGATCTCCAACATTCTTTGTCTCCTATGGTCATCTCGCTTGATCTCCTGGCTACACTGCCCCCGACAACTTCTAGTGGTACCGCTCCATTTCGTCCACATCCATGAACTTCCAGAAAACCCTCACAAATACTGACGAAGTGAACACAGTATGAACGGTGTACGGACAGGGCCAAAACATGTCATATCTGACAACTTGGACAGGCTGTACATTTCATGGCAATCTTTACAATAGTTCATGCAACATTTCACAAAAAAAACCCAAGAGACTGTTTCCTATGGGGACCATGAATGTCTGAACAATCCATTCAGGCTGATTGACCTACAGTCCTGCCTTTCCCGCCCTAGAGTCGGTCTTGCAAGCATGGCTAAAAAACGAAGAAAGAAAAAGCTGACTAATCCGTCAGGCACCTCTTCACTGATGCAAAGGAGTCACTTCTGCCAGATTTGTCACTTCATTCTACCGTAAGTAGTCAAAATATGCAGCTAGTGTCCTCATATAGAGGAAGTTCAAGGCAATTTTTCAACTGAGAAGGATGGGACCGGTCTTTATTGCGGCTCCGTTTTGTGATTCAAGCTGACGAGGCAGCTGGTATTTTGACAGAAACATACTGCCTGTTCTTGCTCTAACAACACCGGTTGTGGGATTCGTATGGATTTGCTGCCATGTCACTTCTTTTTGTTCCAATTATAAGCGGCTCATTGGGAAAGGGAAGAGTTTATTCGAGCCATTATGCCGGTGTCTCGCTGACAGGGGGATGCTCAGACATCACCCCGGTTTAGAAAAAGGGATCCAACGTGACGCTTGAGCAGTCAAACTACAGAATGAAATAATGGATACCCACAGCCAGACGCACAGCACAATGTTTTGTCTCTTGAGAGCACTTTAGTTAAATCACTTACACCCCTGACTCTCAGCATTATTTGAGTGCGCCCCTGCGCACCGTGGTGTAATATTTATGTATCTGATTTTTTTAGTCTGACAAAGAAGCAAAAGATGCATGAAATTGAGTTATTAGTGAGGGAGCCTTGTTCCCTTTTCCTCCTTTGACTTCCTCATTTGCTTACACTTCATTTTCCCGGCCAGATCATTTTCAACGCTAACTCTGGATGTCCTAATTACCAGCTAAAAATGTACAATAACAATTGATAAATGACCGTCCTCGACTGTATGAGTGAGGTCCGGCGGGGTCAAACGCAATCAGCACCCGGCGAGTTCGCTACAGCTCACATATTGAGTGTTTCGTTTGTGTGTTTTTGAATAAAAATGTAAATTAAATTTAAATTAAATTACTGTGGGTTTTTTTTAAATCCCCTGTAGCAGTGATTAGCATGTCGATTTAAGTCAGTCCAGTTGTGCTGATGACAAGTAATTAAAAACTGGATGTCAGTGGACTGTTGCAGACTAATGGATGCCACGTGCGTTGGTAATATCAGGTTCAGTGGTGCGATTGAAGACGTGACAAAGATGCCAAAATGTATCGGAAAAAATGTATGTAAACTCATGCCAGTGTGACTCTCATGACCTCTGAACCAGTGCAATTTGCTGGATTCAAACTCTCAGGCACCAGCGGCAACATCGTCATGGTATTAATGTAATCAAATGGGGTCAGAGCTAACAAACAACTTACAAGCTTGACTTTCATGAGAATAACATTCCAGTTTTATTGCCTCGTGCCCTCCAATAAATGTGTCCACAATAGCATCCTGCGTGCTCGTTACCTGAAGTAGCACTTGTAAACATGTAGTTAACCTCTTGACTGTCATTGTCAGCGCGGAGAAACAAAAGATGAACGACGCCATTAACTCTTTGACAGAGATTGGCTGCCGTTGCTTCCACCTTGTGAGTGTGTCTAGGTGTGTCGCTATGACAAAATGTGGTCCTGAGGACACCTTTTACTCCAAAGTGCTGGTTCATTCATGTGACACTTTCCCACATGTTTTTATGTCTGTCCCTGGACAGCTTTTGTCAGCGTGATAGCATCACAAGTCGAGCAAGATGCGGTCACAGAACGTTACAGGTGTGTAGCCCAGATCAAATTTGAAGGTAGGTATTGAGAATCCTCCCCAGGTGATGCTTTGGGTTAGTATTCGTGCAATTTCATGCTGAAAACTGACCCAAAGCATCGGTATTTGATGACCTGGGATCAGGACTCAGTCCACTCCAATCTTTCTTAGAGGGATCACCATATTCCAGTTTCAATAATTTAAGGAGACATTGGATGAACCTAGAGAGGATCTCGCAATGGGAAAATGCTTATGGCACAATGGAAGACATAACATTAGAGTCAAACGTGAACTGCACCATGTATAACCTCGTACATTTTGTCTATCAAACAAGAATATATTTCAGCAAAAGACATAAATAACTATAGTTCAATACATAGGTTAAAAGATTCACAGGGCTGTTGGGTTTCAGAGGTGACAGTGTTGGTCGGTTGATCCATCCCGTTGGTCCTGCCTGAACTTTATTATCCTTGTCACGAAATTTTGTATAAAAAGTGCCCAGAGGATGACTGTTGTAACTTCGGTGATCCCTGACCTTACTGTATAGTGCCAGCAGCGGGTCAAAATGTACACTTATTCAGTGAAATATGTCAATATCTACCAGATGGATCAGCAAACATTTTAATGTTAACGGTTCCTACATAATTCATCTTCATGACTTTCATGATTCTCCAACTTTCTCTCTTGGGCTAGCAGCAGCATGAACTTTGGCCCACACATTTATGGTTTCCTCCAGCAGGAGTTGTAATTCCTTAAGTGATCCTCTAATTTTTTCTATTACGTAAGCAAGATTAAGTCAGGTTTTACATTTCTTTTCCCAAAACTATAGTTCACCGCTAAGCCCAACATATAATTTCATGTCCTAGCACACCTTTTGAATGATTTTTGAAACAGTGCAGCTGCCTAGTCTGTAACGTGAAGCACCACAAACCCAAGAGCAACCGCTAGCTTAATAGCGTAAAGTCAGTGTTTACCTTTCTACCACATTGATTAGAGCCCTGTGTATTTTTGGTATTGGATCAGAAAATCAGCACCGACCTAACTGAACTTCCTGTCTCTGGCCTTGCTGGTCTTACTTGTTTTCCGCGCATTTGTGTCTATTTGTAATTGCGCTAGGTACAACAGACAAAGCAGCTCTTTTTTTTATAAATTTCATCGATGTTGCCATTTTGATTCGATTCATATTGCGCTTGCGTAAACTGCGTCTTTCTGTCGACGACAATCTATTGTTTTTGTGGGATGTGTCCCCAAAGTGGACTCCAAAAAGTAGTCTGAACAGAACGACTATTGTCCGTGGTGTCCGAGCTTACCGTGTACACATCCGTATGGGAGTTTAATCCGGGCAGTTCATCCTCATCAGAAAAACGACATTATAGGGCAACTGTGAAGGCAGGTTATTATAACCTTTATTTATGTTACTTGTTTTGCAGCACCATCTAGTGGCTGTAGTAATTATTACGGTAGCAAAGGAGGAAGTCGGGCTTGTCGAAAAAGAAAAGCAACAAAGTCTGCATCCAGGATACCGCTGTTCATGTTCAGAATGTCACCAAAAGTCAACGTCGAGTTATTTAAAGTGACGTAGAGACTTCATGGACATAACGCACAATAAGTTACAAATGTGCCGTAGTAACTGAAGTAACACAGCTATTTAATATCAAACCACAAGCTTTTCTTGAACCTAACCAAAGTGCGAGCCTGTTGCTGGTATGCTGCAATGGTCATGATATTTGTTGAACGGTGATGTATGTTCTTTTTTGGAGTGACTGGCAATCAACCTTTTCAGTCGTCTTACGTAAAAAGGCTGTGTTGAATCCGGGCCTTCGTCTTGTTTATCTTTGTCTTACACCCTTGTGTCAAACCGCGAAATACCAAGCCCACATCAAATGGTGTAATTTCTTCAAATCTTTTCCATTCCTATTCCTGTCACTTTGATTCATATGCACCAGCGCTTCCATCTGGGATTACTGTACTGTATGTTGATAAAGATTCACATGCACACATTGCAGGAGAGACCCGGAATACAGTTTGAAGATGGTTGCTGTTTGGGCCTGGAATCAGCCCCTGGGATGAAAGAGCCAATTTATCACTACACTACATGCGCTCCTTTGAGGAGGCTGGTTGGGAAAAAAAAACAAAAAACACTGGCGCCGTACAGCATTTTTGTCGCTGCCGTTTGCAAAGCACACAAATTCTCTTTTAATTTATCCCCCGTCCTATTTACTTAACCCCGGAAACCGAGCGAGGAACACCGAGCTGCGTGTCGCTCGCCAATTTTCCAACCCTAATTGTCATCTTCAATATAACATGCTTTACCTCACAAGCTGTTCTCCTGAACATATGTCTGCGATGAACGCAGCCCGGTCCCAGAGCAGCGCCGTCAGCCACAGATGAATAAGGGAGACGCACCAATTAGGTGGAAGGGACATCAATTTGATATATTGGGAACATGATGGAATATGATACACAACGGTACGCTCCGATCTGATATTACATCTCTGTGGGGCACTTGAGTACAGTGGAGTGGCGGTGGGTTCTCTTCCGCCGTGGATACAATACCATATTGTGTGTACAGCACGACGTCCCCTGTGATTACCGTGCACCCGAGACACCCCACTCATCCACTGTGTCCTTGTGGCTTCTGAATGTTGATGCCCTCCCCCCTGAGATTCTCGCGTCAGTGCTGTAACTCCTGCAGGTCCTGGTTATAAAAGAAAAAAATATATATGTAGCTGCTATACGCTCAGATGTGTCTTTTTCTCTCGAGAACACAACCTCCCTCTGTTACCTGTGGCTACGTCCGTATAGATTTTCACTTCGCTGCTTGAGCCGAGCGGCTCCTCGCGGTGATCCACATGAGGATAAACAGAATGCATATGGTTTCTATATAATGGTACATCATGTGGTAAATCGTGCCCGCCGGCATGTGCTCACATGAATCCACCATGACCGCTCCGAGCTCTGCTGACTGAGGTTAGCAGTGGCATATTGTCCATACAAGAACCCCCATCGTGGTCTCAGTGGGGCTACTTAAAGACAATCAGGTTGCGATTTCCTACCCGGAGGGCGGACTTGGTCACCTGGAACACCTGCCACTGGGTGGGCTTAGCGTGTCCAGGTGTAAAACAGGTGACCTCTGACCTCTAAAGGGGTCTCACTCAGACCCCCCAGGGCTTGGAGAGCCAGAGAGGAAGTGCGAGCCAAATGATAGAAATGGGAAAAAAGTCAGCGGAGCGGCTGTGCTTGAAACCCTATAAGCATAAATATCTCTCTCGGCCAGGAAAGGATTCATTTGCTCTTCTGCTGACTGGTAAATCTTTGGTTTCCCCGCGTGGAGGACCTGAGGTGAAATCCCGTCTGTTGCGTAAGCAAATCTGTAGGGGGGGGGGATTTTTTTTTTTTATAACCTATTCCTTTTTATAACTGCAAAGAGCTTCAAAGTGCGCATCCACGCGCTGATCAGAGCAGCAGCGCCGATCCATAAGATCATCATGTCAAGCCCGCTTTGGTTTCTCCTCTGTTATCCGAAAGACAACACATCCTCCCTTCCTGTGTTCTTACAAAACGCGTGATTGATCCGCAACATCACGGCGGATGAAAGGCTCGCAGAATCTGTACGTGGCGAGGACGCTGAAACGCGCGGCGTCGAAATCCCTCTGCTGATAAAATATGCGTCTTGATTTTTTGTGCGGCGCGGCCCGATTTTGATGAACATATAAAACACACACACACACACACACACACACACACACGAAAAGGACTGAGTGATGATTCTCTGAAGGGATTTCTCCCCCCCAAAAAAAGGCACAGTTTTAATCCTGACCATCTTTATCAACCGAAACGCATTTGTACCACGGATTAACTTCAATTCTGCAGAGAAATGAAAGGCCATGGCTACCTGCAGGCTCACAGCGATCCGCGCCTCTTGGCCTCGGAATGATAATACCCAATTAAGAGGCATGTCTAAACATACTTGAGCCTATTTACATCCGTTTATACCAGGTGTGAGATGACTCACTTGCGGTCGGGAGCAGAATTATGCGATTACGAGTTAATAAACGCATCTTTATTCAGAGGCATCAGCGCTGGAGGCGGCCTCAGAGCACTTTTTTGCAGAAGAAAAGCGGTGTTTTAAAAAAAAGGGGGAGCTTCCCGGCCGCACTCTTGTGACGGCTTAGCAGATCTCACGATTAATCACGGAGCGCCGGGCATTTCTGACGCAAACGCAAGCAGAACTCGACAACGGCTCGGTGTCCAAGTGAGGAGTAATAGCTCGGGGAGCGCGCGAGTCCCGGAGGTTTGATACCTCTGGATGTGAGCGGGCGCAGATTGTCTCATGATCCTCAGACCGGTTTTGATAGTTTTACTGGCTTGATGCGCCAGCCTCGGGGCATTCCTCTGTTGAATTCCAGCACAGCGTAGATTGCAGTCATCGCACGCAGGGGAGATTACCTACTGTAACCTGTGCTGACACGGCTGCCGGGTAAACAGGATGTTTTCTGATCAGCGTGAGGTAGAAACTGTAAGTAGCTTGTAGCCAAAACATGCCTAATTCCGCCCCCCTGGTGTTTACATATGTACTGGGTGATGATGAATGTGTGATGTTGATCTTAGGAAGGCGTCAAGTGATAGAGCGCACCGGCAATGACCTCAGCAGATGAGTCAGGAGTGGAGAACTGGAGCGTGGAGAAAGTGATGTTCCTTTCATATAAACAAGCAACAGATTCCATTTTTAAATCCGCGTACAGCGGCAACACTGTTCGGTTCCAGCGGCCAGCGGTGACGCTGACTTAAAGCACAAGGGCGGCATTGTTCGACGAGCCCGTGAAGGAGGCAAACAAACACAACATTAGTCTGTCATCCGACACTCTGAGATTCCCTCACCCGTCCTGTTGCACTCAGCCCCGAGCCCATTGGTTCTGAAGGTGTGGAACTTTCACATATTTAAACTCACATGTGCTTATTTAAAAAGGCTTAGAAATGTCCTAAAGCAGCCGGGCACTGTGGTTCTTAGGAAACGTCACGCAAATAGGAGTAAAAAGTCTCTATTTTCATTTGTGGATTAATACACAATCATACCTGAGTATGTTTTAACTGCAGCAAATACAACCACGTTTACAAAAAAAATTGTGATGCTGCGTAAAATGTTCAATTAAAAAAGAATGAAAAATGTAAATATAGAAATATGCAAAAACTCACATATTTAAAGACTCACTTTTACTTTTCAAAGGCTTTGAAACTTATTGGATTGGATTATTTGCGTCAGCGGATTAATCCGCATTTGATCCCCGAGGAAGTTTTTACTGCAGCAGATAGAACCCCAATTACAGAATGGAAATAGAAACAGAATGTAAAACGGACATATGTATGAACAGAATGCAAAATGTACATCAAACGTAAATATAAACGGAATGCAAAACTGTTTGGTTGACAGATTGTTTGCTCATGATTGCCAAGTCTTCCTGAGCCTGTGTAGTAATATCCTTCATACAATCATGTGTTACACAAAGTGGTGGACCTTGCCTCGTCCTCGCTTGTGAACAGTGAGCCTTTCGAGGAAGCCCCTTTCCTACCCAGTCAAGATACCATCACCCGTTGAACCTGTTTACCTGTGGGATGTTTCAAAGTGTTTCCGAGCACTCCACAACTTCCACGGTCCGTGGTTGCTCCTGTCTCAACTTGTTTGTTTCTGGCATCAAACTCAGAATAAAGAATGAATTTACAAAAATCAATGACGTTAATGAGGTGTAACATTAAATATATTGCCTTTGCACCGTTTTCAATGGAGTTTATGCCAACAAGAATTGAAAAATGACAGGTCATTTATGGCAGGCACGTCCAAACTATTCCACAAAGGGCCGTGTGGCTGCAGGTTTTTTGTTCCAACTGATCGAGAGTACACAGTTTGACCAATCAACTTTCTGAAGACTGAGATCAGTTGATTCAATGAGTCAGGTCTGGTGTGCTGCTGCTTGGTTGGAACAAAAACCTGCAGCCACACGGCCCTTTGTGGAATAGTTTGGACGTACCTGATTTACGGTTTACACAGCATGCCAACTTTTTGTCACAACTGTCGCATGCAGGATTACTGTGAACTACAGCGGTTGTGTTCATAGAAATGAAGGGCGAGGATAAAAAACAAGGTGGCTCATTGATGTGTTCGTAATCCTTGGTGCCATAGAGCTCCATTGTTGCCAGCAACCGCAAGATCTACCAGGCTTTGACTACACAAACACTGCTTCAATCCACAGCTTTCCTGATTTAGAAAAAATATTAAAATATCACAAGACTTAACTTTAACCAGATTGACGAAGACAAAACACATTGAAGGCCAACGACAACAACCCACATTAGCTTTCTTGCTTGTTGTCGACAACCGCTAACGTCTTGGGCTGGACCCGCTAAGCTAGCTCCCGAATCATTCACCAGGGGGGGAAAAAAAAGTATGGCGTTAATGCCATTTTGTAGGCTAAAGCGCTAATTAGCGAGTGGCACTGATAACACTTCATATTAAGCTCCTTGTAATCAGCATCAGTTATTTGTATCAAGGACTTTATTATAAATGCGTAGTTAAGTAAGGTACTATTCTCAATAAAGCAACCCAAAAAGGTTGAAAAATTACATAAAAGTTAGTTTAACTCAGTAAGTTAGTTGTATTAAACAATTATAAGATACAATAAAGTTTTGATTAACGCTTAACTAGTCGCTCAGTGCTTAGAAATTCTTGTTATCTAACAATAAACATGTTTATGATGCTTTCACTAGCATGTATTAAAGTCTTACTAATGTTAATAAGCATCCTATAAGGACTCACAAGGGGAATATGACCTATCAACAGAGGCTTATTATAAAGACGTCAATATAAAGCACATAAACTGAACAATCTTGAGTGTTAGTCGTGTTCCCTTCTGTTACCTCACCATCTTTTTTTTTTTGTTTCAGTTTAATGTCATGCTCTCGACGGACCAGTCGGAACAACTGTGAAATTAAAAAGTCTCCGAATATGCCGTCGCGCTCCCCATTGGCCGCCGCCTTTGATGATCGAGCACTTCATTAATTGGCTGGGAATGGCCGCTCGCCAGCAGGGTCCGGCCGCGGCACGAGGAAGAGCGATACACTGTGCGGCTTCCAGAAGCCAGGAGCGAGGCGTCGGGTCTGCCATCGAGTGAGTAAATTTCTCCCGTGACAACAATGGGGGAAAAGTTTTACGGTAAATGCAAGCGCGCGCTTCCGCCAGGAATCCGGTCCAGGAACGCCGTGCCAATTAGCATCGGCGAACAAGTTTGTTTCAGCGCGGGGGTGCAGCTCTCTCGCGGAGCCCGGCAACAGGTCCCTCCAGATGAATTATGAATTGGCAGCGATAAGAAATGCATTGCAGCACCTACAATATCTGCTACACATACATATTTTACAGATGCTGCGGCCGCGGCCTCTACATCCAGCCCTGTATTATTTAAATCCCAGCAAATAGCCACAGGGGTAGTCCAGGCAACATCTTAATCAGACGTTGCGCATGGAACACGGGCGATATCTGAATGGTCAGTCACGTATGGAATGTGGAGAAAAAGCACCTTCAACTCGACACCTTGGGTTGTTTTCAAAGAACAGGTGGGAGCATTCCACTGAGGGAAAAAAAGATTACAACGGCAATAATAAGATTAGACAATCAGCCATCCATCAGCGGCTTTTTTTTCTTCTTCCTGATATGATGCCAGCCAGTACATGGGAACACTGACACCAGCCATTCCGCATTGTCAGTGTGATTTCTTTTTTCGCAACAATCTCATCAGACGTCACCTTTTCTCCCGGTGTAATTGCTCGTTTGGTGAAATATTGGAGTGATCTGACAAGCCCCGCAGGCAGTCGCCGTTCCGCTTAAGTGAGGTTACGTAACTTTATAAGATCTTGGCTGAAAGAAAGGCAGAAGCAGGGATTCGTATTCCTTTTGCACACATTTCCCCTTAAAAAAAAGTTACAGCTGGCAAAAACTATGTAACAATAGAGATTTTGGTGTGAGATGTGCAGATTTGTATCCTCTCTTATTTCTTTCATGAAACAGTTGTTGATGTTTTTGGATGTTTCTGTGCTTTGCTGTCCAGACAGATTTGAGATCCGAGGTATCTATGTGGAAAAACAAAAATGCTGGAAGCACTGCAGTCCTGCTCAGGTCCAGACTGGCCACCGGGAGAATCGAGAACTATAAAAAGGGAAAACAACACAAGGCAGCAACAGTTTTTTGGGAACGCACGCACATATCGTATCACATCAACGCAATGTTCTTTCTGTGAGTGGAGTGGAGTGCGAGTGGCCTCAGTGTGGGGAACAATGGAGAGCGCAGGAGAGAGGAAGAATGGGAGCAAGAGAGAAGGTAGAGCTGAGAGGAAGGACGTTTGAAAAAGGAGGACAGTGCCACAAAATGCTGTAAAATTACAGTTCTCACTCCCAATTCGTCAATTCCAGCAGCCTGGTCGGTGGCCATACACTTCTATGTTTGACACTGTAGCTACCCCAAGCAGCTACACCAAGAGCGAGAAAAGTCTGAGTTGGGAGGGTGGTTGGGTGGGTCATACACTGGACCTTCCCTCCAGGGACCAGAGTTTGTGTTCTGTTTGTGACAACTCGTCGAATGTCATTTGTTTTTAAGTTATGTTACGTAGGTGAGTTAAGTTAATGTCCGAAAGTTGAGTGCGTTACATGACTCGAGTGAACGTCACTCTGGTAGCTTATGTTAGGAAGCTGACTGCAGTTATTTTAACCCAAAGTATGATATTTTGATACTATAATTCATTCATTATGTGATCTGCTTCTCAACAAGCTTCATTTTGAAAAGGTTAACCAGATGTTGCATATTACTTATGACTGCCAACTTCCCCTCAGAGCCTTTATTTTGAAAGTCAAACCTGGTGTTGTATATTATGTATTATTGCTTACATGACTGCAAAGCCTTTATTTTGAAATTCTAAGCCAACCTTGAGTATTAGATATTATTGCCAACTAGACCGCAGGGTCTTTATTTTGAAATTCTAACCCAACGTTGCATTTCAAGTATCATTGCTAACCTTACCGAGGAGTCTTTATTTTGAAAGTAAAAAAAAAAACAATGTGGCACATTAGGTATTGCTAACTTCACTGAGGAGCCTTTATTTTGAAAGACTAATCTAACTTAACCTTGCAGATAAGGAATTGCTATATTGACTGTGGGGCCTTTACTTTGAAAATCTAACCTGATAGGCCATATGAGGTTTTGTTCCCAACTGGACAGCAGAGCTTTTATTTTGAAAGTCTAACCCTATGTTGCATATTGCTAACATGACCGAGGTGCCATTATTTTGACAGTCTAACCAGTCTTTGCATGTAGCGCATTATAGCTACTTTGACCGTGAAGCCTTTATTTTGAAGTGTAACATAATAATGTTATGTGGGAAGATGGATGTGCATGAACATAATGTGGAAAATAGAATTTTTTTATTGGCAGGTTGAAGTACCTCCAGTTACTCTGAGCTCGAGCGCGTCCAGCCAGATCTCTGAGGGTCAGGGCTGCTAGACAATCAGCTGCGTTGTGCACAGACATGATGTGTATGAATATTTACTCCTGTTGCCTTTGGATGTTTTCAAAACTCAAATTAAAAAGACGGCGTAAACAACCAACATAAAAAATAACCCACCACAGTATACGTGTTTCGAATAGTATGGAAACCTGGCCTGAATTATTATCACCGCAGCCCGCCGCCGGTCCTGCTATCTTTCCAAAGCATAAACACTTTCTCTCGAGGATATCTATTTTTTTCCGTCGACGAAAAAATGCACGGATTGTGTTCTACTTTCCTAATGAATAACTCGTCTGATTAATGTTCAAATGTTTAGCGGGTTCACAAAAGGACGTTAAAAACTTGTTCGATTTGCATTCGTTCAGCACTTTTTTTTCCCGGAGAGAGCCTTTGTGAGAAATAACAAACACAAAACATTAGTCTGGGGGACATAAATGAGCTTATGTATGGAGAACGTGTATAAATATATGACCTGATGCGATTCCAAATCATCCAGGGTGCTGCCCGGGTAAGTGAGAAAATATCACTTGCGGAGGCTCCCACCTCGCCGAGGTCAGGCCTCCTCGGCGTACTCCGTGCGCTGATTGCTGCAGTCGGCCGCCTCTCGCTTCTTCAAAGAAAACGGCTGTTTGAACCAGCAAACGCTCGAATAGATTAGGAGTGTTTTCAAAAAGTTCTCTCGCGTTTGAGTGAGTCAGGAATTGACCCCCTTTGTTCGGGAGGTGAAGCGGCTCACGGGGGGGTTTTGATTCACCTCCGGTTTTGTGTTGCGGCGAGGCTGTTCAGGTCTTTTAATTTAAGAAAAGGAGCGGGCCGGAGAAGCTGTATCGCTCGCAATACAAGCCTACAAGGGTCTTATTTAAAGTATTCAGTGGGGAACTGTGAGGTTATGAAAGGTTATACAATTGATAAGGTAATAAAATAAACTAAGAAAAGTGTATTTTCTTTCCAAAACGGACTGTAGCCAGAAGAAAATATGATCCCTGGAACACTGTTTGAAGCTGAAAAAGGTGGCAGGGTCCGCCAATTATAAAGCGAGTGTATTGAGTGAACGTCGCTCTGGTAGCTTATGTTAGGAAACTGACTGCAGTTATTTTAACCCAAAGTATGATACTTTGATACTATAATTCATAATATATGATCTGCTTCTCAACAAGCTTTATTTTGAAAAGGTTAACCAGATGTTGCATATTACTTACGCCACTTTATTTTGAAAGACAATCCTGGCGTTGTATATTACGTATTATTGCTTACGTGACTGCAAGGCCTTTATTTTGAAATTCTAAGCCAACCGTGATTATTAGATATTATTATATAATAATAACAACTATAACTATTATATATAACACTGTTTGAAGCTGAAAAAGGTGGCAGGGTCCGCCAATTATAAACAGAGTGAATCGGTGTGAAATCGTGTTGACCTTTAAGGTCAGTTTGTTTATTCAGTCGTCAAAACAAAGATCGTTTGTTTAGGCGAGACGAAAAAAAGCTGCCAAAAACCACATACTGCACCTTTAACGTGCGCATTTTTCCAAGATTTAGTGATGTTTCCTTCCTCGGACTTCCCTTTCCCTTGAGCGCTCCGTTCCTGGCTCTCCTACCGAAAAACCTCAAGTCTCTCCGTATGAAAGGAATTACAGTTAAAGGGAAAAAAAAACACACTCAGCATCCAGAAGTGGATTCAACGTGTCATACTATACTTCAGAAAATGCGTTTAATTCACATAAACGGCCTGCTTTCCAAACCGTAATGTGGGCGATGGTGAAAAAATTGAACGCAGGCTTGACTTATACTTGAGAAGCCGCCCGTGTGCGCCTGCCTCTCCTCCTGAAACCAATATCTTATATAACTGGGTTCTGTGTCGAGCGTTGGATATTGTTAAACAGGTGCATAGTGCGATTCAATTTGGTATTATGTGCCGAGCGGGGGTTCAAAACTATTTATTTTAGCCTGAGGCTTTCAGGAGTCTTCTTTTTTTTTTTTCCCTCTTACGGTTGAGCGAGGGGAGGGGGGGGATCGACGAGCTGGATTTTGTAAATGGGCTCCGTTGAGGGAGATTAAAAATGAACAAAATCAACCCACAAAAACCCTCCTCGCATTTATCACGAGGGGATCATCCCGCGCTGAACGGCCCTCTAGATAAGTTAATTTTTATCGCCTTTTTCGCCGAGGAGAAAGAACACAAGCGGAGACATTTGTTTTAAAAGTAAGCAGAATCATTTGGGCTTTTTACGAGATGGAACATGAAAACGCTATTTAAAGAGGAGGGCGACGGGGAGGAGGGGGAGGGGGGGGCTTTATGTAAGCTGCTGACCACAGAGGATGCGGTCGCCCTGCTGTGCGGCGGGAGCTACCATGGCGTGGCGGGGGTGGAGGGGTGGGGGAAGAAAGAATTACTTGCGAGATTCAGACAGCACATCAAAGTGATCGCCGAGAACGAAGGTGTCACTGGCCCTCGGAGCGAGCGCCGGGATGGATCCGACTTCAGACAAAACGTAGCGAAGCCACCTCGAGGCGTGTGGACGCACGCACGGTGCAAATCCGAACCTCAGGTATCAACGGCTTAGAGGCAGCGTTGTCATGGTGGGAAGGAGTCAGCGCTCTCAGTGAGCGGAAAAAAAAAAAAAACAGCCTTTACAGAGCCCCGGTCCGTGAATACATTAAAGTTATTTTTGTTGTTTCCCAAGAACTTGTTTATCAGCCGGGGGATTGTTTTATCTTTTGCTGAGGTGTGCGTTCGCCGAAAAATTTGTTTGTTCCCACAGACCTCTCGTGCTCAACTGCGGAGCTAAGTGGGTCAAGCATTCCATTGTAAGTGCACAAGTGCGGCCCCGGCAGAAGGCCTCGCAGGTCCGCCGAGCTCCTCGCATGCCCCGACACGTCTGCAGCGCGTTGTTTGTGGTTTCTTCCCCCCCTCGGTGCACGTATGCATGTATGTGGAGAGCAGAAAAGGGTGGACAGGGACGGGGAAGGTGGACATGTCCTGCGAGGGGGAAAATATATTAAAGCGCGTAGGCAGCTTGTCAAACAGTCGCGGACGGGAGCTATAAATCGTGTTGGTCCCTGTAAACACGATTCGTTAAGTGCCGAGAGGTGCCTGGCAGGCGCCGCTCTGTTATGAAACGTGAAGGGGGAGTTGTCGTGCCATCCTCGTCGCTTTATTGGTACAGGCGGCACCTGGTAAACACAAGGAGGCTGCCCTTTAAATCCAGGCCTGGGAATGTAGCATGAAAGACCCATGGCTTTGGGGAGTTACATGTGAAAGCATTATGTAGTTAAACAACAAAGCAAATGTGTTTAGAATCTGTAATTGTAATAAAAATAGTTTCCCCATATGTTGACCAGTGGCGGACTCAGGATATTTGAGTGGCAGGGGCACCAGGTGTCCCCCTGAACTCCCCCCATGGTCCACCAGTGACGCTAACTTTTAATTACAAGTAAAATTTCTATTCCAATTAAATAATAATCATCAACATGTTGGCATTTATGATCCAAGCAAATGGTGGATGACATATCACCAGAGTAACCACTAACTGTTGCTAACTGTAGCTGCTAGTTAGCCCAGTTAGCCATATAGCTAGTAGTCTGGATTGGGAGCTCAGAGCACTGGGGGAGTGTTGGGTGGGGAGCACTGCCGAAATGGGCAACAGAACCGGAGCCACTGGAAACAATGGAATGGAACCTCCATCTCCTCTTTAGTAGTAGTACTAGTATTACCAGACAGGACGGGTCAGGGCTAGCTGGTTAGCATGCTAACCTTGACGTAACTTCAAAACTGCTATTTTTCATGACAACAATGGGAAAGTTTTAAACTGAAAGTCTGACAGATTGGGTTTTTAATTTGACTGTTACTAATTGGGCATTAAAGACAAAAAAGTAATGCATTTCAAATCGGCTGCCTCTCGTCCGTCAGTCAAATCGATGTGCATCGCTCCAGGCGATTGTCTGGCTGTGATCAGCCGGCAACGTCAAAGCAGGTGGCAACCAATCTTTAAAAGGAAGAAGAACACACAGAATCTGTTCCAAAAAAGATGCTTGAGTTTTGTGCCCTCGGCTATAAAGGGCTTAAAATAGCTGGAGCGCACTGTACTGTGGTAGACTTGAGAGGTTTGTAAGGGTTCTGTTTATACCTTGTGTCTGGATGTCTTTTTGGAAAATGATGAAGAACAATACTTTATAATTAAAACTGTCCCTTGAACACTTGTGACAATCTTAACAGGATAACTAGTATTATGTAACCTGTTATGACTATGACGCTCTACCCTCCCAACGGTCGAGTTAGACCTAACACATTATATGCAACATCCAGTTCGACGTGCAAAAATTCATTATAGACAATGTCTGGTTAGACTTTCAAAATAAAGTTTGCATTGCATGACAAAGCAAGACTTTTTAGATTATTAACACTGTAAAACAGTCTTGGCTTAGTAAGGTTTGGCAAAAAACAGTCTTGTTAGGTTTAGGAAAAGATAATAGTTTGGTTTAAATTAACTAATCGTGAAGTGAGTCATGCTATTCATGTACGTTGGCCAAATTATGTTGACATAATGTGACACTGATTGGTTGCAAATGGTAAGCGAACCCTGATCTTTGGAGGGGAAGTCCTCTGAATGATCCACCCAACAAACCCAACTACCCCTGGACTTGGACTTACACTTCTACACTGGAGGGGCTTTTAGACGTAGGGCCTGTGACCAGGCTGCAGTATTTGACGCGCTGTGAATGAGAACAGGCTGCATATTTCAAAAGTAATCTTCTCAGCGGGGCAGATGCATAAGATGGTGCATAAGATGGTGCGAGTGGAGGGGGCTCCTGACAGTACGTCACCACCGACGCACTACCATTGTTAAACTTTTACTGTTTATTGCTCTTGAATAAAAAAAATCTTGTCTGAGAGGCTTTCTGAACCATAAGAACCTCGTATATCCTCGCCAATATGTGCGATTGTCACATCTGAAATGGATCTGCATGCTTTATCTTTCCTCTTCTTCAGAAACTGTTTTTTTTCCCCCCCATTTCTACATTTCTTTTAAAGAATACAGGAGAGGCTCCAGATGAAGAATCTGATTCCAGCTCTCGGCTTCTGTCATGTACACACACACACACACACACACACACACACACTCGCATCCACTTAAACCGTCTCGTGACGCCAAATACGTGACAGCCCCGCTCGCTACTCCCAACACATATCACATTCGGAGATATCGCTCGGCATAAATCGAGGAACGCTCGTCGGGTGAAAACGAGAGCGAGGGGGGATAAAAATGGGGAGATTTGCGAGGAGGATCAATGTGTAATTATTGTGTTTTATGTGCGCCCGTGCGATCGATCACTAACAATGGGGAAAGTGTGTTAAAAATGATGGGATCGTTACTTTTTAATGTTTCACTGCTGCTCACTCCTAAGCCGGTGATACTTAAAAGGAAATGCACAGACGTGTTCTTGAAAAGTTGGAAGGTAAATATTGTGCAATCTCAGACGTAGCGGGAGAAACTTTGTTTTTTTGTTGATTGCCATTGCATGAATAGTTCAGTTATTAACAAGAGAAGAGAGTTTTCATTGACCTTAATTAACATACAGGTTACATGTTCAGTGAATTTATTCAGTAATGGCACAAGGTTTTTTTCTTCATCCGAGCCATTATGGTGATGTTTACATCAGGAGTTATAAAGAATTCATGCACTACTAGCTGACCTTGCCCCGACTTCTGGTTCGTTCTTTCAGAGCTGATTATAAAAACGCGGGACGATTTGCATATTCATTAGATTCAAGTAGGAGCTCACCGCAGCCCTCATCACGGAGAGAATCTTTGTGTGCGCAAAACCTCGGCGATAAACATTATTAACTGTGTCCTCCCCTCCGCGAAAAGGTTAGGCACACATTATCAGAGCTGCTTCGTCACTCTGAAGAGCGTCTTCAAAAAATCTCTCATGGTAGCCTGTGTTTTAATTTCGGAGCAATTGGATTTTTTAGGCCGTGCAATTATTCTGCATTGGCTCCCCCTCCCCACACACACACACACACACACACTTTTATCTCGTAGGAAATTTTCCCAGCAAATGTTTTCTAGACACAGATCAAGGGAATAGCTGAATAAATAACAGATGCGAGACGCTTCCACGCAAAAGCACTGAAAAGGTTTGAATATGAAAATTTATTTGGAAGGAGCACATGCTCTGCCAGCGCCGCCCCAGCCTTGGGGGGTCAGGACTCTCTGATGGGTTGCGAGGAAAAATCCGAGGGGGTCACAAGAAGACTGACAAGAAGAAGAAAGAAAGAAAGAAAATATGCAGCACAATGTGGTGTTTCTTTTATTGCCCTTCTGTAGAAACTGACGTATTAAGGGAGTGAGTGATGGATTTTAAATGGATTGTTACTTCATCAGTAGTTATTGTAGTATTTAGGAGTCGTGATGTGGTTACGTGGTTTATCTGGGCTTTTAACAGCTGGGACCACGTTAGAAATATGCATCGTCATTTCAAAAACTGGCTTTTTGCAGTTGCATAAACAGATCGAATCACATCAGACACATTCAAGCCAATAAACTTGCACATTTGAGAGGCAAACTACTTATTTTTGGCTGAGTTGCACATAGCAATAGGCATATGAGACCCTCTAATAAGGTAGTTAAAGGAGGGGGCTCCAGATATGTTCCACCGTCCGACAAGCAGCTAGTTTAAAGTGTACGGACTAATTAAAAAGATTGCAATGTCAAAGTTATGACCATCATTTTGATTTTTTTCTACTAACATTATAAACAGAGCATGAAGAAACAAGAGTTTTAAAGTTTTATAACGATGAACCCAAAGTGAATCCACTCTTCAAAATTGGAACTTTAAAACGGGACATTAGTGCATCTTTTTTTCCTTATTCAACATGAATAAAACAATGTGTACCTTCTAAGAATAGCTTGATTGCAAAGAGTGGAGTGAGCAACTGTTCATTTGTGTGGAGGCGACAACTGCTTAGCTATAGGGGGTCAAAAATTGTTGTTTGATTGTCCAATCGAGACACACTGATAGGATTAATCAATGGGACCAAATGCGATTATGTGCCAGTGGCTGAACATTACCAATCAGTCAGATGGATGTACTAACTTTATACGTCTTAAAAAAGGCCCAGTTGTAAGATAGTTGTCCAATTCCCAACTTGCCAAGTACTGATGCTTTATGATAGATGGTCGCCGTTCCAAAGCGTCATTACTTGACGAGCTGGGAGTGAGACACAAATTGGACCCTTTTAAAAACTGAAAATAATGAGTCATCGGCTAAAACATGATAGTTCCATCTAGGGTGCCCGTTCTGTGCACTGGCCCCCCACCATGTACAGTTGGTGCCCTTATTGTTTTTCGCCCCTGCCCCTAAAACATCCAGAGTCCACCACTGGTTACACGACTTTCTGGCCCAGAATGCCAATTTTCTCACATCTGCGATTGCAGACAGCTTGGATAAAGACTTTTGACTCTTGAACAACCCCACTAACGCCTCACCTTACAACTATGGGACACATATGGATGTAATTTACATATAGATCAACACAGGCATAAGCAGGCTTTCTGTATTCATCGTCTTTGTAATGGATCGCAGCCGTTCACATCAAAATGTTGTATTCAAAAAAAGACATGTATTTTCATGGCGATAATATAGTCAATATTTGTAAGACTGTCCCACTTTTGGACGTGGCAACAACATCTCCATCTGGCCATCCGCTTCATAACCATGTTGAAGTTTTGGGGACCGTTTCTTGGCCTGGGACGCGACTTCGCCGTCCAACAAATGATTGCTGGGTTTAGAATTCCCTCTCGTTCGCCATCATTAATACACTAAATCAGCGAGTATCTGTTGGAGGGATGGTTTTAATCCCGCCAATGGAGTCCTAAATACTTTCAGAATCGAAGCCAGAGAACACTGAAGCTGCTCCTCGTCCTTTTGTTTGTCAGCCATCTGTAAGTTCCTGCCGAGGATACGCTCAAAACGCTCGCTGTCGACATCTTCCGCTTTCCTTACAGTATCCACTCATGGCAGGGAAAGCACGATTAGGTCGGAGTAATGACGAACAGACGGGCGTAGGACACAAAGCAGACACTCGTTTGTACATTAAAAAGGGAAAGTCGAGGAATCTGATTGACAGCACTCGGCCTCGGTGTTAATCATCCCCGCAGCTTCTCCTCAGGTCACCGCTGCGAGCGTGTCATTATTCAGCCCAGCAAATAAATAAGAATTAAGTTGCTTTGATTTGATATGCAGTCGAGGAAGGATTCTGCTTGCGAAAAAAAAAGGTAAACAAAAGGATGCACTCGGTAATCAAATCTCTCTCCTCTCATTTCCTACAGTATGTGTTGGGGGGAAAAAAAATCATCCTTGTTTTGTGTGCGCTCGCTTTCATGGAGGGCTCGCAGCAGTTGCGAGATGATAGAGGGATAACATTTTCTGCATCATGCCACTCTGTTATAATAAGAACAAACACGGCAGGAATCAAAACAAAAAAAAAAATGCAGGCTCGCGCACACACATTCAGGGATGAATAATTCCACGGCTAAAAATACCTCTGAAAAAACAAACGAAACGGCATCAAAACCAACCATGGCCGTGACGAGAGACGCGTAAATATGCTGATTTATGAACAGCCAATTTTCATGCCAGCAAACAAAAAATACCAATCAATATCAGCTGGAAGTGTTTGAGACACAGCCAAGAAATGGGTTCCTTGATGGAACTAAAGGAGCCAGACCTTCTGGAGGAATAAACACCTAGAGTCTCATTGAGTGCTGCGCTGAGACAAGCTCAGAGATAAATATTTTTTTTAACTTCTGAGATCAAAAAGTGGATTTATCCTCACTCCAGTTTATGAACCTGACTGCAGCAGCAATCTGCGGGAGTGACCTCCATTGTGGGGCGTTTGTGTACTGTAACGTTGTCTGCCGACTCGAGTTGGAGTGTGTTGTTGCTCGCTAGCTTACGGCTAAAGTAAGCTGGCTGTATGGGGCGAGGATGGATCAATACCAGGTGCTTGCCTTGTATTTGCTAATTTTAGGTCATTGTGAAGTGGAAGTCTTCTGATAGAGTTTAAACCACAGCCACAAAATGGGTTCCTCGATGAAGCTGAAAGAGCCAGTCCTTCTGGAGGAATAAACACCTTGAGTCTTATCGAGTGCTGCTCCAATCTTCAACTGTTTACCTATGGGATAAGAGATAGTGTTTTTTTACTTCTGAGATCATAAAGTGGATTTATCTTCACTTACGTTTATGAGCCTGACTGCAGCAGCAACATTTTCTGCATCATGCCCCTACTTATATTTATCACTATAATAACAAACTTCCCCGGATAAAAATACCTCTAAAAACAAACAAAACTGCATCAAACCAACCTTGGCCATGATAAGAAACTCTACCAATCTGATTTCTGAGTGGCCAATTTGCAACAAAAAAATGCCAATCATTACCAGCTGCTTGCCCTGTGCTTGCCAATTTTTGGTCATCGTGACCATTGGAAGTGCATTGGAAGAGTGTTTGAGCCAAGGCCAGGCTAAAAGTTGTTTTAAAAGAGCACCTTATATCTGTTGGTCTCGAATTATCTGGGGATTGTGAACCAACTGGTGATATACTGTGAAATAAACAGGATTTGAAATCGTCAGAACCGACTTTAAAGCGTTGCTAAGCTCCGTCTTGTCAATCGCCAGATAGAGGCTGCGCTGTCTGTCTGGGGGAATTTAATTGGTACCACTGAGCCAGTGTAATCAATCACAGAGGAGGAAGAAAAAAAAAGAACCCCACATATGGGAGTTTGACCTTGTGCTCAAGCGGGCAGCTAGCCCCAAATACAGGTTACAACCACAGCTTCCAGTATGGAAATGTATTTGAATAAGTCATTCGCCGAGAGGTAATGTCAGACAAACAACCTTCACTCGAAGCAGCACCAAAGAGGAAATAGGCTGACCTGAAAGGGCTGCCAAATGAAAAGTGAGCAATCCGGTGTGCTGTAGCATTTTGTCAGTTATTACTTTTTCACAGAGTGAAGACAGAGCAGGAAAGATGTAAGAGGAAACAAGAGCCAGAGTCCCTTCTCTTTCCCCCGGGCGATCATGCAAGCCAGCTCACTGACTGGGAGCGACCCTGAGGAGGAGTTTTTGTTCATTCGTACCTGTTGTGATGGGGCTCCCACAATCCTCTCATGGCTTTAAATTATTAAGCTCCCCAACACCAGCTATACTCTTTTTTATTTTTGCTCAATCTCCATGTTTTTGGGAGGTGTGCGCATTAAAGTTTCATTGTGCAGACTCAGTAAAACATGAACAGGAAGTAGTGACAGTAAAAAGATGTAGATTGTTTAGGCTACAATGTTACACTTAGCTATTCAGCGATGGAATGTAAAGGCTACCTCAGCAGAAAAGTGTGAACATATCATCTCCTCCAAAAGCACTTTTGGGACAGCCGGATCTGAAACTTTTCATTCCTGGAAGCAGCCAGCCAGATGTTAGTAGTATTCTAATGGTTTGAACTGTTGGATTTCATATCCCTCAGGTGAGGAACAAGACAGATGATTTTCAGTTTTGAACATTTTGAAGCAGGAGGAGCGCTAAACATACATTTGCATACCTGCTGTGAACACGGATGCGTCGCTGAACGCGTCTACAGAGCACAGGGGAGGTAAAAAGAGCTCAAATATTTAATAAAAAAAAACAAGTAAACAAGAGATGTGACAGATTGAGAGAAACACATTTCTCAAATACTGGCATATTCTCAAAAACAACCCATGCTTGAAAGAAACATTAAAAGACCTACATATAGTAGTTTTAAAAAAAAAGCTTTCAGGTCCCTTTCTCTTAAAAACCACCAGACTGCCAGCCCTGGAGGAGAGAGTTGGGGGCAGAGCCAGACCTTCTGGAGGAATAAACACCCGAGTCGCATTGGATTCTGTTCTGATCCGGAGCTGTTTTCCGACAGCAATTTGTAAGATTTCCAAACTAGTCAAATATTGACGCTTTGAGCAGGCGACCTACAATCCCATAGGGTCTGTATTTGATGAGAAGCATTGGGAATGAGACTCAAAATCCAGTTTATCACAAATTGGACCTTTAACTTGTGAGATCAAAAAGTAGATCCATCTTCACTCCAAATTATGGACCTGACCGCAACAGCGATCTGCGGTGACGTCCATGGTCAGGTCTTTATGTACCGTCATGTTAACAGCTGACTGGAGCTAGCGGCTGTTTGGGGCTAAAAAAAAACAATGGCGATCTATCTGGGTGAGGTCTGCAGTGTGTCAGGGACAAATTTAGAATGAGAGTGAGAGCCATCTGGGTGCCATTCCCCACTTCTTAAGCCTTCACAGAAGAGCATCGTCACACCCTGATTGGCTGGGAGAGGGAATGCCCCAAGCTGCTTCCATTCATTAATCAGGAGTGAGTCGCACCAGCCTGCGCACAGGTGATCTGAATCCACTGCAATCAGTCCAGAGGGATTTTGAAAATTAGCCCAAAACAAAGAAAGATAGCGTCTTAGAGTCTTACACAATGGGACTGCATCAGTGTTCAGTCTTGTTTAGTCCTACTTCCCTGCACCACAAAATATATCACAAAGGTATAGTCGTTTTCAGACGTTTCATTCATTCTTATCATATCTTTAAGAAGTTCAACGCATAAAAAGAGTTGTTAACCCGTTTAATCCCAAATTTTTCCCTGTAAAATAAGTGCATGCATTTCACTCCTTAGACCTCCCTAACATGTAATATGTATGAATTTTTTCATTTCATGTTGGTTATGTTAGTGAAAATGTAGGTTTTATAGTCGGCAACAATTGTTGCCGGTGGGAAACCGTATAGTCTAAATTTACACAAATTCTTCAATTTGACCTATTTACACATGTAGCCTAAAGAATAAAAATAACATGAATATATTCTAACTAGGCATGGTTACTAATGTGTTTAGAACTTTATTAGATTATTATTATTTATTAGATATCATTTCAATGCATATTGAAGGTAACTATCAAGGACAACAACACAATTATTGTATTTCATAGTCTCATAAAATGGTTAAATAACTGTAGAGCTAAGAGTGTTTGAACTGATACTAGTTTGTAAAAAATAAAATAAATTCACATTGTGGCAGTACCTTAGATTCACTTAACATTTGCTGACCACTAAGTGGTCACACAGTGTTATTCAACAGAAACACAAAAAAGTGCAGGTAAGTATTCACTGTACTGCAAAAACAGTGCAAAAGATATAAAAACAGTGCATACTGAAGGCAAAAATTAGTGACAAAAATCTGAATATTTATTTTACAGTCTTATGAACCAACAGATTTTAGTTTCAGTAGAAACAAGCTCAAAGGCTTATCAGTTAGATTTTACTCTTCATGAAAAATCTTGAAGCACTCAATGTGCCAAGGCACACCTTAGCATAATGCTATGACTATGTGTTATGCTAGCGGCAACAATTGTTGCCGTGGTTACATTTACTCTTTTTATGATCAAAAGATTTATGCAGGCATATAATTCTCATTATATATCAGTAGTAGACCCTTTAAATAATAAATGTACAAAATATTTCACTTATATCTGTTAATTAAGGTATTCTAATTACTTCCTCTTGTACAAGTTTGAGGCAGACATTTCCCGCTCAGCGGTGCAAGCAGGAAGTAAAGAGGCCTGGTCATGTGACCATTCACACTAGTTACATGACATTGATACAAATTAGAGAAGACAACATATTCTTTCATTTAAAAACTTGCATTAGCTGCCAAAACCAAAACAGCACCTTTAGAGCTTCCAGAAGTAAACAAAAAGAGCGGCAACAATTGTTGCCGGTGGGATTAAACGGTTACAATACAGTGCCCCCACTAGTGTGTCACTGAACACAGGGGCTCCATTACGAGTACTGATACGACCAGTCCTGTTGCAAGACATTTCAATGAGCTGCACCATCACCCTTTATTGATTTCTTTAAAGGCATAGATGTGATTCAGCCCGGTAAAAGAGTTGGTAATGTCAATTTCCTTAGAAAGAAGAGAGAACTATTTTATTTCAAAGGTGCATTTTCTGAGGAAGTACTTCTCAACTATTGACTTTCTATTTATTTTTGAGGGCTTTTAGCAGATGCTTTTATCCAAAGCGACTCACAGTAGTTCATACATTCATACACTGATGGCGGTGGCTGCCATGCAAGGGGCTGACCAACACATCAGGAGCAGTTTGGGGTTCAGTATTTTGCCCAAGGACACTTTGAGATGCAGACCAGGGGAATCTAACCAGCGACCTTCCGATAACAAGACGCTGGCTCTACCTCCAAGCCACAGCCGCCCTACTTTCTATGGTGGTAAAGGTTCTGTAACTTGCATGTTTTATCATGTATCTCATTGCTCCTCACACATCTCTTAAAATCGAAGCAGACGTCAACGCCCAAAAGCTTAAATATTAGATCTGAAAATGTTGTAATCCACATTGCTCGGTATCTTGAGTAAAATGTTACTCGTCACCAGATTTATTGAAGCTTCCATCCAAATATGTTATTTTCCAAACTAAAACTGGGCCCTGTGTATTTATTTTTTTCCATTAAACTCAACTACATTTCACGTCTTTGTATTGATCTTTACAAAGCTGTCACTGTTTCAAAACGCGCATGAACGCATCACCGCGGATTTCATTTTTTTTCTGATATTTTTGATGCTGTGTGCTTGCACCAGATTGTCAATCAATCCTTAATGTGTTTTCATTGTATTTTCTGTTGGGGAATAATAAAAAAAACCCAAAGAAAACAAAACAACCTTTTTGATGAGCGCTTTCTCTTTGTCTGCTCGGTGATGCAGCTGCTCATGTAATCTCCATTTTTATCCCAAACAAACTGGAACGCCACCAGAGAATTGTTGATCAGGTTGTCATCAGATTATCACAGTGAAATAAAACCTGAGAAGAGTGAAACTGAAACTGACACAGATGACAGTGTTGAGGTCTGCAGTGAGGGTGGAAAGGCTCATGCCATGGACTCTACAGCCTGTCATCTCAGCTAATCAGCAATCATGGACACCAAAAATATTCTTTTTGGGATGACTCATCAATGCGGTTTCTCGCGCCATATGATTTGTCGATCAAATTTTTGCAGAAATCAAAAGCTCAAAGTTGCAGACTGTAGTTGTGTTGTTTAGGATCTAGCTTACGACCTATTGTTGCATTGTATATTGTGTATATTTTGTTTTTTGCTTTACACATTGACCCTCCATGTCCTCCAACCTTCCTTGCGATTGTTAGACTATGTTAAATGTTAGCTTAGCTTAGCTACTGTACCTACCATGTTTAATTACTAGCTTTCCTAAGCAACCTGTATTCTGTCTGAGACCAAATGCTTTTATGTGACTCACAAATACTATAACAAGTTTTTATAAATATGTATTTTTACTTATTATTACAGCAGATCATTTATTGGTGAGAGGGTAATGCTACCAGACTGTTTTGTACACATTGTAAATAGTAATCATGCTCTATTTTCTATTATCTGCTATTTTCTTTGAACACTGTTTTCTTATGAGATTTATCAATTGCCTTCTGTTTCTTTCTTCAGGTTTTGTTCGTTAACTTTGCCTCAATTCACCCTGAAGTCAAGCTTCACTTGTTGTAAATATCTCACCCAATGCCTTAAGCAATACATTGTTTATCTTTTGATTTGATTTACACTGGCTTTTTTACTTCTGCTATGGTTCCACAACCCTAGACTTGGGCACAACACTGCTAGCTCTCAAGCCATATATGTTGATAATGTAATGCTGTATGACTTCTTCATACGGGTGCTCCCCAAGGGTCTGTTCTCGGCCCACTCCTGTTTCCGTTAGATGTTATTATTTCTTCTGGAAAAAAACAAACAATCTTGAATGAATATAGTTTTATAACAAATTGTACAATTATACATAGTTTTTCTCAGTCATTTACAATATCCCATGATGCATTGGAAGGCTCAGCAATTAGGCAGATGACATTTTGCAAATATCTTCTTTTGGCAGGAGATTAATCGAAAAACTTAATTTGTCTGTCCAGACACAAAAACTGCTCTCTTTGTGTTTGTCTTTTGATTCTCTTTTTCATTTTAGTGTCTCTGACTAATTTAATTTTTCCCACCGTTGCACACCTGCACCTGTAATGAGTCTGAGTGCAGCTCTTTAAGGTTAACAAGACTTTTGCTCCACGCTGTTGTGTTAAAACTCTATTTAATACCGGTTTGATGTCCTTATTTATCCCTTTCACCATTTTATCCACAAAGACTTTGTTGACTTTGATGAAAGATTCCTGACGGCCTAATTGCTGCTGTTGGAGCTAATTATGCAAATTTAAGCATGCTGTCACTTCAGAACATTCTGCCGGTGCCACTCTTGTCAGCCTGTGATGGTCCCATCAGTTTGTGAGGCTGGCGTTTCTGACTCGCCTGAATCTGCCCATGATGAATATCTGCGGTCACGATTCGCGGGGAGCTGGATCCAGGGGGATTTGTGTACTTTCATCGCCGTGCTTTCCTCTAATGTTCGAGCATGAGGGTGCCCATGTGGGTCCTTCCCATCCTCGAGAATTGTACATATGTTGTATATTTGTTTGTAAAGCACTTCCATTCTGGATCAGCATTATTCTGGAAACTCATAAGACGATCATCTAACATATTTTAATTATCTTGTTAAATTGTTCATTCATTATACCCCTGTGGCTTATGCTTTTGCTTGCAATGTGTTTTAATAAAGAATACTCCCCTCCTGGGAGCTGAGGATTGATATCAATAGTATATAAAGTTTATTTCAGTGCACGTTTTCAGGACAGCATTATTATGAGCCATAATTGTGTGTTTTTACCTGTCTTGAATAATGCAATCCTGGTTCTCTGCCCTCCAGCATTGAGATATCAAAATGTAGTTTTTGCACCGTGCAGGCCGGAGGGAAAACACGGATTCTTGAGCGGCATCCCCTTTTACTGTCACAGGCTGACCTTGCAAGGCGCAGACCCCGGCTGTAAAATAAACATCTAAAAACTACAAAACCTCTCCCATAAATACCAGTCTTTAATCTGTCTGAATCTCCTCGCAACGGCAGACAGAGAACCCCCCCACCCACCCCCCTTCCCGCCGGCTCTTTCCCTGCCTCATACAGAAACACAACCCTCTTAAGCTCACTCAAATTTCGTCCCTCTCAAGTTTTGCCTTGAGTCTCGTTTTCACTGTCCAGGGATTGAGAGCTGCCATCTGTCTGGGTCATCCTCGCTGGGGCTGCAAACTTTTGACTCCGGAGGCTTTTTTTTGATCACACGCGCTCTCTCTCTCCGGCTTATTGATATTCAAATAGCCCCTCGCAGGGGAATTTTCAAAAGCGCCGCTAAAGATGCATTAGCCGACGAGAAGATGGGATTCTTTTCTCAATTTAACAACTTAATATCTCAATCTGGAGGAGTTTAGATCTGAACAGCGCTGTGCTTAGGTTCTCATTACCGTTTATCAAAGCACTGTGAAAGCTGTAGTGTCCGTGGGTTTTATTCAAAATGTAAACAGAACGGGGGGGAAAAGCTAATTCCAGCAGTCTCGCGGAGACATAAAACCAACATTCATGTTTTCTTTTTTTTAACTTCTCACTTTCTGGCTTGCCTTACGATATTACAGCAGCACTACTTAATACTGGAGATGTCATTTGTGAAACTGTGCAATAAAACAGACTTTTTATCTCTGTATGACAGAAACTTATTTGACATATGGCATGTGTTTGTTTCGCGTGGGTTGCACAATAAATTACTGTGCAATCTGATTGCCTGACGGTAAGTACAAGGTAGAAGGGCATGTAGTCATCTTTGACAGGGGTTGCATAACACACATAGTTATTTATATATAAATATACATAAACAAGTAGCGCATATTTTCTTTTTGCCAGCAGCCATATGATGGTGATGATAACACGGTTGGCATCTTCATATTTAAAGTTTGACATCTGGGAAACTCTGTCCATCCACTTTGACTGTGTGTGAGCACCAAGCATCAATGTTGTAAACACAGAGTCCACATTTCCTTATCCTGCTGTAGCCCTGCGCTCTGTCGGCCCGGAACGGTCCAGCCATCGAGTGCAACAGCTTGATCCGGGATGCTGTGTCGGAGACAGGTCTCTGTAAACAGTTTCTGATTTCACGTTGTTTAGCCAGCCTGAATCCCATTCGTCCATTTCCTTTTCCTGCAACCAAACGTTAGCCAGGAGCAGCCGGTGGTCCAGCCGGTCAAGTTGGATGGTAAAAGACGGTGTGGTATGTGATAATTTGTAATATATATGAGATGAGTCTACAACCATGCTAGCAGCTGGCTAAACGCTAAATTAGCTACATGCTATCATCAGCATGCTAACATGCTCACAAGGGCAATATTGATATTAACATTCCGATGTTCAGCACTTACAATATTTACCATGCCTACTATTTGCTGCGTTAGTGTATGCTTTAGGGCGGGGCTACCCTGTGATTGACAAGGCGCTACCACAGTGCAAGCCGCTACCACAGTGTGTCCTTGGGTTTTCATCCGGATCCAATGAGGATATCCACCTTAGCTCCCGACTCTTAGTCACATAGTCATTACAGTTCATCCTGTGGGGGTCAGGAATATCTGTTTTCAAATTCATCCAATAGTCTTTTCGGGATATCTCACTAAAAGCCAAACATGTCAGCCTCACATTTGGACTAGATGATAAGTCACAAGGGTTCCATAAATGTCTGAACAATTGACCGAAGCAGAGGAACCGACTGACTGCCACCTGACATTGCCATCGGACGAGCCACGCTATTCGCTTGTCTGTTTTGAAATCGAGACCTCGGGAACAGCACTCGGCTTTGAAGCTAATTTGACATAGTGGCCCCACTGTGTAATTACATCGTCAAGTGACTGTCCCAGAATCACTTTTCCCCCTAAAAATGTGAAAGAAGCGTCTGTAGAACGGTGGATAAGTCCTTCGAGCGTCACGAATCGAAATTTGATGCGTTTGGTCCGACGATATTTGGAAAGTTTTTCAAAAGAGCTGGAGGTTAGCCGGCTCGATTAGCCGAAGTGCCTGGATGCGGAAGATCTGGGTAATGTTGTGCCGGGGACATCAAATTTCGATAATGGGACAGGATTCTGATGACTTTTTTTTCTCTTTTGCACTCACTGAAACAAATCATCTGAATAAGAAAAGTTTGTATAAATGCCATAACACCCATAATAATCTACTTCAGTGTGATTATGGGGGGGCTCAGGAAGTGCTGTGCCTTATTGCGGCGTGCATGTCGGGTATATATCCAGCGGCACAGTAAAGAACACCCCTGCTGAGGTAATGGCTATAATTATGTTTATGGACGTGATATTTTGGCTGGGAGAGAACATCGTGCGTTTCATTAGAACGCGTCGCTGCAGAACTCCCTGGACGGCTCTCCCTCACGAGTACGAGGACGCTGATGTGACGCCGCTCTCTTTTTTCCTTTCAGTGTCATTTTTAGAACAGATTTTAAAATGGAGGCCAATTAGGGGCCCATAATCAACGGCGGCGGAGTGTTCCTTCTGCCTCTTATTCATCACTTGACACGAAGTCTAATACTTTCTGGATGAGCTCTCAGCCTAAACGACTGCTCCCGCAATACTTTTTTTTCTTACTCCGACTTCCCACTGTCCGTTGATGCACAGCGCGCCGGCAATGAAAAATAAATGTACGTTTCTGCAAATTATCTCTTGATCTCGCGGCCTCTCTTCTTTCTTTCTCTCTCTGTCTCTGTTTTTTTTTTCATTCGACATTCTTTCTGAAGCACGCAGCGACGCTCTCAATTACTGCCCTGGAAAAAAAAAAAAACGGGAGTAGAAAGAGAATTTCCTATGTGTATTTCTGGCCACAAGCTCATTATTATGATTTAATTTGAATTTAATGCCGTCGTTTAATGACTGGATTTCATTATAGGTCATTATGCAAACATGTCGAGTCCCAAATTAGGTGACACAATATGCTGTTTTGTCGTCAAGATTCCGGCTTAGTATCACTTCCCCCCCTTGGGTTATGGGGTAAAGTATCAACTCAAACTAGAGCGTGTAACAGCAGATAAAAAAGGCCTGGGGGTGATGTCACACTCTGTGGGGAGACACAGTTGAGGACTTTGGCTGTTCTGAAAAAAGAATGAGACGAAACACTGACCCAGCTATAGTGTCACTAAATCCTTCAGGAGCTCGCTTCTTTTCCCTTTCCTTTAATGTTTTATATAGGTTCCTGTGCATGTGAAAGGTGTTAAAGGTTAAAAAGCCCAACGGGAGCTCCTCTGTCCCACAGAAAACCACCGCTCCTGAAGTGCCCGAAACGCCTCGTCAGTAGGGCAGTACTGACATCTTGACATCACTGTGTCAGACATTTGCATAATTCATGTCTAAATTTGCGCTAGAAGCGAAGCTAACTGGAAGAAAACGCGACAGAGTTGACAAGGCAAGCGGTGCTGGCTCAGGCATGTGTGAGCTGTCCAATCAGAGCAGGCCGTGGGAATACAGTGTCGCTGTGTGAGAAAAGTGACGCTCTTTTCGGAACATTGAAGGCCATATTGAAGACATTTTATGTAAGCTAGTGTTAGCAATGTTAGCAACATAAATTAAATGTGTTATATAGCGCTTTATGCCAACAACAAATGTCGACACGTTTTCTGTTCAATTTGTATTCCTTGTAGTATCTCACTTTCAAATTTTTTAAATATTTTTCCATTTCTACGGAAGCCCTGAGGGGCAAGTAAGACAACGTTAGCCCGTCCACAAACTGGCGACCACTTGAGGGGGCAGATGATTCAAACAGCTGTGTTGTACGTTAAGATAATGGAAGTGGACGTAATGTAACCCTACGCTGTTAGTAACCCAAAAATAAAAAGACGACCCTGAAAATATGCATAACATGCATCATTCGAAGGAACACGGACAAGTTTGCATTGATCTTTTTCAAAGAATTCAGTCACAGTGGAATGGAATACAAAATCACCACCACCGTTTCCCCTTGAACATTCATCTACATCAGCGTGTGAGCTGTAGCGGCGGTGGCACTCCTGCTGTTAATCCGTACAAAGCGTCCCACTTATACGGCCCATGCCTCTAAATAAAAGTCAGGATTTTCATTTACCACCTTTAAACCCTCCTCTTATTCTTTTACACCGGCTCGACCGAAGCCGGAGCCAATATCTTGAAAATGAGGGGCCTCAGGTGATGTCAGGGGCTATTGAGAGTATGAGTCTCAAGACTTTGTGCCAGCGCTGCAGAAACTCTGTGTCCTAACTTTCAGCGTATTACCCCCGGGATTCGTGTCCTGGGATGTGTGTATCTATAAATGAACAAACAATGGTGTTCTGCGAAAACTCATTCACCGCCAGGGTCAGGTATAGGGTAGCACAACAGATGGGCTATGAAATAAGTCGTACGGCCATAAAATGCTACACAGGTGCACAGAGAGCACCCATCGCCTTCAGATACTGGATGGATTGGATCATTAAGCCGAGTGATTACCTGTGAGTTTAATCTCGCAATCAAACGCACGATATGGCACTTTAAGGCAACAGTGCATGCCGTTATGTTGTCAGAACACCTTGGTCAGCATTTGTTTTCTCGTGTTCTTTTTCTTTTACATAATGTTTCATCCCAAATTTGGGTGTTTTTCACTTTCTATGGAAGCCTTGAGGGGCAAAAAAGACCAAAAAAAAAAGCATGATCTACAGTGTTTTCCTTGTGTTTATGATTTAAGAACAGGTGGGAAATAAGGTTTCACCTGGATAATCTTTCAAAGTTCCTTATGTATTTCACCTGTGAGTAAAAGGCTTCCATACCCTTTTCCTGGACACTGTGAGAAATGTTATTCGCAGAGAAAAGTTTTGTTCCCCAACATGTGTTTGTGCCATAAAGCATGCACCAGGACTGGACAGGTTGGTCCCATTGTCGTTTCATCGGGTCCTGGCAGTGATATCATGTCTCAGGAGATCTTGAATTGATCTGTGGATGTGAAAGTGTTGTAGTCGGATTTATATTTCAGTATGATAAAAGCATTAAAGAATGACTAAAAGTGCAGGTGGGCGAGAAAGGCATATTAAACACATCTCCAAATTATGCTGAAATGATATCTCTCTTATACCAAACTATCAGCGGGAGACGAGTCACAGTTGATTATATTTTACATTTTCTCCCTAAATTGGCAATAGACAAGGGTTTTTTTTGTTTTAACATCCAATAATGGAGTAAATGTTGATTGCGCGATGTAATGGCTATAGAATAATGACACCATCAGTGTGTAGAGTGTCCGCCACTGGGCACGAAATCTCCCGGGAAAATGAAGGCTGACTGAAGATCCAGTCGGGCAGGCACTATTTCTGTCTGCCTTCACGTCTCCATTACAGACTAAATGAAAGTTATGAGACACACTCACATTTTGTCCCGTGGCGTTGCTCTGGGGAAAAAGGAAAAAAACGATCCAGTTGTGTTTGCTACACGCCCCCGTCGATAATAGGCTTACGATTAAGGGAGAGGTGCTTTTTTCTGTTTCCACTTTAATATTATTTGAGTTAAAAGACGCAGGATGTGCATTATTCATGGAATTTGTTCGACTTTTTAAAGGTTACACGAGAAGATCAATCGATTATTTGGACTTTTACACCTTGGTCTTTATCTTAACTTTTTTTTGTTACAACTTTCTTTGTTTACTTTTTTAATATTCATAACTAAAGATGCAAATGTATGCTATGAAATGGAATCCTGTCGAATCCATACTCAAAAGAAGCACAAAAAAAGATAAAATAGGGGGCAGCATATCACCAGAATAACCGCAAAGCGATACTAGCATTAGCTATCGTTAGCTAACTAGCTCAGTTGGCTGTGCAGCTAGCAGTTCAGACTGGGTTGCTCTGAGCACCGGGGGAGTTTTGGCCTTTACAGCACTTGCACTGAACCTTTGGACTGGGATGGGCTAGGCTAGCTGTTATCATGCTAACTTCAGTAGATATCTGTGCAACAGAATACAGACACCCACCATATTGTGGAAAATTGTAATTTCTTCACATTCTGCTGATAATTGTGGTTAATTTTTAGTTGTTTTCAACTAAAATTCTTACAAATTGCAGCTTTAAAACATTTTTTTTCCCCACTTGGCCATCATGAGGTTGTTACTTCCATCTACTGAGGAGATAAAACGTCCTGTCACTCAAGCTAGCATTAGCCAGCTAGCTCAGTTAGCTGTGCAGCTAGCAGTCTAGCCCACAAACTCAATAGCTCAAGGTGAGTGTTGGTGTTTTCACGACTAGCGCATGAGCTTTGGAGCAGGCCGGGCTGGGCGACCTGGTTAGCATGCTAACGTCAGCGGATATTTCGACAACACATTACACAGACGTCACAATGTGAAAACTGTTACATCTTCACATTGTGTTGTTAACTTTTAAACCACTTTTCGGTAATTTCTCCCCCACTTGGCCACGGTTATAACTCCCAGTGAGGAAGTACAAACTTTCCCGTCCTGCTTGACCTCCTAATGGCGGCTTCATTGCCCTCTGTCAATGACAACCATCCCTCAAATATAACTACCCCACTTGATTCCCTCTCACTGAAACAAACAATAAATCACACATTTTTATTGAGCTCAAAGTGCAGTTGAGGGCTCGGCCAACTAAAACTCATTCCATCTCCCGAAAATTACATTGAAATACTCCCAACAATCCAGAATACATCACTCGCGGAGAGGAGTCCGCGTGTGGCTATATCCTAGATTTACTCCTCAATATCGCAGACTCCTGCCCACATTCCTGTTGGCACGCCTGACCGCAGCGAGCTGAGCGCAGCATTCCGGCCCAAAGATAGATGTCACAGTGCATTACGGTACTAATGACTCAGTAGAAAAGACAGGCACTGGCAATTAGAGGTATGTGTGGATGTAGACATAAAGCACAGGCTCCGAGCTGCTCCTATACAGCGGAGGGAGGGGGGACCTGTGGTCGCCTCGCTGGCAGTGGGGATGTAGTGGAGTAATGACTCTGCAGCTTCTGCCAATAGATGAAATAATAAAAGAAATAAATTGGGTTGGAAATACACAGGAAAATAACAGGGATAATAGAATGCCCCCAGAATAGTCAACTCTCAAAAAGAACAGAAACAGGGTTTTTTTTTCCTCACAGGTGAGAGACCTGTCCACCCTGGTTACTTTCCCTCCTGCTGCTGTTTATTATAACAGGAGATGGAACGAGCGCGGCTCTAATTGAGTGTATTTGAAGAGCGCGACGGAAATGGAGTCACAAAAATAAATGTATCGCAGAGACAAAATGACGTAAGGGGGGCGGACAATACTGTATGCTGTTCGCATGAACGTGCACAGCACGGCGCCTTAAACTCTGAGGAGGCCGAAGGTATGAAAGCTGGAGAACGTTTCCTGTACGACAACGCTGTTTCTCCGCGTTTGAGCCGTGGAAATCGCACGACTTCAAAAGATGCTACGCAAGACGAGCCGGAGAAAAACTAAGTGGAGGCCAGCGATTTTAACTTTACCGGTCATTTACATAAAGTCTTACAAAGTGTGATATCGTAGGTGGGCTCTTATGAATATGTATCGGCGCGGAGTGTGCAAGCTCTCCACTCTCGGCAGAAAAGGGCGACTGTAAATGGAGGATTTATTTATTTTTATTTCCTGCAGAGCACACGTTTCCCCCTCGGGCTCGATAAAAGACTCTCGGAAAAAGCAAGTTAAAACAATCGACTTCCGATACCTTTCTGTTGCAATGCGTTAAGGCTGCAGAAATGCACGCACAGAGGTCTTTATGTATCCAAATGCATTGAAATGTGGCTATTGTCATCATCCCGTTTAATCGCCGATTCTCACCGTTTCACGTACTCACACACGTTGGTGAGTTCCCCCAGTAAGCGTCGCAGCTGTGTTCATTTATTCACTCCTGTGCAAAAGGTGTTGGGAGTTTGGTCACATCGTCGCCGCTCGCAGGTCGCGCAGCACCGCTTATATAACAGACAGGCTCTCTTATCGGCTCCGTCGAGGCAGTATTACATTAGTCAATGCCACAGATTTGTGCATCAAGGTTCCACAGTTAAGGCTTTTTTTTGTGTGTGTGGAAAAGTCTGGCACAGATTTAATTAGTCTCTGCCAGTGAAGCCATTTATTGTCGCCGTTCTGGTCCAGATTTTTAATATAAATGCAAGCATCACTGGACCTGCGGAAGTAAAGCCTACTGTGTTCTTTAGGTTTTCTTTGGTAGGAAACTCATGGTAACTGTCATTAATAAAAGGCTGATTTGCTGATAATCAAACTTTAATTAACAAATGGGTGGCCCCGGGGGTCTATGGCCCCGTCTGGCACGATTGTTGGCAACTGATGTTTATAGCGCTTTGTGAATGGTTCATCTATAAACATTATCCGGATGGTCATTATAAAGTTGCACTTACTGATGTGCAACTGCAATATGTAAGAGTTTCACATTACAAAAATTATAAACACAATGTGAAGAAGTAACAGTTTTGACATTATATCAAGGACAACTGTATGGAAGCCCATTTCTGCCAGTTAAAAAAAAAAACAAAGATAAAAAACAAGCAAATATGTGCTTGGTAAGTCATTATTATGGGATGGAAGGCGGAATTATGAGCAAAAAAGTCAAAACTATGAGATACATGTTGACTTTTTTCTCTCATAATTTTAACTTTATCACATTATTATAACTTTTTAATCCCAAAATGTTGACATTTCATCCTTTTAATGACTTTTTATGTGATATTTTAGATGTGTTATCTCATATTTATGAATTTTGATGTGAAAATTTCGACTAATAATGATTTAATATGGCAATATTTTTTCATCATGCTTGGTTTTCATCTTTTTATTTCTCTAGCTGGTGGAAATGGGCCTCAGTACACATCGTATTTACTGAAGCTAGCATGCTAAACAGCTAGCCCTGTCCCATCCTGTCTCATAATAGTGGTCTGCGCCTTAAGAGGTGACAGTTGTCCCCCCCTCCCGTAATTTCAGCTGGGAGACAAGGCACTGGGTGGACTCGAGTCAGCTAATAGGATCGCTAGCTGCATGGCTAGCTAAGCTAACTAGTTCATGGCAGCTACATTTGGCAACAATTAGTGGTTACTCCGGTGAAATGAGTATGACAGGTGTCCAATTTTAACAAACTGCACCTGTAATAAATGGTTTACAAAGCACGTCATTGTTTGTTTGCAGTGAGGGTTTATCATTTTTCAGTTTAACAAACAAGAGTTGCAACCAAATTAAATGAATAAACCCAAATAAAACAATGCAGTCTGTGGCCCCTGGGGTGTCTGGGGCCTGGGGTGCTTGCCTGTTTTTGCCGAGTTGTTAATCCGGCCTTGGTGTATGTTTTGCATTTGCAGTATTACAGTATGTTAGTCAGCAGTCTGTGTCAGCAAAAAGCCTGTCTGCATAGCCGATGTGTGTATTTGTCCTGGGGGAAGTGCTAAAGACACAATTTAGCGACTTACATACAGCTTTCCTAATTACACAAAGGGTAACTTGAACTACGGTTACAGCTGATTTATGCAACGGGGAAGAGCTGCTTGGTTGCATCGGCTTTATCATAAACATCAGGACTATTGTTGGACTGTGGTATCTGTTTCCTTTGTTCGTGTGGCAAGCATCCAGATCTTTTGGAGGCAGCGATGGATGACGCCTCTGGAGCCGCAGTCAAAGAAAAAGCGGCACCTGTTTTAAGTCATACATCTTCCTGCGCTTACACGCGCTCAGACAGCCCAAGGTGACAGCAGTTTGATCCATAAGGCTTGGGAAAAACTCCGGCGTTGACATTTAAAGCCACGGTTCGTAGGTGTTAAACTTCATACTGAGAGAAGATATATAAGTTTGATAATATGTCAGAATCCGGAGCCATATTTATGGCACCATTGGCCGGCTGTTTGCTCTCAATGTGATTTCGAAACTCATCAGAATCTCTGGAGCACCAGAGCTTCACCCCATGTTGTCAACAAACTGCCAGCTAATTGCTATTGGCTCAGCAAGTGGAAGGAAGAAAGACTGGAGCCAACTTTGTTTGTCTCCCGTCTTTTTTTTTCCCTTCAACTCGCCTACTATGCCTGGGGCAGAACTAAAAATATACCCCGGTGATGAATCTTGCTGTGATCAGACATTTCAGCATAGTCAACATTGTGTTCGGGACCAGATCTTCTAAAGCTGGAGCGTCTACACTGCTGTGATCAAGACAACAAAGGGAGATGGTGATTGGAGAACGTTGCATTTTTCCTGGGACCCGAAACAAAATACTTTGAACCCACTGCTAAAAACACAGTGAAGGTATATTTAGTCAAGAACAAAGATAATTATTGAGTCTTGATCTCAGCACAATCATTTACACCTCCAAACATCAAGGATCTATGTAGATCGTTCAACCCAATGTTGGCGAAGTCAATTCTTCAAAACGACACATAAATTGTGTAACCTTAAATTGTGCTGAGAATCTTTATGTTGCAATTTTACTTTTGTTAAGGCTGTATTTTCTATTTCCCTCGCATCACAATGCTCAGCCCATGCTCTGGTTAGATTCAGGCTGGTTATGGTTAGAAGAACATCTACTTTTGGCTTTTAATACCCGCCGGGTCAGTACAAACATTGCTGGAACACCTGGTTCTGTTGCCACAAACATGGCTGGAGATGGTGCAACTTCCTGTGAAAAATACCCAGTTTTGGTCACCAGAGGCAAGGATGGAAATGTCCCGAGGTCTCCTTAAAAACATCCAGTTCTCTCAATACAATCACGGCTGGAGATTGCCAGACTTTCCGTAAAAAAACATCTGGTTTTGGAGCAACCTCCACTGAAAGATATCCAGTTTTGGTCACCACAAACTCAGCTCTAAATGCCCGGCCTTCCCGTGAAAGATTTCCGGTTTTGGCCGCCACAAAGACTGGAAATACCACTGAGTTTCCTTTAAAACATCTGGTTCTGCTGCTAGAAACACGGCTGTAAACGTCCAAAGTCCACCAGTAGCCCTATACCAAGTCAGATAATAATGAATGTAATTCATAGTGAATATAATATGGCACATTTTGTACAAATGTCAGTAGGGACTGTTAACATCACATCCTGGCGATTGGGCCAAGATCTTGACTATTCACAAAACTGTGTTCCAAGGCGTTCCCTCGTGAAGCAGCTAGCGTGTCTAAACTTCCCAATTCAATATAGGGCTTATTTGCAAGCCCCAACTCTTGAGGGACACCTTGAAATGTTAATGGACACAACTTGCCAACAGCAAGTTTGGCTACCGCGCTGCCCTGTTGGCTAGCTTTGCAAGCGGACCTCCGCAACTCGTCAGTCCACGTGCTCCTCAACTTGTCCAGATATTTGTGTCGTGCCGCTCCTGATCCCTCTTGGCTCGAGATGTCAACGTCAACGCCAACGCAAACGCCAACAAAGGCCCCGCCACCTGTTTACCTTGAGGCGACGGCGAAGCCCTGTGCTGCCGGAGAACTCTCCGGTTGCTCGCCCGGAGCCAGCTGCTCACAAAAAGGTCCTTGGAAACACGCGTCGAGGCTGTTCTCTGTACTCGCATCCAAGCGGTAGGAACAAGCTGCCGACAGAGATCAGAACCAGGAAATCCCTCGTGAAAACGCCGAAGAGGAGAAGAAGGCTAAATACCCAACCCTTCAAAAAAAGAAGTGAAGCTCTTGAGCTTAAGTTAAGCTAACGGCAGCGCTGGGATGATCTAATTAGCAGCAGAATGTGCTCCTCGACTTGATCTGATTTCAAGTTACTCTGCAGCGCTGTTAATTGCACTGGATGAGAGCGAGACGCAGCAAAAGTAAGTGGAAATATCCATGATTTCCACGCTGTTTACCCCTTTAAATATACATCGTTATTTTCTTATGCCGTTTGCTGCGTCAAATTTATGCCAGACTTTGATGCTCCACGTTTAACATGCACTGATTCCTATTTGCATTTTTTTTTTCACAGCGCAGATCCTAGAAAAAAAAAAAGAAAGTGCGGTGGGGTTTTTTTTCTCTCTCTCTCTGATATACCAGCGACGGAATGAAATAAACATGACACGCAAGAGAAAAGCGAAAGCAGTGATTCGCTTTGTGCTCGAGTCCAAAAAGTTTTAGAAAAACCTCTTTCTTTTTTTTCTTCTTCTTCTTTTCTTCCCCCACCCGACAAGAAACAGCAAAGGCAGCAGAAAGATGAAATGAAGACGCTCGCGCGAGGACGAGACGAACAAAAGGACAAATATTTGCTTCCTCGCCGTAAATTTAAGAGAAATGTGATTATCTTTGGAGCGATGCGGCGGTAGAGATCTGAAGGAGGGGGATGTACAGTGTTACCCTGATTCTCCGCATTTCAATTACACAGAGAAGGGTCTCGCGGTGGCGTCGCCTTGAGGCTCGCCCATTCTAAAGCCATCGAAATGAAGTGCCAGTGTGATGTTTGGGCCCTCGGCGTCCCTTTTTTTTTTCCTCGTGAGAAACATGTGCATTTCGAGGCATATCACCCTAATCCCCCAGCAAATACAGGATGACACATTGTTGTCCCCACTGTGAATAATAATTAGCCGCTGGCAGCGGCAAACAAGAAAAATAATTTGCAAATCAGATTGAAATGGGTGTCACTGTTGCATCTTCGTCATTACCTCTGCAACAAGTGCGTCCCCCCTGAGGGTGGGGGGGGGGGCATCGGCTTCAATAAGGCTTTAATTCCTTATATTATCAGCCAATACCCCTCCTCCTGCGATGCAAGAAAGAAAAAAAAAACTGTATTCATCTGAATAATTTGCTACTTTGCCGGGGCTGTACATGAGCCCGTGTGCAGGAGCCTGCAAAAACAGACCCGAAGCGACCAAACAAGCTTCTGATTCCACTTGCGAGGGGAGCGGGCGGGGTGGAGGGAGGAAGGGCAAAGACAAATCTCTTTTTACCGGGAGGAAGAAAGGGATGGATGCCTCGCGCCGCCGCTCCGAAGGGTGAGAGGGAAGCGCTCCGGGGGCTATTCACACACTTTTTTCTTTTTCTTTTCTTTTTTTTTTTTTTTAACACGAGGCGCTGCCGCACTGTCGACCGTACAGCTTTTTGTGACACCGCCTCGCTTCCCGACTGTCACGGGCGAAACACCTCGGTGCGACGGTGTTACGAATCACTGGAGATGAATCAAATGGAGTGGGTAAACAGACAGAGGAGGGTGTACTGTAGCTCGCCGCTGAGGTGCAAATTGACTTGATTTCCATTCTCTCACGACCGGACCTGCCCGAACTACGGTTCCTTCGCAGCAAACATAAGCGCGCCCCCCCCTGTTAATTTGCGGTGCTCAAACTTCCCCTCCCATGACCTTATCAGCATTTCCAACCGCGGCAGGCGAATCATTAGTCCGCAGAGCGAGATGGGACCAACAACTGATTCCGACCAATCGAAACAGCCGCAGCTGCGCGCCCCTGCCCCGGCTCCCCTGCCGCACAGCCGAAACTCATTTCAATTAGGATTGTGGCGGGCAGAGCTAATCATACATCACTTTCAAAATGAACTTTATTTCGGAGGGGGCCGCCGAGCTTGAATGAGGTGACAGTGTCTCGCGGAGAAAGGCTTAAATGGAAAAAATGCAAATATGAGAGCGAGCAGACATCTCGATTTTTTACCCGCGTTTCATCACTCTGCCCAATTGTATCTTTTGATTAGCCCCGTCCAATCAGCTCGCCCTCCCCCCGGGGGTGATAAAACCCCCGCCCTCTCGAGGCCAACGCCGCACCGGCGGAGTTTAATCCAAAAAAACAACCGTGCGGCGACAGGGATTGCCATAGTTGTTTGCAACTGCAGGTGTCGGAGAGATTTTTATGTAAGTTCAGCGGGATCAGTGAGGAGAAACTTACTCAAAGGAGCTTACACATTCCGTGTCCGTATCAGCCGGCAGCTGAAGATGGAGATAGATGGAGCCTTCCCGATTGTGGCACAGAGGTGAGCGCAGCATCAAGATGTAGGGAAGTTTCCCTTACAGCCCTTTGAAGTTCAAGGGAACTGTGGGACCAGCGCTGGAAGCAAATTCACTTCACTTCTTTATTTATTAATTTTTTTTTTTTCCTGTAGCTAAGAGCAGCCACAATCTGAAGATACAAACATGAAAGCAAATAGAGCCGCGGGGGAGCAGAACATTGTTATTGTAGAGGGCTGGGTTCTTGTCAGCCTATTGAGTTGTTTACATCCACAAATTTTGACAAAAGCTTGTGTCCTCAAACATTGGCGGCACGCCACATGACCCGGAGCGGGGAGAAGGCAGAGGAGAGACAGCTGGGGGAAAAAAAAAAAAAGTGCAGACAGGAGAGTGTGAGCCAGGTCCTTCAGTGTTATTGTGGGGATGTGGGGTAAATTAATCTCACATATTAAAGGTCCCATATTATTTTTGGTTCATACCCTGCTGTCTGTTCTAGTGCCTGTCTCTTTAAGACCAGTCTGCTCTCGATTGGTCAGTTCCCACAGGCCAGAGCAGGCATCACCGACCGTGTTTCTGCATCAGCTCTGTCGGAGTCTACGCAACTACGGCCGCACTGGGGGAGGTGACTGTGTCTTCGTGACATCATAACCTTGCGGAAGTCCTGGCAGCTCATTTAAAGGCTTTTCACTGCTTTTTCTAGTGAATTAACTGCAAAAATAACTGCTGAAATGATTAGATCCTGAAGGTTTTATCCTTTTATTCATATTGAAGGTCATCTATGTATTCAATTTTGATTTATTTTTCAATATTTCTATTCCCTAGCCTTAATAGTTGTATTGCTATTGTTTTGTTTGTTTAATTTGTATCTTTTTGTTTTATTTCTCCCACTTTGCACATGTCCAATTGTGTTCTTTGTATACCACTGCTGAAGTGCCTTGTTGTTTGTAATTATCTTGTTCAATAAAGCATTAAAAAAAAAAAAAATTCAATCAGAAGAGAAAGCTCTTCATTGAATGATTTTGACTCTCTTTGTTATCATGACTGAATAAACAGAATAAACAAACTGACTTTAAAGGACAACACAATTTCATACTGTTTTACTTTGTTTATATGTGGCGGACCCTGCCACCTTTTCTAGCTTTTCCTCTGAGAACAGATTGTTTATTCACTTATGGAAAAAATATACATTTTTGGGTTTGTTTTATTACCTCATTAATATTGTGAATATTAAAATTCTGAGTTTGAGTTTCTTCTCCAAAACTATGTACTGTCCCTTTAAAGGCACCGTTTCAAAATACGAGCATCGTACATTTCTTTGTGGACTGAGCGTTTTGATACTTACACATTACTGAAAAAGCACTTGCACCTGCTTTTATAACCACAAAACACATAGAAATCTCACCTTTTAGAATACAGGACCTTTAGCGTCAACCCGAAAAAGTCAGGTAGGATGGGACTTGTTATTGTAGCCGATAGCATTAGCGCTGAATTTAAAGTAGCCAGTAAAGGAGTGCCGAGCAAAAAACAGCAGACTGTACTGAGGGCTGGCCAAACACGAGTTGGACCCTCACCAACTATGGTACCGAGATGGTTTTCTTTCCGCGTTTAGCTGCTGGCAACCCGGGGGGGGCTAACGTTAGTCAGCTAACAGGACCGCTAACGTTAGCTGGATGACAAAACAACCAAGCGGTGAGTACAAGCCGACGTAAGCACATGTGACATTGTCTTTTTCGTGAAGAAATCATCACATTTTGATATAAATATACAAAGAAATTGATTTCCTGTAAACAATGTTGGCATATATTGTTAAACATGTACATAATGTGACCATGGATGCGACCTTAAATGGTTATAAAAGCCTTTTTTTTTTCTTTCCAGCTCGACTTTAAGGGATAACAGCTTGAAACCAACGTCACATCACCTCATATAAGAACATTTCCATCCAAACAAATGAGTGTCTAATTTTGCCGCTCTCCTCCTTCTCCGTGGAATTTTACATTTGCTTACATTTGCTTACAGCCACCACGCAGCCTACCTACCCACCATTGTTTGTTTGTGTGTTGTATTTCTGGTATCAGCAGCGGAATCGGGTA
The DNA here is from genome assembly GCA_039737535.1 of Lagodon rhomboides. Classification (NCBI taxonomy): domain Eukaryota; kingdom Metazoa; phylum Chordata; class Actinopteri; order Spariformes; family Sparidae; genus Lagodon; species Lagodon rhomboides. Next base: position 7,015,772 of record CM077807.1, read on the forward strand.
ATTAGCATGAGAGGCATGACAAAAAAGAACAATGAGAGGAAGAGGCTCAACTCCCACGCAAACTTCAAAAACAATCAAATATGCAGATGATTGACAAGTGATCTCTTTGCGCTAGGTGCTAAATTGCTGTGATGTGTTTGTACAGCAGGCTGCGAGCGTATCAAATGAGTGTGTGTGTTGGCTCTCTCAGATATCCCCCTTCATTAAATGAACATTCTTACCGCAAGGTTATAAAAATATTGAAAGTATCATGTCTTGCATATTCTGCCAGCTCTCCGTTAAAGTTAGGTTAAATGTTCAAACCTCAGTTTTTCCCTCATTTGAACATATTCGAGATGGCTTCCAGCACGACATAGTTGGTATCTTTTGAACATTTGGGGCCTGGACATGAATTTGAGCACTGTGGGTTTGAAGAACGTTTGCCCGCACAGCATGGAGTTTGTAATGATTGGCTGACCGGGGGGGGAAGTTTATTAAGGGGTTAACTTAAAGGTTTCCTCCGGAGTTCTCTTACAAACAAACACTTATGTTTGCATTTTGGGTTTCCGGCACAAAAAACATGTCTTTGAGGCTCAGCAATGCATTTCCTTGCACAACCAATTTTCTTTTTTTTGAGAAATTTCATTTTCTGCTGTAATAGTCTTCTTCCTTTCAGCCTTTTGATGGTGTAGGATGCCACATGTGCATTCTCGAACGTATCACCTAAGGGTGGAGATGGTGCATTATCTGCGCGTGGCAACTACAAAGATTATGGTTAGGGTTAAGCAAATAAATCACAAGTTAGGAAAAAATGTTGGCTGTAGATAAAGAAAAACCTGACTTCTAATTGCGGGGATTGGAATTTATAACTAAAATAGTCTAGTATACAGTCCAAGTCCAATACAGCAGAGAAAAATGTACACAGCATTGACCTTTATCAAAAGATGACAATAACGAGGCTTGTGTATTGTGTATTAAGAAGAAGTTAAAGGCAATGCATGTAAGACATTTTGAAACATTCAAATGTTAAATTTGAATTTTTTTTTAATTTGTCAACAGAAGTTAAGAGTAACTTTATGTCAGAGAAGTCTATAAAGTTAGCATGCTAACTAGCTAGCACAGCAAAGGGAGCCCCTCCACGCTTCTCGCCTGACGACCTCCTCCTTCCGGCCAATAGGACTTTTAGCTGCACTGCTAACTGAGCTGAGTTGCTAACAGCAGCTACAGCTACAGGTGGCCAATTCTTACATAGTGCGCCTTTAATGCACCTATTACTGGTGTATCGATACCTAGGTTTTTTGACAACACAACAGGGCTGTGACTGGATTTTAAAACCACCGCCCAAACCTCTGCACCATGATTCATTATTAATTTACTTATCGTGCTATCCAAGATTTGATATTCCCGAAGCTACGTACCTAAAAAAAAACTGTAGCCTGAGCGTTGATGATGAGTTCAGGAACCTCAAAGAAGCTGCTCTGTAGTCTGGAGGTATGGGAGTGGATACTTCTGTATCTTTTCCCAGTAGGCAGTTGGGCCTCAACTGCCGCATTGCCAGATTCAAGTGACAAAAAAAGTCAATCAAAATCGATGCGGAGATAACGTCTTTTTGAGATTTGTTGTGCTAGTAGCAGCTAATGTAGCCCCAAGCCTCAAAACGTTAGCCCCATGCAGGGATGGTTAGGCCTGGTAAGTCACTTCTTTACCAACCCAGCACCAGGACATTTTTTTTTACTTCCCAACTTGTAGTCTTCAGCTCCAGTTTATCAGACTTCACTCAGCTCCCTCTGGAGCCGCGAAAAGGCTTTATACAACTTGCAGTGGTGCTCTCCAAGACCTGTAAACATACTTTGATGTGAAAAAAAAAAGAAAAAGAAATCGGTTCCCCTGTAGGATACTGGTCCTCATGCTCAGGCTAGTAGAGCAAAAGATACAAACAACACAGAGACATGCTCATCAGAGCATCACCTCGTAAGACACAGATGTCAAAAAACTCTGGAGAGGACCTTTAACTTGGTCCGAATTCCAACCTTGACCTGGTCAGAGTGGAAAGGGCGCTTAAAGGGTAACTCCACCAATTTAACACATTAAAGTGTGTTGACAGGTCTTGGAGAGTAGTGTTACATTTGTGAAAAAAGTAGCGTAAAGCCTTTTGGGGCTCCAGAGGAAGCTGCATGTATTCCGAGACATTCCCGCCAGTGATGTCACTCAGTGGCATTGTGGGTAATGCAGGCGTCGGAGTTTAACACTGTTGGAATCATTATAGACAGTTTAAAAACAAATGATCCAAATTGAAACAACCACTCGTTCTGCTTCCTTTTCAAAACATGGTGCCTACATTACCCATAATGCAACGTCGCCACTGGGTGACATCACTGGAGGCAATCTATCAGATCCCATACAGCCCTCTTTGGAGCCACAAATAACTTTAAACCACCCAAAGTCTGCGCCAATGAAGCTTCCTCTCTCAGAATCCACTGGTTCCTGAAACGCCTCGTCAGTAGCCCCGCCTTTAAATCTGTTCCTTTGTGACATCACACGACACCACCATGTCACATATTTGTATAGAAGTCGCCTATATTCACTGTAGAAGTGAGGCTAAGTGGAAGGCGAAAATGCGAGAGAGCTGACCGGAGACACGTTGAGTGGTGCTGGCTCAGGCTTGCGGCAGCTGACCAATCAGAGCACACTGGGTAGCTCTCAGACAGAGGGGCACTGTGCAGACTGAGAAAAAAAATAATGTGTTTTTGAAGCAAATCCTGTAAATCCTATTCTAGTACCAACCCCAGAGGAAATTATGATCCTGAAAATGAGCATAATATGTCTCCTTTAATACCAACCCAGGACCGGCCCCTTTAAAACGGCTAAATCCATTCTGCATTTCATGTCACATTAACTTTGCCTCTCATCTCTTCTTCTCTTCCTCCTTCTTCTCCTTATCGTCTTTCTCTTCTTCCTAAAAATAAGCCTCCCCGGGACACCACATAATAACGCCACTTGGCCATCTCACCAGACAGGCACCAGAAGCCGGTGGGCAAATCAGATGACAGATTTTAGTAATCAAACCGCACGGGCGCAAGCCGACGGTCAATATCTGTGGCACAGTGCCACGCTGGCAGTCTGCGGGCAGGCGGGCATAATGACGCGGAACTGTGTTAGTAAGAGCAGTGTCATCAGAAATTATTCTGCGTTCGTGTAAATCCAAACTAACTCGTCCCTCTTCTTCTTCTTCTTCTTTTGCCTACTCACCATCTGATATTGTTGGCCGAGTGCGCGCTCGGAGTCTCCGGGCTGCAGCCGAGCGCGGCCCACACAGGCAGGCAAACCTGGCTATTATAGATTATCATCAGGGTGACAAATGAGGCGCGCCGAGGGGAACTTTTTTTCCTCCTCGTGTTCAGGTTGCTCCGTAAAAAAAACAAAAAAAAACAAGCGACATGCAAACTTCTGCAGGCTGCGGCGAATATCAAGCCATCGGACGCCTGATCAATTCCCCGGCTGATTAAATGCAGCGTGCTAATTTGTCTGAACGGGGCGGAATGTGCAGAACGGCTGCAGCTGATGCATCGTGTAGCATTTTTTTTCCCAACTGAAAGCATCTGGCGGTTTCTTAAAGGCGGTTTCGGAAGCAGACTTTTATTCCCCCTCCGGGCTTTGTTGGCATGACGGGATGAGAATGAAGGACAACGAGCAGCTTACGATTGCATAATTAACACCGGGGCGCATTGAAGTTTCCGTCTGATATTAACGCTCAAAAGCCGTCTTTTTTTTAAATATCTGAGAGCGGAACGCAAAAGTTTTCCTTTCATGCTCCACAAAGAAAGTCTCCTCGCAGCGAGAAAAATGGCAAACCGTTTAACCCCAGCGTAGGTTTTTTTAATAACAAATAATTAACAATTAAAGGACGCTGGCGAACATCACAGTGTTTTCGTGATTACTACGCGGATGGAAAAAAATATATATACGTTACATATTTATTCCCCCCTCGCCCCCCTGGGTTAAAAAAAATTAAGTTCCCAGGGAGCTCAATGAGACAGATAATGTCCTACGCTTGAATAATGCATATTCATGGCCCGGATACTGAAAAGTACGAGTCGAAGCCCAGTGTGCTTTAATGAGCTCGGTTCCTAGGGTGAGCGGCTAAATTTCTAATTCGAGTTCCAGACAGAAAAGGTTAAAAAGAGCTCCCCTCTGCCAAAGACGGAGAGAAGCACTGGGGAGGGGGGGGAGAGCGATGGCGTGTCGACGGCGGGCCAAAACCTCCTGCCAGGTTGCAGTCGGGGAGCGTTCCCCTTTTTTTTTTTCCTCCGCCGATCACAGCTTCGCATTGTAAACATACACAGAGCATGAGGACGCTGGATGGTCCTTCCTTTCTTTTCCTTTTTTGTTGAATTATTCACACCGTGTGCGTTTTTCTCGCACGGCAAAAATTAATATTTCACCGCGCTCGTATTTTATTCAGGTTATTTGCTCGAGTTAATTGAGCTGCGGGAAAGTCCTCTGAGGACAATGAGTTTCATCTAATCCCATCTCATTATATCTAACCTCACGGTCGGCTCTAATTGACGGCGCTGCTGGGATTGTGGTTCTAATTAAGCGTGTGTCAATTGGAGTCTGACGAATCCCTTCTTTCTAAAAAAAAACACGGGTTCTTTGATTACGATCAAACATTTATTTAATTTATAGAAGGAATAACCGCTCGGGCTCCGTATGCAATTAAACATGCACATCATTGGGACTATTGGACATAATCATTTTTTTACAGAAAAGGTCAAACATGTATTTTTCTTTTTGTTCCTTCAGTTAAATGTTGCCGCGACGTGATAGAAATCTTGAAGCGTCCAGTGCGTTACACCGAGATTGGACTTTGAAGCAGCAGGCGTCTTCTCGCCAACGGTTTCATCAAAATGAAAAATGATTACATATTCATTGAATCTGGAATTTTTAATGAGGGAGAAGGAACAGGAGCCATTTTTTTTAACGGTAGTAAAGATAATTGAACATATTTTGTGGGAAAAAAAAACCCACATCAGGCCCAAATCATTATTATTCAGAGCAGAGTGGTTTAAATCCATCTTAAAATATGTCTTCAGGTGATCTTTAATGTGTAATTAGTTCAAGATTTGAAGAATTTTTAAGAAGGAAAAAGGATTTGAAGTTTTTTAGCTGACAGTTTTTCAAAAAGTTTCTAAAGTTGTTTTTTTTTTACACAACAGCTCACAAAATTTGACGTTTTTTAAGGGAGTCTGGGGGCTTTTTTCCACAGGCGATAAAAAATGAGCCTATATTGGTCACTGTTTAGTGTATTTGTAAAATTTTACACATTTATCATCAATTAAATGTTCTCTAATCAGTTTAAAGACGTAGGAATCAGTTGAACCCATGGATTCAGACACTTTAGCCGCTAAATGATGCTAGCAGGCACCGATATCGCAACAAACTGACTTTTTGCAAGCAAAGAGATGACTGACTGTACTGCATTTAATGCCGAATTAACAACAAGGCACACATTGTTAGAAATGTGTCATAGATACAGTTTCATGAAGTTTATAAAGTTTCTCCTGACTTGCCAACTCCTAAAACTGACTATTTTTTAAAGGGAGTCTGGGGACTTTTTAACTGTTTACCTCATTTGTAAAATCTGACACATTTGCAATCAATAAAAGGTTGTCCTCTTTCGTATATTGAAAAGTGGTGGAACTAGGTCTTCAAACACCGACCGGCAAGAAGACACAACTGATTTGGACATTTGCTGTCACTGTTTCACAAAGTTTATTGAGATCCTCCTCACTCAAAAACTCTCAAAATTGCTTTTTTTTAAAGGGAGTCTGGGGATATTGCTGTCTCTGTATCTTTGCAGGTATTAGAGCCCAAACACATATTTCTTTAGTACAGTGAACTGAATGTAAATCAGACAGCGTGTAATACACTTTGACTGTTATCGTCACTTTTTATTGCCGTTTCAGAGTGGACGTAAGCTGCTTCGGCGTTCCCTCGGTGTGGCCCAGGACATGCGTTTGCACCCTGTCACCATCACCACCGCCGTGTTCTGCAGCGATGACTCCCTTGGGGACGCATCAGGACGCATTAGCGTTCACACCACAAAATACATGTGTCCCGGACTAACTCGACGGGTAGTTTGAGCGACCGGATGGCGATGCGTCTTGATGGTCATTTACACTTGTATTAAAAGCTGTCCTTTTGTGTTGGGATCACCCTGGTTGCAGGTTCATGCGAGGTAGATTCAGATTATTCTAATTGTGATCATGAACACAAGGAGCGATTGATCCGTCCATGGCCTGAGGTTTCAACAGTCCCTTCTCGCATTTACCAAGCAAGTCTGGCAGTCGTGGGGACTACGGATCCTGAAGTCGGCGTGTTTGACCTCCAGAAAGTGATCCACAGCAGCCGTAACGCCATCATCCCTGTCAAAATGGCGACGGCTGTGCTCCTGCTTCCTCTCGGGGAAGAGGTCATACCCTGAAGGCGGCGAGTCAGGTGCATAGGCGTTGGACGAGTTCACATCTGCATTCCTGGATGGCAGCCATCGCCCCCGTGGACTTGCGGGCAGGAGCGTTGTCTCGGGCGGCGCTGACTTGCAATTTTTCAATTACCTGAAACAGAAAATGGCACAAAAGTTATTAACTTTGAACTCTCTGCTTAATAGCTCCGAGTTGAACCGCACGTGCGTGAAGTGGGAGCTGTGGAACTCATACCATCCCACCTTAGGCCAAGGCCATGAACTTATCAATCACCCCTTGCGTATTTCAAACGTCTCCTCACATCTCGGATCCGTGCTCCGGTTCTACCGCGGCACAACAAGTCGTCCATCTGCAGCGAGCGGGGAGTGCCTCGCCACGCTGAGTTAATAAAACCGGATCAAGTGTGTGACAGCGGTTGTGCTGTCGCTGCTCGTACACCCCCCGCCGTCCCGCTTCTGCAGTAATGAGCAGGGACGTTCTCCCCTCATCCCCCTTGGAGGCAAAATCACATCTAATAATAGAGGAGGTTCCAGATGGGGTTCTCTTAGTTCTTCGTTTCCTTGCACCTTTTCTTCTTGCCTGCTGCATCTGCATCTCCTCCCACAGTCCCTCGTGATAGATGATCGGGGCGCGCGGTGGCTACGCGCGGCGGCATGTGTCACGTCTCGTTTCCCCCCGCGGCTGATGCCGAGTGCATTTGTTCCCTTTTTCCATGCGCACGGATCATGTAAAATGCATGCGCGTTCCCCTCAGGACCACCGAACACGGCATCACACTTTACAGTACACGGGACTCCCGCGGACATTTACTGCAAATGGATGGCTTTGAACTCCGATAGGTCTCCGTGTCGGACCGTAAAACGCTACGAGCCTTGACCTCCCGCTCGGCCGGGTCAGCGCGAGGGCCGCACAAGAAGTGCATGTTCCTGAGAGCGAATTTCCTTGGAAACGAAGCGTTCGTACTCTGAATTCAATGCTGCGTTGTGTTTTTCTTTTGCAAGAGAATGCTTTTTTGGGGAAAAAAGAGATAGAAATGCTGTGCTTGGACTTGTCAATTCCGTTCGAATTATCTTTTTCTCCCCGCACTTCAAAAGGGAAGAGAAAGTGGCGAAAGAGCGTCGGAGTCGGGAGCCGTGTTGTCTTCTTTGGGTTTTTCAGATGACTAATAAAACAATGACTGCAGACACCAGCCGCCCCCATTGAAGCGCGCGCACAGTTTTTGTTCCGGCGAATCAATTATTGATAGCTCCGTCTCACTGGCGCCGGAGAAGTGTGTGATCAAGGTGCGCCAGAAAAGCTTAACTTAAGAAAAACTTGCAGTAAGACCGAGAACAACTACCACCACCCCCAAACACACCACCACCATCTTTTCTTCCGACTTCAAAAGCGTCGCAGTTTAGCTCACAGTGGGCACTTCTGTCCTACTTCAAATATAAAGTTTAGCGCTCTGAGCTGTGCATCAGGAAACATCAGCTTCATCCAGCTGTCCGCTCGATTATTAGCACAAAGGGGGCTTTTTGTACAGAACAGTAGGGTGTACGAGTACAAAAAAAATGTGATGTCCTTAAATGTGACATAAGAGTGGGCTCGCTTAAAAAAAAAAAAGGGAGCTCAGAAAGGCACAGGTCCAGATTTACTCGAGGCACATTGTCCATGCTCTTATTTTTGTAACACGGCGCGCTCGGCTGCCTACGCCGGGCCCCGGCGCTTAAAACGCCGATAATAACGGGCCTTTCTTTTGATTCGGGGGGACTTTTCCCCATAAAAAAGGTAGAGTAATTGAAACTAGTGGCGCGTCATGTGAGCGTCTGGGCTGATATTCAGACACGAGGCAGAGCGCGCCGAAAATAGCCGAGGGGGGGGAATCATTTCAAGCCACCAGAGAATTGTTTTTTTTTAAAAAGCAGATTCTTCAGGCTGTGGGTATTTCTGTCTCATTTGGCTATTTATTTATTTATTTTTTCTTTTCTGTGCTCGCGTCAAATAATTGCATGTTCGCCTCGTGTGCCGGATGCGGGTGGTTTTTTCGGGGGGGAGGTTCCATCGTTTCCCGGTCGCATCCGAGAACAGATTAGAGGAACGCTTCCTTGAGACGAAGCTGGGGAGGAAATCTAACCTTTTCAAACTTTCTTTTCTCATCCTCATTACACAACTGTAATGTGCGGTGGAGAGCAGCCAGCCCGAGAGGTCATGGGGAAGCGGCGGCGGCGGCGGCAGCTGAGCCCGATGCCCGCGCACGTCGGAAACCTGGCAGGATATCTCATGTGAAGGGCACTCGTCCTGGCCGAGGACCAGCAGCCGGCCCCGTGTCACATTAGAGAAGCAGACACGGAATGACAGCAGGAGCCCGCCGTGGCATAATCTCACATAATCGTTACAATATAAGAACACCGAGTCCGGCGCGCTGCCGTGGGAGAGCAGGGGTTTCGATGAATACAGATATATTTAGAGTGTGTTAGATCTGCTATGAGAGCCGTTTTTTTTTATAGCCTGGAGCAGCAGCGGACTCTGAAAGAGCCTCCTGTCTGACGATGACGTGGTAGAGCACAGGCACTCGAGGCGACGCTGTGGAACTTGTGAAGCGATTCTGGAGGAAGATGGTTTGGTTGTTGAGACTCGTTCCCCGGTCGTCAAACGCAAACACTTTGGGTTAATGGCTCAGGTCCAAAGACCCAATTTGGCGTTCGACGTTGATAGGTATTTGATGATCTGGGGCGTCAGACCGGCAGGACCCCGCCACCCCACCCAACGTTGGCTTGGATCGACTCCAGCCGCATGCAATCCTGCAATCTGATAAGAGGTTTCTGGTATCTTTCCATGCCACTGCTCTTCTACTTTACCAGAGAATCATTTCACTTTTTACTCCACAGCATGTATGAGTCAGCTTTAACTGTCAGACACGTTTAAGACAAAAACTGTCCAACCTTACAATAACCGTCATTAATAAATTTAGCGTTAATAAAGAATGCTTCAACCGTTACCCAACACGGAAATGCTTTTGTAAACCTATATTTAGCTTTTTCATTTAAAGTCGCAACGGATGTTTAATATGTTCTTTGTAAATGTTTAATAAATGCTGCTCAGTTCACCTTTAACCATTATTTGGGTGCAACTGATGCTTATAAACCTTTCCAACTTTTTCTTAATAAAAAGTTTGCAAAAGATGTCATCGTTTGGTAACAGTAATGCCGTTTTTCCACCGACAGTACCAGCTCGCCTTTTTTGCGTTCCCACTACCGAAATCTGGTACCTGGTACCTGCTAAAGTGGTACTTTTTTAGTATCACCTCCGTGTAAGTTCCAACCGAGCTGAGCTGATACTTCTGTGTGACGTAAGCTGGCAGCCGGCCACTGATTGGACAGAGAGCGACGCCACTTGATGACTCATGACGAGCGCGACGTCCGAGCCTGACACCCGCTACCTTTAAAAACTAGCATCTGCGTTCAGTCAACATGGCGATTACATGGAAGGAACAACGCGCAGGAACACGGCGTGGACCGTGGCAGAGGTGGAGACGCTCCTGAGTGTTGTCGCTGAAGACGCATCCAGAACGAGCTTGATGGTGCGACAAGAAATGAAAAGGTGTACGTGTTTTGCGTAGCCCTGTTTATGTGTCACGTGGATAAGTACGTCACTCATGACAACCCGCCGACGTTGAAGAGATACTAATTCTAGATGGAAACGCAACACATCTGAAACCAAACCAAGAGCCACGCTAAGGCGAGGCGAGCTGGTACCGTCGGTGGAAAAACGGCATAAGATAACTAAAACTAAAGTTTAATTAACTAGAAATTCACATTTTATTATTGTTAAGTGTACAAATGAGGTGTACTAGCTGCAACATTAAAAAAACGGCTGTTTACACTTAAATGCATCAGTAATAGTAATCACAGTATATAGATACATAGTCATATAACAGTAAAATATATCATTCTGCCTGAATAATCAGTTCTTAAATTACATTTTGAAATAACATATACAATTCAAAAAATCTAAATCGACTATTATGGTGATACATTATAAAAACCATCGTTCTTAAATGTAAATTTACAGTGACATAAACTTTAGTTAAAGTTACTTCACTGTTAACAAACAATGAAATGCTTCATTAACCATTTATTAAGCAGTTGTTAAGGTTCAGGTGATACTTTGTGATGGCCAGCCAAAGAATGTTTACAGATATTTATTAACCAATTACAAAGTATTCAAAAGCACCAACTTAAACCGTAAACCATTGTTTAGTAAAGCATTTGTGCATATTAACAATGAAATAACTATCAACTAAAGTTAAATTAACTATAATTTACCATTTATTAACCATGCTAATTAGGAATCTATATATTATTAGTAATCTGATTCGTTTATTCCAAAACTCAATTTAAAAATACATTGTCGAACATACTCAATTCTTTAATATTTTAATGCTCATGAATGGATTCTTGTACAGAAACATGCTGGCTAAAGTTTAGAATCTGAACTTTTCTTCACGCCCTTTTTTTCAGGATTTGTTACAAAATAACCAAATAAAAAAATCCGGATGTTTGAGTTTCATCTCTGAAGGTTCAACATTTCTGAAAGTTCGTCACATAGGTTTCATTTGATTTCAGTTCTTCGCCCTTCATTTCCCCTCTCCTGATTCGTTTTCCAGATTCTGGGCACTTTATAAAACTTTTACGAACCCAAAAATCGAATCCAAACCCCTTCTGCCTTTATTCATTTATTAAAAGGATATCCCTACAAACGGCATATCTAAATACCACACCTGAATGAGAACCCTGCACCTCGGAAGGTCCTGATTGCTTTTTATAATTTACAAGCGGCTCCGACCGCGGCGATGATGCAAGGCCGTTTGGGAGACACCTTCATTACCGGAGCTTGCGAATGGCAACCCGGCTGTCAAAATATCATTTCTCATTTGGGCTTGTTTGTGAAAGTCCGACGCAACGCCGCTTGAGCATAATTCCTGTTATGATTGCGCGGGAGGTCGAACCGACGATCGTTTTCCCGGGGAGCGACAGTGACGGAGTCGCCTGAGATGCTCCGGTTTCTATTACATCCCTCAAAGTGACGTACGCGTTGCTGTTCGAGGTGACACGGACGCCTCGGCCGCCGATATCTGGCCTGTGCGCCCCCCTCCCTCGGCCTCTTGACGGCCGAGCCGGCGGCGCGCGTCAAACCGATTCGAATTGACGCGGCCCAACACGCGTGACATTGATATTCATGGGGATCACGCGGGTCATCTGGAGCCGTGGTCGGGGGGGGGGGAATTATGCAGAAAGTGCAGAGTGATGCAGATTCGTCAGGCGAGGGGAGCGCTCGGGACCAGGAGATGCCCTTGGATCGTCCCCCCCTTTCACTGGACTCGCCCCGTGGACGCGTGCCAATTTGTCATCATCTCAATATGTCTCCACGCTGATGAAGACCAAAATATCGGCCGCCCCTCATGAATATGTAAACCAGCCGGCCACTCGGAGGAAGGGTTCGTCCTTGTCGGAACATCTTTACACGCAGTTTTCGCCCCGTGCTCGAAGGACCGAGCATCTGGTGACGAGCAAACACTGAACCTGATGCTCACAAGCTGTGATATACAAGTGACAAACAAACCAAAAAAAAAAACAAGGGAACCCTGCAGAACATACACAGCAACAAGAAAAACTACTTCTCCACACTCCCGCAAACTTTTTCCCGGGCCGCCGAAGCACACCCTTAAATTTGATGCGCGACGTCGGATGGTTTTTGTGGAAAAAAAAAACACTGACATTTGCATACAGCGCCTGACAGAGCCGCCCTATCTCTCGGCGGGAAAATGTATCAGCGGCGCTCGCCGTGTGGAAGCAAAATGGAAGCGATTCCAGTCGCCACAGTCTGCTCGTGTCATCCTCTATCTAGGTCACGCGAACCGGGGAGACCGGCGATGCTAAACGCCGTCATTACTCCTCCGAGTGCTCACCCTCTTTTGACTTTTTTGTGAGGCACTGTTATACTTTTCAAAACGCTTCTGATTCGGGATGGCAATGTGTTGAGCTGCAGAGTGAGAAGGAAAAAAAGGAAGGGGGGGGGTTGGGGTGGCAGGAGACAAAGTCTGGGTCTGATCTGAGGTTCTGGGGGCTTATCAGAGGATCAAACATCACATTCTTTGATCTGAAGTGATTTGATGGGGGAGGGGGGGCTCTCGAGTGAGGTCATCCGGGCTACAGAGGACGTCTGGTATCAAAGTGATTGGGTTATGAATGGGAGCACAGTCTTTTTGCAGGAAATGCCAAAAACTGGAGTGAAATCATGCTTCTAAAAAGAATCTGGTGATCCCACGAAAAGGCCACGGAGAAAGTCCCTCGAGATCTGATTGCGGCATTTCTAACGCGGCGTGTCACGGCCGATGGGGACTTGAAAGGAGACGGAAAACACGTGTGAGATGTGTTTTTTTTTGAAGAATCGACAGGAGCCTCACGAGAGTTGTTCTGCTGTCCTTCGCGGGATGGTGGGTAATTTGTAGGGAGGCTGCGTTCAGAATTACAGGCCAGACACCTTTTACTCGAAGCACGACTGGTATTACGGTGCCATTAGCATAAAACGAAGGTCGAGAGTTTTTTTTTCCACCGTAAGTGCTTGATGCTTTGAGGAAAAGAAATGCGTTTGACATTATCTTCTATCATCATCGTCAGCAATCCAACATAATGCACCCGAGTGACTGCATCATAATTGACAGCTATTTTGACAATCGGTCCGTCTTTCGAGCCAAACCGCCAATCACCTGCTGGTTCCAGCCTCTTAAATGTGAGGATTTGCTGTTTCAACAGTAAAAAACGAGAGTCTTCGTGCTTCGGCCTGTTGGTTGGACGAAAGAAGCGATTCGAGTGCGTCGCTTCGAGCGCCGGCACATGGCGAGGAGCGCTTCGTATCATTTTTTGACATTTTCATTCGGTCTAAACGACGACTCTCGGAAACAATCTCTCGGATTGATTGATAACGAAGTCGATGACTCACAGTCCGTCCCGTCACTGCTGTGGCGAAATCAAAGTTTTGACTCGGTTTGTGAAAGTCTAGCGCATTGTCTCATGGGTAATAAAGGAGTTCAAGGCGTGTGTGAAATGTGTTTTTTTTTGCAGGAGTTTTACGAGAGCATTAGTTGCCAGTTTGTGGTTTTATTGCCCCAGTTTTACAGTGGAACTGTGGGTAATTTGTAGGAAGGCTGTCCTCAGAAATGCAGGTCAGACACTGTTTACTGTAACCACCTTAAACACTGTACCATTAGCTCAACATGTGTGTGTGTGTGTGTGAGAGCTGCTGACAACATGTGCTCGGAGACAAGATCCTCCTCGTATATTCTTATCGGGCGGAGATGTCAAACAAAGACGACGGAGGTGAAAGATACCGCGACACGAGGGCATCCCTTTTCCCCGTCTCGGTGTCAGAGTCGCAGAAGCAGAACCGAACAGAAGAGAGATTCCTTAGCGGCGAACGCAGACGTCGCAGAGGGCCGCCCGCCTGGACAGTGTCGACCCTCAGGCGTTCTAAAAATGGGACGTGTTTACAGTGCCGGGGCCGCGTTCTTTACGAGCGCGCGTACGCACGAGACGGGCCCGGGTCTGTTTCCAGTCAGGCTCTTACGAGACTTATCTGCTTTCACTTTTCTCCTCCGGCGTGACGGATGGTCCCCGTCGACAGATGCCTGAGATCAAGGAAGCTCGGCGTTATCACCAGAGGTGTGCTTTTCGGCCCGCCGCACGGGGCCCATTTACCTGCTGTCCATCTCGGTAATGGGGAGAATGAAACTCAGGTGTTGGGGCTCGCTCGAGATGATATCAGCACTTAGTCCAGTTTTTGTGTCCATGTGGAGTGTGTGTGGCATTTCTCACACAACACACACTGTACTGGGATGACTTGTTATGCAAGATTGGCAGCAAGGCTCCTTGTTGGGCAAACCTGAACACATATGTATAGATTGCATTTAGTTTCTACTTTTCCAATATGCTAGTGACATAAATAATATAGTATATGCTTGTTTGTGATAATTTTCTATTTTCTTTCCACATTTTTACCTTACGTACTTGTGTTTTTTGGCACTTTTCTCTGTACGTTGTGGTTCATGAGTGTACTGCCGCCGCGACATCTGTCTGTTTATCTAGTTTTGTCTCTGTAAGTGGGTCAGAAAAGTGCACTTTCAATTCAAATTCACGAGACACTTATATAATATATCCAGTATTTACTGTGACACGACCTGGCTCAAAGGCCTCATGACAAAAAAGGAGGAAGCGCGTGGCTCAAATAGTTTTACAACATAAATATTCAATTTATTAAAGTAATCCAAAACTTAAACCAACAAATACCACAACAGAATACATGTGAGGTGTGTCAATCAGTTGTCAGCAATGTAGTGTGGTGGTAAGTGGAAAATGTACTGCGATGGTGTTGTATGGTGTGAAACTTAGGAACAAAGAAAGTAACGCCAACAGAACCAAAAATGCGCTGCTGTCCCCCTGAGAGAGACCAAGAGAAAAGAGACAGGGCTTTTTATCACCACATCCAGAACACTGGCCAGGTGGACCCAGTTGCACTAATCAGAGCCCTGTGCTCCAATCAACTCTGGATCTGAGGAGAGAGAGGGAGAGAGACACACACACCCACAAGACAGTGCCCAGCACAGGCCCTGAAAGACCACTAAAGGGGCTGTGACAACTGGAAACAACACTTTAACAGCCATTAGCATCGCATTGTTAAGACAATTTCAATTTTGGCACATCAGAAGGTATCTATATTTTTTATGACCTAAAACCTGCTTTTGCTAACTTGCTGTTTTATAGCTGTTTTACACTCTTTTACAACTTACTATTGAGGTCACCTTACCATTTGGGGGTGGAGGTTTAAAGGGAATGTCACAGATTGGTCACATCTTTTGAGGAGGTGAAGTGGACGGAACTACTGTATTTTGTCTACAAAACAAGAGATATAACGTTCATAAACTTCAAACCATAAATAACTCATTCAAACTATAGACTGTATGCTTTTGGGTGGTTTTCGTGTGCGTAGCATCGGGAAATACAACAGATAAGTTGTTATTCAATTTTGTGTTAACGACACTTCCATTCATTTGAATCTTAAAAACGTGATCATGATGAAATAAAGCGTGGTTTCATAAAGTGACTCTGTATGGATTTTACTTACACAAAGGGTCAATTTACACTGAATCCAAAAATTGAGTATAGCTCTGTAGCTTAGCAAGGCTAGTTAGCTTGGTAGCTAGTTAGCTTAGCAGCAAAGTAGCATATTTAAGAGTGATAAACACTTACTGCGTTTGCTAGTTTGAAAATCTGATGATAGGTATTACTTAAATAACTCTATTGATTGATCGCTAAATGCAATACTGTTCATAATAAAGTATTTGCATTTATATTGATGTGACATTTTAAGCATCCTCTTGATTTAGCGTTTCTTCGTCTGTAGCACTGATGTGGACGGCCTTACACAAAGACCTCAGAGAGACTGGATTAGCAGCCGTAATAATATAACTGTAATAATCACAGTGTTTCCTCTGCTTACTAAAATGCATGTTGGACCACACAAGAAACTGAAGAACTGGGACTAGAAAGTAACAGGTGGACCAGCTAACTTTTTTTCAATGCGAATGTACTCAAAAACAGGCGTTGGACCCACCCCCGCTCTGCTGTTTTTTTTTGTGTGCGTCACCGCACGAACAGACGGGCCGGATCCTGAATCATGACTAATGGCTTCAAGTAGAAGAGGTTTACAAGACTAGGAAGTCCAGTGTTTGCCAGTCGCCTGTTTTCTATCCGTCCATCCTGGATGTTGTGATGGTAAAATCTGATACTCTTGTTTTTTTTTTTTAGTCGCGCTGTTCTGCATCATGCTCGGCCTTTTTATTTGCAGTCGGTTTGGGTTGGACAATCTGTTCGCTCTTGAAGGAGGAAATAAACTCATCGACTGAGGTTCAACTCAATGGGACTGACTAAACATTTACATATTTCCGACTGAGTGTCACTCGACTGAAAACTTTGTGAGGAACGGAGGCGACCCAAAGCCCTCTCATCGTTTACCTCGTGGTCGCTTTTAGCAGGGCATCACGTTTGGAACATTTTTGAAACCGGATCCGTGTTTTATGTCCAAAACACGGCGGAGACGTCATATCTGAAAGGTCTTCTGAGGCCGGTCGTGCAAACATCACACGGCAGTTCACACGGGAACATCTCGCGGTAGTCCAACACAAATACCAAGTCCAGCGCAATACCTGCAATATCATCGCTTTATTGTTTATCGAGGACAAACAGTCCCTGTCATCGAAAACACCTGTGTTGACATTTGTTAACCCGAACAGGCGTCGGCCTGCTTCGCGCTTTGCAGTCGAGGCGTATCCACGCTGTGTGGCTGCATATGAATCAGCTCTTTATTTTATTTTTCTTCAGCGCTCACAAGAGTTCAGATTTACATTAAACGATGGATATTTATTCCCTGAGAGGGGCCTGTGATATAAAGCCGCATTGGAATTCAATGAGGGTTTTTTTTTCTCCCCCTCAAAGACCAAAAGTGGGTCATGGGATTATGTGAGAGTATTTCACAAACAATTGTCTTCCCAATGCCTCGAATCTCGACTGCCCCGCAGGATTATACGAAGAAAGGGAAGCACGCTTTATATGCGCCAGAGGGGGAATAGAAGTGTTTGGTCAAGACGGTGGGGAATCTCTATTTCAATGGCGAGAGTCGGGGAGGAGGTTTAGCGACACGTTTTCCTGGCTTCCTGAACGATGCTTTACCTTTCCGCACCCCCTACTCTGATGCATCGCCGGGGCCCAAAGGTCACAAGCTCATATGTCACACCTTGACAGCTTCACTCTCCTGTTTCAGCAATGGGACACCCGCGCCGCGTCCCCGTGGTCGTCCCAAAATGCACCCTCTCGTCGGCTTTGCACTTTTCAGGCCGAAGCAATCAACCTGTCAAGACCCCCGAAAAGTTTGTCACCGCTCGCCGATGATGAGCTGTCTGAAGTCCTGATGCGAGCGGCCGTGTGTGGAGAATTCCAATGGCCGTGGGCTCTGGCGAGGGGGAAAACACTTGTTTAAATATTGATAAGAGAAGTGGTGACTATAGGCGCCGTGCCAGATGTTTCATTTGTAATAGAAACACTGCACGCCGGAGTTATTCATCAGAGCGTCACGCTGTAGTCATTATTTATAAGACTCCATGTCACTCAGTTTAACAGTGTGAATGAGACGAGTCAATATTTATGAACTCTAAACTGTCGGTACGGTAAAGCTGCGGCTTAAAGTCCCAGATGTGAAATAAGTCCATTAAAGTAACACTCCTTAAGAGTTTCAGGAAGTTAAGTCCTCATTTCTGATGCCATTTGATGTCAGCAGTTCCTCTACAATACCCACTCAATGCATTTACATTCACTTATTGTCTCTCCATACAGTAGCTTTAATAGGTGGTGGCGGGGTCCGCCATTCCTACTCCGATTCTGATTGCACACATCATATTACCTGATGTACCATGTAATCCAAGATATGTTTATGTTGATAACAGTATTTGTATAGACATTTTGTATATGTTCTATGTAGATGTAGCATGAAGTAGCTTTTTATCTATTTTTATTCTATTGTTTCTTATTGTTTCAATTTTGATTTTCATTTTGTAGTTTCAGTTTAAGTAAATTTCTGCTTATTTTCATTACAGTTTCAGTGTTAGTTCATGATAACAACACTGAACATGACAAATTCTAACGCTACTCCTTTTATAGCTACACTCTTAGAAATAAGGGTTCCAAAAGGGTTCTTCTACAAGGGCTGAGGTTCTACCTGGAAACGGTTTTTCAAGAGTTCTTGGTAACACTAACGGTTCCAGTAAGAACTATTTTGATCCAGAGAACCCTTTTTTGGAGAAAGAGTTCTTCAGGGATTGTTGAAAGCATGGGTATAAGATCATGTATGGGTTCTTTGTAGAACCTCTCATGGGGGGTTCTGGGTGGAACCTTCAACACAGTTCAGTTCTAGGTATAACCATTTATGTTGGGTTCAAGGTAGAACCCTCCACCTTTATAAAAGGTTCTACCTGGAGCCAAAAAGGGTTCTCCTATGAGGACAAGCCGAAGAACCTTATATGGTTCTACTTAGAACTTTTATTTCTAAGAGTGTACCGCAGGAAACATAAAGTTATACAATTAAATTAAAGTTAAACTCTTGAATTTTTAATTGTTTCATGTTTGATGTCAGTGTTTTTCTCTACAATACCCATTCAGTGCCTTTAAATTCAGTTTTTCTCTCTATACAGTATTTGTTAAGATTTTTAAGGTTAACTGTACTGTTGTGCTGTATGTTCTATGTACGTGTGGCATGAATGGGCTACACTTTTCTTATTGTGCAAGCTTGTGTTGTAAAGTGACAAATGGACCTGATACCTTGCTTCTAAAATGTCATTCATATTCATTTTTATTTTATTAGTTTTCAAACAAGTTCAGTTTTAATATTTCTTAAAGTGCATCATTTCCATTCCCACGCTTCTTTCTCTTTCAGTTCGAGTTTATGATAACAACCCTGACCTGAACATGTTCTGCTCACTCCCGCTGCTTTTATTGTGGAGCATCCACAGAAAAAGCCATTTCATCAGCCGCCATGGTTACCGCGCGGCACGGCGTGAAATTAGATCACGTTTTGCGATCCTTTTTTTCAAAAACTTCCTTCTGTACTAAAAAAGGTTTCAATTTGTCTGTCTGCACTGTAAACAGGCACACCAGTTGCTCCTCGGCTGTTTGTCTAACAAAATAGCTGCTCGATAAAGTGTTTGCTGTATTTATAACCGCACTCGCTGTTGCCACGGCGACCACGGATGTTGCAAAAATCAACCACTTTACAACTTGGAAGAGTTATTAGGTTATTTTGCATCTTTAGAAAAAAAACTTTGTACAGCTGGTGGAGTTAGAGCAGCTGAATTTATTCCTTATCTGTTACCGAGATCACTCTAAATGTAATGGTGTAACCCCGCCGCAGATCCTGGATCAGTGCCCCCCCCGTGAGATACTTTGTGACAAGAAGGGCTCACGTCGGGATCCGCGTGTACCCGAGTGCCTCGCTTGAGTTGTTCCGCAAGGTCAACAGTCCCACTCGGAGCGGCAGATGACAGGGAACAAGTAGTTCAAGGACTGCCGACGGTGTCCGGGAATAAATGAAAAAGCCTCGTCCCATATTCAGAACGCCATCAGGGACCAGCTGGGGGTCAATAGTATTGGAAGGGGGGAGGCGGCAAAGAGAACGTGGCCTTTTATGTTTCTCTGAAAAATGAAGGGAGTTTCTCTCGCCGCTCGTGTTATGACTTTGTTTGTCATCTATCCAGGTCCTTGGATGCACCATCGCGCCTCGGTGCGCTGCACTGATAGGGAGCTATAAACACCGAAGAGGGAGGATGGACGCGCTGAAAGCTGTGTTTTCGCTGCGAAAGTGCCCGACGACAGGACGGCGGAAGAGTCAGCCTGAGGTTGGAGCCGATGTCTTGTACAAACACAAACCCTAATCATCGATGTTTGAGCTCTTCTTCTTGAGGGCTTTAATCGGAAGTGATGTAAAACCGTAAAACCGACATATCAACATCAGTTTCAGCATTTCGCTTCTGCAATACGATTATTGCCTTCTGCATTTATAAACAGCAGAATAATAAGCACGCTGTAACTACAAGTATCTAACCCCCCACCCACCCCCACCCTCGCATTACTGGAGGGAAGAGTTGTTGTTCTCGCCACTTGCAGCCACCCACCTTCCTTCCCCTTAAATCAGCCTCCTATGCACCACTGTTTATCCTCTGGACAAAAACAGCCACCTCACACCGACTTTCCTCCCCGCCGGTCATATTTGGATTGCCGTGACAGCTCTACCTGAGCTATCTGGGCCGCGGTAAACTTTCACGGGGGCCCCTCGTTTACTCCTCTGGCTCCCATAATCATCACAAGACACTGTAGCCTCCCCGCTGCAGGGAAATTATTTATCCTTCCCCTCAGCCGGGGCACAAACAGGACATGCTCGCCCGGAGCCTCCCTCTCCGCAAGAAAAACCCCGAGCACATTCAGATTCCGCACCGTCACACACATGCTCGCTCTCATCTTATTACGCTGTTTGTTGCGTGACTGCGAGATAACACTCGCGGGAGCCAAATTATGATAAGCATTTGGAACAGGTTTTTCAGGTAAACCCATTTCCCGGGGCTAAGTTTGTGTTTTGTTTACACACAATCAGCGCGGTTCGCCTCCACGTTCCAGGACAAAATGTCTCTCTGCCCTTGTTTTTATTGCTACAAATGGATGCTCATTTATTCAGAGGCAATCACTGCGCGCTATTTTTTTTTTCTTTCTTTTTTTTTTATTCCAATAATAAAAACCCAAGTGGCAAGATTAGTTCTGTCAAATTAACATATTTGCGACAAGGTCGTTATACTAAGATCACAAAAGGGCAGCAGTGTTTTGACTTGATTAAATGTCTGGTGTTTTGCAATCTGATTCGTCTTGTGGATTTTACCATTAAGTGTTGGGCGACAATGTCACATTGATGGGAATACTTTGTGCAGCAAGTACAAGTACAACTTGAAATTCAGTCATTTCCAACATTCCCCCGGTGCAGAGAATTATGGAGTATTTGCTCAATATGTGCAAACGAGACTGCGTGCTTGCAAATTAATGAAGAATTAACATTGGTCGGCAAGCTAGCTGATACCTTTTCCTGTATATCCTGGATGTAGGTCTATTCTACCAGAATAATGTTCCACATTCTGCAAGTCCTCATACCTGAACGACTGAACTGGATTGCCAATGACTCCCAAAAATGACCTCGAAATGACACTAAAGCTCTGACAGATGAGTGGATACGGTGTAGAGTACCCGAGACAGGCAAAATGGACCAAACCTTCGTTGCCATGTGAAAGAAAAGAAAAAAACGACTTGGTTAAGTTTAGGAAAAGATCACAAAGTGGGTTAAAATAAGTAAACGGCATTAGTAACACAAAAGATAGATTATGTATGTTACGTAGCTTAACAAGGAAGGTAAATATTGGTTGCACAGACAACCTACACAGTCATTTTAAGTCATTTTTTAACAACACAACAAAAATTGACATCTTTGCAGCCCTCTTTGATGGCTCATACTTTCTAAAGGAGGATGTGGTTGCACCGGAGGAATTAGGAACTCGCGACCTCATGAAATCCCGGTTAAGGCAGGGGGGCTTTGAGGTTGTCTCGTTAACCTCTTTATGTATTCTAGGGGAGGGTGTGTGAACTCTGCGGCTTCAAAACGAGGACAGTCTAAGCTAGCTGTCAGTGGTCAGTAAAGACTTTCAAAACACAGGCTGCTTGAGTTATGTCACTCATGTTAAATACCAAACGCGTGACGTGTGGGTGCAGCAGCCTCGCAGTTATTGGAAGGCATGTTTGAGTGTACAGAGGTAATGGAGTCAGCAGTGGCGGAAAGTAACTAAGTGCATTTATTCAAGTACTGTGCATAAGTACAATTTTGGGGCACTTTGGGGTACTTCAGTTTTTCCATTTTCTACTTATTTAAACTTCTATTTGTAGACATATTGTACTTTTTCTCCACTACTTGACGACTGTACTCATTCGTTTTTTTAAGGCTTAACATATATGATTGTATCACAGGCTTCAAAAGCAGCAGCGCCGCCATCATATGTGACGCCACATTGCCCAATGAGCCGAACAAATTTCATGTTCGCTTTGATCTCCCTAACAAAGACTCGGATCTGAAGTCTACTCCACCTCCAGAGGACCGGTCACTGTCAGTAACCGCAGCAGATCTGAGAAAAAGCCTGCTGGTCCGTGTAATACGCCTGGTCGTGCAGTAAAAACGTGTGCCGATCAGCTAGCTGATGTTATAACTGACATTTTGGACATCTCACTCTCACAGGAGACTGTTACCTCCTGCCTCAAGACAGCCATCATCGTTCCTGCACCTTAAAAGTCTGCTGTGTCTAGTCTAAATGACTACCACCCTGTTGCTCTTCATCCTGATGAAGTACTTTGAGAAACTGGTTCTCCAGATAATCAGAGACAACATCCCTGCCAGCCTTGACTCTCACCAGTATGCTTTCGGAACCAGCAGATCCACGGAGGATGCCATATCCACTGCCCTGCACTGAGTCTTTTGCACCTGGAGAATAAGAACAGCCTCATCAGAATGCTGTTCGGTGACTTCAGCTCAGCATTTTGACACAATCATAGCCGTGAAGCTGACTGGGAAACTAAACACCCTGGGTTTGAGTACAACGCTCTGCAACTCGATATTGGACTTGCTCAAATGCAGACCCCGGAGAGCACCGCTTGGTATTCAATCCTCAGCCCCTTCCTGTTCACACTGTAAACCCATGACTGCACTCTCAGACATCATTAGGACTATATCGTGAAGTATGAGGACAACACCACCATCGCCATGCTGCATTATGAACAGCAGTGAGAGTTCACACCGGGAGGAAATCAACAATCTTGTGGAGTGGTGCACAGAGGACAATCTACTGCTCAATGTCGGCAAAAACCGAGACGCTGATTGTTGGTTTCAGAAATAAGCAGGCAAAGACACACACCCCTGTGCACATCAATGGAGCTGAAGTGGAGCAGGTGAACAGGTATATGTTCCGTGGAATTACCATCACTGAGACTCTTGGTCATCACACATCACCACCCTGGTTAAAAAACAATTGGTTTCCGAGACTTGTAGTTCTCTCATGACCCATCAGATTTATTTTGTGACCCGTTGGAGTGGCCCGACCTGTAGTTTGGGAACAACTGACTAAACTAGCTAACTTTTTTTACTATATAAAGTAGTTAAACTAGCTCCACCTGAAGGAAGTAAACAGTAAAGACAACTGCTCATGCATTCATGCAGTTAAGGGCACTTCTACTGCAGGATGAGTACTTTTATTTTGATACTTTTAGTATATTTTGTACTAAAATTATCAACAGAATGTGAAAAAAATAACAGTGTTGAAGCGATATCTACTGAAATTAGCGTGCTAACCCGCTAGCCCCATGGCCTGAAAACCTCTTTCTCCCAGCAGTCCAAAGCTCCTGTGCTAGTGGTGTCAACACCAACACTCATGTGGTAGTCCAGCTAGCTGCACTGCTAACTGAGCTAACAAGCTAACAGTAGTTACAGTCATGGATAAAAAGAATACAGTTAGCAGCAGTTAGCAGTTACTCTGGTTCTGTGCTGCTCTGTTATTTGTTGGGATGAATTCCAGCTGGCCAGTTCTTACATACTGCACCTTTAACTCACGCATTAAAGCATTTTTGCATTTTCATGATGGTACTTCAGTAAACGATTTGAATGTCTCTTCCTCCTCTGGTAATGAATAATGTAAATAACAACTTCCGCTGCAGAGTAATTTGTAAAGTGCTTTCTTCAATCGGGAATAAATAACACATTTCCTTTTAAATAACTCGCCCAACGCTGTTCGCCATGTATACAATAATTTGCATGATGATTTGTGCTGCGAAGGCACGCACCAGGTGACAATCTTGTGGGAAAAAAAACAACTATTTGAATAGCAAAAAGGCTCTGCCGTTGTCGGTGCCCAGGGAGGGGGTGATGTTTTGACACGAGTCAAAAGGAACGACAAGCAAAAGAAGCACAAAAAAACGAAGACGACAAGGGCGGTGGGGGAAGGAGAGCGCGAGGTGGCCGCCAGCTGGGAAAGAAAAGAGAAAAAAAAAAGAGTTATTGTATATGTATGTGCCGGTGCAGGGGTGGTAGAACAGGGAGGAAGTCGGGGAAAATGCATGTGTTCCGGCTCGAGATGCTGCACAGCCAGAGAGGGAGGAATAAAGAAATGAATGTATGCATGCGGGAGGGTGCAGAGGAGAAAGAGAAAAAGCAAAAGCAAGACTGGGAGCATATGTGAGACAAGATAAAAGGCCACAGAGACAAAGAGGGAGGAAGGAGGAAGAAATAGACTTAAGAGAGAGGACAATGATGAAGAGACAATGGGGGACAAAGAATAAGAGACAGAGCCTGAGCTGGCTTGCTGTGTTTATAGGTCCCAGATGTCCGGAGGTAATTGTGCAGAGGGATTGCTCTGCAGACATCTGGCTGCTGAGAGCTCAATATTCTTCCACACAGGCACACACACACACACACTCGGACAAATCCAATCCGAAGGGCTCGCCCGCGATCCCATTGGGTGCTTTGCTTAAAGCATGTAACCTGGGTTAATTTTAATCACTTCAGGTTTCCCCTCTGATGGAATTCGTCAAACAGAGGGGATCCTTCGGAGGGTTCGCTTGAATCTCCCTCCGGATTGACCTCTAATTTGAAAACTTTAACCAAAGTTTCTTCTGACGTTAAACTTTAATACCAATTCTGACTTTATTAAGCAGAAAAACCATGGGGTATCACTTCATACGGCTACGGGAAAACCAGCGAAGAAGTCGAAAGCGAAACGGTGATATACCTGACAGATGCGTTGCAATTTTAAAGCGTCTGGGTTTCGATCCGTCCGTCGGTTGTCCATCTCTGTCAGCTCTGTGAATGAAAAAAGTTCCACTCGTTTCCTACTGCCATCCTTTTTGTCTACCGGGCGCAGGTGGACTGGGATTCGGTTCAAGACGTGGTTGACTGTTTGATGCCGTTGCCATGTTTTCACTTTCTGACTCTCTTGGAAGTTTACGCCGGCGCCTGCAGTCCACCTCGAGGAGCCAGACTGCAGCTCTTTTCTATTCCAATCCGCCGTCTTTCAAGTCTGCCAGTCCATCCGCGCCTCTGGGAAGCGATGTTGAAACTCGACTGGCGGAACACCTTTGAAACTATCTGAAAGCTTTGTATAATGTGTTATTGAATTTTGGTTATCGTGGCAACACTACTGCAACTGATTCATTCACTGCCTTTGAAAAGTCAGCTGTAGCCGCACTAACCGGCACAGTCCAGTCCACACACTGCTTTTTTTTTTATTTCCCCGACTCTTACTGCAATTAGCCGACCATAAGTGATGAGCGCCGTTAGCTGGACCGCTACCTGTAATTCTAATTATGGTTTTAATCAAGGGCAAACCAATTAGCACTGTGATTTCTAGCAGAGCGTCTACAGGTCACGCTGTCGGAGAATGCCGGAGCACTCTCGATCATATCTTCCATCAGGGAAAGTCATGGGTAATGCAACTGTTTGGTGTTCCGAGTGATTTGCATATTATTACCCAACCCGCCTCCGTGTGCTTTCATACAACCCTTCGACCTCTTCATATCTTAAAAAAAGAACTATTAGCATCCAACAAAACAGCTCTTACTCATGCTACTTCATCAATGCGCACTGCTCCCAAAATAGCTCCTCTTGAGTTCTTGATACATGCAGAGATCTTCTTTCTTACAAACAAACAGTCATTGTGGCCTCAGCAACGTCAGCGCTGAGATCACGCACTTCAAGATGTGCTCTGCCAAGGCGTGTTGGCGGAGACTTCTAAAAAAAAAAAAAGAAGTAGAATTGGCCTTGCGGGCTGCATTTTTTTAAAACGACGCCTTTAAGGCAGTCGGTACAAAGTGATACTAGCTACAGGCTGCTTAACACACAAGCAGTCTGTTCTGCCATGTTACGCCTCCCAGGAAGCCAAGCGAGAGTAGGTAGCTGCCAGACAATACCAGATGCCTGACAGGAAGTAGGGCCATACAGGGGCAGTCTGTCAGCCAGTTAGATATGAATTTAGCCTCCCAGGCAGTCAGGAATACCAGATTGCCTTTAGAGTGCCATATGCCTGACAGAAAGCAAAAATACTATAGGGACAGGTTATTGAGTTATCTATTTTCTGGCTTTATTTCTCTGCTAAGTGGCCAGAGTCGTTTTGTGCTTGTTCTTTATTGCAGTGCGGCCTGTGGATGACCACATACTACTCTGTGCTTGGATTTTCCTGCACTCAAAGGTGTTTCCTCGTAAGTCCTTACCAGGCACTTGAAACCCTCAAGCTAAAAGCTAAGGCTAGAAACATCTTGAGCACAGAAATGGGACTGAAAGACGCATACACCTTGAAGTTCAAAAGTTGTACAACACTATGACCAGGCAACAATGTCAATGTCGGATACGATAATGCTTTTACAATTCTTGTGTTCTACGACACCTGTGCATGGAAACAATGGTACTACAAAGGTTGGGCAAACATCATGGTGATCTTGCATAAGCTAAAGTTAAGGTGTGGTAAGGGTTAGGCAACTAAAACCATGTAACTTATGTTAAATAACAGCCACCATAACAACATGTGACGAAATGTAAAATGTAGTGTTACAGGAAGTCGAATGAGTCGTAAAATCACAAACGAACTTAATTAATGTACCTTGTAGAGTGAAATCTAGCTAAGTGCGCTAGCTCAAGCAATCATTAGCCACTTTAAACATGTAGTATTGAACTTATTGAGCGTGTTGGATTGTCTAAGGATATCTTTCTTTGCTTCCTTCTTAACTCAACATTTGGTTAATGAGAAGAAGGATGTGTTGATTTCAATAAGTTTCACAGTCTTGCTATAAAGTCAGGCAAAGGTCTTGGTTTGGTTGAAGATAAGTCATTTTGAATTTTAGGTCTGAGCGGAATGTGAAGTCCTAACCTGACATTGGCGCACAGAACAATCTGAGAATTTGTCTTTGGAAACTGTGTGAGAAGGGCATCCGTCTTTCACCATCTACAGTATCACGGGCTAACCTCAACCAAACAGATCAACAAACCACATGACGACCATATTTTCCATCACAGAAAACTTCAGAGCTGTTCTTTATTTGTCTTTTAATGAAATATACTTTTCCATGCTAGAAGCATCAATGCTAACCTTTTGAGGAGCATCCATTGGCTAACCAAAGCTCCTGTACTTGGTTAGGTTTAGGAGAAGATCATACTTCGGGTTTGAAATAACTAATCTACATTCTGCCTTGTAAACTGTGACTCACGCCACATTACCTAAGTGACTTAGGTTGTTAACATGACTTGAAACCAAATCACTACTGACTCTTGGTCACACATGGGGAGCAAACCCCAGTCCCCGGGAGTGAAAGTCCAGTGTGTGCCCCATCCAACCACCCCAACCACCACTGGGATGTGACTTTCCAAAGCTGTCCCCTCCACTTTGTTTCTTCCATGAGTTTTAGGATGCTAAAATGATGATTGGAATAGGCGAAGAGTCTCGGTCACATTTTCACAATCACAACTTCTCTCTGCAGAAACGTCTCGGAAAATGTTCAGCTCCTGATTTTGATCAGGCGCATCGCTTTCAGCTGAAACTCCCTCCCTGTCAAGCTCCTGACATTTTTCCCTCGTCGCCCGGCTTTCTCTCTTGAGTGCCATTTTAAGCCATCTCTCCCCCCCCTTTTTTTTTTTTTTTGAAAGACTGGACATCACAGAGACAGCTTCCAGACTTCCAGGATTCAGAGCTGGAGGAGCCATCAGCGCTCTGGTGAGAAAAGTGCCCTGCTTGCAAGCACGCCCAAACTAATCTTTCTTTCTGTAAATGCATGTCACGGAGTATTTAGATTACACTTTGGGAACTTTTGGAAATACTAGAGAGGTCTCTTGGAGAAGACATTTGTGAAATATTTATCATGCAGAGGAAGCAACAGTTAAATATGCGGCTCGTGATGATAGTGACGCTCTTAATATAACTTATTTCTCTAGCTTGGAGGTACCGCATTTGCATCGGTTCACTTTGAGGTTTAATGAACGTGCTCTTTCATTCCGTTTCATTGGTCTCTTTGCATCTATGCCCACGTAGAAAAGATGCTGGTGAAACAATGGCGTTTTTTTTAGATCTCTGCAGGGTGAGCTCGTCCCTGAGGAAAGTAACGGCCTGCCCCCGGAAAGTCATGTGAAAGAACTTCATGCGAACACACACACACACGCACACACTTTAGAAGCAAGAAAGAGGATTTAAAAATTAATTACTTTCCATCTTATCTTTGTACATACATATTAAGCCGCCGAGATGGTATCAGTTTTATTGTAAGGAACGGAAAATATACAGTATCTTGTTCTTGATATAAACCTCCCTAGGGCGATTGAAGGAGGGGTAAAGGACAGCAAAGAGTAATTGGGGATAAATATTTGAATTAACTGTTCAAACGCAAAAATATTGACATTGCTCCTGAATTCATGGGCTTTTGGGGGGTTTTCACACGCCCATCCTGCTGATTAGACGCCGCGCTCCTCTCAGAATACTCAAAAAGGCAAGTCGACGGGGGGGGGGAGGAACAATTTCCTGAACAACAGACGCATTTGCCGTCCTATTTACTTTCATGTCCGACATTAATAATTCAGATCCCTGCAACCGCGCGCACACGTGCATCAACACCATTAAACACCTCCCCCTCCCCACCTGAGATCGCAGAGGAAGACGCCGTCCTGAAATATTTAATGTAGTCCTCCTTTTGTTCCCCCCCCGCGTCAGAGAGATAGGAGAGGACAGGGAGCTTTCGTTGGACTTCCCGAGGAAGTCGTGACTGAACTGGAAGAAACAGTGGAGGAAGACAAGCGCTCCCTCCCACCTCCGTAACCCCGCTGTTCAGCCGAAAGGTACACAGTGTGAATAAGTCTTAAAATGGATTATACACAGTGGACCTGGGAGCGGTTAAAGTTTGAGCGGAAAAAACAAAAAATTATGTACTTCCTTTGATCCGAGGCACATTTAGCGGGGGAAAAAAATGGATGTGTCGCCCAAAATGCATTTCTACATTACAGTTGGTTGCCGCTCGCTTGCATGATCGAGCGGCCACATCAAAGGAAACACAGGGCTGCGGAAATCCTTTTTTTCTGTTGGTTGCAATTTTACGCTCCGGAGCTGCAACGTTGGATACCATCCTAATTTTTGACCCACAAAGTCGGAAAAATTAACCCATCGGAACACGTCACTGGTGGTTGCGCGACGGTTGTGATGTGTGACAAAGGCGTTCGGGAGGCGGAGACGTCGGTTTCATCTTCTTTTTTACTTTTGCGCTCCCCCTCCTCTTCATTCCGCTCGTCGCTTTCTTGATCACTGGAGCAGGAAATAGATCCCACGGAAGCGGGTGATGTAACCGAGTTATCTAATAGCCAATTGAAGGCGGGCCAATTTTCGTCGGGCGCAAAACCTCGATGTAAATGACCTTCTTTATGGCACGCTCGCCGCCGTCGAGCAGCCTGTTAGCGACCAGCCTCGCACTCCGCCGTGTCACATCGATATGGCTCGCTATGTGAACATGTCTGAGGAGATGACACACACACACACACACACACACACACACTATATACACGCAATTCTGACCGCTCAGACCGAGGGTTGACAAGGTGTCGAGACAGCACGACTTGGCCAGTGGCTCTCGGGTCCTTCGGGGATGGCCGGGGAAAATACTGTCACCCATTTTATGTGTGTGTGTGTGTGTGTGTGCACATGTGTGTCCTCAACTTGTGTCACTTTTTAGCAACAGTGAGAGACAGTGGCTTGAGGACCATTAGTGATATAACCCGTGGCAGCCATGTAACAACACAAGGTCATTATATTCAAAATACAGACTTAATGATAGCTGGATGTACAGTAGAAGAAGTTAGGATTGTCGGATAGTAATGAGCTCTTTTAGAGTGTTATTTCTCCACCGCGGGAGATTTTCTCTTTGCCCCCTCCCTCCTTTTTCCTTTTCCGAAAGCCAGAGATCCTGAGTCATTAGCCGTTCTGCTCCAGTAATAGTTCAGTGCAGTTCGGTCTGATCATTTTGATTTAGATGAAAGCGGCACCCCTGACAGAGGCCTTTTTCCCCCCTCTGGGATGTGCTCAAAAGGAAAAAAGAAAGGAAAAGAAATGAACCTCTAAGGTAGCTACCTCCCGTGTCCCATATAAATAAGAAAGGAAAAAAAACCCTCAGCCAGATAATTTCCCAAATCAAGTTGTGCATTTTGACAGTTTACACTGCATCATCTGTGTTTGGGTTTCACTAAAGGACCTGGGAAATGTTTTATCCTCCCCATATGGTCGATGTTTGCAGCTGTCCGTGAAGTAAATGCGCTGCAAGACTTGTGTATATATAACACTTTAGTGCCTGGGTCTTCATCAGGGGGTCTGTTATTCCAAGGGGGTCCTCAGAGTCACTGCAGGGGGGAGCAGCCAAATGATTTTTTTGATCGTATTTTTGAATTTTTCTATTTTTCAGAATGAAAAGTGTCTGAAAAATACACACTGTTGCACACAACCCGAGGCGAGGCGGCAATCACAGCTCCTCAGTTTAAATGGGCACTCGTTAGAAAACTGTGATTCATGCAAATCATCTCAAGAGTAAACAACATCAGGCAGTTACAACAAACAAGAAACTAACAAGCGGACAAACAGTACAAAGTTTTGGCAAACCATTGAGGAAGCGTCTTGGTGTTTCAGAAGTAAATCAAAGTCCAACCAAAACAGAGCCATTTCAGTAAAACATTTAGCTCAAAACACAGTCTTCCATGCATAAATTGCGACATAAAACTCCTTTCATTTCACTGCAAAATGCCATAATTGTCAACACTGGAGATTCTTAGGTGGATGTTGTTTGACTGGCACCTCATTTGAGCAGATATGAGTATCTATGCCCGCCCTAGATCCTACAACAGCCAAAGGGCGATCGCCTAGACAGGGGGCCCTCTCGCCATTCCCTCCCTTTCCCTTCTTTTTTTCCTGAGCCACTTATATGCCAGCAACCAGATGACTGATGCATCATGAAGCCAATGAGATCTAATCTGGTAATATACAGTTTTTCTAGATCATAAACTTGGACATTATGCAAGTTTAGATAGCACAAAGTGAGCGTAAGTAAGGAAATAAAGAACTATAATGATACTCTCAAGCACGGGTTTATTTTGCCTGACGCCTGGATGTTACCTCGCAAAGACACACATAAAGTATTCATTTTTAGTGATATTATTATCAAATTTGAACTTGGACCGTGAAAGGCTATATATATATATATGTATATATATATATATATATATATGATGTGAATCCAATGTGTTTTCCAGCTAAAAGGGGCAGTTTCAGTTCATCTGCAGGCTAATATTTGCTTAAAGAATTATAAATATTTCAGTGTGTTCAGAAGTCGCCTATAGATTAATGCCAGAGGCTCTTACAGAGCTTCTGACTGGGGAAAACATTCAGACATTAACCTCCTAGAAGATGGCTAAACCAAGCCTTTTCATTAAATGGCTAAACATCAGGGTTTGAATCTAGTTTGGGCTGGACTGGGATTGGCGCTTTGGGATCATTTATGTAGATCTTCAGGAATGGTAAGGGGTTTTAATGGTCACAGTTCATCACGTGGTAGCCTTTTCTTCAACATCCACCACTGGAGTGAACGAAGGGAGATTCACTACCAGAACCGGAGGCGTTCCAAAAAAAACAGGCGATCCCTGTCAAGCTCTACTGGCCAGTAACCTGTATTGTTCTACCTATGGTGTACAGACATTCTAGTGAGCTACAAATTGATCATTTTGGAACTTAGACTGTGACAATCCCTCCCTCTCGAAACCGGAGAAACCACAGAGGTTGGGGCTAAAAGGCCTAACATCAGGCACGCTACAACTGCTGCCGACTTTGTACGCCGCTATAAGCTGCCCTACATGCTATTGTAGGCCGAGCTTATTATGAAACAGAACTTATACAACATAGTAGGGAGTCCGTCCCTTTATCAGCTAAGAGGTTCTCGGACTGAAAAACGCCGAGGACTCCATCAGCGAGCTAACAGCAAGCTTGCGATCTAATTGTACGACCGGCAGTACCATTTCGTCTGCATCTTGTATTCAAGATTGCATTGAGAGTCTTGGCCGTCGCCTGCTCAAAGGCTGTTCTGTGTACGCTCGCACAACATAAATGGACTATTCATGGCCACAGGAGAGCCGTGAGTCCATTTCGTGTGCAGTTTGTATTCAGAATCCAAACACTGGGTCTAATGAAAGGCGTTTTTTTTTTAAACATAATGCAGATGAACTCCGTGTGTCAGCCCTGATCGCCCACATGCCTCCCCCCCCTCCCCCGAGGGCGTGTTACTCTCGGCCCGGCGCTGTACGGCAGCTTGTGTGAATCACATGTCAACGGACCACGGACGGAGTCAATTCACACCCTCGTCTCTCCCCGCTGATGATGAGCGTGTTTGAAAAATCTCTGGTGGGAAGTGACACGTCGTCGCCACGCCGCTCTGCCAGCGCGCACACGACCAGCGTCGCTCGGGAAGAACTGCTGAGTCGCGATCGCCGGCGCCGCTGTGAGGGGAAAAACACATTTTTAAAGCTCCATATTTGGCAGATCATTTCAAGTTTCTGAACATCACATGTTATTTTTAATGAAAAGGCCTATTAATTCCCACTGTTCTGCCTCGCATAATAAAATATATTTTCTGCGATTAGACACAGAACATAGCGCCTCGCTGCCTTTAGCGGGTTTGGCAGGAACAACAAAGCGAGACAGTGTTCGGCGTGAGAGAAAGGGGAATAATCAAGCGAGCAGCCGCCTCAATCTCTCCAAATTACTTAACAAACACAATATTTCAGCACATGTGATGTGTGCCTTCCCCTTGAGCGAAAGAAAGTTGTAGGTGTAAGTGATGGCGATTCATTCCTGATGAACAAATGTTTATTCTTTGTCGAACGCTGAAGCGGAACCTGAAAGTCTGTTAGCGCAGCTGCCCTCTGGCCATTATAGCAGATGGAAAGCCGGAGAACACTGTTATCTGTGAGGGCTGATCGATACCTCCGACCGCAACTCGCTGCTCGGCTTCAGGTGCTGAGCTTTCACTCTCTCAGAACTAACTTTTTCGTCTCGTTCTGTGTTCCCGGGGACGAGGGGGAAATTACCTCTGTTTAGCTCGCTCATCGATCTCGTGGAAACTCATTTTCTTGTTTGTGTCCATTGCAGGCTTCCATAATTGGCTGTGATGTGGCGCAGAATAGTGAGGGGAGTATGATTGCTTACAAATTGATGGTAATAAACTGACTTTAAGTTCTACTTATCGCTAACAAGGATAAATATTGGTGTTAATATGTTAATATATGGTCGTGTTGATTGGTATAGACTTTTTTTGGTCATCCCTATGTTCCCCGAAATAAGGTCTAGAACATAGGAACAGTTTTAGAAAAAAGGTCTTATGTTCACCGTTTTTCCCAAAAAGGGACCCATGTTCCCCTGTAGCAATACATACCGGGGAGCATAGGACCCTTTTTCTGAAAAGGGGTCCAAGGTTAGGGTTAGGGTTACGGTAGGGGTTAGGGTTAGGGTTAGCCCGTAGGCCTACATAGGCCTATTTGCCATGGAATTTTTCAGTAATGGTGGAAAAAGTAACAGACCGAGGAACATAGGACCCTTTTTTTAAAAAAAGCCGGGGAACATAGACACGCTCCCCTTTTTTTGAGGATGACAATCGTAGATGGAAGTCATATAAGACCTTAATATCATGATTGCTTGCAATCCTGTGACTTCCTTATAATATTATAACGCTACTATAAAAGTGTAATATTTTGATTTTGAAACATTGTGTTTTTTAAATAAAGATAAAGACTTTTTTCGAATAAAATCAGAAACTACATTTTAGCTTTTATTTTTTTTCATAAAGAGGCTCAAAATAATACTTTTTTGTTTCTTTTTGACTTTTTTGACCTCACGATTTTATCACTGAAAGAGCAGAGTATCTTTATAACAGATGTTTTTTGTTTAAAACACCATAACTTTTATATTTCAGATTGTTTTGTGCGAATGTACAATTCTTTTGTTGTGTCTGGTGTGTTTTGAAACCTTACAAATGAGTATTTTGACTCTGACTCTGTTAAAACCTCAAAAAGCTGGTGCTGAATTTTCACTCTCTTATAACTAACTTAACTGTCTTGCTCTGTGTTTTGAGATGAAGCAACACGACCTCTGCTGTGTGTTCAGCTTGCTCATCGATCGTGTGGAAACGGATTTTAATGTTTGTGTCACTGGGATGAGATGCGTGATGGACAGGGAAGCATGTGCTTACAGATGGCCAAGTAATAAATTAACTTTAAAATAGTTGCTTACCAGAATAAAAATGTACATTATCATTATTATTATGTAATTTTTCTCAAAAACGACTTTTTAACTTTTTGGACTTCCCAGTTTTCTTCGCTTGTTTGGTCCACTCTACCATACTTGCAGTAAAAATACAGCAAAGTATCTGACGAGATAAACATCATAACTTTGTGTCCTGAAAAAGTCACCCGTGACGACAGAGTCGGTCATGCACAGTGAGGACACTCTAACCGTTTTTCTGCCAGAATGCGGCCCTGAGCTCCTGGGCGGTCGCCTGATCAAACAGGAGGGGAGTGAGGAGAACAGATCCACGTCGAGCCTCCATATCAGCAGATCTGGTTCGAGTCAAGAAACCCCCTTCAGGAGTCACAGAGATCGCTCTGGCTCTGGGCCAGATCGCATATCAGCTGACAGGACGGGGAGGTGAGGGGGGATGATGTCCTTGGCTCAGTTCTTGTAGATAAATCTGAAGAATGAGACTAATCTCCACTTGTGGCAGAAAGGGGCATCGTGGACAATGAGCCTCCTCATTCAGGAGTGGATCTCCAGCACCTATGAACTCTTGATTTAAATGGTACGCTCTGCTCACTACCTCTTCAGTCCACTCTCTTCTTACTTCACTTTAAGGACTTCATCAGGCAATTCCACCAACACATATGGCTTCATTATATATGTACATATCTGAAGAAACAAAATCGTTAGCCTGTGACTGGGACAGAGCCTCGCCAAGGCACAAAGCATGGAATTAAGAAACAGAAAAATCAATCATTGAGATTTCAGGCTTTACAGAACCCCCCCCTCCCCAATATCGGGCCTTGTTTTCATCCCTTCAGAAGAAGCTATTTGCTGCCACTCAATTCTGTACTTGAAACAACTTGAAAATTGCCACGGCTCCGGCTAGGTAATCCATCACGGTGAACAGGGGGCCTTAATTTGGTTTTTGTCAGAGTCTGCTTAATCGTTATTTCATTGAGCCGCAGTTGAGGAGCGTCTTCATATCAGAGCGCTTTGCGTTACAGTCTGCTTGCCGCCAATCACCTGGCGCCGACTGGAAGGTACATAAAGTCTCTGTCGGAGGAAAATGCTCCAAAACATTTCACCTTACAAACTTTGTCATATCCTTATTTGTCGAAAAACAGCTCTGGGGCAGCTGTTCATTTTATTCTTAACGCGTCAACGTAAGACAGTGATAAGAATTCTAATTGACTGTAGCGTATGTTGCATGACTCACACATGCATACACTCAACTGCAAGCATTCACCTTCAAGAACCACGCTCATGCTGTGATGAAATTATTAAATCTGGCACAAAATGACAGCCCGGGCGTTGACATTTTAGAACGGGTTGAGGCACCACTGAGCTGGCCTTTCCACGAACGGAACGCTGCAGCACAAATCAAATCCCGGATCTAAAATATGCACATTTTCGTGTTCGCTTAGTTTGTTACCATCGATTCGTATGAAATAGTTTGCTGTAACCAATCACCTCTGAGCAATGTGTGTGGGATGTGTCGAGATATTTTTCCTTTTGTTTTGTTGTCTTTTTTTGTTCCCAAATACCTGTTGTAATTAATCGTAAAAATCCATATAAGAAAACTTTCTGCAGAAGTAAACTTCAGCAACTAGCTGACAAGAATAATCAAGTTTGTTCTGGCCACATCATGCAAGCAGCTCAGCAACTGCAGCCTCAATACGCGCTTATGTTCTGTTTAATGTCTCTGCTGCACATTCAGAGACGTTCACGCCTTGTCAACCCAACGCAATTATAATAAGTGCATGCGTTTGCACGAGTGGGTCTTTGGCTCCTCGCTCTCTTTGGACATTGCCGCAAATGTGTGTACTACATAAGCGTCTTGTTACGGCAAAATGATGGAAAGTTAATATGTTTTGAGGATTGATTTGATATAATTATGTCCTAAACCCCAAGCCCATCCCCCCCAGAAAGAGCCCCAGGCTTTGAAGCAGAGATTGCAGCATGAATTAGTTCTAAATCCTGGGAATAGGCTGAGCACTTCAGGTTCCTTCGTTATTAATTTTTTTTAAGGTTTTTCAGTAAAATTCCTAATTAGGTCCGCTTGGGATATGTTCATGTTTTGTACTACGACATGAAATATGCCAACATGTAAATTATAGAGGGGTCGACGTGTCTTAAAAAAGGCAAAGGCAACATCATAACACTCATCTACTCACTAGTCTGTCTTTACTGACGGACTTTGGTTGCAAACTATTCTAACGCAAACTTTTCCAACATGTAGACCGAACAATTTGTAGTCATGCGATCACGAACAATAGCCTAGCTTTTCACTTCCATCGCTTTGATTTACACCTCAAAAATAATTTAAGTGGCGTTAAGTTGTGAAGATTGTCTTGCCATGTATGTACATAAACTTCTGTTTGTCACAAAGGTTATTTTCTGCAATAATCCAAAATCAAATTGAGAAATGCCATAGGATTTTTGGTGAGGGAACTAGGGTGAATCGAAATTCCAGGCCTTGAACCAGGTTGGTTAGGTTTAGGCCCCAAAACTACTTGGTTAGGTTCAGGCACCAAAGCTATTTGGCTACAATTAGGCATCAAAACTAAGTGGTTAGGTTTAGGCTCTTAAACTACGTGGTTGGATTTTAGAAAAGACCATACTAGATTAAAATAACTATGCTCTGTCTCGTAATTTACATACATAAATAAATGTGGAAGACCCAGGTCATTTTATACCTTGGAATTGTGCGCTTCTGAGCAGTTTTCATAGGAATAAACTCGGCCCTGCCACCCATGCTATATTCAGTTTCACCATATGATATTCATGACATAAAAAGTCATGAACGGAAGGGAAAGAATCCATTCATATTGAGACTTGGACAAAATAGGATGATAAATATAAATGAACCATCTGTAAATATCATGACATATATATTTCCTTGGCTTGGCCCAAATTGTGATCCCCTGTGTCGCACCTATGCTGTTCTCCGGCGCGTTCAAAAAACAGTCTGGATGTATGCAAGCATGAGGCAAATTATACATTATCTGGATTCACTTCTTGTGTTGAAGCTGTTAAGACTAATCAGTGGGCGTGTGTGCACATATTATAAGGAGGACAATGAAAAATTAAATATAGACGGTGACGTGAGTGAATGATCCGTTGCGTCAGCGGAGCATGAAGCCAGTTCAGGCACATTTGTTGATTAAAATAACGGCGCTTCTGTTCGAACAGGTGACGACCAGAAAGGATGGCTGAGTCGTGAAATAACCGTCGACTCGGCGGCTGAACATTACACTCCCCGCTCAGGACACCGTGGCTCCAAACCCTCCGCAATCACATTAAATCTTTCATTTCACATTTTGGCACCGAACGTCGAGACTCTTAATTGTATATTACACCGCAGCTGCCATCCCTCTCTCCTCATCTTCTGACTGTGTATTGTGTGCACAGGGAGGAAACCGGAAAACACCAATATTTCATTCATTTATCTTTAATTGACACTTGACATTTTCATGCACCGGCACCCGCGTTTTGTAGCCCTTGAAAGACAAACCGGAGTGTCACCTTACAAAAGCCTCAAATGGAGAAGCGAGCTTTTCTGTAGAGCCCAAATAAAAATGAAAACTCCTTTGATGTTATTAAAGTAATCCGATGCATAACCTTGCGGTGCCTCATTATCTTGACACAAAAGGGAATGGGGCTTGTCACTGCGTTCCATATTTTATCCACGATTTAACCCAAATCTGCCCTGAAGTCACAGTGACTGATATATATACCTGTAGCCGTGTTTTGTGTAATAAACTTTAAATTTATGTAATCCTCTGCCTGCCTTTTGTGTCGAACTGCCCTTGAGAGAAACGTGATGAAGAAAAAAGAGCACACAGGAACTAGCTTGTTTTCCGCGTTCCAGACTGCACTTGGAAAAAAGCCATTAACGGCAAATCTCCCTTTTCCTCGAAGCCATTACCCGCAGACAGCTCTTTTTTTTTTTTCCCAGGCAATATCTTGGTCATTGGGATGTTATGTTGGCCCTTTTTATGAGATCATCCATCACTTTTGTCCACAATCAAACTGCTTAAAGAAGCATTGTGCTCGCGGCATGAAGATTCATTTCAAGTTTGCCAGTTTCTTGATGAGGAGAAACCTCTACTCGTTTCATCTGGTTAAAGATATGACATGTGTTTATGGGTTGTAAGACAGTTAAACGCACAGTGAGTAATTTCTGCCGCAAGGTGTCTCACAATCAAAACAATGAAAACAAAAGACTGGCTTGATGATGTTGCTACTTGGAGTTGTTGTCTTCATTGTTAAACCATCATTGCCGATAAAAAAAATTTCTATTGTTACTCAGGCAGGAATGTTCACATATGACATTTTAATGCAGACATGTTACCTATTTTGTCTTCAGGTCAACCCCATAAATTGAAATAAACATCATTCTCATTGCTAAGTGTATGCTAGGCTAAAATCCACCGAGGTTGTATTAGTAAGCAGCAGTTTGTTAATTATTTTTTGTGTGAAATTCAACTCACAAACTCATTTATGTTTAGCTAATAGCATTCCCTGTCTGTTAGCTAGCATAGCACCTTTGCTTTACTTTAAATAATCCCCCAAAATAAAGACGGACAAGCTGTTTTGCTAGCACATACACTGTAGGAATCGTCTCTGTAAATATATTCTTTATATTGAGATCTTATTTTGCTATTTTTATGCTAGATTTTAAGTTTTACTGTCTGTTGTTTTTGTGAAATAAAACTCTATTTTGTGTGTTAACCCTTATTAGCATTCCTTTCCTGCACGCTAGCTAGCAGTCTGCTTTACTGCATTTTTGGGGGTGTTATTTTTGTGAACTAAGACCGCCCAAAGCATCAAGCACCTGATTGACATTTGAACCAGTTATTTTCATACTTTTCCTACCATGGGGTGACTGTGCAGGTGGCCTCGCTTTAGGGCGAGTTTCTTTCATTCGCTCCAAAATGGCAGCTGCCGTTGTCATCCGAGCCACACCTGTGGAAAATTAACCTGGCAGACGCAGCTGACACGTTTTACATCACTCTTCCTTCGAAGAGAAGCCTCCAGCCATGGTATGTTGTTTGGTAGGCCTCGACCAAAATTCTGCTCTTGCATTTGTTGCTGTAAGTCCCTGTATTCATTCACTTAAAACCACTTGTTAGTCCACCCATGCGATTTTAAAGCATGCTTGCCACGTTCTCTGACGCAGGCTCATATTTTTCGGAGGTGAACGAGGCGAGCCCATCCAAAAATACATAACGCTGAAGAGCCAGAGCAACATTAAGTACAGAGTGAGACAGCAATAAAAGGTCATCCTCTGGTTTATGTCCTCAGGTGCTGGCACCCCTGCGACGCATGTTAAAGACAGCCGGCTGCCCGGGTATGTCGCTGATATAAGCAAGTTGAAGGGAAAGTGTTCCAAGAAAATCCAAAATGTGCCCTCTAGGTTTGAAAGTACACACTAACAGTGATCGACAGCAAAGAGCTAAGAGGACATAGTTTAAATGCCTGAGTGATTTTCAATGTCTTCATGCACAAAGCAAAACAAGCTTGAAGCAAATAAGAGGAAGTGGAGAGACCTGGAGAACACAGAAGCACTGCAGTCACATCCGTATTATCTCCTTGAGGATTTGGGAACCTGTTCTGCTACACAAGCCCAGTGTATCAAAGAGATTTGATCTTTAGAGATTTGCTCCTCTCGTCTAACTTTCCGAGGGTGATGCATGCCGCATAATCAGACTCTGGTGAAGTTGGAGAGAGGAGGAGGAGGCTGAGGAGGCTCATTTGTGTAGGTGCAGCAAGGCGGCTAAAAATAGCCCTGAGGGTGATGGAGCAGAAGAAGCTCAAAGAGCATTGGGACATATAGTGGCATGTCGCCGCATTCAGTTTTGTGTGCGTTAGCGGAGACGGCGAAAACAGAGCACGAGAGCGAATGCGTGGGTGTGGAAAAAGCGATGGGAAACGGCGACGGAAGGGAGCGGGATTGAGACCGAGCGAGTGCAAAAGACGGCGAGCGAGGGAGGTGAGGAGAATTGGGGAAGAATCCGGCGCAGGATGGGGGAAGAAGAGGCCAAACTCCAGGGGCTCGCCGCCTCTTTTCACCAAACTGACAGCAAGCTCGAGCTCCCGCTGAGCACAAGTGTGTGTATCCAGTTACACAAATCCCCTTATGTTTGTGCACCTTTTGATACGTGCGTATGTGGAACTCCAGCTGAAGACTGTGACCCAGCTCACAGCGGATGTGACTGGAGCATGAGCCCACTAGCACCAGGGCGGATGACAATGCGGAGTCAAAAGGCTGAACAGTGTCATGTTCACCCCTTGAACACATCACTGAAAAAACTAAACAAAAAAACCCTCTTAGGGATTTGGGTATGATTCACCATGTCGGTTAGACTCATGCTTGTCTGTGCGCAACGTTGGTGGGGGGGCTGAGGGTCTGCATGCAACATGTGCAAAGTTCACACGTGTCTGACGGATCTTCTGCGGAGGCAAGAGTGCACCAAATATTGATCCACTGCAGCCGAGTTCATCAAGTTTCACCGAAAATACATTACCCAGATGAGACACACTGATTCACGAAGAGAGTGTGTGTGTGTGCGTTTGTGAATGCGGGCATGTAGGAGTGTGTGATGTTGTCATCGGGAACAAATTAGCCTGGGCTGTGAGATTTTGCGGTGGGTGGTATCGAAAAAGCACATGCTGGCTTCAATAGGCATGGAAACAGCGAGCTGCGTCCGTGCTCTCGCCACATGCAGCCATGTGTACTGGGCCATGTAGCGTCAAGTCCCAGCAATCATTCCTAAACAAGCTGGGACTCGTGTGAGGTTCATATGCGCAAATCTACAGCATGCATGTGGGTCTCAGTGTCAGCTGAGCAGCACCAACATGAAACCAAAGCAATGACCTCCATTGTGTTCTTCATTGTGTGTGTGTGTGTGTTAGTGTGAACGTGAATTACATACGATGCGGGGACAAACATTTACACAGTCGCATTGTGGGGACCTGTCGTCTTTATGGAGACATAATGTAAATCGATGCATTTTAGAGACTTGATTTCAGGTAAGGGTAAGGTTACGTTTAGGTCAAGATTAGAATTAGGCAAGTAGTGGTTATGGTTAGGGTCACTC
The DNA here is from genome assembly GCA_039737535.1 of Lagodon rhomboides. NCBI lineage: Eukaryota > Metazoa > Chordata > Actinopteri > Spariformes > Sparidae > Lagodon > Lagodon rhomboides. Next base: position 7,057,341 of record CM077807.1, read on the forward strand.
AACAGGAAATTAATATTTTAGCACTAAAAGTACCATGTATATGTGGGCTTTTTAAACACAGATAAAAACGCTAAAAACAGCCAACTGACTCCTTTCCTATTGCCAGTAGACAAGTTGCCTTTTGTTTTTGTTTTTTTGCTTTGTGTAATTGGTTATTACGCAACTTTTTTGGATGCACATGCACTCAAAAGTCTCTCAAATACAACTCAACATTTTCATTGGTCACACCAGTGCGCCTGAAATTTAGATTTTAGCATTTCTTGTTGCATGTGCTGTAATTTAGAAAAAAAATGCATTTGCCCCTTCATTCCTGTTCACCATCATTAACAAAATATTTTAAGAAATTAAATTAAATGCATCATTACGTGCACCTAAATTAAGTGCTGGTGCACCAGTGCAACTAGTATAAAAAGTTCTGGTCCAGACTGGAGACCTGCCTCATTAGACTGTATCCAGAAGACTTTAAAATTTGTTTTTAAAGTCTTTATCAGTGAAATTCTGAATTAGACAGTTTTTAGTTTTACTTCAGAGCTGATAATGGAAGTTGCTAAGGAGTGAGCAATCTCACATCTTCCTCAGCTCTGTTGAGAGTTTCACATGTGTGGTACCAATCAGGCAGCTAGCAAAGCTCAGACATGAAAGCCGCTAACAACAGAGGTATCATTTTCTTCAGCCGGTCTCTCAAACTCAGCGCCGACTGAAGCCTTTCTGAGTGCTGCTTGAACAGAAAGGAGTGGAAATGTATTAACAAGCCAGCAACCTAACTTTAACGAGCATCATAGCATCACATCTGAAAAGGGGCAAAAATTAGCGTGTCCACCCAGGTGCTGTGTTTCCATCACAGCTGACTGGACAAAAGCCACATGTTAGGGGATGTTAGTGGGATTTGTGTCCATTGTAAAAGAGTATAAGTCTATGTAATGTCCCCAGAAGTGGTGGAAACAACTATGTGTGGGTGTGTGTATTCTTCCATCTGAAGCCAACATTATTTACGGTGCTCTCCTGCAAAACCTGACATTTATTACAAGTGTAGGTACAACAGTCACAGCTATATAAAAAACTGCTCTTGATTACATCCTGGAACCCTCTGGAGGATTGAAGAGATGAAAAAGGGGGAAAAAAAACATACAGAGAAGAGTGTGTGTGTGTTCTAGTCAAACAAACTGTCCAAACGGAACGACTTGTGCAGTCATATTCTATGTAGTTCTGCTTAAAACTACTGCTAATTAGGGATTTTTTTTCAACCAGCCATAACTTGGATTTTAAAACCACAGTAGGAATAAATATTTAATATGTCCCAGAAAAGATTTTTAAAAAGGGGATAAAGTAAAATGTGCCTATTTCCCTGTTCCATGTGGAGGAATATGTGTGTTCTTTTGCAGCCTCCATATAGCAGGCCTATGGCTGTAGAATGACTTAATTGTTTTGACTTCCAGTGACAAGAATACAACAGCAGGAACACATGAGGCCCAGAGCCAGGGATGTTCAGATGTTCATGTGTGAATTGTAAGTTTGCCGTGACAGAAAAAGGAACTAAAAAGGCAAATTCTGCAATCTACTGTATGTGCACGCTAGATTTGCACTCTTAAATTGCGGGATAAAAGTTAACTTCATCTTGTTCGTCAACAACAACTGTTCCAGAAGATACCACGGAGCATAAAGATTAAAATATCTCCCAGGTAGACCTTTGCAACTTCAAGCTGTTTCATACTTGGTTGCATCATCCACTCCATAAAAAGTCGCCTTTTTAATTATCCGTTTTACAGAATTGAATGTTTTTTTCCTGTTAAGTACAATATTTTCCTTTTCTTTGAGAGCAACCCGTTCCTCTTAAATCCACAGGATTAAGGACTGGCTGTAATTCCAAATAAGAGGCTTCAAAAATCCACATATGAGACTTCAGGGACTTAGTGATCTCACTAGGGGATGCTCCTAAGCCCCAAAGACACAGTGGAAGTGGGTCTCTAAGACTGAGAGAGGGGGGAACTCCAGACTGTGGGGGATGTGACCTATGAGTCATATGTGTTTCTGGTTTGAGATAGATCTTTTGATTTGTGCCAGAAAACTCTGAGGAGCGGCCATTTTGGGGGGAAACTGCAAAGTAGACAGCAGCTTACTGACAGATTTAAAGGATACGGGTGATATGTGGCAACTTTGTGACACCTAGTCAAAGTTTGCAGTTGATTAAACACATTTCTTTGGTCTATTTTGGTTTCTCTCATACATTTATACTACAAGAGAGGGTGATGCTTACTGAACGCATCACTGTCGTGCCAATGATGACAGTAAAGCTCACCGTCAAGCGAGAAAGATATAATCAAAATGTGTTTATCATATTGGGGGGCAATTCACTTTTCAGATATATAACTTTTAGCTAGTGTTGTCTTTGCCTGGAAGTACACGAGGTCTGACTAATAACTGGAAAGCAATCAGTCATGTTAATTCTCTTATGTAATGTAACTACTCCAACATAGGCTGACAGACGTTTTTCAACCCCAGTTTTGTCCAGTTAGCTAACTAAAGCTTTCAACTAATGCTTTCAAAAGATAATTGGATTTCCAATACAAACATAAAATTGCTTTGCTAGCTCAATCTTGATGTAACTAAGATATCCGCTGAAGATAGAAAAAAAAACTGACAGATTTGGCTAATATGCCTACGACCGTCATGCATTTTCAAGCTAGTAGCACCATGGGGATGGCGGATTGCTGTCATGCTGATTTGATCACGTTCTAAATGTCTGGCTGACCAATAAGAATGTTTGGTTGAAATTACTTAAAATTTTAGTCTAGTACCAATAATAGTGATGGGATTTTGTGTCACATGTCTTGACAAATGACTGGATTGCCATTAAATTTAGTAGGATGATTGTAATCACTTCGGTGATACCTTCATTTTTCATCTAGTGCCATCATCGGTTTACTTTGGTTTATGACCAAACATAACATTCCCATTAGCCTCAGCTGTTTAGTGCTATTTAGTATTATTCAGATATTGCTACAATCTGACACTCAGCCTTGCTTCCAATTTTCCCCAGTGGCCACCCGCAGTACTGCAGGGAATTCCCCTTCTAGATAGAGCACTATTATAAAAAAAGACATCTGGAAAAACCACTGATAGGACACCACCAACTGCAAACAAAGGTCAATTACGACTTTTTATATGAGGCATTTTTGATCTGAGAAGGTTTTATGTTTATAAAACATATATTAGCATATTAAAAGTCTGTGACATCAGAGATCATCCCAGCCAGAAACTTCTTGGTGTATGTGCCAGGCAAGTAATTGCATTGGACTGAAAAGAGCACCATCTAGTTCTATTACAATTCTATGCTGTATACTATTTGACACACACACCATAAATAAAACCATGTGGCAAGGTGGGAGGTGAAACACTAAGAGGTCAAGAGTCTAGCAACACAACTTCATCATTATGACCCAGATGAAGTCCACAGGCCAAAATGTGTTGGTCCAATAAAGTTGCCCATTATGCTGCAAGTGTTCTTGGATTTTTGACCTTTTCAGACTTTTGCCGTTCTCCATGAACCTGGGTTGTTGGGCCAGCAATCCTTTTTCTCAGCTCCTACAGGTGAAAGAGTAAAGCCTTCCTATGTATACATTCCAAACCAGGGCTGGGCCAAGCCTTTCGGGGGCCCCCAGAAGGCCCATTATCCATACAAAAAAAAAAAGTGTCAAACTAGGCATTATATGGTAACACAAAATAACATTTATAGTTTCAAATTTGACAAATTCACGACAAATCATGAACAGATGACACGGCAGACACGATTTATTAATTTGGGATCTCTTTAGTGGCACAAAGCAGCCACTTTCCTGTTATCGCCTCAGGCTGCTCTTCAAAAGAATCAGACAGCTGGATGTAAAATACTTCTTTTAAGGTCTGCCAAATGTCAGCATGTTGAAAGATCTTAGATTCCATTGGGTGGTCTCACTGTCTATCCTTGTATCAATTTTCTATTACTATCTCTGGTTTTCTGTTAAATGTCATCTTGTGGTTTAAATTAGTAAGAAGGCCCTTTGATGTGTATAGTGTCTCACTCTGAAATCATCATCTGCTAAAACACTTTTGACTTCATAGCTTTTTGAACCCAACTTTGCTCCATTTAGAGAATCTCATTAATTTTATACCGAGCTTATTTCAGTGTTGCAATGGCAGTTTGACCTCCATAGCCATCAAAATCTATATCTCTAGAATTGGTAGCATTTAAGCACACATGCTCAACGTCTCTCTCAAATAAACATCTATCTTTGTCATCCATTCTGTGCCATTGGAGTCAACCTTCCCCAGGATACCCACCTAAAACAACATTACATAATTTTTTAAAGTAATTCTGGTGAAAGATAGTTGATTGTTAAGTTTTAATCCTAGATTGTCAAATACCAAAGCTTTGGGTAAACGATTCGGGAACAATTCCAAAGACCCAATTTGTTATTGGGCATGAGACTGGCGTGACCCGCCCAATGTTAGCTTGGATTGACACCAACAAATTGTGCAAATTGATATGTGACAATACAATTTTGCAAAAGATCTTTTGGATTAGCAATTTGTTTTCACAAAGACCGGGTTCCTTTTTTATTCCTTTTTGCATCAAGGTTAACATTTAAGTACCTTGGCAAAGTTAAAAAAGTTGCATCTACCTTAATACTTCCATTATCCCTCTCAGCGAGCAGGCTATGTGGGATATCAAATACACTCAAGACGAAGAATTGCATGCTGAGTTTTGCTCAGTGCTCACAGTTGATCCTCTGGCAGTGATTTCTTCATTTGCTGCATTGCTTATGATCATCTCCCATCAGTAAGGTGTGTGAGGACTATCTGTTTCTGACAATCGCTATCACAGTTGGGACCGATGAGCCTCGTTCATCTCGGAACGTTTGAAAACTTTGAGGAGCACAGTGGGACAGTGAGGCTGAGTGGACTGGCAATAATACACACTTTGGTGATGTTTAACTCTGTTTTTAAACTGGCAGTTCTTTCATTTCTGGAGCCTTGGCGCCCATAGCTCTTTTTGGTCTATTCTTGGTCACCTGTGTTTAATTGTTAATTGAGTTTTGTCTCTTTTCTAATTAATCTTAGTGAGGTTATACAGAAGGCTGTTGTATGTTTGTGTATCCACCTGATTGTCTGTTACAATCTGCAAATCTTCACAAATGGAATATATTTCTGGGTTTGGACATACTTTAAGGGCTCGATGGCCAGATGTTGATTTTGTCATTTGCAATATGTATGAATTTTATTGAAAAAAACAAAACTTTCAGCAAAATGTGAAGAAATAAAAGCTTGGTTGTCTGCATTTTTTGGTTTTGCAGAGATATCTACTGAAGTTAGCATGCTAACCACCTAGTCCTGGCCCATCCTGGTCCAAATCTCCAGTGCTAGCATTGTAAACACCAGTTAACCAACTCTCTTCTTACTTTTACTTGAGAACATGACTCTAGTACTCTTATTACTCCTTTCTCCATACCTTTTATGTGATTTGTGATATTTCAGTCTCAAGCAACAGCTGGCATGATAAACTACTCCTATCTAAAGCACACGAAACATAACTCAGTGCGGTATACGCTCATAATTCTATTGAGCAGATTCCCCCCTGAAAAACAAAAACAGACAGGTGAAAAATGTGAACAAAGAACACCAGCGTGAACCGGTCCAGGGCTGTGAAAACAGTAGAAAATCATCTCAGGGTGCAAAGGGCTTAAATCTCCCTGGCTATAAATGTCCTTGGATGTCCTAGTCTCTGTGTTGCTTACAATAAATTGTTTCAGGAGGGTTTCATCTTGATAGCGTGTACTTATTTGAAATTGCCCTCAGTTATGTGTGTACGCATGTGCTGCATATGTTAGTGAATGTGCGAGGTCAGGGGAAGGACCTGCGCTGTACAATAAAACCAGGCTACAGCCCTGTTCGAGTCCCCGTTCCCTTGCATTGTGACACCGAAGGCCTCGTGTCAAAAGAACACGTTGCTCATGTCTAATTTATCTCACAAAGCGCCCGCCCCCAGGAGCTCGAAGGAGTCACTTCGTTTAGGCCCGGAGATGGAATACTGTAGAAATGCAAAAGCGCCGGGAAAGTTCTCCGGAGTTCATGACTTATGCGCAACTTATGGACATGAATGAATCATGTTGGCTGGGTCTTAAAAGAAAGGCACAAACAGCTCAAGGCGGCGTTTGAATCAAATATGTAGAACACTGTGCGAGGCAAGCGAAGCGCAGAGCCGGAGCTTCCCGTGTGTTGTGCTGTGTGTCTAACCCTGTCTAGATTATTCACTAACAAATGTATGCATTAAAGGCGCACTACGTCGTTTCGGGGGAAGGGATTTAAATTGGAACACAGAACACTCTCTTTGTTTCCATGGCTGAATAGACAAATTTCTAACTTCAGACAGTCTGGGGACCTTATTATCTTGTTTATTCAGTTATGGTTTGTATTATTACCTCATTATTATTGTAAATGATAAAAGTTTAGATTCTTCTCCAAAACTACACAGTGCACCTCCAAATTTCTTTTACCGATTTTCTTGCCATATCTGCCTTTAAATCGCTCCAAGTGTGATCTCAAAATCCTTCGAAGGAACAAAGGAAAACCTCCATCTGTTCTTCGCAGATACCTCACATTCACAATTTTAGCAAAGAAAAATGTCATTTTCTGAAGTGACAATGTCTCGCAGCACACTGGATTTGCCGTGATTGATTCGGCGCTCCTTTGGTGATGGGTCCTCTCCCCTCCCCTGCTGTGCGTCTCCGCGTCCACGCCGAGGCAAAGAGGGGACGAGTTTACGCGAATTGTGCTGAGCAAATGTTCAAAGATTACTCCTCTAATTGATGTGGCGTCTTGCGCGCGGGGATGGAGGAGGACGAGGCGAGGGGTACGATGGCAAACCGAAGCGCACGAAAAAGAAAGAAACGAGGAGAAAATCGGCTCACATCTCCTCTTTTCTTGTGCTTCGCGTGACAGCTCTTTGAGCGAGAAGAAGGAGATAGCAGGGATCCACTGCAGTGCTAGTACTGATGCTGGCACACTATGAAACATTTAATTGCACCATCATTCAGTGGAGGAAGGAACGGATGGCTCGTGCTGCTCTGCCCGCACGTCTTCTCGAGCCCATGAAAGCCCATCAGTGATCCTGTTCAATGTTCCAAGTGGGCCGGGCCAGGCACTTTTCCGAAATGGGTCATTAGCTTGTAATATTATTAGAAACACTTTGGGCTACCATCTCATATTTCTGCAGCGCCGATCTCATGAGGGAATCTGTCCAAAGTGTGACTTGTGACTCTTTGTCTTGGGAGGGTGGTGCCCTCGCCCTCCTCTCCCCTCTTAGCGCAGATGCTCGTGTCGCAGTCGACCCCGCTTCATGCTCGACAAGCCGCATTGCCGAGACGTAACAAAGGGTATTCTCTTATGGGGCCTGCGTACATGCTGCATGCATATTACATTTGCGCGAGTGGGCTTTTTTTCCGCCCGTGAAGCTCAATTGATTGAATCCATGGAGAGGGAACAGGGCACTTCTGAGATTAGGTTCACTGGGCCTTGTTTTATGTGTGCGGTACGGGCGACACTTTTATATACGAACAAGGGCAAGGTCATACGTGGACTCCAACATGTGTTACGTCTGTGTCACTTGTTGCCTGTCATCTGAACCGTGCTCGCTTCGCGGGGGGGAAATCACAACAGGGCAGAACGAACAGTCAGATATCCTGTAGAACCTGATAGACGAACAAAGGTTATGAATCCATTCAGCTGAACGTCTGAACGCCAGGCATTTATTGTGCAGAACAGTTGTTGGCGTTGATTTAAATGACACGCGTGCAAGATCACTGCACGCCGAGGTTGCCACAGTCACGCACCGCCGAGCGGCAAAAAACAGCAACGTTCGTCATCCGCCATTGATGCCCTCGCATGGGACTAAAGAACACATGCTAAAATAGTAAAGAGATGTTGTGCAATCGACTGCACAAACAGATTGAGGAGGGCATACCTTTTTACAGACCGCCTGAGGGGAAAAGGAAGGGAAGCAGCGTGGATTGGTGCTTTGCAAGAGGCTGTGCAACGTTAAAGGCCCTGAAAACCTACTTTCTCAGGCAGCGTCTCGCTTTGAGCAACAAACAGAAAATGTCTGTCCAATTAGGACAATTTTGGTAGTTCCATATGATGCATACTTATCGCTGGTTTGTGACGTAACCACCCCAGTGTCAAGTCAAATTTAAACCGTATGCGCCTCGAAATTCAATTACCGGCCTCATTTGAATGTCTAGACGTCAAATTCCGTGTCCAATTCCTTTACTTTTTTTTTTGAATGTGTGCATTTTCCACTCAGCGTCACACCTGTGGTACATTCACATCAACCGTAATCGGTATATCTAGCCACTCTTTGACGGTGATGGAAGTTCTATCAAGTGGAAAAAAAATGATGTCAAAGCATTCCCCTCTGCTGAGTTTTTTTTTTTTTTTTTAATAAGTAAAAAAATTCATTTCCTTCCCCCTGTGTGATCAGTGAGGATTTAACAAGGTTAATCAATTAGAGATAATGGCTTTTTCTCTGGATGTGCTATGAAAGATTAACTGCTCCGCGCTTGATTTAAGATGGAAACGGGTGTTTTCAAAAGTGTAGAACAAATCGATACTATTCAGAAAAGACGATCTGTTCCTAAACTCGTCGAAATGTTTCCCCGAGATTTCAATCCATCAGGTGGTCGTGACCTCACTCACTCGGTACATTTTCCCTTATAGCAGCCTATCCATTTTCACCGTGCTATACTGTACTTGAAAAAAGCTGCACACACTCCATTAAAGGGAGAAAATCTCTCTTAGATACTTCCAGTGTTATATATCATCAGTCCGGGATGTACAGCACATTCCAGAAGCTATTTGGTGATGAACTGCTGTAATTTACTCGTTTTGGCACCCACTTTCTCTCACTATACCGTGTTGATTTGCAGTCATGATCGTGACTTTCTGCATTTTCCCAGAATGCCAGAGAACATGCCTGAACTTTCAGCCGTGACACATGCATGAAGTGAAATTAATAGCAATGGCATTTTAGCGAGCTTGCAAAACGTCAGGCTGCGTTTCATTCTGGTCTATTGAAGCTAAGAGGTTGAGATGCTAATTAGCACACGTGTCAGCTGTGACATATGCATGTAACGGAACAAATAGCAATAGCATTTTAGCAAGTTTGTAAGACTTTTTTCAATGTGCGGAATCAACCAACCACTTGTATCTCAACGTATTTCAAGGCTGCATTGCATTTTTGTCTATTGAAGCTAAGAGGTTGAGATGCTAATTAGCAAAACCTTCCGCTGCGACGTATGCATGTAACGGAATTAATAGCAATGGCCTTGTAAGCAAGTTTGTAAGACTTTTTTCAATGTCCAGAAGCCACCAAACACTTAACCTCTTAGCTTCAATAGACCAGAATGCAATGCAGCCTTGAAATACATTGAGTTTGAGATGCTAATTAGCAAAACGGGGGCATCTGGGAGGAAAACGACACCGCAGCGGCAAGGAAAACAACACTGTCATGCAACAACATACACAACAAAAAAGCAGCAAAAGAGAACCAGGAAATTCAAACCATGAATCGTCAAAGGATGGTTCCAACGTTTGATTCGAGGGAGGATTTTTCAACAGTTTTTATCCACCCATACCTGAGAGGCTGCTCTCGGAACAAAAAGATTCAATACAGTGTACATCCCATGACTAAATACTTCTGATGTTCGGATGCGAAATTGGGTCACCGGCTCGCTCGTTTCAACTGTGTGCCAAGCGAACAACAGGATAGGGGTTCACTGTCCACGGCTTCACAGCAAGCTGCTCTGCTTGGCAGCCAGCGTCGTAAGATTTCCCCCGAGGGGTAAAAAGCTCAGTAACAGACTCCAGTCGAGTCAGGAAGTGGGGGATGTACTGACAGACAAAGTCACCCCTCATTGTGGCGGTTCGCTCATGGTTCGGGCATTCAGATACACTTCATATGGATTTATGTCTCTCTACATTCCCTTTTCTCTCTTTGTCCGCTTGTATTTCGTCAAAGTGAAGGATTTTAAGTATTTCGTTCCGAGGGTGTCTCTTGAATACATTACAACCACCTTTGGCAGCCGTCACGGCATCGATTGACATTTTAATGGACGCGCTCAATCATCTGTGCAGCTTTACATAAACATGCATTTCATGCACGTCTGCCTTGAATCGCACCAGTGCATGCTGGGATCAGCTCCCGCCCCTTCAAGACCCTGAATGGTAAAAAAAAAAAAGTGGGTATAGAAAATGGATTGTTGGAAGGATTGATGGATGTGCATTTCATTCTAAATCAAGCTCCATCAATTAAACTGACCACCAGTGGACTCGAGTGATAGAGATGTCATGGAGAGAATTCTAATGCATGTAGTGTCACTGCAGAGGGTCCGGACGCTTCGGAGTGCCTCACAGCAGAAGGCAGAGGATGCTAGATGAGATTAAATATGGTTTTATATTATACAAGATAATCCCCAGTTGAGAACCAAGTGTGAAACTTTAAATCTAAATCACTGAGGAGCGTTTCAATGCACAGTAAGGCTCTTTTCAAACCATTTCAGGGTAAATAAACAGGCTTTGAAACCGAGAGTCTTCGTCTTTAGTGCCACATTCTATGAAATTAAACTTCAAAGGGGCAATATGTAAGAATTCAAGTTGAAAAAATAAAATATATAAAATAAAATTATCAACAGAATATGAATGATGAATAATAATGTCTGTATTGTGTTGCAGAGACATCGACTGAAGCTAGCATGCTAACCAGCTAGCACCACCAGTCCCGGTCTAATGTTCCTGTGCTGTACGCGGTGTACACAGAATGTCCCCGGTCCGTGACCTCCCGGACCAAACCGCTAGCTTCACAGCTAACTGAGCTAACTAGCTAAGGGCAGCTACGGTTAGCAGCAGTTACTTTGGTGATATGTAACCAAAGTTCAGTGAGTGCGAGAGGTGAAAAGATGTCGGTCTTGAGTTGAAAATAGCTGCTTGGTGATATATAACCAAAGTAACCGCTATTTGTTTTGAGCATGAATTTGACATATAGCACCTTTAACCATTTATATTTCCATTACTCAGTTTCGTGTTGGGACCTGTTGACATAAGTGAAAGTACAGCGTGTTCTGCTCCTCCACTGTCAGAGGGAATAATGTACAACATTCCAGCTGTAATGGACACTTATTAGCTACTTTACTATCCGTCCATGATGTAACAATCAAAATATATGATCATCTTATATAATGTGATACATTCTTTGCACGTAGGCCTTTTAAGGGGAAAACTTCCATTGCTTTTGTTCCCATGCTGAACACTTCACCCGCCCCTGAGTTTCAACTCGAGACCTACATCTTTTCACCTCGCGCGCACACCGAACCCCCTTTTGTCCTCCGGCAATTATATCCGCCGCCCCGATTGTTCTGTATTTATGCCACTCACTGTTCATTAAATGTCAGGAGGAATTAAAAGGCAAAAAGGGGAGCGGCGCAGCCTGAATAATGTAATCTGCGAGGCATTAATTGACTGCGGCGCGCTGCGAAGAAGCTGCCGAAAGTCTCGGGACGCAACGGAGGGATCGATAATGTTGCCCAGAAGAGATGTTCTGTTGTGGTGCTCTCGGATATGAATATTAATGACTTGCGGTCGGGGGATGTAACAGATAGAGCGTTTTATAAAATAATAACAGGGTGAGATGATATAGATTTTTCAGACCGGTCTTCGAAAGCATTTCCCTAATAAAGCTAATACATCATCTGCGGTACAAATGAGACGCTGGACACGCCGATGAGTCCACTTAACTCCTTGTATTAATGGAGGCGGCGCAAATACCCTGTTGCAATAACAAGCTGTATGGAAATCATTACTTCCTGCTGTTTTTTGGAGTGCTCATGTGTAAGAGAACTCACTGTAGAGTCTATTTAATTACATTTCAGGTCACCGGATAGGAGTCATGTGGCGCAAAACAAACATAGGCTGCATTCAACACGAAGTGTAAATAGTCACAGTTGGTTACTGGTGTGTTGTTTGAGCTCAGATGGGAGCTTGTTTGACTGAGAATCAAGCCTGTGTGGTCTGTGTGCGTACGTGTGCATAAACAAATCTATTTTTGCACATCTTTCGCCGCTGCCTACCTTTAACACTTTCAGGCTCGTTACGAGTCCCACAATTAGCCTCATTGTTCACGCTTCCGCGTAATTGCATTACACGTGGCCACGGCGGCGTGTGAACGGCAGCGGACGCCTCTAAACACGAGCGTCCGCGGTCGTTAGAGAAAGCGTGCCGCGGCTCGTGCAGAACAAGAGGTGCTCAAGCTTCTAATGGGCCACCATTTTTCATCATTATTGTGCAAATTTATGCAGCAAAAAGTGCATCAAAAGCTCATCACTCCCTACTCTGTGTGGATTACTGTTGTTGAGTTCACAAGAAGGTGTCTGAGGAAAACAGTGCTGTGGTGACAAACTCACATAAAAAGTGAAGACAAACAGAGAAAAAGCATCTTCTCAATAAAGTCTTCTCTGATGTTAAAGCAACACTATGTAACTTTTAAAGTGATGCTTGAGAAGGACAGTTGATAATTGAGTTTGAATTCCCAGATTGTCAAATAACAAGGCTATGGGTTAATGGTTACCAAACCCAAATCGGTATTTGACAATCTGGCCATGAGACTGGCGGACACCGCCACTCACCCAGTGTTAGCTTGGATCGACTCCAGCCAACCCTGCAAAGGATAAGTGGGTTTACAGATGATGGATGGATGGATGGAAAGAGACTCAACGATCAACCTTCCTTTTTTTTTTATGATGTTAACAGTGATACTCCAAACCCGAAGCTCCTAGTCCAAACCACTAGCTGCACGGCTAACTGAGCTAACTAGCTACGGGCAGCTACAGTTAGCCCCAGTTATGAAACCTGAATTTGACAGGTGACCAATTTCCTGCATAAGACACCACCCCCTTCCCGAATACCCTGTCTGCTCTGATTGGTCAGCTCACACACGCCTGAGCCATCACCGCTCACCGTGACTCCGGTTGGCTTCGCCGCATTTTCAGCTCGCAGTTAGCTTCCATGACTTTTACAGACACAAGAACCTAAAGCAGACTGAAGGAAAGGAAACAGAAAAGGAGAAAGCCTGATGAAAAACAGATTTTGACGGGTAATTAACAGGCTGGGTCACCCTGACACTTAAGTGGATGAATTACCAGAAAATCATTTGATAGTCCGTTTCCAAATCCTTGCTTAAAGATGAAAGATTTTTTTTACCCATGGTAACCCACGAAATAATGAGTTTCTGCCAACTTTTTTTTTTTTTGACTTCATTATTTCCATTCCTCTCAGCTGTGCTTGTTTAGTTAACTCATTAAATGTATTCTGTGCTGTCGTTTTGATGAACAGACAGGCGCCTTGGTGTGCTTAAGTTCATAAGTGATTCCATTTATTTGAAGTCGGCTCCCAAAGTAAAGGATCCCTCAGAACACAGTGGTGCACTTTGATAGCAGCTCACCTTTTGGAGGAGAGTAATGCATTGGAGTCTCACAGGATCGAGCTGCAAAGGATAATTTGTCTTCCCTGCTGTGTGTGTGTGTGTGTATTTGCATGGATCAAATGATGCGCGACTGCATACAAATGCATAAACATTTAGTCACTGATGTTGGTGGGGGTTTCTGGATCTGTATGCGAGTGCCGCACGGATGCCGGCGCGCCAGCGTTTCAAACGGCGAGGTTACCCGCGCGTTCTTTACGAAAAGGGAGCTTCGGATGCATCAATTACGATAGAAAATGGAGGAATTAGAGATGGTCCACTGTTTTTCCCGGGGAGAAGGAGAAAATGAAAGTCATGCAGAAAAAGCGCGGCTGGTGAAGAAAGCCCCCGCAGCCATTGTTGTGTGATTAAGGACTAGGTTTGAGCCATCGTGGGGGGCTAAATTATTCACACAGCGGGACGACGACCAAATGGTGATTACACAAGTACACGCCTGCACTTCTACACATGCACTGCGGAGGACTGATAGCACACTGAGAGGGAATGTCGCCGGTTTTGGGGCGTAGATGCAGCTCGGGGTGGCTGGGGTGTCAATTAGGCGGGAGGCGGCGGCGCACCGCGGCGAGGCTGCAGGGGGCCCACACATCGATAAGATGTACATGTTGCTCTTTGTCTAACCATGAATCCAGTTCACGTGTAATATTGCAACTCTTTATTTCCTGTTTATCAGTTACAACTTCTGTTTATATTCTGTACAGCACTGAAGGCACACAAAAACCAAAAGATATAATGCAACATAGGTATATACAACATATACAGAATAAATAATTAAATCTAGTTAAGTAGAAAAGCTACAGAGTGTGTGCTTACATGAACCGTCTCAAAGTTGAAGGAGTTTTTTTCTTTTTTTTTTTTTTTCCCAAGAGTATGATGGAGTGTGTGGTGGAAATCCTGACAACGTCCACGCTGCAAATGTCAGTGGCCAGCAGTCCCATTGCTTTTAATTAGAGCTGAGGGAAGTTGGCTGGAGTCGGTCGGCAGGTTTTTCTGGATGGGAAAACTGGAGCTTACGTTGGTTTTTTTTTTTTTGGGGTGGTTTGGCTCGTCCGTACCCATTCTGTGCTAAAAAAAAAGGTTAAGATGCCCACCGCCTCGAATCGCTTCGAAGCGGTTCCAGATCAGTTCGTGTCGGCGTGAGGAAGGACCGATGCTCCTGAATGCTGTCGGGACATAAATTAGTGACGTGAAACTCCATCGCGCATACACTCGCACACACACAAAACGGACACACACTGATGGATCACACACATTTGTGGCTCATTTTTTCTGACATAGAAACAAAAAAAAAAACAAACAAAAACAAAAAGTTTCAGCAGGACTGTTGATTGTCATGCACCATCTTATGGCATTTGATTAGTGCAATGCATTTATACAAGATAACAGTTGTGTATAATATACTGTACTTTAAGTGCTGTATTTACTGATTGAGAGAAGAAGAAGAAACATCCTTTTTCCTTGTATAAAAATAAATTAAGGTCCTATGACTGCGGCTGTGCAGCGAATCGGATCCATCAAAGGAACCGACGGGGAAACAGAAGTGGGACAACAACACACTCCTGTTGTTGTTTCCGATGTACAGTTGGCGTTCTGCTAACTCTACGGCACAATGAGCATTCTGGTTACGGCGTTCTAGCCAGCTTATGTTGACAGAGGGGGCGTAATCAGGTCATACCCCGAGTTAGGACAGACTGATTAAACAGCAGTTCTGGGTCAAGTGGTGATTGAGATTCACCCACTTCTTTTCCAAACATCTGCCTCATCCTACCAGGGTTTCAGATGGGGGGATGTTTACTGTGTGGATCAATTCATTCGACAGAGATTTCAATCCTAGAAAGCTGTTCGACTGGGTTTCGAAGATGGTTTCGAACCCAGGCCTGCTCAACAGACTGCGATAGCTTCCTTTAAGTTACATTTGGCCAAATGGACTTCAGCTTTCAACAGCTACATAACATGGCTGTCAAAAGAGAAACAAAAAAAATAGACCAGTTACATTCTGTGCTACAGTTAAACTTAAAGTGATGTGCCCATGATATATATTTCACACTGTGGAAAGTACAGGAGGGCAAACAGGACAAGGCACTTGGTTCCAAACAATATATATAGTTATTTTTTTTCTGTCTAAGCTCAGTTAAATGCAGTTTGATGCTCCAGAACCTCCAAGTAGTCCGGCTCAGTATGCAAGTTGGCCTTCAGTTCAAAGTACTCGTTCTTAGTTTGCTCGAGCATGACCTTGCGTGGTCTTGAGTACATAATAGTCTCCATTAGCTTGAGCTCCTCCTGGTGCCCCGGGACCTGCATGTCGACGGCCGACTGAAGCTGCGGCATGTTTTTCCTAAGGTACTCGGTGATCCCGAGCTGCTGCAGCTCCTTCTCCCTCTCCAGAATGTTCCTGTACAGGGAGTTGGGATTGCCGAGCGTGACGAACTCGGCGGGGCACTCTCCCGTCATGGGCCGGAACTTTGAGCTGGGGTTTCCCGTCAGCGGGGACGTGTTCTCCTTCTCCATGATGCTCCGGCAGAGGTGGTGCTTGGCGCTGGGGTCGTCGAGGCCGTAATCCATGTCCGCGTCGTGCTCCTTGTGCTGGGAGCAGTAGGTGGGGTTGCGGCAGATCTGCACGATGGGACTGTGGGACCGCTCCTCGTACAGCGTGGCCGACCCCGTCCTCTGAGTCAGCGTGTGGTGCGTCGTCTTCTGCCCGTACATGCTGTAGTGTAGGTGGATGGGGCTGCTGCTGGTGTTCTCCCGCGGCTGCTCCTCGGCTGCTTTTTTCTTTGCCCTTCTCCGCCGCCGGTGCACCACGAACACCACCAGTCCGGCTGAGCAGAATATGATCATGAGCACGAGCATGAGGAGGCTCAAGATGAGCACAGAGAGCGGGACGGTGTCCGTCAGAGCGCTGAACAAGCCCTTCCCGGTGCCTTCGGGTCCCAGTGTGGCCGTCACACTCTCCTCCCCGTCTGGGGACAAGGGGTAGTAGGTCCCCAAGCCGGGGCAGAGCGTCTCATGACGGACGCTTCTCAGCTCAGCCTGCATCACTTTCTTCGGGGTGTGACACAAAATGGAGCCCACCACCGTGTCCTTCCTCAGTTTCTCCACCCATTGTTTGAGGCTGAGCAAGTCACAGCTGCAGTCCCAGGGGTTGTCCTCTAAATAAATCTGCTCCAGCGAGTCGAGCTGATCGAGCACGTTGCTCACTGGCAGGTGCATAAGTAGATTTTTCCTCAAGTTTAATTTGGTGAGGGGCACGTTGCGGAATATCTGTGCTGGAAGAGAGCTGAGCAGGTTATTATTTAATGACAACAGCTTTAGGTTTGGCAGGGGATTAAATGTGCCGGGAGCAATCTCTTTGATAAGGTTGTATTCCAGATAAAGGTATTCAAGGTTGTGGAGCCCCACAAACATTGTGGAGAACAGCTTTTCGATCCGGTTTCCATTCAAATGCAGCTTCTTCAAGCTGCTCAAGCTGAGGAAGGTTTCATTATCGATGTAATCTATTCTGTTGTTCGCCAAGTTGAGTGATTCTAAACTATCGTAGGTGACAAAATCGTACTTGAGGAGTTTCTGAATCATATTTCCTGTCATGACCAGTTTGGTGGGGCTTTGCTGAAGTATTCCGATATCCGACACCTTTTGGATTCCTCTGTCCTGACAGTGCATCAAAAACCCAGCCACAGGGTGATTGTGACAAGAGCAGTGTTCCACACAAGGACTGTCAGGAATGTGAGACGGTGTCGGTAACTTGCCGTCATCTTTGGCGTCGATCAGCTTGGGAATCTGAGCCACTTTGGACGAGGGAGTAACAACCATATCCAGCGACTTTGATGGCTCTTCCAGGTTTATGTCTGCGTGGGACGGGCACAGAACGTCCCGCTTGACTTTGGCCAGAATGGTCCCCTTAAGGTGGTGTGGCGAGGTGCAGACCACGTCCCCGATGGCCGACTGGGCCCTCATGTTCTCCATCCAGATCTTTAAATGTAAAATATCACAGTCGCAGACCCAGACGTTGTCCTCCAGGAGGAGTTCCATTATCCGCCCGATGTGCTCCAGAAACCCCACATAAGGCAGCGTCTGGAGCTTGTTGCCGCGCAGGTCCAGGTGGGTGAGGGGCACGAACCGGAAAATGTTGCTGGGTAGAAACTCGATGGAATTATCGTTGAGAATGAGGACCTTGAGGCGGATTAGTTTGTTGAAGGCCCCCGGCTCGATGACCCGAATGAAATTCGTGTCAGCTTGGAGGAACTCCAAATTCACCAGGCCTTGAAAGGTATCCTCTTTCAGAGTGACGAGGAAATTGCTGTTTATGTGCAGTTTTTTCAGTGAACTGAGGGTGCTAAAGACCCCCGGTTCCAGTTCTTGTATGCTATTACCCCCGATGTGCAGCGAAAGGGCACCCTTAAGCCCCTCCATTTCCTCGGCACGGAGCTCGACCAAGTCATTCTTGTAAAGGTTCAGGTGGAAGGGCACACCTGACGGGACTTTGATTTGGGAGATTTTGCTGATGTTCCGTTGCTCGCAGTTAAGATGAAGGATGCCATCTTTCCCCTCGCAGGAGCACAGGGAGTCACAGGACTCGCTAATAGAGGATGATGCCTGCGAGGGATGGATGTCTTGGGATCGGGCCGTGGCGAGAAACAAGGCGCAGAAAATGATACAGGGCAGCATTTCGGTCTGAGATATCTGTGGAGAAGATAAAAAACACGGGCAGGAGGGGGTGGGAAGGACAAAAAAAAAAAAGAACATTAAGTATGCATTGTTCTATAAGTCATGATATTCTGAATCATTCTGTTTACATGTTTGAAACTGTAAGCGATATTCAACCCCAGTGATCCACATGTCATACAAGTTTAATGTGTTGCAGTACATGAACTTTGGTTGTTAGATGTGTAAACGTGTAATCGCGTGAAATTATATTCATGGGTACATCTTATGCATGAGGGGAAGTCACACTCCTCTAGGTTGAGATGTGTAGTGTGGAAATGTCTTTTTATAGTAAAAAGACATGAAAAATATATAAGAGGAAAAGGGAATTTTGCATTCTACACTCCTTTAATTCAGTAAAAACCATGCTCCAGTTTAAATGTACTATCACACAGTCCTTTTCTCTCTGGATGTTTTATCCCCTATGTGGTCTTCACACTGGTTAGTAATGTTGTATCCTGGCTGGACTTGAAGAATCGGTGTTAAACCAAGTGTAGCAGCTAATGGGAATCCTAATAATCCACATAAAACAGTCATCAGAATCCGCAGTATCTAACAGGACACTGAGCAATGAGTGGAAGACAGCATTTCTCTCCACTGACTCACAGTGGGATAATGGTACATTTAAAGAAATGAGTCTCATTTGACTGATTTTCCTGCCCTTTCTGTGCAGACTCATCTGAACAAAGCCTCTGTCGGAGTGACTCACCCGAATGCAGAAGTTATTTCAGTCCATGTCAGAGTAACTTTTATTAACAGGCATACCAAACAAAGAGCTGATAATGAATGGTCGTGACTTCATGGATCAACTGATGAACTCTCGCTTGACTGCGCTGAAAGAGACCTCATCACAAACCCAACCTTTATTCGCCAATCTGGTTTCTTACGCTGTTCGTCGGATTATTTGACTGCTCCAAAAGTATCGCACGGACAGCGCTGTCCGCTGAGAGTTCAACCTAGTATTCAAACATCATTCCAAGCAGGATTTATCATGAATGACAAGGGATGAAATGAGATTGTAATGATGAGCGCCTCAGCACCGCATCTTAATCCATTACATTAATACGACTAAAATCACAATGGATCAGAGGCGAGATCCCTCTCAGGGGACTGTTGGGGGGGGAGTACAGACATCTTCCCCTGATCAGGGATAACTAGATATCCACTGTTAACCAGCAGAGTTCTTCAAAGAGATCAGGCACGGGGAGATGACAGGACGGCACAGCTGTTCTTGTCGACGAAACCGATTAACATCTCGAGAAGCTTCATTCTAACAAGACCGGGCAAGTTCAGCCGATACGGCTTGTGGAGAGCAGCGTTTGTCGGAGGCTGAAACCTCTGACTCATGAGGCGTCTATAAATGGTTCGGGACCCTCTTCTGACCAGAAAATTGTGTCCTCCCTATTGAAGCTCAATGAGACGTAGAGCACATTTTCAGGGGGCGTTTGCATCTGCCTGTGCAGATAGTGTGGCAGGAAATGCAGTTTGGAATGTGGACTGTGCTGACTGCACACATGCTGAATGCACTGTATATATTCATTTAAATTCTTGCTACAGCCTGAATACTAGAGATGTTAGAACACCTGTACAGAGTACAGAATGCATACAAAAATTAATAATGTATTTATATCTAGATTTTTTGCAGCTGTATACCACTAACCCTGTGTGGATGGCATGTATGTTTTGAAGTTGCAGGGTCCCATTTCTAATAAATAAATGATGTCGTATCGGATTGACGCGCCTTGTGTACGATTCCAGCATTTTAGGCGTTGACGGAAGTTTTTACATTACTGATCTCGGAACAACCCAACATGGACTGGGTCCATGAAAACAAACGAACCCCTGAGTGCCATCTGCCCCGGAGACAGAAGCTGAACTTGAAGCAGTTACTTCAAATGTAACTTCACTCTCGCTTTTTCTTCATCATTTGCCAATTTGTGCCTCCAGACATTTTTGTTTTTTTGTTTTGCTCTTGGGTGAAGTCAAAATTATTGATAAAAAAACAAGTCGATCCCATCTCCGGCATCTTTGATCTGTTCACATACAGTAAACCCCAAGGCCGCTCCAAACTTTTCAGCCATAAGATATCTAGGCTCACTCTCCTCACTCCATGGGAACACTGACATTTTTGTGAATATTAGGGAATATGAAATAAAAATAAAATCAGAAACACTCTCACAACATTAAATGAATAAATCTCATCGGCAGCAATCTGCCAACAGAGTGAAATAAAAGTTCACTTACTAGATGCATTAACGCTCCCCCTTGCTAATTTCTACCGGGAATCACTACAACATCAGACAGAATACTGTACGCCAGGATAATTAGTTGCATGTTCTTGCCTCCAGGGAAACTCGGTGCTCTGAGTCAGCCTGCACATCAGTACAACAATAGGGAGACCCGCCATTGAAAAGTCTTTCAAAATGACAAGTAAAAACCAGTAATTGTGCACATGAAATAGTAGTGTACAAGGTATTACTCAAATGGCAAGCAGTGATCTTCGGATAAAGAACTGTTTTGCATTTTGGAAAGGAAACCCCTCATGTTATCATCACTCAAATTGTTATATAAGCCTTTGATGTAATATTTATGTGCGTTTCACAAAGATACAGTTTGGACATAAAGGCAGATAAAGATGATGTAAAATGCAGGAAAAGATGATAATAATGTGCCTAAAACCTACACGCCTCAAATCTCCCACATTTGTAAAGGTCTCTTCAACATCACAGCGAGCTAAGAAATCATCATTTTCAGCCAATAATAGGCAGAAAATGGGGAAATATGATTGTCTGTGAGCTCCAATTACTCATGTTTATCACTGGAAGATGATATGGCGGAATATAATGAAACGCAGAAATCTAATTTAACAAACCGATTAAATATGTATTGTTTGGTCAGTGATAACATTTAAAAACCTGGCACCCGAGAATGTCTTTGGCCATCTCTTTTCATTACTTATCAAGTTATTTGCTTGTTCAGAGGTCTGGTGGTGGTCATGGCGCCCAAGGCGCTCACCTCTGTGACCTCGTTGGCTCATAAGACAATGTGAAATGAAACAGACTATTGACAGATGTTATCGCGTACCGCATGATAACGCTGCAGAGGGCAGATACGGAAAGGCATTAGCCCCGCGCACTCTTTCTTCTGTATTTCAAACAGACTACTCTAACTGATCCATTTTTCAGGTAATCAATGTTGCATGGAACCCAGCGTGACGGGCACGGAAGAGATGAAACGCTCTTTCCGGTGCCGGTCTTCCACTGTGCGCTCCTTCCGAATTCAAATGTGCATCTCTCGCTGTTCAGACAATTCAATTAGGGATCTACTGAAGCCCTGTGAGATCTCCCCTCATGCATGTGTGTGAAGCCAACTCATCGTCCGACATCAAATGAGACGAGTTAGGAAGGAAAAAAAAACTATAAGGCAAAAACATAGTGCTGAGCCGAGGAGGGGGAAGAGAGAGGAAGGAACGCGGAGATGAAAATTCCCTTGATAGAATATTTATCACACATTGAGCACTTCTACAGGCGCTGTAATGTTCACAACAGGCTTCGGCCACTCACAGACACAAATAGCTCGTTCACACTTATTAAGGCCAGCTATAACTTCCATTGTTCGGGCGCAGTGAAGGGCTCCACATCATCATAAAAGAACAATGTGCCCTCATGAGTATAATATCATGTTACAGTGTTGAGGCTCCTTCTGTACATTTGTAGCGAATGAATACACATGTTCATACGGCACGTACTCCTTCAGCAGTGCAGAACACTGCTCTGTATGTGGTATTCTCATTTAGATGACATTTAATTATACTCACTCATGATCAATGCACATAATATGCTGCTAAGAACATGGCTGTTACGAGCTGCAGAATACCACTCGCTTAACACGAAACAGGCCTGCGCATCACTCACAGACGTGTTCACGTTCGACGTTTAGACGTATGGCTCCCTGAAGGGAGATTTCTTTTGTCCTTTCCCTCCCTCGCAGGAAGGTGAGAGGTCAGGATCAACGACAAGGCAGGAGAATCCTGGAGCCAGGAAGGTTTACAGTTTTGCTCATGGATAACATGAAAGCAGGGTTAGGGTTCATTCTTTTCTACTTTACTCCCCTTTTCACTTGTCTACCAGAGGGGTGTGCATGATTAAACTACTTGGCACCAGAAATACCAGGCAGTCACACTTCATATCTATGTTTAAATGTGTACATTAATAAAAGAATACAAATTTGCACTGGAATGTTTTGTCTTTCTCTAGCATCGGCTATAAACTCTAGCAACGTCAGTTAATTGTTGTGTTTAATATGTATCAATGTACGCTATGCTACGTATTTGCTAGAGCCTGACCGACACTCGATTTTTGGATTCAGATACTAGATAGTCAAAACTTTGGATATATACAAACATGTTTGGCAATGATATCACTCATATGTGTTTGTCAGCACTTAAGATTAAGATATGTAATGGAGGTAGGATAAGAAGAGAGAGAACGATGTTTTGGTAATTGAAGAATGTGATAACATTTTTTTCATGTGACTTTTAAAATAAGTGTTGGGAGGATGAATCATATTAAAGATTAGATTTAGTGTTTTCTTCCTTTGAGGCTTTTCAACTCGTCTGGGTTTACACTTTCATTTAATGTCAGGGAAATTACTCGCTGGGAAGGTCACAACCACAAAATACTGTAAACAGAATCAAGAGATCAGACTAACTTGCACCATAGGTCTATGAAATGAGAATAAACAAGGGAGCTACATACATTCTCTCTATAAACCATAGCATGCTTCTCGTATGATGTCCTATCAGTTCTCTCCTGTTCTCAGTACGAATGGTCAGATTCTGGCTGTGTCGCAGTTTGACTTTGACAAACTTCCTAGAAG
The DNA here is from genome assembly GCA_039737535.1 of Lagodon rhomboides. NCBI lineage: Eukaryota > Metazoa > Chordata > Actinopteri > Spariformes > Sparidae > Lagodon > Lagodon rhomboides. Next base: position 7,080,478 of record CM077807.1, read on the forward strand.
ACGATGGTATTAGCTATACATTTGGAAAGCCAGGGATGGCGCTGAGCATGTAATCCTTACTGAATGGCACAAAAGCACATGTGCCCTTGCCTTCTATTGATTTTGCACGCTTCATGAGCGGTCAGAGCGCCGCAGAACCACTCATTTCTGTATTCTACACGTGCTATAGATAGCCTTGAATCGACAGTACAGATACTGTATGCGGCGACACAACGAGAACTTGGATAAGAACTATACAGAGTTGCGTGCACGTTCTCTGCCTGACAGTTTAGGACATTATTTTTAGGTAATATGAACACAGCTATAGTCATGTTTGGTCCTTGTCACTGTCAGAGTAAGTAAAGCATGCTGGAGCCACAAATAGCCCGTAAGGCAGAAACCTAATTCCTCTTTCTGTAGCGTGAGGCGACTTGATGTGCCAGTATGAAAGGCTTGTTATCCCTAGTGGCACCCGACGGATAGAGCCCTTCTCCCAACTCCGTCAAAACTGATAAAAGTCACTCCATATTTGTGTGTTTCTTTTTATTTTCAAACTTATCGAGCGGAGGGGATTTTTTGGGAGTTCTTTATCTGTTTCCGAGGCTCCGCAGTCCCCTCACTTCTTTAGCTTTTTATGACCTCGGCCCTCCTCTTTGCCTGGCTACCTGCAGTCAGGGTGATTTATGGATCTTGACAACATGGAGGTTGAGGGAGTACAATTTAATTCACCGAAGTCTGAGGTGCCCCGTCAGAATCATAAATACTGTTTAACATACGAGTGCGTCATCCGCGCGTCTTGTAGCTGAAATGTAAATGTAATCTGGAGCCCACGAGCGCTATGATGGAGGGTTCCAAGCAGGTATAAACTGTTGTCAGACTCATTAGTGGAACTTGTGTGGGAAACAATCTCAGTTCATGCCAAATCGTGTCTCAATGCAGTTGCCAAGAATGTGTGCTCTTACTATGGTGACAGGCTTCTGGTCCGCGAGGCGGCGTGCAGGGAATGGCCAATACTTTCCAGAGCTCCTGAAGCGGCTCATTTCTTTTTATATATATCTACTTTTCAATGAGAAATTCACAAAATCAATACAGATTGAGCTCCATTTGCAGCTCAAGGAAACTCAGAAAAGACCAACTTGACCGAACTCGTGTCTTTAAATAATTAAATCCCCCCCACATCCTCCACCTGGACAGGAGTTAGGCTGCGGCAAAACCAGTAACCCCTCCACCAGCTGCTCTGCCGTGCAGAAAACAAAGATCCTTTTGGCGGCGTTGTAGGCACACGGCCTCGGTGACCGGGGGAGGCGAGGATCAAGCCCCCACGCTCCGCTGGCTGCTACGCGGGGCCGCGTCTTTAGAAAAAAACGCCATCAGTGGCCTGTTAAAAAGCCAGATCAGCTGCACGCTTCTTCTTCGTGTTGTGCAGCGGTCCGAACAGCTGGCGGCTGATCATATGGCGAGCGGGTGGGGGGTTGGGGGGCGCCTGATGCGCTGAAACCTCGTACGCGGACGCAAACTGAGATGAAAACACATTTCTGCTACCTTGTGTGCTGCGAAAAAGCGCTTCTCTCTCACTGTTCTCAGCTGGTGGGCCTTAATTTCTGATAGCAAACATATGCATGATAGAACTAATAATAGAAGCACAAAGACTGCATCGGGAGGGGAGGGGAGGGGAGGGGAGGGTGGCACGGCTCCCCTGGCAAGCGCGATTTAGTAGGCTTGCATTTCAAATGGTCTGTTTAACTAATGCGCAGTAATTAGTTCTCCAGAAATGAGCGGGCAGATTACACCAGTGTATTGTGGCATCAAGGTGCATTTTTTGCAAGAAAAGACATCTGCACCGAGCCGTTTGTACGCTTCCTGTGTGTATTTCTGGTGGGGTGGGAGGGGGGGCTGACCAGTGTCCAGCAAGACTGGTTCAATTGAACATGAGCTCATTGTGAACGCTCTGTTTAGAGCCAGCTGGATCTGGAAAGTCCGGAACGTCACAAGAAAAAAGATATTCCAGCGCGGCTTTTCTAAGGATTGTTACGCAGCAAAACAGTTTCTGGGACTCGGAATTCAATTTCAAAGTCACCGAGATGTTTGGAAACGTTGTGCTTTCCGTTTCAAGTTGTGATGTCCCAGATAATCGCAGCGTAAAAGGCTCCTCTCAGCTGAATTGGCCGTTTAAAAAAAAAAAAAAACAGGAGCACCCACCCTCGGCAGAGAAGGCCACAGGGTAGCAGTAATGACAGTCTTATGATTCACTCCATAAATAGGTGGAGATCTGCTGGCTGATACAACAAGCCTCAGCCTCGACGGAGCCACACACACTGTAGGTAGACAGACCTGCTCGTCTATGAGCAACAATAGAAGGGGCGCCGCCTTGAACGCACTGTAGCGTCGGCACATCAGAGGGAGGCTAACGAAAGTGTACACACCATAAATACCTTCTTAACACGCATAACGTGGACGCTAATGTAAGTCAAATTACACTCACACATGATCTGAGATTCCAGACAAATGTGTTTTATGACAGATTAGGGTGTGAAGAGTGTGTTTTGTGGGGTCCTTAATTGGCGGATGTATATGTAGTTTAAATTGTGACGTACAGCATGCTTACAGTTCAGTTCACTAACCGGGGAAAACTACTATGAAGTCTTCCAACTCTTCAAAAAAATCACATCTGGCAGCGGGTGCAGTCATTAGTAACAGCTGATTGGTATCCGGTTAAACAACAATTAGAAGAAGCCCGCCATGAAAAGGAAAACTCATGCGTTTTAAAAAAGTCATTGGATGTGGTGCTGAGTGATGAAACGATCCCGGTCCGCGATTGTGACGATAATGAATGCCGACAGCGATGACAAACTTTGGACGGCAGTCAGTCGGCCTGCAGGTTTCTGGCTTGCCGCGTCAAAGTACGTGTCCAATTTTCTCTGCAAAGCGTTGCTTGAGCTACCAGTGGAGCTGTGTAGTTTTTGGGGAAGAAATCCAAACTCGGAATTTTAATGAGGTAATAATACAAACTCAAATATTCTCCGTGACTGAAGAAACAAGCTGCTCTCAGAACGCTGTCTGGAGCTAGAGAAGGTGGCAGGGTCCGCCACGTACACACAAAGTCAGACAGAATGGAATTGTGTTGTCCTTCAAGGTCAGTTTGCTGTCATGACTGAGCAAACGGAATACACAATGAGAGTTTGTCGATTGAGGTTGTCTACGCATTAAAACAATCAAATGAAGATCTTTCTCCTCTGATTGAAATTTTGTCCCCAAAACTACGTAATGCACCTGTAAGTTTAACCCTTGAATGGCTGCATAATGTGATCAGTAAAGGAAAAAAGTATATATATTGTGATCACCTTTTTTGCCATCAGCATCGTCACCTTCCTCAAACCTGAATATTACTTTTCATGGGTGGTTCTAGCAGCTGCACATTTATATCTTTAACAGCGCTGGAATGAGTTTGTTGAACCCTCGCACGTCCGAGAAAGGAAGAATTTAAAAAATCTAAATAAATAAACAAGACAATGGTGCCCTGGCTTCGAGCCCCTGTGGATTAGCTTTCAGCAAACCTTGCAAAAACACATCCAAAAGTTCCCTGAGCCCCGATGGTGCGCCGAGAAGTCGGAACAGGACGGAGGATTAGCAGCAGACCATTTTTCAAGGCTTGTGAAACGTGTGCTGGCAAGTTTTACATCTGACAGAAAATCACTGGTTGGATTGTGTATACCTCCTATCCCGAGTCTCTCTCAGCTCTGCCCTCTACCTATTTATTCAATAGACACTTCCATTATTCATCCCTCTGTCACACAGGGATCAGTTTAAGTTGCTTTATGATTCAGAGCCAGTAGAACAAAACTGCACCCATCTGACGCCCTGAGCGGCCGACTGATACACATGCCTTATAGGAAATTCAGTCCACCACCAGTGGAAATAACAAGACTCGTTAGATCTGCCAGCAGCAGACAGAGCAGAATTAAACAGTCGGTGGACAGAGACAGGGCTTCTGGATTGAAAAACACTGAAAATATTTTCACAGAGGACAGGAAAATAGCTCTGCTCTCCGGCCCACAACAGGATAGGCTGTTGAGAGAATGGAAAAACGTTAAGATCTCTAGTCTGTGTGTAATCTTTAGACAGATCATCACGCGTATTTACTTTTAGATAATTGGTGATTGGTTATGTTTTGGCAAAACAGAAGGAACACGGGTTTAAAAAAGACTGGAACAGGGCTGCCATTGAAGATGATTTCCATGACTGATTAATCTGTCAATCATTTTCATGATCAATTAGTTGTTGAGTCTATATCATGATTTCTTAGAGCCCAAACGTCAAATTGCTTCTCTTGTCCAACCAGTAGTGCAAAACCCAAAGATCCCCCAAACATGTAGCAAATCTTCACTTTTACCAAGTTGGAGATCGCAAATGTTTGACATGTTTGCTTAAAAAAGGACTTAAACGATTAATCAATCATCAAAATAGCTGGCAACTCATTTTCTTTAGATCAAGTCGTCAACTAATCGTCCGCCTCTTGTCGTGAACTTCAAAACATCGGAATGTTATCATGTAAAAGCTGCGCTGTAAAGCTTGAAACTTTTGATCTGACAGTACAAACCTTGGGAATCTCAGTTATTGCAGTCCCAGTCTGGGAATTAAGCTCATAAAACAGATATATTTTTACATAAAAGTCTAGAGAAGCTTTAAATAAGTCTATCAAAGAACACTTAAAGCAGCACCTTGGTGCAGATTTGGTTCAAGCGACGTTGTTTTTCTGCCCCTGCAGTTCCTCTGTTTTAAGACCCGGGTACAGCGGCCGAGTTAATTGAGTGTCTGATGACTTAACAGCTACAGAGACTTGAGCTGACCTGCACCGTCCTACCGAACAAGACCTTTCAAGACCAATTAAGTAGGAATGCCACAGCAGCAATTAAAGGAGGTGGACGGCATTCTAAAGCTCCTGTTAAAACCTGCTCCAAGAACAAACGCTTCAAAGTCAAATACACCTGTAATTCACCTCCTGTTTGTGTTGGGATGGATTACTGCCCGGCATCTTAAAAATGCTCCCAGATCATAACATAAACTGGAGATTAAACGCAATTTACAGACAACACGGCACACATCGCGTGTCTGGCATAAAGAAATGTGTGCGTACCACACGTGACGCCGCAACAGAAGGGAGTGTTGCCTTTCAAACAAAGGCAGCCGTGTGTTTATTGTCCTAAATAATCTGCTCGCTGAGCGTTTCGTCAGAACGCCAACCACAGCCCCATCATATTCTGTGCGCTGCTTCCCAAACAGCAGGTTCTCCGGCATCCAGAACGCACTCAGACAGACAGCGGCGTAGACTCAGCACCTGTCACGAACGTCTGAAGGAGAAGACAGCAAAACCTTGTTGCGTTGCGCATCGTTATTCCGGGGGAAATGTCAGCTTAAAACATTGATCAGTAACTTTGAAAGAATCATGAATCCGTTGTGTTGAAGAAAAAAGAAACGGTTTTAAGTGCTGTTCCTGGGGTTGTTATCTGGAGTCCTGCAGACTGCAATAAGAGATCCACTGGCCCGGAGCACCCACCTTCCTATACAGTACAGTATATCTCCTGACAGGGAGCTTTATAGCGAGGAGAGCTTTCTACTGAGAGGAGCTTTTGCTTTCTTTCAGGTGTTTGAGATAAGACACTCCTGGATAACAGCAATGCAACGAGGAGCGACTGGGGACAAATGTGCGAGAGCCGGTTTTAATAATACAGAAGGCCTTGTCTGACAATAACATAGAAAGCGTTTTACAGGGAGTGCTTCTCACAACGTGACTCATACATGCTAATTTAGTCCAATTTACTCAAGCAGCACAAGCGTGAAATTCCGATGACGCTTAGAGTGGAGCCCGACTGATATATACACACTGTCCTATCGCAGATTTTTACGATTTCTGTGCCTACGTTGTCCGATATGTTTGGATTTTTATACAGAACACGCTGCATTAAAAGATGCTTGGGGCGATTACAGTGATCTTTACTGTTTCAGTGCTCTGATGTTCATTCTGGGAAATAAAATTGCAGACAACAGCAGTACGACTGTGGTAAACTTTAAAGGATAAGTTCACCCAAAAATTGAAAATTCTGTTATCATCTTATCAACCGCCATGGCGATCTGTAGTCTACAAAATGTTCCTGCAGCAGTGAAAAACAAGGTTGCAGCGTTCTCCTGACTGAAGTAGGAACATAATCCAAATCTCCTGAAGACCCAAGACCCCCAAATTGATTTGATAAGACGTTATGTACAGCCTTTTCTTAAGCCAAAATCCTCACTGTGGCTGCTAAGCTAAATGCGCTAGTGTGCTATATTGCCTTTTTCAAATCAATTCGGGATCTCTGGGCTTCTGGAGACTGGGATTACATTTGGACCAGAGCCGGTTTGGATGTTTTTTTGGTTGTTATCTTTTAAATAATTTATCACCCAGGTCCCCATGCACGTCAGTTAATTGGGGGAACGATGCTATGCTGTTTTGCTGTGAAGCTCCAGAAAATGTTTTGAGGACTACAAAAACTTCACCAGCATGCGGGATGGCAAGATGATGACTGAATTTTTATTTTTGGGTGAACTTATCCTTTAATATTTAGTACAGTCTTTCTGCTGTTCGCTGCTACTACCCAAAAAAAGCAAAGTTAGCCGTGTCATATTTATCTTTTAATGCAGTACACAGTATCTTTATAACACTAATTCTGTGTATATAGGAGTATCAGCTGGTATACAAATATCTTAATCTTTTAACTCCCTCATATTGATGTCAGGATCTGCCCTGGAAAAATGGGAGTTCCATCTTTTCCCCTGTTCTTTTAGATTCACTTGGAGGTCACCAACCGACAGTCTCGTGCATCCACTAATACTCAAAGTCAGGCTGCTTTTGCTCCGGGGCTGAAACCGAGAATGAGACTGGAGACTGAGACGGCGAACGCGAGATATTGAGACTTGTTGCGTCCAGCGAGGCGGAGGGAGGGTTGTTTCATTTCAGCCTGACACGGGGAGAGCAGATTAGAGCACCCCTGCACTCTATTGCTTCGGCGTGCGCGAGTGTGTTTCCCCGTGCCTGCCGCGCGCGCCCGGCCCCGCCATTGTTTGCGCGCACGCACGAGCTCCGACCGTCCATCAACTTTTCCCCGGAGCGCCCTGCAGTGTTCCCAGGCACCAATTACGGTGGGACTTGTCCCTTTCTCCCGCTGTATTGGAAGTGATGTGGCTTGCCCTACAGGGTCGACACCACCGCTACACCCACAGATCTGCAGAGATTCTGCCAGCGCCCGCGGGCCCCTCCACCGCAGTCCTGGAGAAATGATAATTATGACATCCGCCCACTCAAGAGGCAGGAGATAGTTCAACTCCCTTGCCCCTTGTTGCAGCCCTTCTCTTTTTCTTTTTTTTTTCCTCCTCTCCTTCGACTGATTCAATATTCTGTGGGCTAGCGCTGCCTACTTTCTTCGTGTCTCAGAAAAAAGCAGAGGCTCTCCAATATATCTGCAGGCGCTCGCTGTCTGAGAGTGGTGTGCTTTAATAAAGTTTCACAATGCCTCCTTCATTGTTCTGCCCGTGAGCTGATACTCTGAAAAACTGCAGACTACTTGCACTGGTGAGACCGATTGCCTCTGGCTATTTTTAACACCTAACCTACGTTAAGAGGGATCGATGGTGTTCTGAGGTCGGTTGCTGGACGTTGGCTGATTTCGTAAAAACCAGATAATTACATGCAGAACTCTTGTTATTAATAGATTATTTGGGGGTGGGTGGGTGGGGGGGAGCAGGAGAACAAACAGAAGCATTCAAAACTCCCTTTGAGTTTTGCACATTTTAGCCCACACGCTAATGGGGGATTCCATCTCAGGTTAATTCGACAAGTTCGGCTTAAGCACAGTCGTGGACCCGACGACATCATCAACCAAGTGGTTCATCCAAGCAAAAAATTGGGGTCCAAACTCAATTATGCAATTCGCAACTTTCGCTAATGAGACGCCCCTCGCCTTGATTAGCTTGCGCTCGAGCGGAGGTGTAAATCCTTAACCGGTGGAATAAACCTTTCGCTGCCATGTTCGCTGAGCGCCAACAGCCCACCGTTGCACCGCTTAATGGGTCGGTATGAGTGACAGACATAATGGGCTTCTGATGGAAGCAGATCCCCCCCACTCCTGATTGGCGGAGGTGTCCTACGAGTCGTGATGCGGCCCCCCTCCCTCATCCCATTACCACACACCTGCCACCACTTACAGTTATTATAAATATTCATACGCCAGCCACTATATTTAGCTGCGGGTGGCTACGTGCCAACAACAAAAAAAAGAGGAAGGAGAGAATAATAATTGACCATTTGGGCAAAAAAAAATTAAAGTTTTAGCGATACAAATGAGTAATAAGGAGCCTCAGCAGCGGAGTCTCGAGCAGCATAAGGCGGCAGCGGGGGTACAGTAGCTGCGTGTGGCACTCCGCCAGGTGCGCTGGAGGTAATGGAGGACCCCCTCGGGGGAGAAACTCGCTGGTGTTGTCTTCTCCGACACCTTTCCCTCTCACAACACTTCTCATAGTCGTTAAAAATAAGCTCTTGCGTTGTAAAGCTCACTGTACGCGTTGTTTTACTACAGTGGGAGATGATGGAGCGCTGGTCAAACAACCGGGTTGCTCAATAGCATACTTAAGCTAGTTGGAACCTGCCCCCTTAGCCCTAACGGACACCTGGATTCCTAGCCGCCTTCCATAAAGCCCACCTGCCTCTTAAAAAAAAAAAAGGGCTAAAAAGTGATTTAGCTCGCTGCGGTGAAATGTAAAACAGAAACATGGAAGGCAATGCAACTCTTTCTTCGTGGCTTACCGGTTAAAACTGATGAAAACAAGGCAAGGCTCCACCAACTGTCACCGTACTCAGTCCATCCGCAGGTACGAGGAGGCGACGCATTGAAGACGAGGTGTGTGTGTGTTTTTTTCGGGGTGGGGGGGTATAACGTTAACCTCCACAACACTTTCTCCTTGATAAACTTCCCACTGCTTGTCCTCTCTCAGTCTTTTTCTCCAGTCTTGACAAAACTGTCACACACACACACAAACACACGGGCTCGGTGAGTTATTCCGTCGCTGTCAGGTTTCACTCCGGTCCCGGGATGGTGGCGGCGGCGGTGCTGGGGATGGTGATGATGCGTTCACGGTCCTCCTCCCCGCAGCCTCCACGGAATTAAATCTGATTAAGTTGCGGGTTCGAGCCCGATTGAGGAGGGGTGGAACAAAAAAAAAGAAACCACTGTTGTCGATTTAATTCACCTTTTTTCTTCTTTTTCTCTTCTTCTTTTAGTAGAGTCCACTTAAAAAAAATAAAGATGACCGCGCGTCCTGCTCGTGCGCCGCGCCGCGCGCTCTGTGTAGTTAACCAATCTGCGGTGTATTGGAGTTGCGCCGTAATTTGCATGCTGTAGAGGTGGACGACGGAGACGGGAAGTTGCGTCAAGTGCGGCGCATTGCGCAGCACCGGTTCCGGCGGCGCCTTTAAAAATAAAAGCACGTGTTTTACATTGCCAGAAGCTCCAAGCTGACTCTACTGACTTATTTCGTGTTATAGCGGGTTCCATTTTATAGCAACACACCAACACAGTTATTTAAAAGTCACGTTTAACATTTGTGTAAAAAATTAATGCATTAAAAAACTTTCCAACCACAAATTTAAAAAATATATATTTTGAAGGGAACATCTCCCAACTTCCGGTATCTCCCTGCCTGTATGTGGTGATTTCTGATACAGCTGGGAGAGCTCTGTAGCAGTTATACAGAGCTCCTCCTCCTCCTCTTGGAGCTTCTTACAATACCAAGGAAGAGGGGAAGAAAAAAAAAAGAAAAAACCTTGCACTTGCATTGATGGGCTTTAAATAGCCTGGCTCCTGCACCAAGCCGAAAGCATGAAACTAATGCGATATACTAATAGGCAGATGCATCCAAAACACAGATTAATGATCCAATCAGCCAATAAACAGTCTTAAGCCAATAACAAAACATATAATACAAGAAAAATCTGTCCTTGTGAGAGAGAAATTAGGGCGGTTTATCTCGTGAAGACGAGTAAAGTCAGAGCATTGCACATGAAGCGAACTGGCATTCGAGCTCATCCGCGTCCTTGAAAAAGACACAAGTGCGGCCACTTCCAGCTGAGTTGGATCGCAGCCTGACCTCTGACCTCCCCGCGGCGCAGGAGCGGTAGAGTATGTCAGATCGTGGCTTCTAACCGATGAGTTAAAAAGCCAGACTTGATAAAACAAAGTACAGAGCAGATCCATCTGCACGTAGCCTACACTCACGCAGCTTACTGGTCGATCGCTTGCAGATGGGCCCCGGAATGTCTCCCTCACTCTGTTGTTTTTTTTTTCATGTGTCTGAAGCTTCAAACCAAATGGGTTTGTCACAGGATTAGTATAAACTGAACCACAATCTGGAACATCATAGAAGGGTGCAAATCTGTGGTTGACCTCAGCAGTTAAAAGTCCCTGATACGTCTCCTCAAAAGGATGTGGTCAGAGGACTGGGGTAGAAAAAAGTGAAAGAATACTTGGAGAGAGCTTCAACCTAAAACTGCAGAGGATTTGCAGTTTACTCTCATTTAGACAACCCGAGATCCAGTGGTGCCCAGAGGGGTGTGCCGGGGGGACCATGGCCCCCTTGATCTAATTGTTGGCCACCCCACCTCACACACACACGCATACTTGTGAGTGCTCCCCTGTTCTCGTAGTGAGTTGCATATGCATAATACATTGTCAGTAATGAGTACTGTGTGCATTGTATGCATGTGATATTTAAACAGTAGGTACTATTTATTTCAAGCAGCTAAACCCAGATTTAAGAGGGACATAGCCCAATCTGGAAAGTCTTTTGGGGCTCACCAAAACTTTTAATTACAACTCTGATCAACACACAAGACTAAATATTTCTCCAAAAATAAATGACTTGTCATTGTTTTGTCAGTTTTGATGACTTTTTTGAATGTTCATACAAACATATCATGAAAGTTTTATGGTAATTTCAAACTTAATCAAAACATTTCAAAATGTAAAACTATTGTCAATGATCTTCCGCTACCAACTTGCAGTACCTTTACTGTCCACAGAGGGGGCTGTGGCCCACACTTTGGCAATCACTGATTTACAGTAAATAAATAATGAAAATAAGATTAAATTAAACAAATTATATCAGTACAGCACACCCCTTCCCCTCCTTTTGGTGGCCACCCCAAAGATTTTCAGTGGCCCCTTGTGGCCCCCCCATTAAAATTCTGGGGCCGCCCCTGCTGAAATCATCTCAGGTCATGTTTTGCAAGCACATTCATGCTCTTTGACAGAATGAGGTCAACATGTATCAATGTGTATGACTTCTATGGAAGTAACAATTATTTCTAAAAGCAAACTCTTTTTAAAATGGCTCTGTAACTCCCCCCCTCATGTCTCCCTCTCTTTCAGAGTAAATGTACTGTATCGTTTTTACTGGCGCCTTGTTGAAATATGCTCTTAAACTACTTTGTACGGTGGCTTTCCTGTTAATGAAAGCCACAAAGCCATTAAGCCTCTCGCCAGTCAGTTCTTTATGTACTTTTCCTAAGTAGTCCAGGTGCTTTATCACATGGACGTGAACTAATAACAAATAAAACATAGAGATAAGGTGCATATCTTTTATGTTTTGTATTTGTTTTTAGCGACTGGAACTAGGACCAAAGGCTGTTGATGTGGCCGTCAACTCAGAAGGGGAAGTAAATGTTTAATTATTTATGTATTTTTTTTTATCAATTGACTGTTTGATCACAGAATGAGGAGCATTTTCTTCATAATCAAATCAAATATTAGCTTTGCTGACACGCAAATGGGACATCAATGGAGACTAGCCTTTACGATGAAATAAGTAGTGTTTGTTGCTGAATGTGGATGCTGTGAGTGAAAATATAAATAACTTTATTCAAAACTACTATTCAAAAATGTCTTTGCAATTCAAATGTCACCTCTCATTCGTGTTAAACTTTGCAGCTCGGTCGTCGAACAGCGAGCAGAAAGCAGGTGGACAAAATAAGAGACAGAATTTCCATTGCAATACCGGGCCTACAGTAAATACCAGTGTGCTGTAACACACAGTGTTTGACTTTCTGTGAGACAATCGTGAATGTTGATTCAACCTAGTTTGTAATAGCTGAGGGCAAATATTCTGTAAGTGTCTCTCAGAAAGTGTTGAATTTCTGTTGTGACTGTGGCTCTTTTTTGGAGGGGTCTCATTATTTGAGAGTGTCCCTTTTTCTACGTTACATAATCTTGCAGTGTTTTCACAGCACCAACTCAAGCGGCAACGTCGAAGGCGATACAGCGCTAACAGCTGAGCATTAGTGGAATGTAACTTGTCCTGTTCCATCAGAACAATTTTAAAGGTACTTCTTCTACCTTCTGCTTCTATATCCATTACAGTTTAGAGGCAAATGTTGCACTTAAACATTAAAGTGACGACCACAATCATGCAATTACATAGATTATTCTGAATTACAGAATGTTGCATAATGATTGATTTTACTTTTGCTAAAAGTATATTAAGAATGTCTTGATGCTAATACTTGTTATCCCTCCCAGCTCGTCAAATATGGCAGATGGCCTTAAGCCCCCTCTCGTATCAGTTTTGCACGTGAAGTTAGCACTAGTACGTTATACGTTATATGCAAAATCTGGTTAGACTTTCAAATAAAGCTTGCGGACAAACCGTTCACATCTTGTGACAGATTAACACTTTCTGACTGTTACTTGTGTTGTCAACAACCACGGTTTGGTTAGGATTAGGAAAAGATGCTACTTTGGGTTAAAATAACGTCAGTCTTGTGACTTACCTCACGTAAGTTATGTAAGTGACACAACTCACATTGCATACACAAACGAGATGCAAGCTCTAGTCTACAAAGGGAAAGTTATTGGACGAGAGGGGTACTTCAAGAACTGAAACATGAGGGGTAATTATAGCGTCAAACAACGAAGCTGAGGGCCTCTGACCAGGCTGCACTATCTGACGTGTCGGGAGTGAGAACAGGCTGTGATTGCACAGTATAATGGCTGTATGAATGTGACACCATCCATGTGTAGATTGGTCTGCTACTCGGCTGGTCAAATTACGCAACAAAGCAAGGGCGTCTGCGACTGCACAACCGAAACAGGAAGCGGCATTGTTTTACCCGGTCGCTATCTCAGGTAACGGTGGAGCAACTGGAATAACTGTGGAAAGATAAAAAAAAAAAAAATGCTGATTAACACAAAGAAGGCGAAGATGGAGAGTGATAGAAACCGAGTGAAGAGAGGGCATTCACTCGATGAAGACGGTGTTGTGTCAAAATCTGTTCCCCTGCTGGTATGTGTTTCTCCTTACCACTAGGATTTGAGACGGTTCAAAACTGGCATTCTTTCCACTCGATCGTTAAGTAACAAAACCTGCTCACTTATTTATACAACTGGGGGTTTATCTCCGCCTTTTCATCGCAGATCAGGATTTGAATGTCAAAATTGGATTCTTATGTGCTTTTTACAGTTGCCAGGCTGTTAGCATTAGCCGTGTTGCTAACGCTGTGTTTGAAACAGTGGCATCTGTGATCTTAAAGGGGAACGCTAAGAGGGTTCTAGTTCCACTTTAAGTAAAAATTTCCAATGCTAACAAAATGATGGTATTTCTACTTTGACTTAAGTACAACATTGGAGTACTTCCTCCATCTCTGTCGCTGAGTCAGTGCTTACTGAAGCTGAACAGATTCTTTTTCAAATCCGTTCACTTTTAATGTTTGTTTTCTTACCATGGGATCCCGAAGATTTCCCCGCTGTAGTTTGCCGGCTTTAAGATACCAAGCCAAGCGCCCCAGGCTGCGATGCACGCATCTGGGTTTAACTTTTTTTTTCCTTCTACACTACTACGCACCATCATTAAAACTAAAAATCAAAACCGAAAAAGCGGGGTGACACTCGCAAAGGAACCGTCTGTCGGCAAATGTTCAAACACATCTGTCCTATTTTCATCACGATCATCATATACTTAACGGGAAAAAAAAGAAAGCTGGATCCACAGTGTGATCCCACGTCTGCGCGTTCTCCCAGCGCTCCATCAGTAATGAGCGCGATGTTACCTCTCCGTTACCTCCATATATTGAAAGGGACACTGCAGCTATTGTATCAACACAATTACATGCCTCCCACTCATCTGATAAAGCAGCAGATCTAAGTATTTGAGCTGAGAGAGAGCTCGGGGATATATAGAAGGGCAGGACAGCAAGAGCAACGACTTCATCTGACTATTCTCATGTTGCACGTGGGTTGAACATCTGCGGTCCAACAGCAGAAATATTTAATTGCAACAAACGCTGTCCAGATTCTGTTATTTAGTAGATCTGGTCGTGTTTGTTTCTTAGCTACAACTGTTTGTATGCATAATTTAAGAGCTCTCAAGGCGCAGCTTTGCCAAGCAACTCTTGTAATTTTCTGAAAGTTTAGTGCTTTCTGAAGAGCCTTCCTTTTGCTAAAAGGAGGGTTTTTTTACATAATTATTTTGCATAATGGCGCTGTAACAATATGCGCAATTATCATCAATGTATTCCACAGCTGTTTGTCTATTTCTGTTCACCGTCAAGGTCGAAATCTGTGCTGCATTTTAGGAAAACAGAAATAATGCAGAGTGTGCGTGCTCTTGGCTTTTGTTTGGACCTTAAGGCATGCAGATTTCGTAGCCCATTCAGAGGCACATCCTCTCTGCGCCTACTTTTAGTGCGTCTGATGTCACTATCAGTCATCTTCATGTTCGCAGCACAGTAGCCAAGGAGCCAAAAGGAGTAAAACCCCGCTGCGTGATGACATTCAGAAGACTCTTCTCAAATAATGGAAGAACCTTTTGCATCTGTGTGTGTTTTTTTGCCTTTGGCCCAAGGAGCTATAGCCCACCCACAGACCTACGCCACACAATTTGTGTGCTGCAGTCTGAGATGTCTCACATGCTCTGAATCAGGGATGTCTTATGAAGAAAAAAAAAAAAAAACCTCTTCTGCCAGGACCCAGACTGGGTAAATTTAGTCTCGCTCCTCGCTACTTCCCCTGTCAAAAGGAGACCCATCAGAAAACAGGCCTTCCAACCCAAACTTTAGAATCCCATCGAGTCTTTTACGCTGTTCACCTCAAGCTCTCAGTCGTGAAAAAACTGGTAAGTCGAGTCCCACAGGCTGGCACAGTGTGGGATTGGGGTCAGCAAACACATTATTTTGTCAGAGCTCAAAATATATAAAAGTTTTTAAAAGTATACTCAAAAAAGGGAATGATTCACTCTTCTCCAGTGATTAAAAGTCAGCCCGGTCGGCGGGCTACAATGTGAGCAGTAAATATTCCTGCAAACCACAGATACGTCCAAGTTCATACACGCCTTGGCTGTGTACATATTGACATTGTACAAAGCGTGCAAATCATAAGTCATGTTCGCATAACATGTCTACCTAACTTTCACTGTGGGAGGTGGAGGGGATGGGGGTGGAGTTACAGCCAAAAAGGCAACCGCAGGTCAAGTCTGCTCAACAGCTCAGGACCTTTCCATCTCCGGTCGTGGTTACGGTGACCAAAATAGGTATTTTAAGCCCAACCATGATGTTTCACCAAACCTAACCAAATGTTTTTTTGCGTTTGAACCTAACCACACCATAAGCACAGGTTTGTGCCAAGAGAGAAATAGAATATTGAACCTAAACAAACATAAAGTCGCAACCTAAACAAACATAAAGCTTAAACTTATCTGTGGTGTGCAGAAACAAACTTAGCTATTTGTTCTGGCCATTTGTTCGTAATAAATATAAGATTAGAAAAGGAACCCCACGCCTTTTGAGAGTACATTTTCTGTGTCAACCCTTTTCCAACTCTTTACTGAAGCTCTGATATCCGCACTGAGTGAAATATTCAAATGCAGCGCTGACAATTCAATCAAATAGAGAACTGCTATGAATGTCCCCAAAAATTACACTGACATATTTAGTATCTTTGAAAACCTGACTCGATTTAAATTCCGGAGGAGATCCCAGTGTTTGGCTGCACAGCAAGGGCACATAATGATGGACCCATGGTGTGTCGGTGGAGTTTTAAGTGGAATTTGTAGTTGATGCAAGCGGACTGGCCATACATATCTTTGGCCTTGGTTTTAATTTATGTTTCAGTGTTGGGTTTCGCACACTAACTGCACCACTGCAAGACCAGATGTATTGTACGCAAGGCCGTATCGAGCCTTAATCATATTCCCAGATTGTAATTGCGATCTTTGAATCACTTTGTGATCTAGAGCAACAATGAAACCGTGTCCTACTGGATGCTGAGTGACTGGCCGTGATTTTTGTTCCATCGATCATCAGTCAATAATGTTGATTTGGCTAAGCTACGCCAATCCTTCCTACAAACTTCTACTGGGAGCAGATCCAGAGTCAGGCGACCTTAATAAAATAAAGAGTTGCAGTTTGGTTGGGTTTAGGCAAAAAAACTACTTGGTTAGGTTAATAAAAAAGATGACGTTATGTAGTTTAATGTGTTGTGTTCCCTACCTTACAGATGTAAGATAAACAAGGCAACCCTGACTTTTAGTTACACAAGAAACAAACACCCGTGTCCTGGGTAAAAATCACATCTTTGACCCATCCATCAACCCCAACCTCCAGCCTGCTCGGACTCTTTCACTCACTATTACTTTATCACCTGACATTTTCTATGCATGATATTTGGGCACATCTGCTCTCCGCAGGAGTTATTGGAAGGACTGGCTCATCACCCAAAATTGGACTTTGGCGTATGTGCTGCACACAATTTGAAAGTCTGAATTTGTGTCATTTGTATGCAAATTGAAGCGACAGGGCTTTTTTTCGGGACAATCTCAGCCCTGTCATAAAATTAAATATATTGCACCTTTGAAAGATTGAAGCAGAAGATAAATGTTTAAGATGGGCATGCCACATGCCGATCAAAATAAAACACTAACGTGTTCCAGTACTTTATCATTGAGAACCATGTATAGCAACCCTATGGCATCACTGGTCTGCTGAGTGCTGAAGCACCCTGTCATTAAGGGTTATTCCACCTAGGTACAGTATGTACTACGGTGTCCTAATGGGAGACACAGTTGAGTGCCCCAGAGTGCACTCTTGGTCAGACAAGTTGCTCCCCAAGGGCCCTTGTAGTTAGCATAATGGCTCCTTTAGCTGGCCTAATTGCCCTGTAACTTCTCAAGGGCTCCTGTGATGTAGCCAAGTGCCCTTTTCATTAGCTCAGATGGTGTTCTGGTGTGAATTTAAGGTAAAGAATAATAAACTCTAACGTGACGTCTGACACGAAAAGGTTGATTTTAAAGTGCAGCCTGAACTGGTGGCTTTTGCAAAAGAATAAATTGAGGAAACCATTCCATAACAATTGCATTTTAAGCATCAGATCAGTGTATTGTTCATGGAAAGGACCTCTAGACTATAACGGAGTTGGATGGCTAAGCCGCCAAAGGTCAGTTTGATACTTTTGATAACGCTAATCGTCTCTTATCACACAGCTATTGTTAGCATGAAGCACCAGACCTTGGAGAGCCAAATTATCCAGGGCACACATGAAAGACCTGGGTGTCTACGCTCTTATCACCTGTCCCCTAAAATCTTTCTCAGCCTCAAAAGAGATGCCTTCACGGTTCTTTACCCGTGTCGAGTCTTGAACTTTCCCAGCACAGGTGCATAATGTGGTTGGACTTGTTGGAAAGCGGGACAGAAACATGGGGTTAAATGGGTCGAATCAACAGGATTTAAGGCTCATGTGGCAGAAGGACGCCGTCTCTCTTCGGCTGTAAACAACCTGGATGGCATTTACATCCAGTGTGTACTTTAAAAGCCGCCAGTGACGATGAGAGCCTTGAAATGTGCAAAACACACAGCGCGGTTGATATTTGCACATGCTCTGAAAAACCCTCCGATGACAGCGCCTGTCATCGCGCCATCCTGGAGCGCGGGGTCAGCTGCTTCTGCCTTTTGTAAGCAGAAGGACTTCGCAGACAAATAACACTTCCCCTACCTGAGTTCCAAACCCTGCCTTTTGGACAAACATGCATTTAAGGCTGCGCTGAGCGTGATGACAGGATCATGCTAATTTCCCTCAATGAATCAGGTTCAGGCTTGTAGAGTATTTTGATTGCCACGCTCTGGCAGTTGAACCTGTCCATGTGGTGTTGCACAATGAAGGCATGCAATGTTTTTGTCCAATCAAAGTCATGTGCTGTTTTCAGAAATCCAGCACCTTGGGATCACAATGGTCCATGAGCAAAATCCTAAATGTATAAGGTACATTAAACGCTGAGGCTTTGAACACAGTCGTGGATAATTAAAGCCAATTTCATGTCTAAGTGACATTCATATAAGGCATGAAACATGTTCAACAACCTATGTTTTTGACCGTACACAGAACAAGCTACTGCATGAGGCTTGTTTTCAACTTTGCTGCTCTCCCTGTGGTTAGCGGTGATTTATGGTTGGTAATAAGATACTTTGCTGCATACTGTAATTGTGTGAGAAACCTCCGTGAGAAAAAAGAAACAATAAGAGCAGCACTCAAGGTCACCGTTTCTTCGAGGACAACATGAAAGACTTGCTCCAGTTTCACCATCTTTGTTGGCACATTCCTGGCACATTTACGCTAAATGTCACGAAAGCAACGCACAGTGGAGTTTCACAGTCGTAATTATCGTACAAATATTACAGGCACTTTCAGATGGTTTCTTTCGTTCACCCTGCCGGGGCTTTGTTATTTCGGCATGGGTGGCGCTTTGTTTCCAATTCCACTTTTACACAGTTATTGTGACAAGAGGGCAAAAGGTGAAAAGCGTGGCAGCCAGATGCAAAGGCACTGCAGGACAGGGAACATGGCAGGTGTCGGTTTTGATCCCGTTCCCCTCAGGGTGACACGCTTCAAGTGTATGACAGAGTGTAAGAAAACAGGTGCCAATGGCTACCCCGGCAGGATACAGAGATCTGACGGGAAAGGACAGAAAAAGAGAAAGGGCGCGGCGTCATTTCCTATCGTTGCAGCAAGGCTTTCTTTCGCTGCGACACATTTCTCCTCCTGAAGAAATCTCTCTGAAGCCAACTCCCTTTTTATAGTTTCACACAACACGCGCACGCACACACACTTTGAGAAAAATCACCAAACGCGCAGCAAAAGTTTCCGAACACTTTGGTCCAATGCGAGCGCTCAAAGACAATGCCAGGTTCAGTCTCAGTCCCACACACATTCATCAAGGCAAAAGTTTGCCACATGGGAGTCCGGCACCTTTTAATGGGAGCTGATTGAGCACACCTGTGATGTGTTGTGCAACGGCACATGGGAAATGCAGTTCAGTGTAAGTTCTTAACATATAGGAAACCTTAGAAATCACATGAAGACATGACCATGAAAGACAACTGATACATATACGTAAGAAGCTGCAAGAGACAAGAAAAATAAAGTTTTGTATGGGCATTATGGAAAACTGCTACACAAACTATACATCTCCATCAAGCTACTTATCATGATGTAAGTTATGGTTCAAGGAGAGTTAAAGGTACAGTTCACCTCAAAATCAAAGATCCACGTTTCTCCTCTGCCCCTGTAGTGCTTTTTGTCCATCCACATTGTTTTGGTGCGGGTTGCCAAGTTTTGGAGATATCAGCCATAGAGATGTCTGCCTTCCCTTCAATATAATGGAACCAGATGGCACTCGGTTTGTGCCGCCAACAAAAATAAAAAATACATTCGGGAAAAATTCAACAGCAGCGTCTCTTTCCAGAATTCATGACCCGATTACTGAGAATAATCAACAGACCTTGTTGGGAGAAGTTTCGTGGAGGAGCTATTTTCTTTCAGTTGAAAGAAAGGAAGTTACACAATTGAAGTTTGCCAATTTAAAGACACATTTTTCAAGTTAACTGATCAGTTATGTTTCAGAGAAGAGACTCAGTAATAGTTATTAGTATTAGAGTTTGCGTGCTCAGTGAACTAAGTCATACCAACATGGCCGTCACCTCGGCACAGAAAAAAGTAGGAAAATAGGCGAAAGTCTCAAGAAGTCTGGTCAGCTGCAGTTGTGCAAAAGGAGGGTTATTCAGTTTTTGAGCTGGCTCACCAGAACCTGAGGAAAAATATGCATTTTTGACATATGGTTGGACTATCCCTTTAAAAACACACATCATTTCCCCACACACCCTCAGCACCTCTAGGAAATCTGATGTAACTTTACATCACCTTAACCATCACGCTTGAAGAATTCGATTTGATGCCGACCCCCCGATTCGATGCCGACGTACGCCGACGACCGACCATTACATCTGTTCAACCATTTCAAAATTACACCAACCAAAGCAAACCTTCCACATAAAATACAGTGCACACTGGAGGCCCTCTGTCCTTGAGTCGAAGTCAAACCAACTTATCTTGCACATGCATTACTCATGCTGCCCGAACCCCATTGATCTATTATTGAGCCAAAATCTTATTAGCAATCCAATCCCATTTGTCATACAGTGCCCTTCCCTTCAGCATCGGGCCTCTTTTTTTTTTTTACCTGCGCCGCATGACTCATAAGTGCTATATGAATGATCCTGATAACATCGCCCTTGTGGAGTTCTCTTTTTTTCCCCTTCCTGTGAACACCTGTTTGCTCTCGAGAGACGTTCATTCGACACCATTCGTCCTCATGTGAGACCGACGCATCCTCTACCGCACAACTGCGACAAAAGATGACTACCTGGCCAATATCCTGCTTTATTGTTCACCTGGGACAACTTTTAATTAAAACCTAATACTGCTTTTGTGTTTCCAACAAAGGGTCCCGTGCTATTGTAATCAGGCTGGGAGCCACCTCCGCCTTTGTGTCGCGTCCTGTTATTGACTGGTGATCTATGAGCCACTTCCAGGTAACACAGCGAACGATGAACAAAGCAGTTTTTGGCTGAACGGGTGGGGGCTGACGTAAATTCTGGTGAAAGAGGACAGCTTGTTTCACTGATGGGGCGCCTTTGAGAGAGTTCGGAAGGGCCGCGGGGTGCGCGCCCTCTGCCACATGGTACCTCGGTCTATTGCTCTCTGATTTCTGCTTTATTCCGCCTTCGGTGCTTGTCACTCCGAATGTCTGCCCCCTCCCCGGCTCTGTCTGTCTCCTGGCCTCCATTCTAGCCTATATTTTTCCGCCGGAGCCGCGTGCAGACTGTTTTGGGTCATTGTGCAATCGGTGGCCATCACGGTTCAGTCGTCCCATCAGTGGACGGAAGTGAGTTGCATTAATTGCCGAAACACACATGCACATACGCTTTCATACAGAGTGTTTTTCGCGTTTTCCATGCAGGTGGATTCCCAATTTGCTGGCCCAATATAAAAATGTGCACTCAGGATCTCCATGGCTGCTATTCATATTAAGCATCCGCAGCTCAGGGGATGAGCCGGGGGGGGATGTAATATGTTGGCACAAATTAACACGAGCGTATTTTTGTCTTGAGAATTTATGAAAGATTAGAGGGAGGAAATGTCATTTTCACTGTCTGCCTCAGACCCTATATTAAATTTCATCAAGCCATTGCAGTCTTGAGGGGAACGTGTGATGTCAACTGTTAGTTTTGGTCGCCCTCTGCTGGCGATCTGACGCACCAACATTTGACACTGAATATAATCTTTGGAACTAAACCTGAAGCACATAAAACACCACTGGTTTTGATCTCGTCCCTGCAGAACAGATATATTCTAAATTATAAGTAGTTTAACCTTTCCTTATAGAGTTTAGTTTAGAGATACCAGAGGGTATGAAACTGTATTTTATGTATCAGTTTCAGCGAACCAGAAGATGTCTGTAGTTGTTGGAAATAGGTGCTCTCATATGTACTTAATTTCTTTAACATCTATTTTTTATCCAGAAAGATGTTATAATACAGGTTCTTATATTTCAACTAGATTAGCACTCACCAAGGTGCATGCAGCAGTCCATAGGTACAACATTGAAAAAAACAACTCATCTTGTATTAATTTGACAGAAATCTGATGAGCAAAAAAAATAAACCCTAACCTTAATTTCTATAATAAATCAAATTTAATTATATTTTGACAGAATTGTGTTACACAAAGTCATTCTGCAACTAGAATGGCACTGAGTAAAGTGCAAACCTCCACCAAGTCCCAACAGTCCCCTTTCAATCAGGCCTTAAAAACTGCTTAACCATAATTTCAAGATGTTGGATTTACAACAAATTGTATTTGATACCAGCCACCCAATCTTTTTTTTTTTTCATCAAGATCGATGAATTAGTTCCTGAGAAATTAGCAAAAACGCTGAAAAAAACACCCTGTCTTGCAATGTTAAAATTCCTAGATCTGTCTCTAAGATTTGTGGAACTCTTTTCAGTATTTTTCTGTAATCCTGCCCACAAACCAACCAACCAACCGACCAACAAACAAACAAAGGGACACGGGTTCAAACATAACTCCCTTGGTGGAGCTAATACAAGGTCTATGGTGGATTTACACAGCATACAACAGGTCCAAATGAGGACAAACACACCTCAACATGATTTTAACATATGCTCTAGGATACTGATAAGTGTAAAATCACCTGAAACAAAAACTCTTTGCATCTTTGTTACCTCGAATTAGCCTTTTATATCTACTGAGGGAGGTCCACCACCACATATTACAAACACTGGCTGTGGAGAGGACCTTTTGCATTTGTAGCAGCCACTACATGTGAGGGTGAGGGTATTTGTTAGGGTATTTTAAGGGTATTTCGTTGGTTACAATCTGCACCACCACCGCTAGATGCCACCAAAACCCAGTGGACCTTTAAAGGTGCAATATGTAAGAATTTAAGTTTAAAACACTCAAAAATTGACCAAAATTAACAACACACTGTGAGGCAATAACAGTTTTGAAGCTGTGATGTCTATGAATTGTGTTGCAGTGATAGAAGTTAGCATGCTAACCAGTTAGCCTGGGCCCATAGCAGTCCAAAGCTCCTTTGCTAGCGGTGTAAACACCAAAACTCCCCCAGTGCCCTTATTTTCCAGTCTGGATCGCTAGATGAACAGCTAACCGAGCTAACTAGCTTAAAGCTAGTTAAAGTTATCCTAGTTATTTGTTGCCCCGGTTTGTTTAGCGTATTGACAGGTGGCCAAATTTTACATATTGCACCTTTAACTGAAACAGTGCTGGTTTAAATCCTTTATTTGGTGGTCTCAATACTTTAACAGCGCATTCTCCGCCCTGAAGGAATAAAAATGTCCTGGCTAACTATTTTGGTTCTATGCCTAAAATATGTTCAAACTTTAACAGGAGTACAGAAAATCAGGCCTTTAAACAGCCTGTAGCCACAACCAGGACGCCATCAGTTTAAGGCCAAAAGATTTTATGGGACAGCTTCAAAAGATGAGTAAAAGTGTCTTCAGGTGGGGTTTACTTTCCAGGTCAGCCATGAATGCGAGGAAGTCATCCGTAGAAAAAATGCCCTGCAGCGAGGTTGGCCGCCCACACCAAACCTGACCCCGTCAGACTGACCCTATCCGCTGTCAGCATTGTATGTAGTTGTGACGGCAAGCCCTCGACTAACAGAGGACTCTTGGAGGCGAGAGCAAGAGACTTAACTGTCATCCAGCAGCTGTCAAGTGAGCCACATGTTCTACTGAGCTGGGAGGGAAAACAATCGAGCTCAATACTCGGAATAGCTTAACACAAGCACCTACGTTCATTACTGGCTGTGAAGCAAGAGGAAACTGCACGCAGGTGGGTTAAATAAACAATTCTATCTATTTATAGTCCAATTCAAACGATGCACGTGTGTGCATGTGTCTTAGCAGGAAATACACAGTGTGTATGTGTGTGTGTGTGTTTTTGGCTCACTGGACAAAAGGCAGCAGCAGCAGCAGCCCTGAATTTCATGCACACACACACACTGACACACCATCTCTGGGCCTCAGCTGCAGGTTGCCCTCCACTGGCAATTACTTTCATCCACAGACTGTGACCAGGAACTGTTACCCTTGGGGTTGGCACACACACAGGCGCACACTCACACTCACACTCACACACAAGCGCACACACCGCAAACCCGCTGAATGCTGATTCTGGGCTTCTGCCTGTGCAGCTTTGGTTCTGACTCGGGCCCTGATCCCTTCCTACACAGTGGCAATCCTCCTAAATGCACCCTGATGGCTGCGTGGTCACTGGTCCATGCCCGGCCACGCTGGTCGCACTCATACGGACGTGCGCGCGCACACATGAACACACTGGTGTGCCGGGATCAGGCTTTTAGCGCCCCAGATATACACGAACGATGCATGGCGCGCACCCACAGATCAGCAAATGCACTCATATACAAAAGACACACACAGCGGAGGCAGGAGCCTTGAAGTGCCTTCAAGACAATTAGAGTGAAAAGCAAATAGTGAATGAGGACTTCAGGGAGAGGGGATTAGGGCGCCAGTGTTTGGCTCCAAGGATTAGTTCAGGGGTGCAGGGTGCTTTAAAAGCAGGAGATAAGCTCTCCAACAAGCAAAGGTCACTCACCAAACAGATTGAGTTCTTAGCAGGGGATGAGAGGAGATCTTAGCGGCAGCCAGGTAGAGCTCAGGGAAGAGAAAGTGCGTGCGAGGGTTTGCACATGTATCAGCTGCACGTATGGAGCTCGCATCAATAGATGTGAGTCCAGGCGGCGACCTCCTGGGACGGCAGGAAACCCCCACCCGCTTCTCTTCTAAAAGTCGAAGTCAGGAGTTCAGAAAAAATCCTACGTAGTCTTACAGTGTAGTCGAGCAGAGTTGTGTCTGCACTGCCCCGTGACTCAACAGCAATATCCACAACCTGTTTCATTAAGAATACATGATGGGGCCCCATTTTCAACAACCAGCGCAAGCACTGATCAATAGAAACACGTTTTTGCCTGCCCGTGCGGCGTTTTCAAATGAGCTAACGCAACGTGAATTGTTGGTATTTCGGTGGAAAATGTCTTTCCGCTGCCACTTTTTATCCACGAGGGCAATTTCAGTATTTGGAGAAAATGCACAGCAATGACAAAGAAGGCGTAGAATATATGGAAAGCATTTTATTTGATCATTCTCTGACCCGTTCCGAAGCTTCGGTGTCACAGTCGGCATCCAAAATGTATGCGCTTAATGCAGGAACGTTGGTAGAGCGGCATCTATTTATCATTAAACCATGGTCAGGGTTCAATTAAATAGTGATTGGCTCCAACATTTCAATTAATTACTGATATACGGACACCCATCGCACTACTTAAGATGTTTTATTTTCTTTGGCAAGTGACCATGGTATAAGCGGAATAATGCCCTTAGAGGTGTCCATAATCAGGAAATAATGGCCTCCACATCGTCCATTAATTCCTGATAATGGACACCTCCATGGGCATTATTAATATGATTGATTCTTACAGCAGCTGTTGTTCACAGCTGCTTTATGTTTCAACACCCTCTGATCTACGCCGCAGCACGAAAGTTTGGAATTGATTGGCGACAGTCAGATGGGTGAGGGGACCACTCTATATTACTGAATGGTCTTTCAGGGTTATGCATTGTAGAAAGTCCTCTCTATCTTCTTTTAAATGAAGGGTTTGCAATAGAATCATGTTTTATACTCTGTACAAAATGCTGCCCAATGCTTCAACCAGACTGACCGTTGAACAGGCAGATCTAAGCATGAATATAGAAGAATTATCAGGAGTAGAAACTGTATTTTTATCACGTCATATAATGTACAATATAGTGAAACGGCTTTTTCATTTTCTGCATTTAACCCATCTCGAGGGAGCAGTGGGAAGCCGACATACTGGAAAGTGCCCGGGGTCCAACTCCAGATCGATGCCAGTACCTTGGTCAAGGGCAGAGAAAGGCACTGAAACCACCAGTCATTGGTACAGGGAATTTAAAGTTTAGCATCAACATCTGTGCAGATCCAAACAGGAACAGGTTCCAGCTTTAGTGTCAAGTGCACAGTGATATCTATAACAAGCTGGAATTGAAGGGTAACTTGAAAAGGAAGAGGAGACGTGTGGAATAAAAACAGTTCTGCTGACAGTGTTATAGGAGGGCAATGCTAACCAGTAGACTGCTTTCCAAAATCTAGTCGCTACATTACCCACAATGCAACTTAACCACTGAGTGACCTCATCTGAAGCAATTGATCAGATTCCTCTGGAGCCACAAAAGGCTTTACACTACTTTTTTATTCCCATACACAGCAGTAACCTGAAAACAAACTTGGTGGGGCCCTTTTAGCCTTTAAGGGTAAATGCTGTTTTAGCAAATTGACTGTTAGTAGAGGATTAGCATTATTGGAGTTGGATCACAGAATATCAGATGAACATACTGTGGACAAACCAATCACAGTTTAAACCTATTCAATCTCATTACTGAGTAGACTGCGGAGGACCCAAAGAACAACAAATTCCCCAAATATTCAGAGACCAATTGCACCGTTATGGTTCAATAATTGGTCAGGAAACCAAAATTATAATCAAACATCATTTTCATTTGACATGACATTGACATGACTAATGTCGCTCTTATATGTCTTCCATGTCGCCATTTCTCATAATTTGGATGCAGCTCGGTAGTTAATCTTGCTCTGACTGGTTGACCTTTTCCCCAACTGATAGGTTGTTTGAGCATGGTAAGAGGGAAGTGCCTGAAAAACAAGAACTTTTTTCAGACCAGATCAATAGCCATTTGTTGTTTCGCCAGTACTCACCTTGAAAGGGGCACTATGTCATTTTGGAGAAGAAATTTTCAACTCCGAAATTCAGTATTTCTTCCATAACTGAACAAACAAACTCTTCAGGTTTTTTTATGCTGACAAGAATAACAATCACGCATTGAAACCAGACTCCTAACATTCACGCCATTAACTCCAATCCGCAATCAAACACGCACCCCAACGAGACGTCTCCATTCAAATTCCAGCCGGCGACACCTGCCGACCCGCCCACCTGCCTGGCCCCCCCGCTGCCACCGCAACTCGGGAGGCCCACTGGGTTTGTAACAGCCGGCCTTGTTTAGCTCCGGGGACAAGGTCGTTTAAGTGATAATGAAATCGTCTCATTACTGTAATGAGACACATTCATAATGAAGGTGATTTGCCCAAAAAACACGCACACCTAACTCACATACACACATGCGCATGGCCGCGGAGCAATAAAATACACACAAAACAAGGCGATCCACACGGAGACATGCGTGCTCCCGTCACAAGCGCGGGACTTCAGACGCAAAAATCTGCCACCTAATTACCCAGCAAGCACATCATAATGTACAACCTCTCGCGTCGGAGTCACTGGCTTTTTCCCCCAGATACGGTCCACATCAGTCAGAGAGGAGCTCTTTATAACTGTATCTTTGTATTAGTTCATGTGTTTGCTTTCAGCCGCCGCCTCAAAGCTAATTACGCCGCGATGAAGTCTTAGGCTGTCAACGGCGGCGCTGGATGCGGTTCGACTCTGGGTCTTATTGTTGCGGAGAGCGGGAGAGACAAATATGTTCTAATTGGCAGGGCTGCGCGTATGATGGTTTCTTCTTCGAGCAAGTTTCGTGTCTGTTGTTATGAGGGATTGTTCCGTCTTTTGTAATCCTGCGGTCCAACCGTATGCACTTTCTTGAACATTTGACCAAAAAAAGACCCTGACATTCACAGTAGATGTATGTGTTCAAATTAGTTTACTGAAATTTAAGGGTCCAAGATTGAGGAATACGAAGGGTTGAGATCTCTTGATGGGATTTAAATGGGGAAAGAACGCCAAGGATCAAATGTTGAACTAAGATGTTGCATTGTGGAGTTGAGGGGAACCCAGGGAGTGATTGTACACAGCTTAATCACCCTCCACTTTGTAACGGTGGTAAAGACAAGAAGGAGAGGAAACAGAAAAAGGGGTTTGCCCCGGGGAGGGAGTTGAGAAATGCAACAAACAGGAAAGAAAGACATTCAGGAACCCTTTCACAAACTTTGGGTTGGATCATCCGAGCTAAAACTAGAAATTAATTTCTAATGTTAATTCTTCACGTTGATTTATTAAAGTTTTATCTGATTTTACCTGTGGTACCAACGTGGGCACCGCTGTTGCCAAGACGGCGTGAGCAAAAAAGGCTACCTCCTAGGCCTGGCCACTGTCCAAAGCAAAAACAAACGGAAGAATCACAGTTTAATCTCAGCGCTATGAAAAGGCAGAGTAAAACACCCGGTTGTTGAAAATAAATAGGCAGGCTTTTGTTAGCTCGTACTCTTGAATGCTGGTTTTGAACCATCTGACGTCCCGCTGATAGGGGTTAACATAGCAGGGGAGCAGGATTTGACAACAACACTGGTGCTCTCCATTGAGTGAAAGCCGATCAATTCACTCTTGTTTTACCTCAGTTTCTATCACTTTCCCTTCTTACTGCCTCCATCAGTGGGTTCTTTTTCTTTTTTCCTTTTGCACGGTAGAATTTTTAAAGTTATTCCAGTTGTCCAGCCTTAATTTTCTAGGAAAAATCCATCCTGGTGGCAAACTGAATAGCATAGTGAAAGCGGCCATTACACAAGAAAAAAAAGTTTAATTGAAACACTCTAAATTGCTCCGTTTTATTTTCTAATGACCTTTGAACTCCTTGTGCACTTGTTTCTAAGCAAAGGCAGCTAGCCTTCCTTGCACGGTTGCGAGCTAGCGTGTGAGCAAAACATTTTGACAGAAATCCTACGGTGAAGTGTGATCATTAACCTGAGGTTATATGCAAATAAAACGATACATGCATAAACATGTCAGCATACACAGTGAGTTTAACCTAGCAAAGTCCAGGCCTGTTGAACAGAAATGCTAAAATAGGGAAATGGACTCATAAAAGTCAATGTGGGGTCAAAAAAGCTCCACATATTGGCTCTGGAGGCCTAAAATGTCCAGTTATAACTACTTTCACACATTTTGTGTAATCATATTACTATAATTACACATAATTGACTTTGGTTCACAATGGAATGCTACAAGGAGGTTTGTTTTGGAGCAAGAAAGATTAACTAAGAATGACGCTTACAGTTCCTTGTGCTAGAATGTGCTTTTATCGAGCCAGATCTCCTGTTTGCATAATATCAAAGTACCCGTCCGGGTTGGACGAGGCAGATGAGATGCAAACTCTTGATTACACCCTGTGACTTTGGGCTGAAGCGTGACATCGCAAGCTCAGCCATCTTATTAGGCTTATTGAGACGAGTAGTGTGGAGTAAAAAGTCCTTTTCTGTCTTTTAAAGAGCAGTGGAATATCTTTATTTTCAAAAGCTGCAGGGGTGAAAATGTTGGTTGGATAGACAGACACCCTGAGATGGGAAACCCCAAGTCTTTGTTTTTCTGAAACTGAACAACTTCATTGAAATGAGCTCCGTATGACGAGAAGATGTGGAACTAGTATTGAGTTTATTTTCCCTTCTAACCGGCAAACGACTGTAATTCTGCCAATTATCTTAGCCTTGGCTGGAATAATTACACATCTTCCGAAAGAACTGTGGAATCAGCCTGCCTGATATTACTTCGGGGATCTGCCTGAATGTGCTTTTTTTTCAAGAAAAGCGAAAGCGACAAAGTGAAAAAGGCAGCGTCGAGACGCGGCGGCACAGTTATCACGAGCTGTCAGAACACAAAGACGTTAAAGTCGAGAGACGGGAGAAGTGGGTCGACACGAGACGGAGGTCCGAGGGTCCGATCCTGGCCTGTGAATTTGGACGACTCCCCGCCCAAACCCTTCCATGATTTCCCTTTTAACCCAGCTTGAACTACCACCACCTCCCCACCCCTGTGCAGTCGTGTCACACACGCTGTGAATCTGAAGGGTGCTCTGGCGGCGACAGATTTGCAGGCCGACCCCCCCGGGTCAACGCACCACTCGGGAGGGATTTCACCGCATCCACCTAATATCGCCCGAGGCTTTACGGATGCACTCGGAGGCTCGCGCTTAAGTGTTCACTTAATTTGCTCACCTCTCTTGAGTGAAACCCCAAATAAACACTTTTGGAAGCAGCGTGTCGGGCCGCGTTGCCGACACAAGGGGGCACTGTTGGCCCTCTGAATCCCCGACCGCAGAGCACCCAGGCAAGTCAATCATACTGCAATGCCCCCTGGAGTAAGTAGCCTATTCTCTGGCACTTGTTCATATATAAATAGTCCCCCAAGGAGAATATCCTATAAATTGCCTGTCCATGAGTAAAAGGGATCGCAATTAGGTCTGTCATTGAGACCGAAAAAAGATTGAGACCTTATGTCGCTCCGCGTCGAGCACATGACCCTGTGTCTTTCGCCGCCGCGCATTTATTCCGCCTGTTTGTGTCTTCACCCCGCGACGGCGAGGGCCACGTCAACTCCATAACTCACCTCTGGTCATAATGGCCGCCAAATGTCCCCCCATCGCTCACGAACGGGGGGCCCCGTTAGCTTGTCAGGCACCCTCCCCGACAGACATCTCTTTGAGGAGACGCGCGTCTCGGCGGTCACGGTTGTCTGTCTCGTATCTGTTGCGTCTCGCAAAGCATGTCGGATGAATAGGCGCGCGCGGGGCTGTCGTGTACCGAGTCGCGGGGCGAGGAGATGAAAGCCGAGCGGGGCCCCTCGCGGAAAAACACACACACACACACACACGCTGGTGCTGCCAAACAAGTGAGCATCCATGACAGATGCAACAGAGTGAATGATGGGAATGACTAAAAGGTACAGTCAAAGCTTGAAGAGCGCCGCGTGTGTTCCCTGCAAAACTATGTCTTTATGTTGCGTGTGTGCATTACTCCACACGGGTTTGTTGCTCGCCGTCTGTGTGTGCTTCCCCTGTATGCGTGTGTGTGTGTGTGTGTGCTCCCCGCAGATTGCTGCTCATCTGTGGTTTATTCATCCCCGTGGATAGCAAGGGTGTACACGCTGAAAGGAGACATCAATCATTGGGCGGGGGGTAAAAATAGATGGGGCCTCGGCCGAATACAGATGTGTCTCTTAACTCCGAATGCATTTGCAAGATGTCGGAGGGAGATAAAAGACGGGGCGAGAGCGATAGAGAGGCAGAGAAAGAAAATTAATTTGGTCCCTTTTCTTTTTATTGTCCGCGTTCAGCCCCGGAAAACGCGTCGGTCGGTCGGGGGGGGGCGCTCCCCGATCCCACACACTGCGAGGCTCCCGCTGTCCATATCAATTAGCAGCATTTAGCTGGTCACACCACTGCGCTACAGATGACTACATTTCCCACGTCTCGGCGAGGCAGATTGCCTCCCATTATTAATGGCGCCGCTGGGGAGGAGATAGTTGCTGAGTGCTACGCTGTGAACCTGCAGTTTGAATTTGTGCCATGAGAGTGCTGCGGAAAAGAAAAGAAAAAAACCTCCTCCTCCTCCTCCTCTCCTGCAAAAGGTCATCTATTCAGATATGGAGACTTTCTTTTTTTTTTTTTCCCCTTTCTCGCCAGGTCGTGCACATTTTGATCGCGCGCTTTCTCAAATGTTTGGCACAGTCGCCCCAGCTGTGAACGCGTTTCTACTTAAAGGAAGTGATGTCAGCCGTCAGACGTGCACATATGTGGAGGGGGGGGGGGAGAACGGAGGGGTTGACTGATCGATCCTGGCGTGGTGTTAATAGTTTCAGTGATGGAAGGCGCGAGTCCTCCCCCGGCTTTATTGATCATGTGCCAGGGGGCGCGGGTTAATGCTCAGGGTTTTTTAAGTGCTGCGGGGCAGACGGCGGCCAAAGTCACTCCATGAAAAAGAGCCGCCGGCGAGGGGGTCGACGCGTTTTAATCCTCGAGTCGAGGGGAAGGAGTTAAACGTCGCGTGTCACCTTCGCCTAAAGTGACTCTGAGAGTGATTGGACAGGGGGGCTGATGGTGTATGTCACCGTGGAGATGCATCTCAGGGGAAAATGTGATAAATTATTACATCTGTCGCCTGTGAAATTGAATATATATACTGTCAATAGTCTTTTGAACACTTAGGGTAGGTATATAACAATATATTAGACAGCAATGATTGATGAATTGTTCTCTCTAATTGGAAATAAAATCATTACGGTGACTGTCGTCATGGTTATGAAAGAGGAAAACCAGTTATAAGTATTTATTTACAAACCCGCCCTTGTGAATGATCTTACTTTTTCCTGCAAAAAAAATCCAGCCCTGACATAAGTGATTTTCATGCCGGATACGTGGGAGTACTTCTGTCTAGGACGCATTTGCTTCTAAGCTCGTGGTGAACTTTGGATGAGCTTTATGAGCGCCGTGCAGCAGCGACACATTACCAAGCTTGGCTTTTGGGTTGTCAACCCACTGTTTGGTTCCCTGAATAAAACATGTTGCCTGGCTTCAAATGTCCTCCACCACCGCTGATCGCATCTTGCATAATGTTTCATTTTTTCTCTCGTTTGGTCATGACTGAATCCTGATTTGTGCTGCATTATGCAAGGCAGGGGCCATCAATTTGAGATGATTTGAGATATTTAGATCACATGTACATAAATTACAGATGGGATTCTTTTTTATGAATTAATCGTAAGCATACCGTAGAAAAATTACCGTAAGTCTAAGTTCAAGTGTTATTCTAAGAAGATTTTTCTCACATAGGTCGCAGAGAAAAAGCAGCTTATTACGAGCAATAGTTTCTGCTCGACGGTGAACTCTAGTGGCTATAGAAATTATCACGGCGGCAAAGGAGGAAGTCGGGTGATGTGGTGTAAAGAGCAACAAAGTCCATATTTGGAGGAGGTCCGGGTGGACGGTTGGGTGGAAAAAAGACTCTCAACCCGCTGTTGGTGTCCAGTGTGAAACCAAAAGTCAGCAGTGAGTCGTTCCCATCAGTAACGTGATTTGAGTTACATGTGGGTATTCGAATTGTAACTTTAAGTAACAGTTACTTTAACCAAAACCAGAATCTTTCCCTAATCCTAACCAATCAGTTTTCTTGCCTTAATGCCCAATCGTTTTTCTCGCCTAAACCTAACCGAGTAGTTTTCTTGCCGGAACGTAACCGAGCTTTGAGCATAGAATTCATGAAACCATTGTGAAGAGAGGAACGTGCAGACTCTTACAATTGAAACGGGGATGGATTGCACTGGGAGGACGCGGAGTCCGGTTTTAGCATCATCATTCAACACCGTTAAGGTGAGTCACGACGACTGCGGTCATTAATAAACCCTCCCCGCCCCGTTGATGACAACAGCCGGTTTCCCTATTTTGATTGTTTCCGCCCACTCGCCGCAAGCAGCGGGGGAGGTACAGAGTGTTTCTGCACCTCTCTGCATGCCCTTGGTCAGAACAAAACGCTGTATTGTCTGTTTTTTGGAGTTCCACCAGAAGTTCAGAAGGCAATACGTTTTTCCGAAACTGTATTGTCCTCTCTAGGTGAACGACACTTTTAGAACATCCGTCCCACAAATCTCACTGTCCGCGCTCTATTCTCACTTTCTAACAATGCTTCAGAAGTCGGTGCTCTTTCAAGGAGATGTTGTAATAAATATATCAGAAGTGGACTACAACAGAAATATGCAGGTCAGACGAACTTTAATCACGTCAACGTCCTCCGGTGCTGAGCGGTTTTGAGATGCCGGGGGCTGTGTGCCGCACAGACATCCCGGACGCATGCCGGAGTATTTTCTTTTTGGGTCACTGGCACTGATCAATAACTCCACCGATGATATGTTATGGTCATTTTCCGTTATGGGCCGCCATAAATCTCCCTCATTGCCCCTTTAAACGGAGTCAGTGAAGGAAGTTTAGCGCGAAACATCGATACAGGCAATGATCGCCGCATTTCAATCCCACCTGAGGATTTATCATTCCGAATGTGGCGCGAGCGGCGCTCCGAGGCCCGAGGGGGAACGCGACGAACCAAACTTCATCTACTTTTTCTGCCTTTTTTGTTGGGGGGGGGGCGTTATTAAACCGCTGATTCAAGCAGCATGATCGCTGGCAGCACACACCTCCACTTAACTTAACGGCCCTCATAAAATTAACAGTGGCAATAAAACACATACCGCGGAAGTATGTTTCTAATGACACCTGGAGCCCCGCAGGTCATTTACGTAGGAAATTATATAGTAAAATATTATTGAAGCCAACAACGGCAGGAGAAGGGGCTCGGTTTGAAACGCGGGGGGTGAAATTTGCATCCATGTCGCTCAAACTGCATCAAGAGGAGAGGCATTTTCTCGCAAAGGCGTTTCTTTTTCTACACTGCAACTGAATCAGACCTCAAAACGCGTCACACATGTGGTTATTGACGCCTGTTCCACATCGCTCTCTGAAGACGGCGGATGGGTTGTAAATTGTGTCCATAGGCTTCCTCGACTGTCGGAGAGAGCCATTACTCAGGGCAGAAGTCTCAATATGTTTCAGGAAAACCCAGGAGGAACATGGAAATTGAAAAATCATCGGCACTGCACTGCAATGTGGAGTAAATGATCCTATGCTTTGGTGAGAGGAGAGAGAGAGAAAAAAAAAAACCTTATCTGTTGCTCCTCGTCTTGGGTGAGTCATTAAATCCCTCGGCCTCAACGAACATATGTTTAGGCAGCAGAAGCTATTTTTAAATCTTCGCTAACATACAGTACAGTACAGTAGTGTCCATCGCTGATTCCTGCCCCTCATGTCTCATATATTTCTATAAGTTCTGCAGTGGCCACTACAGCTCATTATTTTCTTCAGTAGCGGGGTTCTGTTTTAATTCAGAACCTGCCCGTCAACGTGCCGGTTTCCCGGACGATCTTTGATATTTTTGGCAGCTGGAGACGAAATAACAAGCCCCGCTAATTGCCAGGGAGCAAACCATGGTGTTAACACGCCACGGCACAGAAAAAAAAAGAAGAAGAAAAAAACCCCAATCAGCGACAATTACAGGAAGAGTGTAAATTTATCACACAATGCCACGCTGAAGGTCTCTGACGGAGGCTACAATGGCATCTCGCGGGCTAAATGAGTGGTGAGCAGGGAGAGCATGTGAGTCTCGGCTCTTTTGAGATCAGGCCACGTGACGGTATGAGTCAGTTGTTGTTGGCCTTGAGGAAAACCAAAAAGCCTCTTTTTTTTATTAACTTAATTCCTACCCAGATACAAGCTGTCTGCTGGACTTAATATATGATCCGAGGGTGACTCATGCATGAGATTATTATTATGAGTAATACGGTAGCTGCTCCTTTTCATACTCATTATTTATAATCATACATTTATGTATTTGTAAGCCTTATTTGGTTAAACAGGGCCAATATAGTGTGGTTAAATCAAATTGTTGCTCTGTTACAGTGTGACCAAAGGTTCAAAGGTTATAGCAGGTATGACGCTGACCATGTTCCATATCTAAGTTTAGCATCTTAGCATGCTAACATTTGCAAATTGGCACTAAGGTGCGGCTGCCGCTGTGGGAATTTAACTGACAAGCTGCTAGTTCAGCTAAAAAGCTGAGAGACGTGTGTTTTACTTTTGAGTCTAAGTTAAGCTACGCTAAGTCAAGCAATAACCTTGTAGTGTGCGACAGTGCTTCAATGGATCAGTAGTGATCTCTCAAACAAGTTTTCAAACTAGCGCGAAATAAAGTCACTAACAAAATAATACCATAACTGACGCACCCTGGTGGCACTTTCAAGGATTTATAAGCGTTAGCTAAGTGGGCTAAGCAATAATAATAGTTTTAGTAGGATTACCACAATAAGGTCGCTAACCTAGATCTTAATGAATGAGTCATGCACTCTTAGAAAGTGGGTTTAGTATCCTGTTCGCATGGATAAAGCCGCTTCCGGTTAAGTGACAGGACCTGCTGGAGGTCGCTTGCATAATTTGCTCAAGGTATCATTACAAGGTGGATAGGAACAAGGTGGATAGGGTTAGCCCTCACAGGTCTGAGACCATGTTGTAGCTGTTGATGTCCGGTTTAAACCTGTAATGAAAGATTTGTTTCTTCCTTTGGCACAGCAGAAAGAAGCTGTGAACACAACCATGACATATTATCACGCTTTGAGTTGACATTGCAAGCTCGCTAGCAAACATTGTTTACGCATTCAACAGACGCGGAGCAAAATTAGCATTCATTTGGGCCACAGGGCAAATTTAGGCTCTGGTTTGCTCTCTACTGTACTAGCAACAAAACAAAATATGACCCAGTGAAGAACTACAAGGCCA
Organism: Lagodon rhomboides; assembly: GCA_039737535.1. Taxonomy (NCBI): domain Eukaryota; kingdom Metazoa; phylum Chordata; class Actinopteri; order Spariformes; family Sparidae; genus Lagodon; species Lagodon rhomboides. Next base: position 7,116,617 of record CM077807.1, read on the forward strand.
CGTGGACTCGACCTGCATTGAACACAGTGCCAGACCAACTTTGCTAGCCCTGTAGCTGCTAAATTCTTCACTACTTTCACCAGCTAGTCAATAAATATTGAAGCAGTCTCGATTGCTAGCATCCAGTGGGTTTTTAGAACGTTTTGTTTTAATTGCTTAAAACAGCTGCCTGCTGGAGAGCAGTGAAAGAGAAGCTGTGGGCTGGAAAACTAAAACAATGGGCTGAAAGGCTCGAAAACATTCCTGGGTAACTGCAGAGTCTACGTATTGATTACAGCTGCTTTTTTCAAAATTAAATAGAAAGAAACAAGCTAGCATTGCTGAAGTATTCATTGTGTGTCACGAGGGACAATGCGGCGAGCCGAAAAGCCTCACAGCTAGGCATGGTTAAATAAAACAAAGATCGAAAAACACAATATTTGCTTTACAGGGAGTGGTAAATGGCAGTTTCAGACACCAGTGAATATTCTTTTTTGTTTTTTTTTGCACAATCACTGGAAGCCATCACATCTCTCAAAGGCAAAGCATTGTATTGTGAGAACAAAAAGTAGTCTTTTTCGCTCTCACAATATGGGGGAGTTTTTGAGAGCATTATTATGACTACCGTCGACTATTAGAATTCTGATGCCTGCATGAAATGGGCGATGGCAAATTGGAGGGGATTTTTCAGTCTTATTTGCTAGCAATTGAAAAACTCCAATACGACTGGATCACATGCGTTTGCATTTTTAGAAGAAACCTATGCTGCCATCAAGGACAAGACACTTCCATTGCTAAATTAAGGTATAAGAATGACAGTGACGCATGGAAAGGGGTTGCAAGAGTTTCCGGTCACCCCAACCAGCATGTTTATGGACCGTAGGAGACCCTAATACACAGGACAACATGCAACTCAAGCATCTTTATGCCTTAATTTCACTTACTGCCTTGAAATATCAACATAATGAAACTGCCTCATGATCACATGTAGAGTCGGGGTCTGCAGAAAATGCAGTTCACCGACCGACAGCAAGAGGGCATTACAAGCTTGTGACACGAGCCGGAGAAAATCTGCCTCTCCAAGGGACGGTTATGTCATTCTCTCTCTCTCTCTCTCTCTCTCTCTCTCTCTCTCTCTCTCTCTGTGCCTGTGCTCAGCCACAGGAAGCTGAATTCTGTATATTTAGAGAGGGAGAAACAATAGCCTGATCTCTCTGGTGTTTATGCTGGTGTCCCATTTTCTGCCTAACCACTCCCGTAGTCCTCCGACACACTGTATCGCGGCGCTTACGCCATTGTCATTGAAATCGGCGTGGAAGAAGCCCGCCGTACAGTAAACACCGGGTTTAAATTTAGCCTGGCAACCTCCACCTGGCGAACGCGTGCAAGAAGCGCTTATGGCGGGGAACGGCTGGCAGGTTTGAGGTCGAAAAGAAACACACACTCAGTTCTGAGAACTCCCAGCATGTCATTGACTGTGTCTGAGCGATGCTCTGGTTGTCTGAGCTTATGACTACACAGCCTTCAAATTCCCTGCCTCTCATCTCGATGACTCAGGATGGGTGTTAGTTTATAATGAAAGGAAGTTGTTAATTCTGACAGAAAAAAAATCACTTTCTGCCCTGTGCTCTTGTCTTAGCCAATGCATTGGAAATTGACATAGTTCCTCCCCTTGTTCTCATTTCTTTACCCAAGAACCATGAATAATTTCTCGACAATTTTAGTCGTGTAAATATTCGTCAAAAGAATTAGCTGTTCTAGAATTGAAACTCCGAGAGGATGTCAGCTGTTTCAACTAGTGGGTCTCATTTTAGTCCATCTTTAAATGCAGATTTAAATTCAATATGACGGAGGAAAAAGGACATGCTTAACTTAGTTGGACAAGATGAATGGTGTTATATACCAACTCAACTGCTAAAATAAATGTGGGCAATGGACATTTCTGCCAACCACAGATATGTTGAAACTTTATATTTCATTTGGTTTGGAACTCAATGTTTCTTTAGGTTCAAATTACAATTTTACGTTGTGACAACACAGTGTTTAAGGTCTGGTTAGGTTTAGGCACAAAAAACACTCGGTAAGGTTTAGGAAGAGATCATATTTTGGCTTAAAATGCTTTAAAGTTAATGTGGTACATAGGACAGGTATCAGTGTGAATGTATCAGTGGAGTAGTTTTAGCGCCTAAACCTAACCACGCTATTGCAACAGTGGCACATGAAGATGTAGCAGCAGGTAGCTCCTCCAAATTATGCTACATTTTAGTTTGTAGTTTTAACCCTTATTTTGTTTGGCTTTATTGTTGAAACATGTACTGCCTAATGCAGAAATACTATCATCATCACTGGAGAAGAAAGCAGACGTTTTGGATTAAAGGTTTTGGGACCATCATGACCAGCGCCTTCTTTCGACTGTCCAACCTGACCAGCTGGGCTGCCCCATGTATTTTTAGTGCCGAAACCTAAGCACTTATAGCCTAGCTAAGTAGTTTAGGTGCCTAAATCTAACAACGTAGTTTTAGTGCATTAACCTTACCAAACTGCAAGCTACAATTACACTAAGCTATGCTACACTACGAAGGTCCAGTACACCCATCACTGGTACGCTGCAATGGTCATTTTGGGAGTCAGTGGCAGTCATCCTATTCAGTCATTTGAAAGAGTAAAACTTAGTCGAACCGAGCTATGGGGAATGTTCCATTTTGGTTTCCTAAAAAACACGGAGCAGGGAAAAAAAAAGAGGCAGTATCGATTGTGGAGGGCAAAGTCAGGAAACATACTTTATTGCTGTTGTTCACAATCAGAAGTACAAAACTGTAGAATCTCAATTGATTGCACGGAGGGCTGTAGCTATACATCACTACAGGTGCAAGGCCATTTCATCCTCTTGATTAAGACACCCAGGGGTGAGGGCTTTAAAGAGAGGAATTGTAATCACCAATCCTTTGAACAAGAAGGTTATTTATATCTCCTTCTCTTCTCAGGGTTTCAAAGTCCCACATGTCTGTGTGTGTCTTGTTGGACGCTGAAAGCTTGCCCAGCAACTGGACTGCAACGGTCCTCATCACAAATACAGCAGTGCTGCTGTTTTGTACACGGTTAAAGAAATGGTTCTGATCTGTATTTGAAGGAAGGTGACGGAGATTAAGAGTAGCAAATACCATCGACATGATAAACACTGATAATATATGATGTGACAACATTAATTAACTGTTTGTGGGGGCTTTCACATCTGTTCAAGCTGTGAATAAAACAGTATTATATGTATTTTTGTGAGATTTTTCCATCAGTGTGATGAAGTGCTTTGATTCATCGGGCTGGATTAGCTAATTGTCTCTGCATCTTCTTCTATTTATCTATTTATTTATTGTTTTGCTGCATTGGCAGTGGTGTCACAAAGAAACAGCCATACATCTTGGAAAAATCACAACAGAAACAAGAAATATTAAGAATGTGAAATGGCATTCATGCTTTGATTTTGTCCATATTACACACTCCTGCTGTGTTTTAGGGATTTGAGTATTAACGTTCATCTGTTCACAATTAACATTAAGGAAATTGGAGCTGAGCTCAATAATGATACACAGTTTGTTACTTCCTCTGTAAATGTTAAATTGTTATTATAATAAAAGACATCAAAATCAAATAAAACAATCACAATGCGATGACTGAAAATAGTTGGTTTCTGAGTTGTTAGCCTCATGAATGCTGCTTTTATAGGCCCACTGTTGCGCTTAACATTGGTGTTTAATCAGCAACACTGTACCGATGTTGATGTGTTCACTTATTGACATACATTCCAAAATGAATTTGCAGGGTGATGCGAAAAAGGTGACTGAGCTCCATTGTCATTGACTGGAAATCGCTAATTTTAATTGTTTCATTCAGACTCATAATGCCCCCCCCTCCCAGGAAAAGGAAAGGAAAAAATGATGGTAAGCGCTGGGTAGTAATAGCACCTAATTGTGGCCGATTGCATTGTTTGGCTCCAATTTGTAAAATTCATGTTTTGTTTCTTTTGACCGCATAATAGTGGATGTGAATAGCTTTCATATAATCATCAAGCATATTTGAAGCAAACCTTTGAAACGTGACAAAAAAAAAGGTAATGCAAATCTGTCGCGTTTGTTTTTACCAATACTGGAAGAAGTATACGTTTCTTCGCATTTTGCCATCTTCATCAACCTTTGTAATGCAATACCTCAAAATGAAAACAAAAATAATGCTTATAGACACACAATTATGGAGATTTGCTGCTCTGATTATACTGCTGGGGAGTAAACATACTGTGTAATCAATCAATCAATCAATCAATCAATCAATCAATCACTGAACACCTCCACTTGAGAACTGTTACGCTTTAAATGTGATTTTGTAGGCAATGCCTTAAAAGTTCCAATCACACAAGTTATTTCAAGTAGGGTTGCACAGCTAATTATACATTAGTTTGTCCTTGAAACATGCTAATATCATATAATATATATATATGATTGCGCTTACACTTGAATTAAGTCTCCATCTAGGCTCCAACAGTATCATGAATTGAAATTGAATTAACTTTTTGTGTTCTTTTCTAAGCAAGGGGCAGGAAAAAACCCTGGTCACCACCTCTTTATGAAGGAAACTGATGAATGCATCTGCCATTCTGAACAGCCAGTGCCCTTGAACAGGAGCCTCGCGTATTAGTCAGTTTGGTCGCATTAGATGAACACGTACAAAAGAGTAGAGACTTCAGAAAAACAAGCTGATGAGTTGGAATACAAATTCTGACAAAGAGGCTACCCTGATGAATAAAACGGCACAGCTCGACTCTCTCAAATGACCCTGATGAGTGTTTCTAAAAGGGAAAAACATCCCCCAGACAGTCGTCCCAGATGTTGGCAGCAATACTAAGTGAGGGTGAAGCAACCATCCAAAAACTGGCACATTTTCACCTTAAATCTGATGCTGATTAATGAGTGAGGTCCTCCCCGAGGAGGTACACAAAATGTCTTCATAATCTGAAACAGACTTTCTTGAAGTCTCATTTGATTCCTTGAACGCCCAAGCGTTATTTGATAAACCTCCTTCAGGCAAATATCAATGTGGCTCCTGTGTGCCCAGTAACTGGAAAAATAGTGATAACAAAGAGAGCTATGTCTTCCAGTTTGTCGTTGATTTAATCAAAGGCCAATTCAGATGGTGCTAAAGCAGATATTCAGATAGTCATGAAACAAAAGTCAGAGCAAATATAAAGAAATGTAAATTTTGCTGTTCAAGGTAAGACTTGCTTCAGCTTGCTTATAGCATCACAGTGGATTCAGTGTGTGACAAATGTGATACTTACCTCAAATGCACCTCAGTTGGCATAGGACCACCCAGGTAGGTAGTTAGACTTTCAAAGTAAAGGCTCTGCGGTCGAGTTAGCAATAATACGTAGACTCAAAGTAAGGCTTCGGGTAAAACAGTTGTCATCTTGACTTATTGCGAATTTTGGGATGTTATCAGCGTTGTCAAACGGTCGCAGTTTGGTTAGGCTTAGGCTTGGAAAAGATCACACTTTGTGACACATGATCATAGAGTTACATCTCTTATGCGTGTTGACTTGCTTACGTCACATAAATTAAAAACAAATCTTGACAAAAGGGACGCAAAATCAGGTCTCTAGCACCCGCTTTATTACTTTGCAATGGGTTTGGATGAATCCATATCAAACTAGAATGTCCCTCAGCAGAGTGCATACATCTGCTGAGGCCCACCTGTCCTTTTTAAACAAACTAGCCTGATCCAACATCGAATAAAACATCTAAATCCGCTGGATCCGGATTTGAATTTGAATCTTCATGAAACGCACTCACACATAGGTACCAGCTACCTAAATTTGCCTGATTTTCTTTTTTCCCCATTAATATCCATCCATTGAAAAAAAGAAAGTGGATCCTACCCCTTTATCTGGATCCACACCAAAAGTCAAAGGGGTCTTTTTCTGGGCCGAGATCCATCCTTCATCCAAATTTTGTGGAAATTATCCAGTACTTTTTGTTTCAACAAACCAACCAACCAACTGACCAACCGACAAACAGGCACAGGTGAACACATAACCACCTTGGCGAACACAATAACATCTCATTCACCTCATTCTCTCAGAGCCCACCCACGATGTCTGTTGACGCTATAGCAGGGCACATTAAATTAATCAACGTAGTCTAAAGGCCCTTTGAAATACGGTGCAATTAGTAGGCCCATTCTCTTGCACTTGAATTGTGAGAAATCAAACTCAAACCCTTCCCTTTGCTGAAAATAAAGGGTTTATTTTGGAGCTGAAAAAAAGTCTATTGAATTGGTTAGTAAACTGACAGAAAAATTAAAACAAGGCATCTGAATGTGTCAATGCATGCTTTGGGAAAAAAAAACAAAACTGTGATTGACATTTTTTCTTTTACTATTCTCTGACTTTGGTCGGACCCAACAGTTAATTGAGAAAATAATTGACATATAATTGATATGTAAATGAATGTTTGTTGCAGCCCCCTCTGTGGCAAATAAAATACCATTTTCTCATTTTGCTTAATCAATCCATTCCTTGTCTCTCTGTGTACATAAACAAGAACACAAACAAGCCGAATCAATCTCTAACCTTTCTTAATGGAAACCTTATCAAAATAAAATCATCACAAATTGCACGCGTTAAGACTCGCTGTGATGGTGGTGGATGCCATACCTTGTAAACAGAACCGATTAATCATGGGCTGATTAAAACGTCTGAAGATTATAACATTAAAATGAAGCGGCGACGTGAGATATTGCGGATAAAGACACCCCTGTGGAGGTTTCACTGTAAACAAACACGCTTTTTATTTACACCCAACATTTATCACTGAAACGCTGCCGTGTCCTGAAGGCCTCGCAAACATGTTGGAACACGCATTTTTCTCTTTATATGCAAATGGTTTTTTAAGGGTTCTGAAACATTTCAGACGGAGGTGCTGTTGCTCAGACTCCTGTGAAGCCCCGGCCTTGCTTCTTCCCATAAGCCTCCTCTCACTTTAACAATGGGGGGTCAGCTTTTGCACCAGGACAACACTGACGGTGAAAATAGAGTATTAAGCCTCGCTCAGATACATTTGGTGCACGGGTCATTTCAATCCAGCGGGGTCAGCCTTCCTATTACCCTATTGTTGACTTTATGTTGAGTTTGGTTGGGGATTTTTCAAGATTGAGTTTAACCATTTAAAACTGTGGTGAAAAAGTAATTCAAAGTGTGGGCATCTTATGTAAAAATACTTTCTGGAAACTTGGGCCTCGATTTAAGAAAAATTGAAGACTAGAATTCTCAAAATAAGCCTAGGAATACAAATGTAAACCTGAACATACTGTATGAACTGTAGCAGTAGGTGAGATGAGTGTTGTCATTAGATGTGGTTTCAAGGGGCATACAAACCCCCAACATTATGCACATGAAGTGAACACCCTACTGCTGAGTAGCAGGAGCCTTTTTTCCCCTCGCAAATTGATGCAATCAGCTCTCAGATATGGACACTTCACTGCACTCTGTTTGCAACAAACAGAATCTTTAGAATAAGCCTTCTACTAGCATTTGGTATTTTTCCTCTCTTGTCCCCTCGGAGTACAGTGTATCCTCTTGTGCTCCCCCTGAGGTAATGTGCAGGCAGTCCACTGCATCTCAAAAGTATAAAAATAGCCTTAGTAGTATTTTTTTGTTTTGTTGATACTGTGTTGTTTGAGTTTTTCTTGTTAGAACCACAGGAGGATCAGCGACCACCTCATGGAAGCTAATGGGGGAAGGAAGATTGTAAGACTTTGCTGTGATCTCTCGAGTTACTGTACTTCACACCAAACGCCCAATAAAATGCCATTTTATTTTTTACAGTTCACTACTGTAACATGCACTGCATTATGGGTATCGTGTATGACTTTTCATATATTCCACATTGACTCACTGAACATTAAGTATTTGCAGCATTCTACTATTTCCACAACAGCAGTAGTGCTACTGTAGTTGCAGTTGAAGACGGGACTTCGAAGAGTGTATCACTTAAAAAAAAATTAATACACTCACATAGCATAATTTGTTAAGTTTGTCTGGTTTGACATATTTTTGCAGTGGTGTTAATAATTTAACGAAAATTGTATAGAGAAACAGGACATGAAAATCCTTTCATCCATAACATTAAAAATGACTGTAGTTATTATACTGTAAAAGTAAGTTGCAGTAAGGTTATTATACTTTTAAGAAAACATCTGTGAAGTGTATTCTACTGTAAAATTAAACTGCGGTAAGGGCATCATACTGTAAAGCAAATGTTAAGGAGCAGCAGTCGCTCACTAGCAATGGTGTTGCCAGTGAGTTACTGCGAAAATACAATAAAAAGTCAAACAGGAAAGACAGAAAATGTTAAAGATTAATTGGTCATAATGGTCTGCTACTTGTGTCTTGTGTCCAAACGGTTCCATCAAACTTCCCAAAAACAGCCCAGAATATTTGAAAGGACAGCGCAAGTTAACAATGGTGCAGATTAAGTCTATGAAGACTCTGTTGTTGACCCCGTTGTCTAGACAGCTCCATAAATAGCAGCCGATGGGCCAATCCCGCCTCCCTCAGTTACTGTTGCTAGGTCGGAGCGGCTTGACAATAAGAAACAGAGCGACACTTGTCCAGTGTTTATTTGATAGTTTCTAGGAGTCGGGAAATACAGCTTGAAGAAGTCTACTGCTGAAAAGGATATATTCCCAATGTTAAGTTTAATGAACATGGCAAAAGGTCAAGTTTACAGACCGTGGTGCTGACCGTTAACTTGCCACTTAGCTAGCATTTTGCTACCAATAGCTCACATAAGATGTCACTTAACATTGTAATGTAACTTTTGAACAAACAAGGGTTCTGTGACGTAGTCCGGGTGATACGTGAAAAAATGACGTTGACTTTTTCGTTAAAGCCTGAAACTTGGTAGAGCCTTATAGTTTGAGGGCCTGAACATTTTCAGATATGGAGCCATCGCAAAAACACCTTGTGGCAGCCATTTCCGTCATAGCTGAGTTATGTAGTTTGCGCCATATCTCCTGAACCAAACATGATAACACAGAAAAGGTGATGTCTACCCCAATGTTTTGATGGTCAAGGATTACAATGATACTAAATGCTACATCATGAATTGACAATAAACACTTTTGCCACCAGAATAACTGGATAAAGAATTCCTGCACATGGTGGCTCCTACAAGCTGCTCCAAAAAACCACAACACAATGAGACAATTGGCAAAGTTGCCAGAACAGACGTTGGCTCAGTGTATCGCCCTGCTTTCAGCTCTTAAGCTTTTTTTTTTTTTTTAATTTTCTTTTAATAGCAATTCCATTAGCATCACACAGAATCTCCTCTTCCCGCGGTCAACACAGCTCCCGATGTGTGAGCAAAGCTTGGCTAAACACATCCCCGGAAAGCTGATATCAAACTCGACTGTGTGTTTAATGACAGAGGCGCCTTTTTCCGCTTCGAATGTCAGGCTGTGTGCTTGAACGTGCAGGTGTTGGTGCTGGCGCGTTCACACGAGACGACGAAAACAATTCTCACATGCGAAATGTGCGAATGCATTAGAGATGCCGCGTATGCAAATGAGCTTTATTGTGCCTGGTGGAGGTTCGTAATGCGTGTGCTCGCATGTCTTTGTGCGAGTGCCTTTCGCACGTAGGTGGACGCCGAAATTGTGTCTGTTTCAATCACGTGTTGATTGAGGGCATTGCTGTCATCGTGGCCGAGAGGTGCTGAAATGAACATAATGTTCTGATGTGCGAGTCATATATAAGCTATAGTGAGCAGTGTGTCACCGAGGCCCCCTCTCTCAAGGCATACTGCCGGGGTGGAACAGAGTCGAGGCTGTGACTTGGCGCACCGCCTCTGTGACTCCCGCTGGGGCCCTGAGCTGTCTCAGTCGCCCGTCAGTCCGGCGTACGTGTGTGTATCTGTGCACGCTGTGCAGATACAGCGGATGGGGAGCGCGTGCTCGTGGGCGTGCGCCGCGGCGTGTGTCACCGCGCCGGAAGCAGAGCGGAATGTGGCTCACGGGAGAGCCAGCAGAGAGCTGTCACAGGAGGGGAGGCAGCCACGGCAGCGCGCCCTCCTTCCCCTCTTGCAGAAAACACACACACACACACACACACGAGCGCGGAGATGGCGAGGCTTGCAGGCCGGCCCACGTGTTTTCTGTCACCTAGTTCACTCATTTTCCATTCGTCCGATTTGTACCACACGGGGTTTCGGAAGACCAGGGCACGGCAGGATTCAAAAAGCAGCGTTCGAATGTTCTGACAGACCCTTTTTGCACACCCCCAACCCTCCAATTTTTTTCTCACCGCCCACCACCTGTCGGTCACCAAATGCAAGCAAGAACGTGACGATTCCCGATGCTTGCATTACTCCAGCCGATCCCGACCCCCTTTTCCTCTTTCTACTATCTTGTCACTTAGCCCTACAAACCGGTCTGCTCCCTCCTAACTTCTTCATTTTCTCGACTTTCTGATTGGAGCCGCGCGAGGCCCCCCGAAAAGGCGAGAATTCAAAAGCCCCGACGGAGATTTTTCTGAACACCTCTCTCTGAATCACACTCGCTCGTTGTCACAATCGATGACGTTAGCTTAATCAAACAGCCCCGGCGCCGCAAAAAAAAAATGTGACAGTTTACGACTGCCGCTGGATAAACTAACTCCGCGGCTCCGAAATGCCACCGCACGCCGGCTTCAAAAGATAGCGGCTTTTTGAAGTGGCATGAAGGGTCGGTAAGCTGTTGCTAGCACTGACAAGCAAAAGGATTTATGAGTTGCAATCCAAAGAAGAGCAGACGTGAGAGGGAGGGTAACTTCTTGATTGCAAAAGTGGCTTTTTTTCCCCCCCAGTGGTCGTCTGACCTCAGTGAGTTACAGTATAGGCTAAAAAAAAAGGTGACAATCTAAAAGGGGAGTTCAGCTGAAGGATTGACACTCCGTCTGGGTGATGTCAAGAGATAAAAACTGCGAGCGGCCCCGCCGCTGATGAATAGACGACCAGATCTGTGGAATCACACAATGCCGCTCTGAGCTTTGCACTGAAATGAGCTTCATATCACCGCGTTCTGAACCAGATCTGAACCAGAAAATGGGCCTTTATCTGTGGAAAATCACCCGGGGTGCCGCCACAGTGTTGACACAGTTCATCTTCCCTTTCATTGTCAGCGGAGGATAAAATTGCTCTACCCAGAGGTCGGCTTGCACCCCGTCACTGGAGGCATAGACATGTAGACGCTCAGTCCGTCTGAGCTCAGAAGATGCTCAGAACACAAGCAACACGAGCAACCATTTCTTTAACATATGGCTGCTTTACCTCCAGAGCCGGAGAAATGTGCTAAGTGCTTAGTGTAGAACAGATGAAATACACCGTTCTCCATCCCTTTAATTCACATGTGGATAATGTCTTCCATAGGTATAAATCTCCGCCTTTAGGAGATTAACTTAAGATGGGGAATGGCATAAATAATGGTCTTGGTAACAAGACAAATTGCCCAAATAAAACAGTCATGCTCCACAAAAATATGCAATAGCAATAACTTCACTGCCCAAGTGGCACTTCTGGGCTGCTTTTTATGTTTGCTTCCCCTGAATACAAAGTAAAGCTCGGCGGCCATATGTTTAATGGTCGGGCATCGTCCCTACCTTTTAAGAGCGGTTGTTTGAAACCGTTCAAATTTAGAGCAGCAGGATGAGACGACGAGAAAATATCGCTCAGCTTTATCTCCGAGATGTGTCGCTTTCTGCATCTTTAAACAGCTCGCTATAAATGGACGTCTGCCGCCACATCATTAGCCAGCGGAAGGACAAGAGTTGAGCTCAGATTGTCAGATCTGAGAAGAGCCTCGAAAATTGTTCCGAAAAACAATAGAGGAGGTGGCTGCAGCAGCATCAGCCAGGACACTGCGGTATTTTTTCGGGGACGTGGTACATTATTTTTGTTTGGAACCGGCAGTTCTAGGAATCGGATAAAAAGTGTGACGAACAGATACTGTGAGCTAAGATAACTCTGCATTCATTTGCAAAAAAATTTAGCATAACGAGAGACTCGGATAAATTATAAGCACTCTGTGACATGCTGGACTTTTCTTTTGTATAATACTACAACCAATACTGGCTGAAATCATGGCTTGATCAAAAAGGCACTTGACATTTTCCCCATTAGTCTACATCCTACCTGATATTTATTTTGCTTGATGTTCCAGGATGAAGTGAAGAGCCTTTAAAGATGCACTGACGCACGCTTTGTCTGTCCAATTCTATTCTAACGACCTTTTTTCAGCTTTTAGCAATACCTTAACATGTAGCAGTTAAAACAGGCTCCGCTTTGTTTACTGGAAGCAAGTTTTAGCACCGCTTGGACAGTTCCAGGCGCCGTCGTCAGTGCTGTTGGCCGTGACGGGGTCAAGCGCGCGAGCAGTCAAGGTACGGAGCCGTCTAGCGCAAAAGACAACAGTGTAAGACATCTTTAACTTCGTGTGTGACAATGAAACCGTCCAGAGTTACAAAACAAAAGGTGTGGTTTCAAGAAGATTTCTCGTCATCTGGCAGAAACGGAGATGCAACACCTAACAGTGCAGATAAAACACAATTGCAGAAAAATGAGGTATCACAACTCTTGCAGCGAAGACCGCTAGGGTAACACTTTCTATGAAGCCCATGTCTATAATGCAATATAACACATCATTAACATACTTACAAAGTATATATAACATATATAATATGTGTATAATGCACCTTTAGCACTGTATAAACATAGTGAGCATAATGAGCAGTTATGAGTAATAATGCATCGTAGACACTGGTGTAATCATAAGTTATGTGTTGTAATAAAGCATGAAGATTCACAAGTGCTTCTAACTCTGATTTAAAAGGCTAAAATTGCATTATGATGCATCTTGAGTATACTCGTGATGCATTATAATGCATTATGGACATGAGCTTCATGGGACCAACCGCCTCGCGCCCCAGCAGCCTCTTGGATTTTCCCACTCCAGTCGATCTCCTGTTGAGAAGAAGGTGAAAGAAAAAATCTATAGAGCAGCACGCTGGAAACGGCTATTTCTGGATGTATCGGGTGCAACAAGGAGTCATGCCTCCACCCCCAGTTTGTACACTTCCTCGAAAAGCCTCAGAGTTTTCTCATGGGAAGCCATCTTATAATTTGTTCGCTTCCTGCGATGGAATAAGGTGTCATTCATTTTTCCGCCTAAAAGGATCACACTTACAGAAGTGGTGATGGCGCATCAGCGAGCTTCCTGTCCTCACTATAGCAGCTGGAAGGTTCAATCCACCAAGCAGCAGTGCATCTGGTACATGCGTGAACTAGAAAGCCAGCGTGATCAACGAGCAGTCACTGATCACCATTGTTCTACCCCTACCCTTCCCTTGAGCATCATCCTCATTTGGAAGTCGTGCGCCATTTAGTGGCTATTTCAGTCTTGTACTTGAATAGGACCTTAATTGCCTTGTTCCTTTCTACTGACTTGATCTTGACCACCTCGTCTTTGTATTGGGGTTGGTCTTGACAACAGCCCTCCGTAGACCATTCATGGACATGTGGAAAGCATGAATGATTTGACTGATCCCCCCCTTCCTCCAAGCATTCATCAATTGCATTCACCATGTAACCATTCATCCATTAAGTAAATGCCAAACAAAGCCTTTTAAATCAAATATACATTGACCTATTTTGCTCTTTCTTTGCCTGTAATCGTCAAAGGTAATACATCTCTCCCACTCAGCCCCTTCTCCCGTGACATGGCTGTTATATTTAGCTGGATATCCAATGTGCAGGTGTTGAAAGGGCGATGCATGGAGGGTCAAATGTAATGTCTTGAATTCCCGTGTTGATATAAGTGACCCATTTCTTTGTCTATGATGTGCTAGATACAGTGCAGAGGGAGGACATATTTTATTGCCGATCCCTCGCAGCTTGCACTGTAGGATTCTCAAGCATGCCTAAAGTGCGACACTCTTGTTAAAACGTACTTAATGAGGGAGAGAGAAATTCAATGAAACATCTGTGACATGAGGTTCACACACTACGAAAATGGATTCCCATGGATACATGTCGCTTGATATGTTATAGAGCTGTAGGAAGAAAATCTAAATTGACTTTTTCATGAAGCACGTTAATAAAAATGATACATTTTCACACACCTTAATAAAAAACTAATGGCCACTGGATGTAATGGCTTTACAATCCGTCCTCATGAACTTTTTATGTAACCGGCTTCTTCGCACCACGCCGCGCCTCGCTCTCCATCCATTTAGGAACCAATTTCAGCCATAATTTTCACAGCGCCAACTTTTCAGGTGTAAGTGCCACAGCTAGCATCTTGTCTATAATTGCCGCCTAATTAAATCCCATCAACTCATGAGCATCATTTGGGAGGCCATTTGAAATTTCGTCGAGCAAACTTATAATCATGACATTGTAGGATTTTCCAATGCAATTAGCTCCGCACATGCAGCACCAAAAAAATCAATAGGCAATTTTGAGGGTTTCCAGCATCTCATTAATTGATCCGGTGTATGCTGGTGCCCTTTTCTTCCAATTTTCATATAATTCCTTGTCCTCAGTAATAGAAACCTGATAAAACGAGAGACATAATATAAATGCTTTCCAGCCTAGCAAATCATTAGGGAGATCTGAGTGATAATACAGGTTTATTAACTGTAAAAGAAGTGAGGAATAAGAGATTTCACTCTTCCACTGGAGCACAAAAGCCTCCCATTAAAGTGTAAAAGGCAGGTGGGTGTATTTCTCACCTTATCATATCACAAAAGTCGACAACTTTTTCATCAACTCCGCATCTCCCTACACCTATCTGCAAAACACGATTTGCACCCACAACTTGCTGGCCACCTTGCCAGCCGTGACCTGCTCCATCTGACTCAGTGAGAGATTTGTCATGTGCCTAATTTAGATATTCTATATTCTGGATTTCCGGACCCACAGGGAAGGACATAATTGAATAGGCTGTGTCAAAGCCTCCCCCCACTCCACAAAAACCTCCCAGGGACGGGCTAACGTTAATTATCTCCCATTGCAATATGGCCTAGTTTTATAATTACTGGTCCTGCCAAATATATTACAACATACTAAACCTCTCACCAGACGGTTATTAATTTAGCGTGTGTGATCCAAAGACATGTGCTGTACAGTTTGCTTACTTGCCTTATTTACAGACTGGATAACAATGTTGGCGCATGAGTGTTTGATTGAATTGTGTGTCGTAGTCACAGGCTGCTAGTTAAAAATCCTAGACAGGCTCTTCATTAGCAGTACATATCTTATCAGCATGCTCATTTCAGCATCACAGGGGCACTGTGTGGATTTTAGATTAGTTCACGAGGCAGCCTGTGAAACCACTTGTCTAATATCTACAGTCTACAGTCTTGCTAGTGAGTCTCTGAGGTTGTATAGAGGCACAGCATGCTAACATACCATATGAGCTATCTTAACATGTTAATTTGCTAATAAGCACTGACACAATGTAGATCTGAGGCTAATGGGAATGTCATATCATAAGCCAAGGCGCTGGAACTTTGATTTACTGGTGGCAGTTAATGGAAAGTCAGGGTATGGTGAAAATAATTAGGATTCATCTTCTGGGAACCATGACTGCCCATAAAAAAAATACAATTTACCAAGTTGTTGCCAAGACATCTTGCTAAAAGCCGAAAATGTTCACCTACTGATGGTGCTACAGATAAAATTCAGGCGATCACCAAAGTCAGTAAGATTCATCCTCTGGGGACAATGATTGGCTGTACGAAATTGCATGCAAATTCATCGAGTTGTTGCCAAGATATTTTGCTACAAGCGAAAAATGTCAACCTACAAGAAGTGCCACAGGTAAAGTCAGGAGATCACCAAAGTCAGCAAGTTGGTAAGATTCATCCTGGGGGAACCATGATTGTCTGTGCAAAATTGCATACTAGCTCGTCAAGTTGTTGCCATGATACTTTGTTAAAAGCCAAAAATGTCAAATGACCAGAGGTGCTATGGGTGAACTCAGGGGATCACCAAAGTCAACAAGATTAATCCTCTGGGAACCGTGATTGTCTGGACAAAAATGCATGCCAATTTGTCAGGTTGTTGCCAAGATATTTTGCAGAAAAGCCAAAAATGTCGACCGACTAGTGGTGCAACAGGAAAAATCATGGGATCACCAAAGACAGTCAAGAGTCATCCTCTGGGGACCACAAACATCTGCCATAAATCTCCTGGCAATTCATCCAGTATTTGTCAAGATGTCTTAGTCTGGATTAAAGTAAAATTTTGATGGACCAACAGACCAAACAAGGGACCGCAGACTGATCTTGCCCTTCCATCGAGCCATGCTGCTAGCATGAATGCACGACTGCTCAAATGCTAGCTAATGCTAACTACAGTGGAGGATTAACAAAATATGCTGCTGGTTACATTTTTAGAATTGCAGGATCAAGTGTTCTTGGAGCTGGACTTTTTTTTTTTATTTATCTCTTGCGACTTCTCAAAATGTCAAAGATGTGTGTAACAAGGTTTCAGGGAGGCGTTGGGCCCAGCTTACAGGCTTAGATGTAGAGTAGATGTTTTGTGTGTTTTTGTATGATCATGAGTGTAAATCAAGGAAAACAATCAATGTATTTTGAACCTTGAACTACAACGCTACAGTCTGCCTTTGAGTAACACAATCGCCCACATGGAGAATTACTTTACATCAGCTTTTGTAAAGGAGGCGCCACAATGCCAAGGCTAGAATGTGGTCCATCTATGTTGTATAGAGTCTGAGCCTTTCATTTCACTGCAGCAGCAACATAAAACATTCAGATACAAGGAACAGTGTTGGGTAGACTGCAGCAGCTTTGTCCTGATAGTGTGATACATGGCTTTTCAATTAACTCATAAGCCGTGATGGTCACATGAAATTACATTTGGTCAGAAACTGCACCTGGCTGTGCTGATGAAAAACAAACACCACAAACAGCCCTGGACTTTGCACATGTAGGCCAGCGCTGCACTAAAGACCAATTTTTGTGTAATGAAACGCTGCAAGTGAATTTTGGCATTTAACATATGGGGTGAGAATTTTTAATTAAAAATTCAACAGTTGGATGAATTATTCTGTATCTCATCATCTCAGAGCCTGGGGTAATACAGAGATGGTGTAATGCTGACCAGAAGTACTCCTCTTGAGCTTCTATTCCCAAGGCTGAAAACCATTAATAAGATTTATTGTCCATTCTAGTACTTTCGTCGAAATAACAACAACAATAACCATTTTAACATGAGTGTGCTTTTTGTGTTTTTTCTACTTGGGATTTCAAGCTGCACAAGGTTACCTTGCTGGCTTGAGTAAATGCTGTGGCATCCGCAATATTTATTATCCCCAGAGGTCAAATGCAAGACAACATTTAACAATATTGTACAAACAAGGGACTATAATTATTAATGTCACTTTCCCCATCAATTCTTGGTTGGGCTTCCATTTTATCCTGGGACCAGAAAAATGGGGCCTTCTGGGTCATATTTATGTGCTGTTGGGGTCATTTTTTAACACTCCAAACCTATTAATAGTGTCACCATGTGAAGGCATAATGATAGTGAATAGTATGTGTCATTATGCAGCTGCATGTTTACATGTTTAGCATAAGTGACACTTAAATAATAATGTCTGGCACTTCTTCACATCAGCCTTAAAAAGGACCAGGCCACCCTCATCAGAAAAAAACAAACAAAAACAGTCAGGTCAATTCTGAAAGCAGCTCATTACAACCCATACCCATACATTTCTTGCTCGGCCGACGACTAAAATGGCCTTAGTTATTATTATGGCAATGTGAAACCTAAGTCAAAAGTCAACAGTGACTTGTTTTAACTTAGTCATTGTGAAGTTACGTCAGATTCATGATGTAAAGGAAGTTACTTACATAACTTAGGTACATTTGCAACTTTACTTACATAAGTAACATAGCTATTTTAAGCAAAACCATGATCGTGTAGTAAACCTAACCAACAAATTGTAGTGCCTAAACCCAACCTAGTAGTTGCAGAGCCTAAACCTAACACAGTCGTTGCAGGGCCTTAACCTAACCAAGCAGTTGCGATGCCTAAACCTAACTAAATACATGTAGTGTCTAACCCCAACATAGTGGTTCTAATGCCTAACCCTAACATAGTAGTTGTAGTGCCTGAACCTAACATACTAGTTGTGGTGCCTAAACCTAACCAAGTACTTGTAGTGCCTAATCCGGTAGTGTATGGAAAAGATCCGGTAAGCCTGTCGCTGGTCCACTGCAAATGTCTTGTTGTTATGGGAACATGATAACTCTCACTTTGGAGTCACTGGTCTTTTTTTGTGTGCGTGACACGTGGCTTTTCTTTTGCTTGTCGACTCTCTAGCACCTAGACGAAGGTCAGGCGTTCATTTTTACTGTCTGCTCTTTGCATCAGAAGATCAAAATGGGACCATTCATTCCCAAATGATCAAGTACTTCTCCGATGATTGATATCTGCGGATGAAACATTTGCAGCTGTGGATAAAAAATCGACTGGCTGGTAGCTGGCTCCAGTCCTAAAAACTGTTGCCCTCCAGTTGCTGCATGCACGCTGCGACTTTATGGCCAGCCAGCACCACCTGAGAACATTTTTATGGCTTCAATTACTGAGTGCTATTCTAAAATTAACGCTAGCAATTAAAAGGCACACCACTTACCCAAATTATATCATTGACTAAAGGTTAACAGCTAGTGCAGCCAAATGTAGTTCAACTCTATGGGCTCCATTTTTTTATGTAGTCCCACAACACCTGCCATGCATGGTAAGGCCACAGTATATCCAGTTAACCCTATGCCTGGATATGATTGCACCGCTCCCTCAAGCAATGATCTAAATCAAGCAGAGTTCCCTCACCTCTATTAGCATAAACACTTGGTAAATCAAAGTAAAGAATATGCTCCTCATTATGCCCTACTTTCAGAAAAATCAGAGTGTAGAAAGCTCAAACTGACAACAATGATGTCAAAATGTCTTTATGTCTCTTTCTTATCCTTGATATTGCTTTCTCTCGTTGATCAAAGGGGAATAAACTGCTGCCTTCAATGTTTTATCCTCACTTCTGGTAGCTTTTGTTCCTCGGATCTGTCTTCAGGAGTTCTTCTTTGGGGGAAATAAGGACACACGCCGTCGCAGAGGTGAAGCTGCAGGATCTCAGAGAGGTCGCGGATGAATCATCCGGGTTCGGCGTGCGGTCAGGGGAAAACATCGCAGCTTGCCACAGCAGGGACGACAAGTAACTGAGTACATTTACTCAAGTGCTGAGTTTGGGGTTATTGGTGCTTTGGAGTTTTTCCAGATTTATGCTATTTTCTACTTGTGCTACTCTGAACTTGAGAGTGAATTCTTTTTTTTTTCTTACTATACTACGTTTATTTGACAACTACGCTTACTGGTACTCTTGATTAAGATTTGAAATCGTACAAGATATGGTCAACCTATGAAACACATACAAGTTTAAACTACTGGTTCTTGACCTTTTTGGCTTTTGACCAAGATCAGTGATGCATCTTTATTCACAATCAATTGTGTCATATGTAAAAAATATATCAGAAAGAGAGGCAGGGCTGGACTGGGAACTAAAAAAGCATCCCACAAAATGTTCAGGAATCAATGAATCATTAATAAAAAATAAATAAATACAAATAATGATTGCATGGTCTCTGGAAGGTTTTGCGTCAATACTTTTCACTCCATTGTTCAGTGGCACTGGCTTGTCATTGCTTATACCTGTCTCGGTGGAAGTCTTTGTGAAGACTGTCTCAGAGCTGTCCGACATCAGCATCAGATGTTTTTGTATTCATTCAATTCATGATTAATAGTCCAGCCTTGACGGAGACAATACACGTGTGGTGTATTATGTGGTCCAACTTAACCATATACATATATGCAGCGGTTCATAGCCTTGTAACCATTGGGGAGCAGAATTCAACAATAGCATGAACTGAAACAAATAATAACGAGTTCATTATTCAAACATATTTTGAAACTCTGGGACACCTACTTCAATCTCCTCAATCAGAAAACCCCACCACTCCTGAGGGCCTCCAGCTGTCATTGCATTCCATCAAACATCAGAGCATCTCCTCAGATTTACAGCCTGTAAGTGGACAGTAAATCTGAGCTGTTGTTGCGACTCCAGCCCGATCTTGATTCTTGTCACTTTCGCCTTTTGAAGTGAAACGCTCGTCAGATCGTTTGTCAACCGTGAGTGCCTCTCTGTCTGGTTGTCACCGCCGCGACAGCATATGGTATCGCAATCAGTCACAAACCCGTTCCTCCGTTACTGACATTTCTCTCCGGACTGAACAAAGTTATCTTGGTTTAGCAAACAGTTTATTTCTCCCCAGGACCAAGTGGGTCTTCGGAAGTTTGCTCAAGAATGTTTTCAGCAAACTATCCCTCCCACATACAACCCAGGGGTGTTTTCCTGGGAGACAGCATAAAAAAAGCTGTAATAACGATGCCAAAAGATTAAAGAGCACTGACCTTTAAACAGTTTCAACTGCTATCACTTTATCCAAATCTGAGAAGTTTTTCACCAAAAATGTGTTGCCAATCTATTACTTCCAAACAGTTTTTGACAAGGGTCTGTACCTAAATTGCTATAAATCAACATATTAGTCATCATCTACATTGTTCTTTTCTATTTAACTATTCTTTGTAAATGGTATTTAAATACCATGTTAGGTCTGGTGGCTCTGTATTTGAAGTATAGCTCTTCACCCTTCCTAAAAGAAGACTCGAGTTCCATTTCCCAGTCTCGTCTGTGGAGTCTGCAGCCTCTCCCTGTGGGAATAGCGCTACCTCCGACATTGTAAAGACGTGTCAGGTGTCTTGGACGCATGGGAATAACTGACTGTGTGAGCCCTGTGATGGACCGCTCCGCCAAGAGCCAGATGCATGCCGGGACAGACTCCAGCACTGACCGGAAAAAAATAGGCAAAGAAAAACTAAATGCGCCTTCGCAACAACACCTGGTCTTCGCGCGAGTTCTGTTCCCCAGTACAGCGCCAAGTGTCACTGGGGTCACCACGCACCATCATGGATAACACTCCCACCCACACTTCACAATGAGGAGTAAAGTTGCCGAAAGGTGTTCCTTTGTCTCCTCTGCCTCCGTACAGCGTGGCTTATGTCTTCGCTGTAATGAGAGGCATGAGGCTTCGGGTGACATTTGAATGCACCAGTTAGTGCATGTGATTGCTGGCAGAGGCTTTCCCCATGTGCTCACGTACAATTAGTGTGTTTGCCAACATCTCGCTGTGTAAAATAGCATGTTTTCATCGAGCCATATGCCATTACGTCCGCCTCTATGCCATTCGGTGGACATGGAGAAATGAATGTCAAACAATCAGAAATTCATACTAAATCCGACTTTACACAGCTAAATGCCGTCTTAACCATGTATTAAGTCACTGGCATTTGTTACAACTTTAAAATACACAGTATTTATGAACATATACAAATTATTATAAGCATCAGTTGCACATTTACAACAAACAATTTCTTAATACATTGTTTATTAAGGATTTCATTGTTTGTTTAAGGTGAAATAACTTATAAATCATGTTTAATTAACTCTAACTTTACCACATATTAATGATGGTTAACATAAAATAATACTGATTATACATCTGGCATTTGGGGGGGTCTGTCAATATGTGATAGTCATACCCTTACACCACTTTAGGCCAGTGAGATGTGATGGGAATCTCCAAATGTCAGGCATAAATGTGAGATGATTTAAATTTGGAACAGTGAATGCGCTCATTAGACGGATCTTTAACTAGGACATTTTGCGTGCCTGGGACCAGCGAGTGCATTTCAATCTTCCCTGATTTCATGCCAGCCTGATCGACAAAAATAAATGCTGGCGATGTACATTTTCTGCAAACCGTGGAAATGTTGAAACTTTACATTTCTTTACGTTGCAACTTTTAATGTTACATTTTCAATTGGTTAGGTTTAGGCATAAAAAACCCTAAATTAGGGTAAGGAAAATCAATAGATTAATACTGTTAAGTTCATCTATTAAATGTATTTGGATGGATATTATAAAGCAACGACTGGTGTTAGCAACCTTTTGCAATGCTTAAGAATAGTTTATAAAGCATTTCATTATGTGAACATGGTGAAATAACTATTAAGGAAAGTTTAATTAAATATAAACTTACCTCATTATGAGGGTTATTATGAAGTGTTACCAGATCTACAATGTTGGTTTGTTGTGTTACCAGATCTACAATGTTGGTTTGTTGTGTTATGTTGCATCATGCACATACAAATACCTATTGCACTTATAAGACACCAAAAAATACATTTCTGTATGAATCTGCATCACTTTATTTAATCAGAGAAAGTTATTTAATACATTGACTCAACATTTGTTTTGTTCGTGTTTACAGATGTGGATGTCGCCCCTTTGGCATACTGAAATGTGAAAAAGAAAAACTTAGAAAATGTAATCCATTTTACCGGAGCCAGAAACATTGTGACAGTGAAATGAACTCATTTTAAGGTAGATTACATTTCAAAAGGTGAACACGAAGGGGGGAAAACTGCAGGTCAGTTCCTCATTGTCGGCTCGTATTGGCTTCTTGTATTTCGTCATGTGCGGCGCTGTCCGAGGTGCTGAACCCCGTTTTTCAGCCTGTTTCATCACACACATTCACGAGGCGTCGCTGTGCGTTCCGTTCGTGCGTGAATAACATTCCCGTCGGTGTTATTTGCTTCCGAGGCAACAACTCATAATTGAGTTTTTAAATGTTTTCAGGGAAAAAAAAAAGTGAGAACATTGAATTAAATTAAATGAAAGTCATTTATCTGCTTATCTATTTTATTTGCAATGCCATTCATCCACTCCGGCTTGGTATCCCTTGCAAGCTATGTGCTCAGGGACTTAGTACATTATCATTTTGTCTCTGCACTGTACTCCTCTAGGCTATACAAAGCTTTTTTTTTTTTGGTACTACTCCCTGTTCATTCATTTTTCATTGGCCCTGGCTTGTTAATTAAAATGCTGAATGGCGCACTTTAGGTTGCAAACACAAGATTTTGTTGTTTGACCTTTTTCTTTTAGCCAATATGTGGCGCTGCCCGAGTATGACGCCTTGATGAATGGATAATGTACTATCCCGGCTGACAGGCCTCTTTGGGAGAATTAATGAGAACACAGTGAGCAAGAAAAGGGGGATTGTTCAAAAGGGGGAGTTTCTTTTCTATTTTGCGAGGCCCTGAATTACTCTTTCGTGGATTGTATCGGTGCCTCAGCCCGCAACTGGTTAATGGATATAATGTAGTTATTTATCATGCGGACACTTGAAAGACTGACGGATAAAAGAGAGTGAGGAAAAAAAAAAAAAGGTATGCCGCGGCAGGCTGAATGATGAGAGATGGGGAGAGGTTGGCAGAGGCAGGCAGACACAGTGATAACCATCATAGATGTCATCTGTCTTTCCTTCATTAGCGCTAATGGCTGTTGCATCCTGTTTGTTCTGCTGGATGTTGAAATTAAATATGCAAATTGTGACACAAAATGGATGTTTCCGAACTGAACGGCTGTCAGACGTTGTCGTTTATTGTACCTTGTTCGAGCGTCAACACATTTTTTTTTTTTCCCCTCGTCCCCCCAATTAGAAGCAGGGAGGTGAGTGGAAAACAGCGTGAAATTCGAACACGGCAACAAAAGGGATTTCAGACAAATCACTGACTGATTGACTGATTAATTAACTGGTTCCTGCCTTCTTCCGTCTGTAAGAGAAGACCACCAAACTGAGAGGATAAAATGGATAAAATCTATTATCCGGTGGAAATTAGTCAAGCCTTCTTGACCATCTCATGAGTCATTACTGAAAAGGTGAAATTGATTCTCCAGTAGATTAACACGTCTTCTTGAAATGTAATAAATGGTCCTTAGCCTCAGTGATGACCACATGAAGATTTCCTTTGAAAGGAACTGACGGATATGTGTTGTAGGAACCAGCTTTTGGCACTGATGTGCAACACTAGACGAAGCGCAGAGTAAAGCCTAATTAGGCAGCTCTTTAATGGACGCTCCTGGAGACTACTTGATGTTTTTTAACTACCGTCTCCATCTGGCTAAACGGACACACTCGGTAAATATTTTAAGGGATTCATTCTAACAGTGATAGCAAAGTAAATTCAAAGTCGTTTTAAGTTGTTTACTCAACTTTTCAAGGCGAGGTGTATTCAGTCATGTGGTCAGTCATTATTTGCTCCACTACTACTGAGGGGGGGGGGCAGTAGAGCCAGTCTCGTTATTGGAAGGTTGTCAATTCAATTCCCCTGGTTTGCGTGTCGAAGTGACCTTGGGCAAGATGCTGAACCCCAAAACTGCTCCTGATGTGCTGGTCGGTACCCTGCATGGCCGCCACCGCCACCAGTGTATGAATGTATGTAGCTATGGACAAAAGCTAAATTCCCAAAATGTAAATGTAATTGTTAGTTGTAACATCCCTTTAAGGTACAATATGTAAAATAGTTATTTCCAAAATAAGTTGCCCAACTCATAAAGTTCCAAGTATTTCATGAGTTGGGAATGAGACTCAACAACCAACTTTTCTTCGAATTGAACCTTAAAAGGTGCTCCACCTCCAACGCTAAGTCCATGTGCTCGCCCCAGCCTTTCCTGTCTTGTAATACCACTTTGTACCTCCAGAGGGAACAGTCTACTAGCAGAGCAACAAGTTAGCTACCTTTTGCAAGTCTGATAAATAAAGGAAATAAACTCACTCCCACCGTAATATGAGGTGGTGGTCCAAGCAGACTCCAGTCAGCTAAGAAGGTCACTTGCTTCATAGCTTACAGAGCAAACTAGCTAACGGCAAAGAGTACAGAGCTCAAAAGAGACCACCCAGTTTTTTTTGGAGAAGATGGATGCTGCCCAAAAAGATGACTTGGCTTTTGTGACAGCGAGCTCCACCAATCAGCAAATTCTCTGTTACACTGTAGGATTGTGGGCAGTGTAGTACCTCTACGTGACATTTCAAATAAAAAGGCGGACAACAGGTGGCCAGTTCCAATGCATTCTTTTTCCAAACATTAAATGCAACACCATGCTATTTTCTCAAGAAAGATTGTTGATTGTATCTTTCCATCCATCCATCATCTGTAACCACTTTTTCTTTGCAGGGTTGCAGTCGATCCAAGCTAACATTAGCCAAGTAGCGGGGTACACGACTCTCATGCCCAGATTGTTGAATACCTATCAGAAAGTCAACTACCAAATTTGGTCTTTGGCGTCAGACTCGAACCATTAACCCAAAGCATTGGTGTTTGACGATCTGGGGATGAGACTAGAACAATCAACTATATCTCTCCAGAAAGAAACATAGTGTCGCTTTAAAGTTGTCCAAATGTCAGCACGGATTGTTCATCTAATTTCTCCAAAGTACACTTTACTTAGCAAAGGAAGAAGAAGCGAATCATTTTTTTTTCAAGAAATCAGAGTGAGTCAGTGCTGATTCAAGGAGCTCATTTACTGGAGATACTGTTTGTACTCCTCAGGGCTTTTTGTACTTTGATCAACAGCTTGTTCATTGGAGTCTTTCATTCACCAGTGGATATGGTAAAGGTTGCAGAAACGTCTCCCCGCTTCCTCCTTTGGTTGAAATCAGTCATTATCCGCGAGGCGTATTGTCTATAGCTTTAATTTGCTCTTCATTTCTGTTCACAGCAAAACAACAATTCGAGCAAGGAAATTAGTCTGCCAGAAGTATTGTGCAGCACCACCCCCCAAAAAACACAAAATATGAAAGAACTGTCTGCACTGCTAATGCAAGATCAATCGGCGCCATGAAGGAGGAGTGTTATACAAGCGATTACTGTGCACTATTTAAAACCTGCTCGCCTGCGACAGAGCTGGAGGAGTCAGTTAAAGTTCATCAAACATCAGTGAACACTACTGGCAGCTGCCGTAAAAGTTCCCGCTTCCGAGCACGGACTGTGCAATCAATCACCTGAGATCTGAGCTAATCACATCCCACGGCCTTCTTTTTTCTTTTTCCGAACCAACACCCACGGCCTTCTTTTTTCTTTTTCCGAACCAACAAAAAAACACGCTAACTTTCAGAAAACACTCGATTGATTCCAGCACAGTTTGTCCTTGGGAGAAACAGATAATTGCCCGTATTAGCGGTCTGGCTACGCCGAGAACTCCCGACCCGAGAGGCGTGGATCGTTTGAACGGCGATGGTCATTAGCTCCTCTCTGTCCATGGCTTTGTCATCCAGTCATGCCATTATCATCAGACGGAACTGGATGCGCTAATTGGTTTAACAAGTTTGAGTGTCAGCTTCAAATTGTGGCTGCAAAAGATAACATTCTTATAGCATGCAACTCTGGCACCTAATGCATTGTTCTTGCCGCGTTGTCACTGATTTATTGACTTATCTGTTCTAAAGATAATACCGTTGTGTCTGTACACCAATCAATCCTGCATCCTCAGTAGTTTAATTTTACATTTTAAATTAGAGGTTGCGCAGATTTTCTTTCCTTTTCATCCTCTCTGTAACATCAGGACTCTTACAGATCAGACTTATTGGCCAGCAACAAGCGGATTCATTCGGAACGGCCATTACGTAAGAGACCAACATTGCTGCATGTGCCGTCTCAATTGATCACGTTGCTGTCTGCTGCCGTGCGCGAGCTCTTAAAGCTCATCAGTGTTCACCGGGGGAACAATGAAGTTGTTTTTGACTTTGCCCTCCTCAGTGGCCACCTTTTAGAATTTGAAAGATCACTTGTTCGTCTAAGAAAGACAAAAAGCACAGAGGAGCGCAGAGGGAGAGAGCGCAACTCAAGCGGGTGGGAGTTGCAAGGTATTGATTTACCATTACGGTGCAGCTTGACCCTGATGCTGCCCGTAGAGTACATTCATGCTATCAAAGATGAACCATTTTGATAGCGGTCTATTATGACCGGGAGTGCTTTTCTTTTTCTTAAGACGACGGAGCTGACAAAGAAATAAAAGGTTGCTTTCAGGGGCTTAGCGGCGAGTGAGGGTTTAATTTGTTGTCTTTGTTTTTTTTCTTATCAGGATATTAAACGTGGTGGATTATATTATCAGATTGGTGAAAAATGTTCAATCTGAGTGATTTGTGCTTTTAGTTTGCAGTTCAATTAAAAGGATTACCTCTCACACAATTTGAATTAATACATTGAATTTTATAAGCCAATTAACTGACTTGAATGGCTCAGATCAAACAATGGTCTGATTTTAAATTATCTGTATTATGTTTGCTGTTGGAGTTCCTTTTGTATCCCTGTGATGATTGATGGCGTTGCCACTGAAGGCACTCACAGTGTATGTGTCTGCCTGTGGGTAGCCGGTGTACCCACACTGTCTAGTTTTAATTAATTACCCCTCGACATAACAACAAATCTTTTCTCCTGGGCTAATTTTCATCAGGAAATAGGTTTGGTAGGAGAGATAATGCTATCTGAATTAAGTTTTCATGAACTTGACACGGAAATATGAACAGGATTTGAACCATTTCTACAAATTGTTCAATGCCGATGCCTAAATGTTCATATTAAAACATATATAAAGCCAAATGATATCTGCTCCTAGCAAATTATGCATATTGGCATTTGTGTTTCAGCATTTACGATGTTTTCAATGCTCTCTAGATACTTAAAGGAGCTATATGTAAGAATCTTAGTTGAATTTGAAGTTTTCCTGGGAGTGCTCTGAGCCCCCAGTCAGATTGCTAGCTGCACAGCTAACTGAGCCAACAGGCTAACTGCAGCCACAGCTAGCAGTTACTCTGATGTTTTGCAGCCCCTTGTTTATTTTGAGCGTGAATTCAGTAGCATGAAGGTGGCCGATTCTTACATATTGCACCTTGCACCAAAATGAAATCACCAAAAACCATCACTTGTCTATAACAAAGTATTTCAGTAGGAGACATAGGCCATAAACCCCAGTTGCTAGTGTCAATGTCCTAGTGCTACACTCTTAGAAATAAAAGATCTAAGTAGAACCATTTAAGGTTCTTTGGCTTGTCCTCATAGGAGAAACCTTTTTGGCTCCAGGTAGAACCTTTTATAAAGGTTCCACCTGGAACCCTTTTGGAGGGTTCTATCTAGAACCAAACATAAGGTGTTACACCTAGAACTGTGTGTGTAAGGTTCCACCCAGAACCCCCCATGAGAGGTTCTACAAAGAACCCATACAGGATCTTATACCCATGCTTTCAACAATCCCTGAAGAACTGCTTTCTCCAAAAATGGGTTCTCTGGATCAAAATAGTTCTTACTGGAACCGTTAGTGTCACCAAGAACCCTTTTAAAACGCTTTATTCAGGAAAGAGTTTTTAAAGGGTTTTCTGGATCAAAATGGTTCTTACTGGAACCATTAGTGTTACCAAGAACCCTTGAAAATCCGTTTCTTCGGAAAGGTTTTTCAGAAGCAAATGGTTCCAGGTAGAACCTCAGCCCTTGTAGAAGAACCCTTTTGGAACCCTTATTTCTAAGCGTGTACCTATGACTAAGTGCATTGGTTCTCAATCTGGGGATCATGACCCACAAGGGTGTTGCAAGTTCATTAACAGGGGTTGCCAGATGGTTGTGTAAAAAAACAACAACAAAAAAAAAACATATCTTTAAATGCAGAATACTTTTTTACATTACATTGCCTGTACCCATGATACAATGTGCTTTAAAATAGTTTTTTTTGTGTGTTCAATCAGAATTCTCACAAACACGCACAAAAAAACTCTCTTTTTTGTATCACTTTGGCACCTTAAGGATGAGTTCAGTTAAAAAGACCCAGTGCTGGTTGGAGGGCAGGAGCATGGGTTGTGAACACCAATCTGATTTTTCACTACTTGACGACACTGAGAGCCACTGATTCTTTTGATTCTTTAACATTGCCAGCAAACATTCCATGAATAATATGACACGGCTGGGTTAACATCCCGTTCTGATGCGTAGCCTTTACCATGAATTAAAAAACAAAAGTAAGATAAATAATAATAAGAAAATAATAAGAGAATGCAGGCTTGAATGTATACACCAGTGGTTTCATTTCAAGAGCTCTCCGAGCTGCGGAGTGGAGACGTACTGCAGGGCCAGTTCTGTCAGCGCAATCGTTATTAAACGAGACGGTCATTGTGTGTGATGGTGGGTTCTGAAAAAAATGTGTGTTTCGCATTCGTCTCGTTCCGCTTCCGCGTGCGTGTAGCTCGGCGCGCGCTCGTGTGCCCGCGTCCTGCGTGCGAGGGGGGAACTGGTTCATCTCGGGCCCGTCAGCCACCAACCCCTCGCTGTCACGCATTGTGAATCATGTGGACGGAGGGGCTTAACAAAAAAATAAGAAACTCTCCTGAAGGGGGATTGCGGATTGTGTGCTCGCGTTAAAGTGTGCGCGCGCCCATGAGTGTGTGCGCGCTGCATCGTCCGTCTTCTTCTCCTTGTTGTTCCTTCCCCTGGGAGGCCGTTTGGGTTTTCATGTCGCTTTTTTTTCCCCTCTCTTTTTTATGTAGGACACTGCACTGCTGCCTGCTTGATGTTTGAGTCGGGGGGTGGGGGGTGGGGGGTGCTTTAAGACGCCGCTGCGCCTTCTGTTTTTCGGAGGGAGCCGAGATATGATTCAAAGCCCTGACAATCGGATGCCGAGGCGAGGAACAACAACTATTTTGGGTACAACGGCGTGCTCACCAAACACGGGATGTTCTGAGTGAAGATGGTACAGAGCCTCTGCTTATTGCACATTAGAGGAAAGAATGTGGGAGACGAGGGGGGAGCGGGGGGGAAACGCGCTGAAGAAAGGGGTGAAAGGAAGAGAGGGGCGAACTTGCACCCGAACAGGCATCAAGGCAACGTCGAATGATTGGATTTAATACGAAGGGGTCAAATGTAGTGGTGAACCCACTGTGACTCAACACTGAACTCTCTGGATGCACATGAACTGAATCACCATATTTTAATTTTTATCAACCCCCCCTTAAGGCAGCATCTACTGAATTTAGCATGCTGACTAGCTAGCCCGGCCCATCATGGTCCAAAGCTTCTGTGCGAGTGCTCTGAGCTCCCAGTCAGATCGCCAGCGCCGCAGCTAACTGAGCTAACTAGCTAACGGCAGCTACAGTTAGTTACTCTGACGACATGCAGCCCCTTGTTTATTTTGAGTATGAAGTCAGTAGCATGAAGGCGGCCGATTCTTATATATTCCATATATTCTTATATATATTTTACATTGAATGTCCAGACTGCCGTGGAGTTCGGCGGCATGTAGAAGCGGCGCGAGCCAAGCGTGCCAGGCGACCTGATTACAAAAACTGCAGTCAAGCCCGCCGCCACTCCGAAAACCCCGGTCAAACTAGCCCCCAGTTGTTTTGTGGTGCCTGTATATATTAGATTTTACAGTAATGCAGTCCAAGACCATTTCAAAATTAAAGTCCTCTGAAATATCAAATATTTTCAATATTTCAATATGAATTCAGACTTACATTAAAAAGAAACTACCTGTTTCCACAGCCTTATTTCAGTTCAGACTGATAGTACTCTACCCCAGAGAGGCACTCATACAATATCAGGAAGTTCTGATGTGGAATTTTAAAATTATAAGCTCTCTAAAATGTCAAATATTTTCAATATTTGACATTTTTCATTTTTTCATATTTCAAATTAAAGATTTACATTAAAAAGAAGACTAACACGTCCTATTGTTTCAGTCACAAAGCGTTTCTTCCTTGTCCTTCAGCCACATGTGCTCCCTCATCTGCCCCGAGTTGGCTGGATTTGTATCTTCTGCCTTGTGTGCTTATTGTTTCAGAGTGTTTTCCAAGTGCTAGTCTCTCTTCCTTTTAAGATTTTGCTTCATTGTCTAAGATTTTGATTTTTCCTACTATATATGTGGATTTTTTTTTTATTTCAATTGACTGATATTGTGTACATAACTGCTCATCTCTTCAGTTAAAAGTTAGTATTTTTAAATGTTTAATCATCTCATGTTTCTCTCCCTGAACCTGACTCTTTCATTGGTCCAAAAAGTTACATTTCTCATATTTGTGAAAACAAGTGGTTTCCTTTTAATGTAAATCTGAAATTAAAGGGAAATAGTAGCAAAAATCTGACATTTTAGAGGGCTTTAATTTTGAAATTCCACATCATAACTTCCTGGTATTATATGAGGGTGGAGTACTATCAGTCTGAACTGACACTAACATCGAACTTACGAGCTAAAACAACTACGTAAAGAAATTGTTTATGCAAGTAAAAAAAAAAGACAAGCTTGCTTTCACCTCTCAATTCTGTCCTTTGACTATATGAACCGAACGTCTCTGTGTTCAGCGCCTCAGACTGCAATAGTGATTCAGTGAAGGTACTGCTTCAGGTCATAGCTGCATGTGAATAACACAAGTCAAACATGACAAGTTATGCAGCCACCTGAGAGAATGGGTTGGATTTACTAAAATATAAGCAGTAATTGTATAAAGTATCCAAAACTCATACTTAAAGAGTTAAAAAGTCAAAAGTTACCCCTGCGAATAGTACTTTATGTATACCATGTATGCGATCGGTCGACCAACTATCAACGTTACCAAGTATCAGATCTGATATTAACACAATCGGTGTTTTCTTTCATCTTTGATTGGACTGCAGATAGAACAAATTCATTTTGCAATCTCTACTTTGGCTCTGATGCCGCGTTGCAATCTCCAAAGTAACCAGTAAGCAAAGTTTTCAGATGAATGTAGTGAGTGAAAGTACAATACTTGCCTTCAAAATGTAGTGAAGGGGAAGTATAAAGTAGCTGAAAATGTTAAGCACTTAAAAATTGTACCTGAGTAAATGTACTAAATTGCATTACAGTCATGGATTGGTTTTGGTCGATAGCGGCTCCATTAACACACCAATAACTCTCAGGATAACCAGATGCATGGAGACTGGTCAGTATCGCTCAATAAAGTGTTTTGAATGCCTCAGTCAAACCCCTCTGAGTCTGTGTCACGGTACTTCAACGCGAGATAAGCGATCCGTGGGAGATGTTTGGCGTTAACGCCGCGACCAGAAATCAAAAAAAGGTCACCCATTCTGCTCCAGATATGCAATCTTTGGGACGGGCGGCGCAAGAGCGACGCAAGGAATGTGTCAGAAATATGAAAGAAGCGCACCACAAAGCACAGGGCAGACTATCACTTGGAGGGAAGATGGTAAAAGGAGGGGGAAGAGGATGAGGATTATAGAGAAATGTGGAGAACGGGGAGAGGAAGTGGAGATAAAGAGGGAGACGGAAGATATTAGTGGATAAATAAGGAAGTAAAGAGGTGGTGGTGGGGAGGGGGATACTGAAGAAGGAGTAGGGAGATGAGGGGGGAATAACAAGAAAGAGGATAAGAGGATAAACACATATCATGCAGGGATTTAGGGTAAAGGCAGTAAACTTGCTATCGCAGCATGTCAAGACTAACCCCTCCGCTGTAACGCTGCTCCCTGTTTTGTCCAAGAGTCGTGCGAAAGTTTACGCTCGTTATGAAACAAAGTGATTAATCTCCACAGTTGAATAATGGCCCGATTCTTTTTTCCGTTTTCTTTCTTTTTTTTTTTAATGACTAAGCATTTCGGGGTGTGAAGCGTTGGTCATGGCCAGCTGGTAGATGTTAAACTACTTAGGGAATTAGCCGCTGCCACAATTGGCAAGAAACCGGATTAACATTTTTTTTTTCTTTAAAAGATTTTTTAAGCCTGACTCACCCGTGCTGTTTTTCCTCTCAGACACAAAAAAAAAATTAAAAAAATAAAAAATAAATAAAAAAACGCCGCCATCGCCTCATAAAAAATTCAAATGGCATTAATGATGCACCATTTTTGTCAGGAACCAAAATAGATGAATTACGTAAATGAGATGAATGCCACTCGCTGGAGGAATCAAACATTGCTTTTAACGGCTCCTCTGTCTCTTGACTCCTCACAATAATTGCCAGTATATAAACACAGACGGCGGTATAGAGGGCAAACTGTGGTTTCCAGGGCCAGGTCTGATATTATAATAAATGAGGAGCGCATTTTCTTTTTCTCCATCACGTTTGTCCTTTGTTGTCCGCGGTTCGGGGGCTCCAAGGAAACACAAAGTGAAGGTCTTTACCGCGCGCATCATCTATGTTCATTAGCGCCGCCATTAGCGCCTATGTCATCTTTCCCGCTGGCTCGCCAGGCCGCGACCGCTTCCAATTTGGACGCCATCGAAAGATCTGCCTTCAGTGTAGTGTGACCTCCGTGACGCCACGCCGAGGGCCATGAGTGCGCCGTGGGCGCCAAATGACTTATAGGGTCAATAATGGGGCGTATTGTAGGGAACACTTCAGCAGCTTATTAGTTGCTATAGAAGGGTTTAGCCATTTGTGACGCAAATGGAACGTAACAGCAGTTAAAGTCATTATTCAAGACAATTAAATGGTTGTAGCTATTAAAGGTGCAATATGTAAGAATTTTAGTTTAAAAACATTCAAAGATTTACCAAAATTATCAACAGAATGTGAAGACATAACAGTTTAGATGCTACGTCAAAGATGCCTAGATGTATTGTGTTGCAGAGATATCTACTGAAGTAGCATGCTAACAGGCTAGCCCTGTGCCTGAAAACCTTGGTAAGTCCAGCTAGCTGCACTGCTAACTGGCTAACAATAACTACAGTCACAGAGTGGCAGTTAGCAGTTTATTATAAATATACCTTTTAAATTGGAACTTGCTGAAAAATATATGGATTTCACAGACATTTACAGTAAATAAATACATAGTCTTTTTCTTTAAAAGTGAACACACCAATGACATGTGGGATTCATTTAAAATAAATAAGTTGTAAAAGTACCTTGAAGCTTTAAAATATACATTTTTAGAATCTGCCATTTAATGACATGATTATACAGTCTTTTAACAGTTTTTGGGTGTTAATTTAATAGTTGTTACCGTACAAAAACACTATACACAGTAAAAATATATTTTATATATTTATATTTCTTGAGATCATCTGTAAATTGGCGTCATGACATTGGACTCTTGTCCCTCATGTTGTATGCAATGAAAGGATTTACATATTAGACAGTTTTTTTGGGAAGGTCAGCCTGTAAATGTGTATAATAAGAACATTTACTGACAATTTTTAGATTTTAAAAGATAGTAAAGTGACTTTCATTAACTTTTCATTATTTTACTTTACAAATAATTCTATAAAGTAACATAACTATGCTCTTACAGCACTTAAATATCAGCATAATGATGTTATAAGAGATATCAACCTTTAAATAGACTTCAAAACTGATATCAATTCTACAAAAATATACAAATAATGTATAAAAGGGAAGGCAAAGCTGTAATTGTACATTATTTCATAATTGATATGTCCAGCATTTTACTGTAGTGGTATGGGAACTGTTTTGGAACT
The DNA here is from genome assembly GCA_039737535.1 of Lagodon rhomboides. Classification (NCBI taxonomy): domain Eukaryota; kingdom Metazoa; phylum Chordata; class Actinopteri; order Spariformes; family Sparidae; genus Lagodon; species Lagodon rhomboides. The sequence continues at coordinate 7,151,087 of CM077807.1, forward strand.
TTGTCCTCTTGCACATTACACCAGTTTTTAACTTTTTTAAAACTTAAAAAGTTTTATAGTGTACCCACCTTAACACGCAAATCCATATCTTTATGATCTGGATGTTAATGTGAGCTAAAGAGTCAGCACAGGACGCACTGTGATTGGGATGTGATTGGATGACATCTGGAGGTTGCCGGGCTCACACTGTGAGCGGATCTCAGCCAGATGTGAATACACTCCGTGGAGAATGAGTTTATTTTAAGAACATAAATCCCTCCAGCGAGTTGAAAGATCACCTTACTCTGCCCCCTTCTGCATGAGACGTTTTAAAAAAGACCGGTGAACATTGCATCTTCTGATTCGGACAGCCCCGGCTAACTAATTTTATATCGAGATAATGTTTCAATATGGGTAGAATCAGGTGAACTTATTAATTCCAGGAGGAAAGGCAAAGACCCACAGATCAGGTGTCATTCTCCAAACAGATTACACATTAACACCAGGTGTAAATGGGGCCTGATAAAAGTTAATTTTGCTCGGCCAGAGCAAAGTGCAGCATGCTTTCAGCGGTTTGGGGAGTGACTGATACGCTTTAGCCTTAGGGCTCACCGTCCGACTCGAGTCGACTCGGACGCCGGGGACACTCGCTTGCTCCGCATCGCTATCATCGCTGCCTGCTATGATAAAGAACGGCGAAGCAGTTAAGGCCGCCGATTGAGTAAGGAGGATGTATCCGAGTGGACAGCTGAGCCACACAGCCACAAACACAGAGGACAGCACCAGAGGAAGACCGAGGCTCCCGGGGGACAAAGATCCAGATAAAGGCACATGAAAATACTCCCGTGGCTTCTTGAGTCATCAGCTCAATGTGGCCCGAGGCTGAATATTTCGGAGGGGGTTTCTGATGCACGAGTTGCACTGCTTCTGCTCGACACCGGCGCAACCTGTTTCTGTCCAGTTCTGAGATGGTTTAAAGAGTTGAGCTGTTGTTAGATGGTTACCACGTGACATTAGCAGGCCCTATTAGCTGACAGATCTTTGGCCCCAGGTTGCTAGGAGTCAAACCCGGCAAAAAAAACAAACAAAAAACCACCTTGGCACTGTATTCCATCATCGAATTGGCAGCCGCCGGTCTTGGATGCTGCCATTTGCGGCCTTGTTTGACCAGCCAATTAATCACTCGATTGGCCATGTTCACTGGGAGCTACCAGTCGGGCAGTTGGCTACGTACCATACTGACATCTCTAAGTGTCAAACAACTGGCTGTTTTAAAAGGAGATCTCGACTGGACAATTTCCAGCTTCGTTTGTGGTGACAAACCCGGGCGTTTTTTGACGACACCCTCAGGGCGTCTCCGATCGCATTTGTGGCAACGAAAGCAGGTATTTTAAGCCAAAATATGACCTTTTCCAGACCCTAACCTTGCAGTTTTTGTGCTTTAACCTAACCAGATCGTGAGTACATAAAAACTGTACCTAAGGAAAGTTGCAACCTAAAGACATGCAAAGTTTGAACCTATAACTGTGGTTTGTAGAAAGGTATATTGCCAACATTTATTCTGGCGAATGGGTTGAGGCATCAGTATAAAACTGAGACCGTTACATTCAGTTAGATTCATTCTAGTACATTCAATTACTTTCACTTTCACTTTCAATGCATTTATTTTTGATGAGATGGGATTCCGCAATCAATTGGGAATGTTCCTACTGATAGTAGTTGAAACTGTAATGTAACATCGATGTTAAGACTTGTCCACATTCTAGAACTCTTTTATTTAACTTTAAGGTAAAGTGGACTCCCTTTTTATGGTATCACTTTGTCGAACCGCCCGCCGTATCCACTTTTTCTTTCGACTGCGGAGAACACCCACGCAGACGCTGGGGAAACGAAGAAACAAACGTTTACGACCACGGACCAAAATCTACTGCAGCAAACGGAGCTAAACTGAAACCGATATGTTCCAGCACGCCATATACAGTCAGGCTTTTACCAGCGTGTTTCTTTCTTAAAAGTCACTATGCTGCCATTAAGCCCTAATGTGTTATCTACCAGCATTAGCGTTGCTGTAGTGCTCTCGAGGCTCTTCAGGCTCGGGCAAATGCATTCAGCGGCGTCAGAACAAAAAAAAAAAAAAAAAAAAGAAAAACTTGATTCACTGGAAATATTCAAGGATTTCATTAAACACCTCTGACTTTGAATCTGCATCGCCGCTCTGCCGTTTCGAGGACACGGCACGCGCCGGGGTGCCGGGCCCTTCGCGCTCGCTCACCGGAGCGGCGATGGAAGGTTTTGATGCGACACGGCATTTGCAAATGTGTGTGTTTTAAAAAAAAAAAAAAGACTGCAACTCAGCCTCGTTACCGCATCATGCAGTTGCAGTCTTTTTTTTTTTTAAATGTCAGGGTTGTTGCTCAGTGGATATGACTACACGTATCATAACACTATTATCTTTTTGCGATTGTTTAATACTACACCTCGTCATCGGGCCCTCGCCCGAACCCGCATGCTCGACTCTTTCCACGCAGCATTGTGTGTGTGTCTGTGTTCCCCCACCACTCAGGAGAATGAAACTTGATTATGAATTATTCCCTTTAGAAACAAAGAGGAGCTAGCGCTGTGAGATGCCGAAAAAAGCTCGGGGACACTCGGTGCTTGTGGAAGCATGTGTAAGTATGTCATGCTATTCGAGGACAGAAAAGACACGGGCTTGTGTTGCACCAACACCGACGCGGCGCCGTTCGCGGATTGATGTTCAAAATGTTCCGGGAAAAAAACAATCACACAATAGCCCTGATTGATCGGAACGGTGGCAGAGGGCGCGAAAAAAAAAACAAATGCAGATTGTTTGCGACACAGAAACCGAATCTCTAAGAAAATTGCGACTAACCTTTTAAGCCTTAAACGCCTCGTGGCTTTCATCCGACTGGGGAGATTGTTTCTTTCTTCTCCCTGCCCCACTTTCGAGAGCCAAATCAGCGCCTTTCAAAAAAGTTTTTAGGTCATATTTGGGCTGTCGGAACACATCGGGGAGCCGGTTGTTAATTGATAAAGTGTCTTCATTTTTAATTGAATAATTATCTGAGAAGTGGATTCTTGCGGAGTCGGACTGCTGAAGTGTTCCGAAAATCAAAGTTTCATTGTATGCAAGTTATTATTATTATTATTTTTACTATTATTATTGGTGTCTAGACGCTTTGTCACAGACCTGACTAAACATGAATACCAGTTGTTCGTCTTTAGGGGAGCGTTGGAGAATAAAGGAAGGGGAAGTTAAGTGGAGACTTGACAGCTGTGGACGAAAAAAGTGAACTCCTCGTACTGCCTGCACACTCAGACACTTACCCGCTGGTTCTCCCCCCTCCCCTCCCCGCACCGTCCACGGGATGACTTGACTCATGTTGCCATAGAAACAGGAATTACCAAAAAGCTCAATAATATCTGGATGGAGGGCAGAGAAAGAGAGAGGGAGAGCTGTGGCCTCAGTGCAGAAACAGTGAGTTGGTAATTTTTATATACACTTCACCGTGCGACGTCCTTTCACAAAAAGTTGAATTGTTGATGTCTTAACAAACAGTTTACTGTAGGTAATCAATCATTGACATTTGCATTTACATTAAATGAACTCATGAATCACAAATGTGATGTTTTTTTGTTGTTTTAAATCACAAATATGTCTCAGTGTCCATAAATAAAGTGTCTTGACGAGATATATCGCCTAAAACAGATGATACATTTTGTACTTACACCTGTACACAGCGTCATTTTTGGACTGTCCTTGAACACAGTGGACAACAATGGGGTCAGATCTTTTGTCATGTGCACATCCAGCCAAGTTCGATCTTATCCGTATTAACAGGTAGGCAAGGGACAAGATTTTGAAATTTGAAACATTCCGATTCCTGAACATAGTGTGTTTGTGACTCTAGAAGTATCCATGCAGGTAAACCGCCTGTGCGGAGAGCAATAAAGGTGGATTGCACTGGCTCAATTGCAGTCTTGGAACCCATCGGCTGTTGTCTTACGACAACATAGCTTTTTACCATTTATCTGCATCCATATGCAGCTAAATTAAGAGTTGTCTCTCAACTCGAACTCCAGTCCTGCATCTTCTTGGCCCCGATGTCCGCTATCCATTATCCAAATATCTGCTGGATACACAAGAAGCCCTCACACATTAGCTGTTGACCCCAGAGGCGAAATCACCAGCAGATGATAGCCAATAGCTTAGGAGGTTGAGAGTCGACAAAGCCAGTATTTATCAGTATCATTGCACTTTCACGCAATTGCAAACTCTTAATTTGAAGGGGTGTGCATAAGACTAGCATGACACCATCATGTCCACCAAGACAACAAAACATGTCAGTGTTTTTTATAACAACTTGACATTATCCAAGTAAATAACCTGTCATATCACATGTCACAGCAGGCCTGACTAGCAAACTTAAACTATTCAGATTTATGTGTTCATGTTAATGTGTTAAACTGTCTCGCGTGATCAAATCAAAGCACCAGAGGTCGAGACAGAATTCTAGATCGCTAGCATGCTAACAGGATTCTCCACTTCCCATAATGCAACTCAAGGTGATCTATCGTTAAAGCCCAAGTCTTTAAAACCCTACACCCAAAGTTTTAAATGCAGGCTTTGTGCTAAAATATGAAATCTCACATCTTATTCCCGATAACCCTAATGACATCAGTGAGTTGATTTTTTTTCAGACTTCTCAAAGCTCCTCCAGAACGAAAGAAGAACAAATTATAGAGATCCTTTTGAGTGCCCCCTGTAAAAAAAACCATTAGATTTCTATCAGACATTATCAAAAACAAACTTGATTTTTTATTTCGTAAAACAGCTCTGATTAGAGACGCTTTCTTTTCTTTTATTCCCCCCATTCTTTAGGATTTAAGCCTTCGCTGTTTGATTTTCCAGTGGCACTTTGAGGATCACATCTAATGAAGAGCTTGTTGCCGTCCCCTATTATCATCAAGACTCAAGTAACTCCGTCATGTCCGTGGAGTTTAGAGTGATGAGAACGTTGCTCGTCTGCAGCCACGGCAGCCATCAGATTTGAACGAGCTTTATGTCCTGCCAGCTTTACATATTTTACAGATAATTAGTCTTTTGCATCATTAGCCATCATATCCCCGTTTTTTTTTTCACAGTCACGACAGCGACGTCAGCACATCCAGCGAGTGTATCACACGCCTAGCCGCCAAAGACATATTCCCCCCACCCCACCTCACCTCACCCCACCTCACCCCCACTGCCTATGAATTAATCTGTCAGGAGCAGGATCGCAGCGTTCCTCTCCCTCTGCTTCTTATCGCCGCTCCGAGGCAACTTCTTAAGTGGGAACAGGAGATAAGATGAGTCGGAGGAATGAGATATCGCAAACTAAACTGAGATCTAATTTGTGATGGAATTTCTAAGCGTGCGGCGTGACGCGGCGCAGGTAACACTTTGGGAGGTATGAGCGCTCCATCTGGGCAAACAATTGCTCTCCGCCTGTGCAAACAATTCCTAATTACTTCTGTCTGATTAACTGGAGATTTTGACCCGCGTCCCAGACACAAATAAGCCACAGGTGTGCGCAATGGCGGCCGCCACATGATGCTCAGACACAGACACACAACCTGACTGTTTGCGTTGCGCGGCCGTTTTTTTTGCGCCGACACAAGTCAACATTAGAATAATCCTGCTGAGATTTCTCCCGTGAATGCAACAAAGGGGGTGTAGTTCACTTGCTACAAAATGCCGGTTTTCATTTTGTTTTGTGGAAGCTTGGCTTTCATCGAATACATCACAATCACTGTTCAGAATAAAATCAAACTGTAGGCCACTGGCACTAGTTTCTTTTCCAACAACTACATTCCCAGGTAACCTGCTCTTCCTAAATCTAACCCTAAGGTAGGGTCAGGGAATCAAAGATTGACTAAATTAACGCCAAAGTCCAACCCTAACCCTAACAGCAGGTTAGGGTTGGTTAGGTTGCTTTCCTGAGTTTCACTGAACTTTACTTTGTTTCAAAAAATGTTTTAGATCCAAGAGTATACTATCTGATAGATCATGCTACATTAAATGAACTCCAAAGCCTAACCCTAAACCTACCCTTAACCTACTGTTAGGGTTGGGTTTAGGTTTAGGGTTGGTGAAAAAAAGTTGTTTTCCTAAGTTTCACATAACTTTATCGTGGTCAGAAAAGTGTTGGATCCAAGACTTTACCAACTGATCACACTGCATTAAATTTACTCCAAAGCCCAACCCAAACCCCAACCCTAATCTACTGTTTAGGGTAGCGAAAGCAGGTTGCTTTCCAGAGTTTTAAAAAAGTCCAAAGATATACCAGCCCATCCTGCTGCATTAGTTTAACTCCAAAGCCAGACACAAAAGACTGCAGACACACATTTTCCAATCCAATTTCTTCCCTCGTCCCAATTCAAGGACCCCCAAAGTTATCGCCCGCTGTGTGGGGCACCCATGGGCAGGGATCCATGCCTATTCTTGTCGAGGAGATCAAAAAGGATTCATCATTAACGAATCTGCTTTAACATTCTTTTCTTTCATTTAGAGGTTTGCTTGAATATTCAAAAAAAAGTCTTTCATCCAGAAAGGGTCCGTAGCGGCATGTCACTCTTGCCAAAGTTCTTCCGTGTGTGCTCGTCTTTTATAACTTTGATCAAAAAGACAATAAAAATAGCATTGAGATTGAGGAGATTCTGTAGTGGATCATGCATTACAAATTAGCTGCGGTGCATCCTTTACCTTCTTAGCTTGTGTTCTAACTAGCAGGTAGACTACTAGAAAGACCTAAATGTACACAGGCACTGCAAGCATTTATAATTTTAAGAACAAAGACACGCTTAACAAGGGTCCTTTCCCCCACTGAGAAACAGAGGCCCAGAGTGAAAATGAATTTCGCCTCCATGAGCTTATTTCTTCTGCTCTTCCCCCGGCAGAAACACAAAATGTATTCAACTGCTGTTTTGCTCAGGTGTGACCCACAACATGGCCTCTTCATTCCGTCTGTCGGGGGACGTTTCTCGCGAACCTGTCCCGAATTCTCTCGGCTCGGAAACCGCCTCAAACCGCCTCTCTGCAGTCTAACCATGTGCGACTCGTCCTCCCGTGGTCCTCTCTTTCCCCTCAGTCTCTTTCCTCTCTCAATCTCACAAGTGCTGCCCTGAATGGTTTTTCCTTAAATGGCAGTCCCCGCGGTCGCTCCGACTCCAATGGCACCTAGGAAGAGACTGGCGAGGCTGTGATCCAGTTACCTCCCCGAAGACCCAGACTGAACTCCCTCCTCCAATAAGGGACGGTTGCTAACATCCTGAATCTTAATTTGGCCGGTTCTCCATCTCTCCCTGTGGAGATATCCACAGTGGTGGCGGGAGTGCAATGTGCTTTTTTGGGATAACAATTAATGACTAGCTGGCCTTGTATCTTCAAGTAGATCCAATTCGCTTCGGGGATTAGATACACTTGTTCCATGCAAACTCTCTTTGATTGAGCAAGTTGATACAACTTGTTCAGGATCAGGCTGAGGTGAGCAGTGCAGCAAATCAGCAAGAGAGGAATATGCTGCATGTGCCACTTTACAGATTGCCGAGCAAATATTTCAGAGGGCCGCTCTATGGGCGCGAATGTTCAGTTCACGCCGTCCAGAAAAGATGTAATGAATTCCCCTGCGACAAAACTGAAAATATTCGTGTTGCAGCACCACACAATGCTGATGCGGTTGCCTCGGTGCGATTTGCATTTTATTTGCATGCATTTCTGCATTTAGCGACGGATGTAACTCCGGCATGTGAACATTGTCGAACGAGTATCTGAAATGTTCTGCGGAGAAATCCCATTTCAGGGTTCAATGGCTCTTCCGAAGCCGCTCATCCGGGCAGCTGTGAAATATACGCCCTTGTAAAGCTTGTCTATTCAATCAATTTCCCCATTTTCAATTACTGACATTACTGCTGTGCATGCCAGTGTTTTTTTTTTTTTCCTTTTGCACAAAATGTATTAAACCAGTTTTGGGTCGATCAAGGGGCTGAGGACAATTAATGTGGCTGCAGATAAGTTGATGAGATTTACACTGACGGACAATGTTTCCCATTGACTTTAAGCAACATGTAAACAAATAAAAATGCACACAGAGTATGTTTTAAGAAAAAAGATGACCTTCTGCACTGCAGAATTAAACACAAAGCAGACGTACATACAGACAGAATTTAAAAGAAGAAAAGTATAGTTATATCGATCAAAAAGTGTCTGCTGCCTCGGTGAAGCTACGGCAAAGTTCCAGGTCAATATAACATCTACCAACTTTGAAAGAGAAACTTTCGCTCTCAAAACAAACAATAAAAAAAAGCTATTAAAGAAAATATTACTTTTACAGGTTGCCAAGGAGCTTTTTTGTTGTGCAGATAACCTCATATGATTTGAAAATGGTATGCAAGATGCATTCATGACACTGGATTTGAGCTAAAGGTGCACTATGTAGATTTATGCTAACAGGCTCAATCAGATGACAAATATCTTCATCGACTGCTTTTTTTTTTTAAATCCATAAAACAAACTAAATAAACAAACTCTTTGTTTTCATGACTGAATTAACAAACTGACCTTAAAGGACAACACAATTTCACACTTTGTTTATATTTGGTGGACCCTGCCGCAAACTGCTTCAAACAGTGTTCTGGGGACCTTATTTTCGTCTGAGAACAGCTTGTTTATGCAGTAAGGGAAAAAATAAATATTTGACCAAAAACTATATTGTAACTCTTTAAGCAGTTTTGGGAAATGTCATTAGTTTTGCAGTAGCTAGTTTCCTGACATTTGACAAATGTTATCTTGAGTGGGTCATGATGGTCATCACCAAATTTCATGGTTATCCCAACATCTATCAAGACATTTCACTAAAAAACAACAAATGTCAAGGTCTGGATCACCAAAGTCAGTAGGACTCATCACTGGGGTACCTTGAATGTTTTTGTAAAAATGTTCTGCCAATCCAAGTAGGAATGTTGAACTATTTATAAGGGTAAATGGAAACTTTGACCTGTCAATGGCAGAAGAAGACAAGTCATGGGATCACAAGCACATTGGGGTTAATCATCTGGGGACCATGAATGTCTGTACAAATATGTATAGTCATACACCTAACGTACTGTAGTTGCAACACTCCCAGCTCGTCAAATACAACAGCTTGGTCAGTGCCCCTTGAGAGTTGAACTTCTTACCTCTACCTACCCCTCTAGCGTCAGTTTTGTACCTGAAGGGCTCAGCCGTCAAGTTAACGATGTTGCATATGCAACGGTTTGACTTTCAAAAGACTTTTGGACTGTTATCAACGTAAAAATGTTGCATTTTGGTTAGGTTTAGGTGCAAAAAACGACTTGGTTAGGTTTAGGGGAAGACCATATTTTGGTTAAGATAAGTACGTTGAGTCAGAAAACTTCACGTTATATAAGTAAATTATTTAAAAGTAGGTTATGTATTTACGTACATTACCTCGCCTACCTGGCACAACTTAATAAAAAAAAAAACTCCCAGGTGAAAGTCCTGTGTATGACCCAGCCAACCACCCTCATGACCACCTAATTCTGAGTTTTCTTGCTCTATATATTCAAGAAGTGAGGCCAGACGTGTACCAACTGTGCAGCGTCAGACTTGGAAGCAAAGGGCCACTGACCAGGCTGCTGTATTTGACGCATTGGGAGTGAGCATTGAGATAATTTCACTGTGGATCAAAGGAGTGCACCAGCCAGCAAACAGAGCCATACTGCCATCCCAAGAGCCCTGTCATAGCATATCTAATAAAAGAAAATATATAGTCAGTACAGAATAATAACATTGTGAATTATCTGCATACAGACTGCCTCAATGAGAGATTTTGGACCTTTAATTTGCATTTGAATGACTTGAATGATGATCTTTTTTTTCTTTTTTTATCCCTACAGCTGCATTTACGGCATTTTAAGTATCACAGTAATACCATCAAAGGGGAAAAAAAATGGATGCCTTATATTCTGATTCCTGCCTGATGATATTCTTTAACACCCAAAGGCACCAATGACTCAAGCGTCACTGACAAGTCGCAGTTGACGATTATCCATGTTGATGACTATCACATTAAGATGCAGTCTTTTATTCCGTTTAATGAGTGTGAGGGCAATAGCTGGGATGTTTCACTTTAAGTGAGCGGGTCGTCTGAGTTGTGACCTCGTGTTTCCGTGAGGGGAAGCAGGAAGGCTGAGAGATTGCCAATATGCAGGACATACAAAAATGAACTTCCTGCATCATTATTTTCAATCTCAGTAAGAATAACTCCACTTAAGGAATTTCAAATCGTGTGCAGTACATAATTCGAGGTCCAAGGTGATACGCCAATCCTTTCACAATTTCATAGTTAATTTCTGGAGCCTCACAGCAAAACAGTGCTGCGGCATTGTCCAAAACAACTGAAATAGTTGGGGACGTGGCAGTCAGTGCCTTGTACCTGCATCAAAGTGTACTCACTCATAGATACCAGCCACCAAAATGGGCCAGATTTTTCTCATCAAGATCCAAGTCTTATCTCCTGAGAAATGAACTGAAAAATGATGAAAAATGCAAAAGTTAGGAAATATTCCTGGATTTGTCCCTTTTGTCAGATCAGCACCAACAGTTAATGGGGTCCATTCTGGGCTGAGACCCATCCTCAGTCCAAGTTTCCTGGAAATCCATTCAGTAGTTTTTGTGTAATCCTGATCACAAACCAACAGACACAGTTCTGAAACGTGATCTCCTTGGCGATGTTAAACATAAAAGGACTCCATACAGCTTGTCCTGCATAATCCACAAAAATTCAGATGTGTAGGATGACATTGCAACGCTGTTTTGCTGGAAAGCACCAGAAATGTTTTTTAGGACTATGATCTTCAAGTGACTTTACATCCGCATGGAGGTGAGCGATGACTGAATTTCCATTCTTGGGTGAACTGTTCCTTTAATGCGAAATGACTGATTACCAATGATGTCTGTGTATTGATATGAAAACACGGCAGCAGTGTGACTAGCATTTTGTTTTTGATGCATTTCAACAGTCTGCTTCAACATTATTATTGTGTAAACAAGCTGGCAGCTGGTCTTCCTTGTTTTTGATGCCGAGCCATTTTAGCTTCCCGTTTTTTTTTTTTAATTTTCCACTTTGTGTTCCACGTCGCAGAACCAAAACCTGAGCTTTGGAGGAGGACAGCAGTCTGATCCTGCTCGTGTGGAAGGACCGCGGCGGTGGCGGTGCTTGTGTCTACGCGGCAGTGTGCGCGCCAGCCGGACACGCAGGGTAAATGACAGTCTGCCATATGGACCACCAGCGGCGGTCTCACACAGCAAGTCAACCTGGTCACTTTATAAATCTGTTCCGTCCAGACTGGTCCAACCGGCCCCGCTGGGATCCCTCCCTGTCCTCCTGATTAGCCCCGTCCACACTGCATTAAGGGCCTCCAAGTGTCCATCAGGCTGATCAACCTCCACGCTTGTCTTTGCTCGGATTACTGTGCTGTGCCGCTGGAGTGCGTCCAATCACAAGCCCCTCGGTGTGTAAATAAAAGTAAGCATTCCGCGCTCTTGCCCCGGCTTGTGTTTGCTGGTAAATGATGCACTGAGATATAAAAAGTGAACAAAGTGCCATCCATCTATTTATTGCCTCTACTCAGCAGTTTGTTTGGACTAATTGGCATGGATGATTAATTATTACATAACCCATGACAGGCCATGGTAAATTGGAATTAAATGACTGGCTGACATCGCATGTCCCAGTTCAGTTGTGTAATAAGCTAAGAAGGATTCATTTGCCTACTGTGGAACATTGCCCGCCGCATTCATCTTCCCCTCCGCACCGATTCAGTGCTCAGCAACACGACTCGGAAGTAAGCTACGCATGTTCGGAGGTAAACACAGACGCATTTCTAGCAGTTAAAGGGACTCGAGGTGTCGGGATGCGCGTAAAGATGCCAAATATCGGAGTGTCGGTCAGTAAACCATCTGTCAGAGAGGACAGCAAGCCCATTAGCAGCAGCTGCTCTAGTAAATGCTGAAAAATCCCCTTTTCAGACAATGACTTGCCATCAAATGCTAAACTGAGTCAGTTTTTTCCCTTCTTTTATAGTTTTTCTAATGATTTATTTATTTATTGTTATTACAGGGGATGACGTACTACCAGAGATGTGGCAGACGGAAAAATGGAAATGGAAAAAAAATAAATAAAAAGCTATGGAAATAACAAATTTAAAGGAACATTATGTAGTTTCGGAAATAAATTCAAACTCAGGATTTTAATGTTTGAAATGTTAATGAGGCAATAAAATAAACTCAATATATTTTTTTTACATAACTGAATAAACAAGCCGTTCTCCGGGGAAAATAAGGTCCCTGGAACACTGTGGTGGCAGCGTCCGCCAAATATAAACAAAGTCAAACAGTATCAAATTGTGTTTTGTCCTTTAAGGTCAGTTTGTTTATTCAGTCATGCAAACAAAGAGAGTTTGTTCATTTAGTTTGTTTAAGTAGAAAATAATCAGCCGATGAAGATCTTCCCCAAAACTACATTGTGCACCTTTAAATTTGATCCAAACAACAAACTTAAAAAGTTCCCTTACATTCACACTCTGCCTTGAAGAATGATCAAGTGATTTTTTTTGTGTTCCCCCAGAAAACAGAACCTGAAGGACAGGGGGGTCGCAGGTTGGGAAACTAACAAAGCACTGCACAAATCACAAAAATGTCGAAAGCAAACTGGTCCCTTTGGTGTCTAAAAGGTGGCGGTGGGAATAAAACCCACAGCCACCCCCTGATTCTATCAAAAATGATTGACGAACAAAAGAACATTGGACCCAAAAACCAAAGGTGAAGTGGGAGTCACTGATCGGGGGGAAACAAAATGTATAGAAACTGGCCCAAAGAAAGAAATCTCAAAACACACAACCCAGATTTCTGACCCAAACAGAAAACAGAGGGAGCCAGCTAATGGTGTTGACTCCCTAAAAAACACAACCAACTGAGCAGGAGAACTGCAAGCCCCTTATATCGTCTTCCAGCTCAGGGAGAGACCATCACAGGTGCACCTAATAGCTTCTGATTACCTGTGACCTAGATCTTGAGAAATCCCTGTTCACATCAGGACCTTGGGGAACCTCTGATCTGTCCATTACGATACCATTTCCTTTTTATGGTTTTCTTTTGGCAAAAGTTGCAGACGGCACCAGACTTTGTACTGATGTTCCTCAGTCAATGTATTAATTACATGGACAGCTGAATCAACATTTGATTATTATCCTTACTTTTATAATCAAATGCAGGATGCCGAACAAAACACAACGTAATTACTACGATGGTAGCGGTAGCTTAGTGTATGTTCCTATAAAATGTCTACATTCGCCTCCCGTCCGGACCCTCCCACTGTCCATAACAACACAGTTTAATGCGCCTTTTCCAAGCAATCCAATTTCTTTCTATTTCTGAAGTCAGTGGCCGGCCCCCGGAGGAAGACATACGCACTGTCAGTACCAAATCGAATCAAGTCTGGGGGCCTCGGTACCTGTTATGGTTGCCGGTATTCAAAAATGGCCGTAATGTCGCTGTTGGTGCTGTTTGCGTGTCAGTGTTGAGACTCCTAATGTACGTGATGTGCACAGTCGCTCTCCCGGTGACATATTGCCCTTGCGCTCTTCACACTGTGCTCGCCGGATAAGTTTAGAACAGATTACCCCTCCTCCTCTTCCTCGTTTTGCTCATGATGATGCCGATCTGTCTCACTTCACCCCCAACGCGATAGCTGTCAATTGCATTCCTTAAGGATTTTGGAGCAACATGTAATTATCGATGGATTTGCATCCTATGTCCACTCCTGCTTGTCTGCTTACCTCTCTCGCTCTCCGTCCCCCTTCCTTCCCTCCCTCCTTCCCTCTCCTTCCCTAAATAATTACTTAAACGAATCTATTACCAGCCTGGCCTTGGCACAGCATTAACTGAAATGCCAGTCTCTATGGGAAAGTGATGCATTCCGCTGCAGGTGTAATGCTCGAGGGTGGGGGGTGAGCAGAGAAGAGGATTTTATTTTTAAAAGATTCCTTTATCCCGAGGCAAAGACACAGGATCCTCTCCGAGATAAGCAATGTGGTGAGGCCACGCCATTATCCACTTAAGAGATTATTATGTTCTCATAGTAAAAGGACAAATTGGACGCATGTGAGGAGTGCCTTCAAAAGTGCACTGGCTCCAAAATTGAAGCGCGATGATCAGTGTCAAAGAGATTGATTGAAATCGGTGGAGCCCCATCAAAGCTTTCTGCCATTAAATCGCAAACCTTTGATCAAACGGTTGTTGAGACTGACTGCCGCCGAGTGCTAGCTTTGTTCCCGTCCCTGTGTGGCTCTTGATCTCATTTTCCGACTAACGGTGATGCACACACAGACTTCTTTATGGCCTCGGTATCAGTCGCGGAAGCCTAAACACGCTGTTCTTTCGAGCGCTCTGGACTTTCTCTGACCTTTTTTGCTTTCAGAAGCCTTGCAATGTGTTCAGGCATGCTATGCAGGATTTGTCGGTTGCTGTTTCCAAACAAGTTGATTATTGAGTCTCATAGCTAGGTCAGTTTGGGCCACCAGGCCACCGACCTAAAGTGTTTATATTCAGCTATGTTGCCAGAATACAATGTGGGTATTCAACACTTCTGGGCTGACTTTGATGGTCAGGAGGATGGTGTTGGGGTTACAGCGAGGTGAGAAGGCCAAGCCAAAGACCAGTGTTCAAGACTGTGTTTTAACATTTGTATGCGTGGAAGCAATGTTCCATGGCAGTCCTTCCCCCCCTGAAAAAGTTAGCTGACGTTGCTTACACTAGCTAGCAACCTTAACGTTGCCAATGCCAGCTGACGATAACGTAGCTAACACCAGCTAGCTAACATCAGGCCGGTAAGATATGCTGGGTGCATACTGTAAAACCAGATATTTCTGACGAGATCTCGTGACAAGATTCAGAATTGCTGGCACCCAGAAACTTCCAGAACGCAGCAAAAATAATAAGAAAATAAGGAAAATACATGCATTATATAGATGTCGTCTGAAAAAGCCTGCCTACCTTTATGCTGAGGTCATGATGTCTAAATCAAACTTCAGATTGCTCAAATCTTGCTCATAATTATGATTAAACTGGTTAAGTTGGGCAGATGGTACGTGGTATTCCTTCAACATCTTTCTGTTACAAGCCACACAGCTGGTATCATCCAGTCAGCTGTCACCCTACAGCTATTATTTCTGTGATAGAGGGTTAAAACATCATAGCCCGCGACAGCAATATTCATACTAAATTATTGTTATTGCAGTAACTGCAATGTTAGAGCTCCAACAAATTATTGTTTTCACTCATCCATTATATTGATTCATCATTTAAAAAAAAATAATTGCCATCCATTTCCTGAAGCCCAAGGTGACATGTCCACAAATGTTTAGTTTACTCTCGTATAAAAACATAGCAAATTATCATATTAGATAAGCCAGATCCTATTTTTTATTTTACTCCTTTTATGTTAAAGATACAATATGTACGTACTTATCACCTGATGAATTCACACTCCAATCAAATAGGGCAGCATATCACTAGAGTAACCGCTAACTGCTGCCTAGTGTAGCTGCAGTTAGCAAGTGAGCTCAGTTAGCCGTGCAGCCAGCAATGCGGACGGGGAGCTCAGTGCACCGGGAGAGGGTTGGTTTTTCACGTTGCCAGGTTTGGCAGCAGGACGGGCCAGAGCTAGCTGGTTAGCATGTTAAACATACTTTGTAACGTAATACATGGACGTCACAGCATCAAAACTGGTATCCCTTCACGTTCTGTAGATAATTTAAATGAAGTTTTGATTATTTTTTTTTCTACCAAAATCCTAACATATTGCACCTTTAAACTATTATCCAAATTTTTGGGCTAATAATTTGACAACATTTTTTATCGTTTCAGCTTCTACTTTGGTGTCAACCCTAACTGAAGACTGTTCTAAAAATGGTAAAATATGGTGTTTTCTGATCTACCGACTCCGGTTACAGTCTGGCTATGTTTAGCTAACTACAGTTCCTTGGTTAATCTTTAAATTATGTCAAATATGTTGTACAATCTCTCGTTACGCGGGTTTAGGGATTTAGAAGATGGAATTTATGTCAGGTTTACTTCCAGGACCTTTAACATAATAAGTACAGTGGCCTTGTTTGCCTATAATTTACCTTTTCTGGTTGTCAGGGCAGTTTAAGGCACGCTAACTAGACACTAAAAAAATAAATAAAAATGGCCGTCAGATGCTTGGGTACATTTGGTTCAGAGGGTGTTCTTTCAGATGTTGCTGTTTTCATCTCCCCTGCACAAGCCAAAGGAGTAAACATTTCAGGGTCTGAATAATGTACTTGGTCGGAAAAAGCACTAATAGTCTCTACCTAATTATACTTTCAAATGGGACCAAAAGCTCGTAGCTCCTACTCTATTCTGGAAGTCGGGTGTGTACGAGCTATCGCAGCACTTTCATCCTATGATTGGGTCAACAAAGCCTTGAGTGTTATATTCCAGTAATTTTTTATTTTTACACACAAAACATACTCACAGCCGCTCGGCCTTCGGGTACTTTGGGAAAGAACAAAGACACGTGCGCACACTCCGGTTCCTGCAGTTGTCATCCCATTTTTCAGAGACACTTTAAACAATCAATGCCGTCTCCGGAGTGATCCATATTCTCCATATCCGTGTTTGCGAGACATAAAACATCAATTATTGTGTCAAATTTTATTCGGGAGTCGGGAATGACAAGCGGGGCATACAAATGAGGCCTCATTACACACACACACACGGTCACGCACAAACTGTAGTCCAAAACGCACACAGGCACCCTCACATCTTCCACCTTCTTCGCCGCACGAGCACGCTGTCCTGCACACACAAATTCACATTCACCCCCAAAAGCAATCCTTTTTTGAAAGGGAAAGCGTGGGGCTGAGAGTGGGGCGTGGAGCGCGGCTCGCTAGCTAACGTACATAATGAAAAGTGCAAGCTCTGTCATTTTCTGCAGATAAAAGTGTTCTGATGAGAGCCGGAGACAATAGCAGCGCATTAATCTCCTTGACGTGCCGAGCTCTGGCTTTAAAACACTCCCCACCCTCCGTTCGGGCTACCTCTATCTATCTGAAGCTATACTCTCCGGAAACCACATTAGGAGTTCACATAGACACACACACGCATACTTTACAAAAATGCGCCCTTGCAAACATTTCACACGGACAATTGGAAGTAAATAAACAGTAAGCACATATACTCCTACACTCATGTACAAATCTCATTTTACATATGTAAGAGCCAAGTGTGAAAAGGGCTTATTTGACACTCAGGAATAATTGAAGACCCTTTTTTATATTCTAGTCATCACAGAGACATAATCGTATACAAATACACTTGAGTGTGAGTACAAATAAGAGGAAAGTATACAGGTCTCTCACTCACACAATGTCTGGACTGTAAAATAACAAAACATCAATAGAACAGTATTGTAATGCTACAATCAAACTGCATTTTGAACAGCAGCAGTAAAGTGTAAGCGATAAACCAATGCAACAGTTGGCTGAACATCAAACATTAATGTCTATTACAATGCTGTACACCAACCTAACCTGGGGCAACACTAAACAACAGCAAACAACAAAATTGTAGACATTAAAGCTTCACACTCAAACCAAAACAATGAGCTGAAAGATGCTAAAACGGCACAACAAGCCGCTGGGGAACTGCACAGTTGGGTGATCATTTCTTATGGGTGGGTCACTACAGGCAGCACCTTGACATCTCACTTGACTTTTTGATTAGAAGATGAAAGGAGCCTTAAGGTAATGCAGGAAGAAGAGTAGCTAGCTTACTTACGTTGTGCATTAAAAACATTGATACAAACAGTGTTTTTAGCATGTGTACACATTTATGTACCATATTATCAATCCCGTCATTAATAGGAGACTCATAACTGAGAGACCTGGGAGTAGTATTAGCATCACAGCAGTATTAACTGATAATTGTGGCCACTTGGGGGCAGCAGAACAAGCTGTAAACACAGCATTTAAACATTGCCATATTAAATGTGTTATTGTTAACATGTCGGCAAACAATTGTCAATTTAGAAACCCAGCAGACATGTTTCTGGTCACCTGATGAAGTCCATTCACTCTCCTTTTGGCAAATTTTCGGTCTATAACAACAGCTGACAAAAGGATTTTACCTTTTAGCCAGCCAGTTGCTAACTGTGTCCGTCTTCTACTAATGCTGATGTAGTAAGATTTAGTATGATAGTATGATTTTACAATAAGATACTGAGCGATGGCGCCTGGTCATTCCAGTGAGAATTGATGACATGGGCCATATGCATCAACATTTTCTAGATTCTGGGTTTACTTCCTGGTTGGGCAGCCTACTGTAAATGCGCAGTAGACTTTGTACCGCTGCCCCGCCTGCAATTTCCCGCTCGGCCCATAGACTTTGTGATGACGTCATGCATTTTTAAATTGCTTTTCTTGCCCCCCTGGAAATTGTACAAATATAAAACTGCCATGGATCAAAAATTCATAATAGTAGGAGTCATAATTTACCTCGTTTGCAGCTGTTTGGTGGTCTGTAGATAATAAACATTTCGGGCCACAAGGGAATTTTTCACTGCAATACCACAAGTGACCACTGGGCAAAATCGGAAGCATGTCTGAGCGGTGCCCTAGTGTCCAGATCTCAAATACATTCATAGTATGAGCCTCCCTGTTGCTACAGCAAGCAAAAACAACCTCTGAGCTAGCAACCGAAATGCTAAAAACGCAAGATACCCTCACCTGGTTGCTTACAGCACAAAATGAAACAAGCTAGTTAGCTAACTGTTACCTTTTCTTTGGTGGTGATTTAACCATTTTAATGCCAGGCCCTGCCTCCCTATTCGCAAAACATGTTCTCCTGACACTGTTTTGCAGGCACATCATTGCTCCATCCTGGGTTTTTAGCGCCACCCAAGGTGATTGTAAATGCTCTTGATGTTGAGCAACCCCTTTTACACTGGACAATACCCCCCCAAAATGTCTTTTCCTTTCATCAGCATTGTGTGATATTTGATCTATCCCTGCACCAACCTCATTTCATCTGTCTTGCACGCTTACATACACCTGCACACTGACATTAGCTTTGGGTTTTGACTTTATTGATTCCTGTTTTTTTTTGAGGATTTTCATTTACAGGAAGGAAAACGAAAAACTCAGAGTCGACAAATACTTGGGGAGTATGACCTCCAGTAACATTTATCTTCTAAATTATTTTAGTACACCTGATTGTGATGGGAAAAAAACATGTTATGAATGTGTTTGTGCACAAACACTGTGACCTGTTGTGTGCGCCGATCAAACAATTCTAAAGATGACACAAAGCCATCGACTGCTGCATTCCTTTTATGCTCTGACCTTCGCAGCATCACCACAGCCGACGGTTACAACAAGCCAAATAAGACGAGTCTTCAAGTGCCCTTTATATTTCTTTCTAGTATGCTAAGGAGGGAGGATTCATCTCAATATAGAAGCGTGAAGTGTGTACGCTCATCTCATTCCTCCACCATGAAAAGCCCACAATCATATAATCTCAAATATCAAGGTATATGGTTACTGTCGTAATGTTTTCTCTCTCGATTGCTTTTTAATCTCCTGTTGCCAGGTGATGCATGGCCTGCAGTGGGCAAATAATGTCTGTAAGGACAGGTTGAATTATTCCATGCACACTTTATAGTTGTCTGTGGTTTCACGTCTGCGTAACGATGCCTGCTCAGAACGGCTGAGCTGTAAAGATCGTTGATGTTTGTGCTGATGCCTTCGGAATCCGCCTTAGAGAGCGATGTGATCTGAGCGTCTGACAGGCACACCGAGTTCAAGATCAGATCTTGATATAACATCTCCTCAGCAGGTTCTTGTTTTCTTTTCTTCTCGGCTTCCTCTGAAGTTTTCAACGCTGCCTCGCGCGGTCCGGTCGCCTTTTTTGCTGCTGGTTCAGCATCACGCTGATATGCATTCATACCTCACAGCAGCACGCCACAAGATACAGTCCTCCCATGCAGCTGAGTGCACATCGCCTCGCTCAGGGGCGTCTCAGTGGTTGTTGTTCAAAGATAGTTACTCATTCCCCTGCTCCTACAGTATTAAGAGGAATTGCAGTATGGATTTAAAGATGACATTATGGAACCGGCTCTCCGTGCAGGGCCTGAAATTAGCGCCCAGAAAAAGCCAAATGTCAATAAAAGTTGCCTTCGGTGGATGAATCAATAAGGCATACCCAGTGCATGAGCAGGTAACCTTTTTCAAGGAGTAACATTTTCGATTCAGGCTGATACATGGCCCTTATTTTTGCCTGTCCAACTTCACCCCTTGTGATTCGCTGCTTTTCTGTTCAAAGAGAAGAAATGGGTCGGTATCAGGTAGGCTGCTGGTTGGTTGCCTCTTATGTTTCTCGATTTGAAGCAGGGACGGCACATTTTGTGCTGACTTCTGTCCTGTTCTATTTGTTGCCTGGAGGGTTAGCAATCAACTTTTTGCTTGTCTCATTTAGGGGACCCCTACAGTCGGCTTTTAGGCATTGTCATGGGTCGGGGAGTCTGCTGCAATGTGCCCCGCACCATTGGCACTGGACGGCCCTTGTTGGAGGCATTTTAGCCTAATTGAGCATGTGAAAGGAACCACTCTGATTGACATTTCAGGTAGCCAATGCCAAACCCAAAGCCCCTGTTAGTTCCACTCCACTAATTCCTACATGCTGGCTGAAATAACATTCCCAACAAGATGAATAAAATCTTTCAGGCTCTCAGAATGTCTGTAAGACTCAGGCAAGTGTGTTTTCATCTCCAGACCAATTGCTTCCTTTAAAAGAGGCCTTGGTTGTTTTAGCAGGACTCTGTCTGCCCAGCATCTGATGCGTTTGACAGTTTAATCTTCTTCAAGCATCCTTCTTCAAATCTGAAGCATCCATGATTTCACCAATTTTGGGCTCCTTATTTTTCTCCTCTGCCTCCTCCGCAGTGCCATTTACAACTTTCGATCAGACATATTCGGAAGAAGCATCTGTATTTGCGAGAGACCTGATGCTGCACAACAAAGGTTTGGCACCAAAGATGCAGAACATATGAGCTTGTTGGCCGCCTTCTGTGGTCTTTGCGGTGTGTTTGGGTGGTGACTGGGCGATTGGATGGCTCATAAACTGGACTTTCCCCCCAGAGACTGGGGTTGTGTCCTAAGGTTGAGCAAGACTTAAGAGTGAGCTCATTAAGTTAGCAAGTAAGTTATTATTTATAAGATATTTAGTTATTCAACTATAAAAATCTAACTATGTGATCATTGCTTTCTTGACTTCTGAGTGCTTCACGTTTAAACCTGACACTAGAGGTACGGCATCATAGTTTGAGGCTTAAGGCCACTGACCAAGCTGCCGTATTTGACAAGTTGGTTCAGGAAATATAAAAAGTGTGTGCCTCCTTATAAGGACATGCAAATGTGTCGTAGGTAATGACAAATGCGGGGTAAAATGACCTATCCTGGCTTCCCGTAGGCGGCCTTTCACCTCCACTGACATATTCCTTCAGTAAGACGTGTGCGGCTGACCCCCACACTGTGTGTCTTCGTGACTGGCAAGGCAAAGGGGAATTCATAGGAAACTCCTAATGCGGCCTCTGACAAGTGCCTCCAACCCTGCTAACGATGACAGAGGAACTTCCCACACAATCAGCCACTGCATCAGTCTCCTGAGGAGAGGGATAAAGGGGGAGAGGCATGAGGTAGAGTGAGGGGGAAGCGAGAGAGAGTGTGTGTCTGTATGTGTGTGCAGGTAAGAGGGGGTGAGTACAGGCAGTTGATGTTTGCTGTGCAAAGCATGCACACTGAGTAATATGACTTAGCTGAAGTAAGTGAAATGTGAAATTGCGCAATTTGTGTTTGCTATCTGGTTGTCAAATGGTTTTGTTGCATCTTTTATTCTATCCTTACTGTTTTTGTAGCTTTATAATGATGGAGGAAAGATTTGAAAATACGTACATTATGTGTCCACATTGTGTATGCTCATATCTGGATGTACTGGAAGGTGAACATGACACCAACACACTGGGTAAAAATATCCTGCAAGTACCTTGTAATTTCCTCGGTCTTGAGTGTGTCAATTGGCTGCAGCCATGCATGTGATCGATATAGATATGGATCGGCTGCATTTTTCTTGCGTGCTAACGGTCAGTAATCAATGACATGAAGCAATAACATGGTTTTAAACCAGTTTAGTTCAGTCTGGTCAGGTTTTAAACAAGTGTTTTTTTTGTCTAGGCACCACTGTTAGGGTTCAAATTGGGTCAAAAGGATCCAGTTCAGGACCAGTGATGGCCGGATTTCCCGTGACAAACATCTGGTACTGGTGGCAACATACATGGCTGGAAATACCCCAAGGTCTCCTTATAAACAACCCATTATGTCACCACAAACACGGCTAGAGGTGGCCGGACTTCCCATGAAAAATATCTGGTTTTGGTCACCTTGAACATGGCTGGTAATGTCCTAAGTTCTCCTTAAACACACCTGGTTCTATCACCACAAACATGGCAGGTCTCCTTTAGAATTTCCAGTTTTGGTCTCCACAAATAAAGTTGGAAATGTCCATAGGTCTCCCCTTAAAAACACATCCGATCAATTGACACATGAAGCAAATTTAAATACCATCGCTGCTTCACATATTTCATGCGGTTTTTCACTGTCTGGGGTTTGACTGGCACTCTTTTGATGGCATCTAGTCAGGAAAAGTTGCAGATTTATTGAGTTGTGACAGGACATTTTTGAGGAAATGTTGGGGGTCAGTTTTAAATTCGGAAAATAACCAGCCAAGTTCTCAGCATTCACTAAATTTCCTCTAACACTTTTCCTTTAATTAAACCGACAGCGAGAGTTCATTTGCACACATGGGCGTTTCCATCTCTGCTTCCCTCAGTGTAAGTGCGTGAGCTCGCCCTGCACTGTGAATCCGGTGACCTTTTGCTTTGCTTCTGACTGGCAGCACACTAGATGATATAAAAAGAGATTATAAGGTTGAGTGGAGCTCATTCCGCTATTTGTTGCTTAAATATTTAGGGTTCTGCTCTCAGGCTCCAATTTACATTATGATTTTGATTAAATGCTAAACAGTATATTCAAGATCGGATACATGTTTCATTTCATTGCAGTTCTTAAGTATAAATGGATTAGCAATTTTAAGAACTGAGAATTACATACTTGATATAGTTTGATAGTCAAACTATATCAAGTATGTAACTTTTAAAGTCATTCTGAGAGAAAGATAGCTGATGGTTGGGTCAGATTCCCAGATTGTCAAATACCAATGCTTTGGGTGAAAGGTGCGATATGCTTAGTTTAGTTTAAAACATCCAAGAAGTAACTGAAATAATCAGCAAAACATGGACAAATTAAATATGATAACAATACATGTGATATGCTGCCCTCTATTGGTTCCATTGGAGTATGGATTCAACAGGTGGCCAATTCTTACATATTGCACTTTTAATGGTTCGGACCCAATTTGGCATTGGATTTGGATTGTCTTTGACAATCTGGGCTAACATGTTAGCTTGGATCAAACCCAGCCCCCCATGACCCTGCAAAGGATAATTATAGGTGATAGATGGCGAGTGACGATGCTCAACAATCAACTCTCTTTCTGCAAAAAGTTACACAGTGTGGCACTGAAAAGGACTTTTTTCTTTATTTAAAAGAACAATGTCTTTATTTTTGTTCTAAAATATCAGAACTCCAATCCACAAGCCTCGTGTTTTTGTGAGATCTTTTTCAGACTAATCCACCGGGAGCCTGAATAGCTGTTACAACTTGCATCACATGACAGTGAATAATATGCCTGCGAGCCTGTGACGACTGTTGGCAGCAAAACCAGAAAGTTTGTTTTCACTCGTCTTCAGCTGTCAGCTCGCATTTATAAATCAATCCGAGGAGCCCCGTCTGTACGCAGCCTAGTGCTGTTTCATAACGGGCTCGTCTTGCTTAGTCAGACTCCTTCTCCCACCCCCCCCGCAGCCTCCCTCTGTTCCTCCTCTCTGCGTTTCAATCCCTCTTCTTCCATTCCCTCTCATTTTCGTCTGCCGCTCTCCTCCTCTTCTCTTTCCACTCCCCCCCCCTTTTTGATTTCTTTCTTTATGTCATCCCGCTGCCTTCCCGCGTAACGAGAGCCTCTCTCGTGTTTTGATCCGATCGCGGGCGATGATGTCAGCCGAGCCTCCGCTGCGGCTATATGCCGATACGCGCACGTGCGTCTTGATGTGGTGTAAATATATCCCCCCCCGCGCTCGCCTCGAGTGCCGCGAGCGCGGCTAGTTTGCGTTATCTCTTGATGTCCTAAGTGACGTTAATAAGAAAAAAAAATAATAAAAAGATCCAGGGGAAAATAATGACTCATTCCTCGGCTCCACTGTGAGGCGGCATCAGTGTGACTGAAAACACACACACCAAAAAACATCCGCACACATGCTCCGATGGGTGGCAGTGATATTTAGATACAGCAGGGTGCAGCGGTTCTGTTCCCGGAGCCTTGGAAGATTGCGATTGGCGGTGCAGCAGACTTCAAGGCAGCGGATGTCTCCCCGGGGATAGAGCCATGTGACGGAATGTGTGTGTGTGTGTGTGAGAAAGAGCTTGGGCATGTGAGGGGAATGTGTGCATTTATCTGCTCGGAAACCTGCTAGAAATGTCAAATGTGAATTCCGGCCTTCCGGTCAGTTGACACGCAAGGTCTGCGGCTCGCTTGTCAGTCCATCGTGAGAGCGTGAGTCCGATTGTCGCGTCGCTCAGTATTCCGACACTCGCTTGGCGGTGCACCACAACCCGCCTGTTTTTTTTCTTCCCCCCTGTTAATTCAATTAAACAGTCTTTTTCTGACTGGTAGTTTGGGTCGAGGCAAAAAGGAGCAAGTGCCAAGAGGGGGCCGGGGCATTAGCACAACTCTCACGGCTTATCTCAAAAGCGTGGCGGCCAAGCGAGTCCGAGCTGAGTGCCAAATTAACAATAGGAGTTAAATTAACTAGTGAGATGTAAACGTGCATTGAGGGGTACAAAAAAATACATTTAAAAGAGGACAGGCGCCAAATGCTCTGCCGTTCGCAATCGGTACGGTAAAAAGCCGACAATGATATGTTTCTGTTCAGCCGGCGGACGCGCTGAGCTGGCAGGGACTGAATGTGGAGACACACTGACATAGGGCATTTGTTTTCTGCCAAAATAATCACATTGATTCTTCCCCCCTGTGTCACAGAGCCTGCACTCAAATCATACTGCAAACGTCTCGACTAAGAAGCGGCACGAATGATGCTGTGAAGCTGTTGTCGCAAATGTGAAAAACGGGGACAATCTTTTATTTCTCTTTTGGCTGTCTGCGTAGAAAGTTACAGAGGAAAGGAAAGAAACAGCATTTTGTGACTAAATAAGGGGAGTTTTTTTGGTAAACTTGAGTTTAAAGAATGGTAAGTTCCACATTGTTTGTACCTTGAACAGTCGATCCGAATAACAAGAATTGTCTTTGTGGAATAAGCCTGCTACTGAATATATTATTCTGTCAAGGTCAAACAAGAGGGGACCCAAACACAGACACACAGGCAGGTGAGTAACTAGAACAGAAAAGCGAGCTTTAATAGCATAAAGCTGAAAAGCCAAAAACAAAATCCAAAGATGTGGCAGCAAAGGCGGGTGACAAAACGGAAGAAACAAAAAAAAGGCAAAGTACAAACCAGAAATGATGTGAGGAAATCAGGAACCAGAAGCTGAAACAACGGGAAGATGGGACGGGGTGACACGGGAACACAAGCGAGGAAGCGAAACATGTCAGACGAACTGACAAAGAGAGAGAAAGATGAGGACGAGAACTTAAATACACATGGGGTGATTAACTAATACGACACAAGTGAGGTGAGAAAAGGGTGGGAAAAACAGACAAAGGGAGGAAATGAAAAGCAAAACCTGACACATGAGGACAATTAAAGAGGAAATAACAAAAACCAAAAGCCCAGCCATGGGTGTAGCGACATGAACAGGTATATTAAGCTGAAAACTCTAAAAACATGTTTTTTTGTGCTTAAACCTTCCCAGAGAATAAGCACAGCACTGTCACGACAAGCTGCAACATAAAGACATGTAAAGTTTCATCAAATCCTTGGTTTGAAGGAATGTACATTGCCAAAATGTAATAATAAATAGTTTAATATAGCGCCTTTCAAGAGACCCAGGGACACTTGACATTAGGGCACAGATAAAAATACTAATAATAATCAGGAAGCAGGAGCTGAAGTCATAAAAAGGGGGATGGTTGGGCAGATAACAGAGTAGGACGGATTGACGGAGGGTAAACAGAGTTCGCTGAGGTTGTAGGCCTTAGTGAACAGGTGTTGCTTTTAGGAGTTTTTTGAAGGGGGAGAGTTCTACTGGTTGGGGGCTGCGACACTGAAGGCTCTCTCTCCAAAAGTTCCCAGCAAGGTGTGGAAGGGGTCGAAAGGACGCCAGAGTCTGAGGACTGCAGCTTACGGGATGGGGTATAGGGTTGGAGGAGGTCCGTTAGGTATCGGGGATGCAAGGACGTGGAGGGATTTGTAGGTCAGACTGAGGATTTTGTCGTCGATGCGGAACTTAATAGGGAGCCGATGGAGTTGAATGAGGGTGGGGGTTGACGTGCTGCCAAGGTCTGGTGCGGGTGAGAACCCCATGCACCCATCAGGGTTCAACGAGTTTGAGTTGTCCCAAACCAAAAATGTTGGAAACCACTTGTTGGATCTTTGGCAGAAACAAGGAACAGTTGCTGTCAATCCATTACACTGTATACATACTGACCAGTGTTCTGGTACCTGACACAAACAGTAGGGTTGGTTTTGTTGCTCAGAGGGGCTCTGTGGAACTTATGTGTGGTGCTGTAACATCCACAGGCTTGTACAGGCAACCATGGAGACGGAGGAGTTCCCGCTTTTCACATTAGGTTACAATCCGCTTACTAACGGCCAATAAAGAAGTGGTTAATACATGTAAATTGCTGCAAACTGTTAAATAGAGTCCCCTACAAAGCTAAGGTTTTCATGTTATGTTATGAAAAACGTCCTCTCTTTCAATCCATGACTGTGCCAATCATCTGCTAACATGCTTATCATGCGGTGCACTGCCCAGTGGGAGACTCAGAGTATATAGCCAACCCCTTGCAGCAGCCTTGTGAGCCATGGGCAGTAAGAGATGAAATAAAGCAGAAATATAGCTTTGGATAGAAAAAAAAAACACGGGTCATTGGCCATACAAATCAGAGTTACTTACAGATGAGGGTAGGGGTTGGGTTGAAGTCTTATTTTTAGGCCACTGCAGAATTTTCACCCATTTTGATATTATTTTGTCCACTCAATTTTTCTGTTGTTACTTTTGAATAAGGCAACCCATCTAAAAGGCTATATTTACCCTAAATTTTGATTACATTTAAATCAAAAACACTATTGCATTGACCCCCACGGCACAATCACAAAGATGTTATATGGCATTTAAAAATGGCAGAGCCAAAAGAATGGAATTTTTGCCGAGCATGACTGAACATGTTCTTTTTTCCAACTCCTCAAATCGCCCCAAAGGTGTGCAGGGCTCTGCGGTGATGTCAGCAATAATAAAAATGCAATGTCCTGTTTCACATTCTATTATAGCTTGCTGACAAACAGTACACAGGTTATGACATATTGTGAGTTTTGGACTGCTATTAATAGGTCAATCTGGTGCAATTTGATTAGGTTCAGGCTCCAAAACTACTTGGTTAGGTTTAGATACCAAAAGTACTTGACTAGGTTGAGGCGCCAAAAGTACTTGACTAGGTTTAGGCACCAAAACTACTTGACTAGGTTTAGGTAACAAAAGTACTTGGTTTGGTTTAGATATCAAAACTACTTGGCTAGGTTTAGGCACCAAAACTACTTGACTAGGTTTAGGTACCAAAAGTACTTTGGTTTGGTTTAGGAAAAGATCATTCTCTGGGTTAAAATGACTACATTTGTAAGGCAAGTTATGTAAGCAGCATAAATCACGTCTCATATGGTAACTTCACGTATGTGACATCAGTTAAGCTATTTACTTATGTTACATGAATAAAAAACAAAACACTCTTGACTTTTGGTCACAATGTGACAGTTACCCCAGTCTGCAGAGGGAAAGTTCTATGAATGACCCACCCACTCAGCCCCTGGCTCTGGCTCTTTATACTATATATGTGTTAGATATTATACGTTGATAAGTATAATATGTATATAATATAAGTAATGTTTTAAATTAAATACAAAAAAATGTCATGCACTACGAGGAATTTAAAAAAGAATGTATCACATTACATTTTTAAAAAAGTTTTCAATTAAGATCCTTTTAAGATACTAGGAATAATCACTCAGCTAGTTTAATAGTATTGGCACTCTGGGAACTCTATATCAGTGGGGTAGGTCGGATAAGGACACCCAGAAAATGTATCAGTTCTTTTTTCAGTTGAGCTATCAATCACTGCACTAAGTAAAAAATAATCACAGACAACATCATGGAGGGGGGCTATCACGGAGTCCCAGGGAGTTGGTGAGGTTCTCACGGGTCTTTGGTCTTTTATCAACTAGTGCCCTGGGGTATCTACAACACAGGCCTGTGCATCATTCTGTTCAAGGAAGATATTGCCTCTTGCCTCTGTTTTATATTTTCTCCATCATCGTTTCCCAAGTTTCATTTGTACCATTTCAATGAAGAGAAAACGCTTGAGGGAGGCCGGACTGCCCACTGTCCTATAAAGAATGAAATAGTTGGCTTCAGTGAGTAACAGCATTTATTGAAGAAAATTGACTTTTTGCCTTATTGAGCACGAGGGGCATAAATGTAAAACACATACTCAATTCACACACCCACAAACACACACACACACACACACACACACACACACACACACACACACAGTGCTTGGTGTGCAAGAAGTGGACAAAATTAAGGAATTGCCACATGAAAGAGGGATTTTCAACTTTGAAGTGTATTACAAATGCACAGGAGAGTCATTAATTCGACTGCCAGTCAGCAGTACTGGTTTGATTAAAAGAGGTTTGACAATAACTTCTTTTGTGTCATTTTTCAAAGCAGCATGAGGTGGCAAGAGTTTCAAAGAGGCCACAGAGTGCCCAATTTACAGGTGCACTGGCCACGAAAACTGAAAAATGTTTGATTTGGCAAGAGGAACAGACCTAAAACCCAACATATGCCAAGCAGGAACAAAATGTTGGCAAGGAGTTGCGTGCTGAAGAGCACCCAGGGACAGAAAAAGATTAATGGGATGGCTACTAAATAGTACAAATTGCAGAGGAAAAAATAACAAAACTCAAGGCAGTATTTCTCTGATTGTCTAAGTCTCAAAAGCAGATTTTACTAAAGCCATGTGTGAAAACCATTTGTACCCAAGAAACTGTATAATTGGATAAGAGGTGTCTAACCAGGGTAATTCTTCATAATGGAATTCATAAATGTACCTTCTTTCATTATTTTTTTCTTGATGTGTTTATTTCAACCCAATCGCCAGAACACATGTCTGCAATTTATGTTTCTGCGAACCACAGATACGTTGCAACAAAAAACACATTAGAACCACAAAGACTGTGTTGAGGCTTACCTGGTTCCTGTCAGGACTAAATCCAGTTTTGTTGCTAGAAATTGTCCAAATGTCTTTTCAAAATAACACAGCTGGAAACTGTCTTGATGTCTCGACAAATGTATCAGTTTTTGCTGCCACATACACAGCTGGAAATGGTTCCATTGTCTCAAAAATATCCAGTTTTGATACGCCACTAATAGCTGGAAAATGTTCCCATGTCTCGTCAAAATTAACAGGTTTTGTTGCCCCCAATTTGGCTCAAAATTGTCCCAATGTCTCATCAAAAATATCTCATTTTGTTGCTACAACACGATGAGATTGCTCAAACGTATGGGCAAAGTAACGCCGCTGGCACTTGTCCCAATTTCTTGTCCAAAATATACAGCTTTGTTGCCACAAACATGGCTGGAGATTGTCCGGATTTCTCATAAAAAATATGTGGTGTCGTTGCCACCTCCAGACATGAAAGTCAGCTAACATACATGTACATGTAATTTGAACTTGATGGCATGTATTGTAGAAATGTCAACATGGTACATAAGACATGTCCAAATTTGCATGCATCCCTGGTTTTCCGAAACATAAATGCCAACATTGTATTCTACCGACTGGGCAGTTCACTTTTAGTAAGTCAAAGGGTCACACCAATCTACAGATGCTGAATCTGTAATCTATGAACAGACTTGGGGGGAGCCATGAGGTTTGATGATTGCCCTGCATGATCATATTACGCCCCGAGATGACGAGGTCATTTTGCAGCATATACTCCCTATGGTGTGAACACTGTTTCAATGTTCCAGTGGTGACGATAACATTATAGTGCCCCATGACAATTGAAGGAATGACCTCCCCCCCCAAAAAATAGTATAAAGGCAAAAAAACTCCCTATTCTAATCAGCCAACAAACACATTCAGCCTTCTCAATGAGCATATCCAAATATCACTGAACCACTTTGAGCCCTAGGTTTAAAGTTCCATAGTGCCACAAAGAACAGTCAAGCTTTCCTAATTAAGACCAATGAGTGGATGTAATTAAACTGATTAAACACACTGGAATAAAAGGTGGTATAGTATCAAAAACCAAGCCCAGTGCAAAAGCCAAATAAATGTTTATGCTTGTTAGTCGGTTTTTAACGTACACTTGATTAAACCTGCGAGAAACACAGTTAAAGATTATTGTTTGGCTGAACTGGCTCATTCTGAGTGATATGGAATGAGACACGGTGTAGAAAACTTAAACGCCCTCTTCTGTGCAGCAGGGTGCTAAATGGGGGGAAGCACAACATTGACTGTGCAAAATCTCTTTTTTTGTCCAGCGGTGGATGAATGTGAGGGTTGGGAATTCAAAAAAATGCCTGGGCGCTAAAGTGGTGTGAATCAGTGGTGCAAAAGAGAAAAATACCCACTGTCGAATAGGGTATGGGAGTTTCCGTGCTGTGAACTATGGTGCATAGTCTATATTCCATGTGGACTGAGGCTTGCAAATGCACAATTGAGGATATCTGAGTCAGGAATACAGACAGGACTTCTGAGGCAGTTAGACTTACCCAAAGGAAAAATATATAATTTAAATATAATGAATTTAGCAGCATTAAGTGTGCTTAATTTGGGTAAGAATATGTTGTGCATTTCAATTAGATCAGAACACTTGCTCTCCATTTGCTGGTGGACTTTGTCACGACTGCAGAGTAGGATTCTTAGACTGAGTATCTGTCTGGAAATAACTCTCAAGTTTTGCCAAGCATCACAGTGTGTAATGAAGTTTTACCAAATGTTGACAGCACAATTTCCCATATTGGGTTGGTCACCTGTATTGCACAAAGACTGCAGTGCATTTAAAAAAAGCACACTGTCGTTCATTGAAACGAGTGAGGCATAAAATTCCAAACAACAGGGTGCTAAATAGAGCACATTAAACTGATTGTTTGGGATGTCAAATAAAAGTCCAGGATAATTGTACAAGAGGCCATCAGATCCAAAATTGCCCTCCTGGACAAAGTTCAGAGGCAGCAGCTCAAAGAGAGAGAGTGTGGTTTTATCCATCCATCCGTCCTTATCAGCAGTGGCAGCAGGCGAGGCAAAGTCCTCCTCCCCAGCCACGTCCTCCAGCTCCGCCTGGGGGATCCTGAGGATTTCCCCGGCCAGATAGGATATGTAATCCCTCCAGTGTGTTTCGGCTTGGCTCAGGGGTCTCCTCCTAGTTGAGAGTTCAAAGAATACTCCCAGAGGGAGATGTCTGGGAGACAACCTAATCAGGGGTCCAAATCACCTCAACTGACTCCTTTCAACATGGAGTAATGGTCGTTCCTTCCAGGTTGTCCCAGGTCCTCAGTCCTTGTGCAAACAAAAATGCAAAAAACTATTCCGGGCCAGTAGGTGGCGATAAAGACTATGTCAGTGATGCATCAAACATGCATAGTGGGAGTGCTGGTGCAGAGACCAAAGGATACTGAAGACAACACCCACCCCAGCCATGGCCTGTTCACTCCGCTACCATCTGACAAGCTATACATAAGAATATGCTGCCATACCACCAGACCACAGAGCATCTCCCCTTCTTTCTTAATCTTATACCTGATTCCTAACTACAGAAAACTACTAACTTAACTTACTGGTGCTTTGGGATTAGGTGAGGTTGGCCACCGTACCAAAGTGTCGAGATTTGACGAGTTGGGAATGAGACACCAATACCAACTTTCTTGTTTTATAAAATAAAGGTCTAGCCTCTTACAGCATCAATGCAGATTGAGCATAATTATGGAGTTTCCTACTGGTAGATATCTTCCAAGAAGTGATGTGAAACTGCCCATGGAAAGCTCTGTCATACCCAACTTAACATTTACTAATACCATCAGAAAGCTCCAATATATCCAACTTAGCACTTACTAATATGGAAGTACCTGGAAAAGAAAACAAATATGGAGAACTCACATCAGTTTAAGATCATTGGTGATGGGAATAAACCCAAATTGAATGCCATGCGTAGCATTTTAGTCCTTTAACTCTGATAATGTCAAAGCTCCCAAGTTGTTAACTTTGGGATCCATTAAACAGGACATAAGTGCTCCATTACTTCTTGTAATAAAAGAAAGAAAAAAAAAAGAATAATAATTGATGTCTGCACTCAGAACACAAGACAACACCAGTCAGTATGGCGGCATGGCAGCTCGAACAGCATGGGGTTTACCGTCTGAGAGCATTTCTCATGAATCGCCTCTTCTACTTAAACTTATCACCATGTTACTTTAAAAAGACTCTCGAGAGCTCAATTGTGCAATTCGCCAATGTGCCTGAACATAAAAACAACACATTTCTCATTTTGCAAAATGCAGGTCGACACAGGTTATTACTCTGTAAGGGCTGTAAAAGCTACATCAATTCGACCACCCACTCAACGTGTCTATGTGAGGTATACAGGTAAATTATTGATGCTCTTTAAAGCTGCCGCCTCGCCATGAGCACAAAAACTATATCCGATCAATATAGTTTAAAAACCCATGCTGCCAATCCGTATGTTTATGACCCAGAAATATTACTCTCTTAATTATAAGTAAAGCAGGAGCTATGGGCCCCCCCTGTGCGTGCACACACACACACAGCTCACAGGTTGCAGCCTTTCATAATAAGTTTAATACCAGAGCTTTCACTCCTGGGTAATCAATCTGTAATTCATCATTATTTATCAAGCGCACAAAAAGCCCCACAGGACTCTGGCACATGCACACACAAACACACACAGCTCAACTCACATGGGAATGGGCAGGCACACACACACACACACACACACACACACACACACACACACACACACACACACACCCTGGAGGTGTCTTTGCCCACTTGGAGGTATTAAGGGATCATGGTGGAGAGGTAATTACAAGCACATAGGAGGAGAGTGGGGGACAAACACAGGACAACACAGCAGCCTGTGCAAGTCTAAGGCCTGCAGACAAGACAGATAGGGAGCCAAAAAGGGGATTCGAGACCTCTTTAGCACAGCACAGGTCAAGACATAATCAAATGTGGTGCACTAAAAAGGACCAGTGTGTAGGATTTAATGGCATCTAGTGGTGAGGTTGAAGATTGCAATCAGCTAAACACCCCAAGCCTCACTCTTTCCTGTGGTTGCTGGCTTTAAAAAAAGGCTCTCTTAAGCCATAGTTTGGTTCTTCTGCGCTGGGGTACTGCAGAAAACTTGTCGGTGCAACATGGGTGACTAGATATTAAAGGCTCATTCAAAGGTAACAAAAAAACCCCACACAATGATTCTTAGTTTCAGATGACTATACAGCATTTTGCAATGACGGATGGGTGACCCTGAAAGGAGCACCAAGTGGTTGGTGTGTTTACCTGGAAAACTTCAGCTCATAAACTGCCTTATCAGAATGGCAAAAAAACCCAAAAAAACCCAACAGACATTACAGCTATTGTGCGAGTTCACTTGAAAATAACAATGGTGGCTCCTCGAGAGGTTAGCATATATGCTCCTATAGCATCAGTTATATCAGAAATTGAGAGCAAATTTCACCGAAAGAGGAGCAACGAACAGCACTGAAGGCTTTTCCTCAGGAGTTTGATTTACCAATTGGGCTCTGCTTGTCGTGTTGATCTGATCAGGTTGAAGCCATGATAGACTGATGATTTGTCCAGTCATCTGCCATGATTTCTTCTTTTTCTTTTAAAAAGTGCCTGCCCTTTTCCAAACAGTTTTGAGCGGGACATTTCCAGATGGTTCTGTCTAATAAACCATCTGGCAACAGCATCCTGATGGCATAATTAAGCATCACTTTCTTTGGGGTCTTTACTCTGCAGACATGCTTCCCCAGTCAAACAGGGTATCAAGGAATGTTGTAGCTTCTGGCATCGAGCAGTTGTGCCGTATATCCACATACAAGCCGGTGGCAGCCTAAACACCCTGTCAAGGATATATTTTATGATACTGCAAGCTGCCAAATTTCTCAAGTGCCTTAGTCTGGTTGCATCTGAAAACCAGACTGCAAAAGAGCATGTATAAATACAAAAGATAATCAGGGAACACGATGACTCAGAGCTGGTGTGAATTTTGTTGATAAAAGAAATGTGAAAAATATCGCCAATGAAAGAGGAGATTTTCAAATAACTATAGCTCTTTATCCTCCAGGCTAACTCGAGGATAGAGAACAAAAACATTTAACTGATATGTCTTGCTTCCATTAGCATATGAAATATTTACATAAGTTATAATGCAATTAGCACTCTAATTAGAAAGGTTTTTTTTTTTTCTGAGCCAGTTGATTTGTGTCGCACAGGAATGCCTCCACAGCTCTGAACTAAGTTCACATCATGCAACTTCCTTTCACATGGCGCATCCACAAAAAGAGCAGCCTGAGCTCTCAAAACACACAAGTGTACCACACGCTGCATGCGGCCGCCACCAGTGTGTGCTCCTTAAAGCCAAGCGAATACACTGGAGATCGAGAAACGTCCACTTTAAGTTCATCATAGCACAACCAAGGCATCAAAAACATTTCCGTTCCATAAATTAACCAGTCTGGCCCGACAGAACACTGCTGCTCTGGATAATTTAAAAAGCCAAATAAAGAAACATTAGGGGATTAAACATGAGCCCGTAGAGAGAAAAAGATGGAGAGAACTTTAACTGTGGTTCTAACTTGAATGAGCCATGCATGCAGTAAGCCATTAACTACAGTGACATAATACAGCTCCACTTGGCCTAATATAATGCCATTAGCGGCTCAATCGCTCACCATTACACATCCCCCGCCATGAAAGGGTTCATTTTGCTATGACACGATGTGCAAAAGCAGCGAGGCAAACACTGACTTTATAGTGAAAAGACGGCTCAGTGACAGCGAGGTCAATGAGCCGTTTATTTATTGACCAAGGTCGTTCCTAATTAAAGAATGAGAAAGAAGGTGAATGAGATGGAGAAGTTGTTTCTTTAAAGCGGCACATCACTCTCGCTGCCCAGCAGCCATGCCAGCATAACTGACAGGAACAGGCCCACTGCACAGTCTGCCACTGTCCACTGTGATTATTGATTCCCTCGGGGTCTCCGTCTCACTACTTCCCCCAGAACAGCCTTTTTTTTTCCTCCTCTCTTTTACCAGGCTGAGAGCTACTGTGTGTATCCCACTGGCTGTTCCAAACTGCAACCCTGCAAACTCCAGCTGGTTTCTGCTTGTTTCCCCCCATACGCTTTGTTAGGACTAGCATTTTTTTGTGACTCAACCCACGTAGCGAAAGATTTAAATCTGATTTATATTCCCTCTAATTAGAAGTTACACAGCTTGAGCATGACGCTGCAAAACTCAACATAGCGCGCAGGCTTTGTAGAGCAAAGTTGCCATATCTTCAGATCTCAGCGGCAAGGCGTGTAAAGTCAAGAGTGTGTTGATAATGAAATAAACTACAAGGCATTTATCATCGTTAATGAGAAAAAAAAATTGGTAGTTTTTTTATGCTAACTTGGTTTAACAATGCCAATTTTAATGAAGCCTTCCCTATTAAATTTCCAGAAACATTCGTTAACCTGAATGATACTTAGTAGATCGCATACCTCCGCCAAGGCCCGGCATTATCCTTTAATTAAATCGACCCAAATCCAATATCAAACCTAATAGCTCTATCAATGTAAATTTCAACCACCTATAACGGCATAACCATATTTTAAGCTCACCAGATCTAGGATCAGCATCAAATCGTACACACTCCTAGATACCAGCCACCTCAATAGGTCTTATATTTTCCATCAAGATCCATGCATTATTTCCTGAGAAAAATAAGCACTGTAGCAGTGTCAAAGGTCATACTGATAACATTTTTATCTGCAAAGCTTTAAGATATGTTCAAAATATATCCAAAAATATTTTGGATCCGTCCCTTTATCTGGATCTGACAAAAAAGTTAATAGGGTCTATTCTGGGCCTGGTTCCATGGAAATCCTTTCAGTACTTTTGCACAATACCGCTTACAAACCAACCAACCGAGGGAAGTTAGTTAATTATCTGCACAAGCATCAATAGCTTTGTAATGTTTTTGAATCTCACTTAAAAGAAGAAGTTCCGTGCTCAGTCTGGTTGTATTTTCTTTTTATATACGGCTGTTCTCACATGTTATTCATTGACATAAAATCAATTAATATTTGCATACAGATGACATTGATGTATACCTTTTTCTTCGGTCAAATACAAGTTGTTGTCATCATCCATCAGTCATTATTTCCTTGATCAAATGTTCTATCAAATTTGAGTAAGAAAAATGGCTATTCTAGTTTCTTTAAGGCCGACATGGCTTATTCAAAAAGCTTTTTTGGTTCATGTTTCATCACTCCATTACACAATATTGGTGCGTTCTCATTTGCCTGTGTTGCTCAGCTGCTAACCTCCGTTCATGTTTTTCAAAAGTGCTGCCTACCATTATATCCAGAGATTGCCAAAATCAGAGCGGAATCACCAGTATATGCTCTCAGTCATTCGGTAAATTTCCATCCTCCGAATATCCTGCTGTTTTATTGAGATGCAAGCCCCGTGTGCAAGCAGTTACAGTACACAGCCCCCTCCGAATCCACCCCACCCCACCCTCCCAAACAGAGTGCTATATTTTTAGATGAGTTCTCTGAGCTGCCATCCATCATTCACTCAAATTACGACAGACTGATTATTACAGGGGACTTCAAGCTCCATTTTGACAATCCTGCTGACGCAAAAAGCAATGGATTTCAGAAATGTTGCATGCTGTATGGATTCAACACACGTCAAAATGGGCTCCTACACACTGTATATGGTTATAATGCATTACTTCTGATTTGCGGTTTCCATGACGGCAATGGTTTCCGTGACAGACCTATAATGGTTTAAATTAGGAGACTCGGTAGGTTTCTCACTGATATTCCCATTCAAGTTTCAAATAAAGCCATTATAAATATGCACAAAAAACTTTTCTTTTTTTCTTCTCTCTGTTGGGGCTGTGACAACACTAAGAGTAGAGATGTATGCGGTCCACCTGACAAATACTTACGACCAAAGTGCCCCGGTGAACCGAGCAGTGCACTCACTGTTGCGTAAACCAACAAATGAAGTGTAAAAAGAATGGGTTTTCTTATGACGGAGATAAAAATGGAGAACGGCTGCCGCGCAGACCCCCCTCCGTCTCTCAACGCCATCCATCAGCCTTGAGATGAAGACTTTCGAGAGATGCATCGTTGTCTGCCAGCTGTTGTCAACAACCTCTATCCCTTTCCTCTCGTCTTTTGAAAATCTTTGCCTCTCCATTTTCTAATCTCTCGGGGAAAAGGCTCTATACTGCTAAGTGAATGCATGTACCATACATGTTGTACACAACAATGTTCCAAATTAAAGAATGTATGATCCCAGTGAACCTTTTTTCTAATCTGACACCCTGCCAACAGGATGACACCGTCTTCCAAAACTGTTTTAAATAAGAGTTCATGACCTTTTTTCAGATCAATGGTGAAACTGGCCATTTCCTTTAACCTATTCTGAAGAAAATACTGATTGCACAGTGTAATGGCTGTAGAAAAATAACACCATGCATGTATAGATTGGTTCCCTATAAATCTTGCTTTCTCTATGCTATTTGGTTTGCCATCAGGATGGGTTTTTCCCAATAAAGGTGAAGGCTGGTCATTGCACAAAGCATTATTTTTTTTTTACCCAGACACTATGCCCAGGTAACATCAGAACAACTGGAATTACTGTGGGAACTTTACACTGCAAAAAAAAAAAAAAGAACCCACTCATGGATGAGGCAAAGAAGGCGAAGAGGGAGGGTGATATAAACCGAGGCAAAACAAGCAAATGCATGGGTATTCTGTTCATTCCCTGATCGAGTCAAAAGGTTTTGAAACGACGTTGGGAACAGACTTTGACAAAACACTGGTGTATTCCATTGAGTGAATTCCACATTCACGCAATGGCTGCAGAAGGAGCAGGAGTGACTAGAGACTATGCAGCTTCACCCTTTCTTATCTTTACAAAGAAATGTACAAAATGCATTCACTCAATGGAATGCGCCGGTGTGGAATGCATTCACTCAATGGAATGCACCGGTGTTTTGTCAAAGTCTGTTCCAACGTCGTTTCAAAACCAGCATTCTTTCGACTCGATCTGTAAGCAATAAAACCTGCCTACTTATTATTACAACCAGGTGATCCACTCTTTTCACAGCACTGAGATCATGGTTTCTAGGTCAAATTGGGATTCTTACGGTTGTTTTTTGCTTTGGACAGTTGCCAGGCTGCTTGCGTTATTAGTAGCACCATCTTTGTGACAACCTTCTCAACAGTAACACGAAAGGGAAACACACACAAAATCTTCTCAGTTAAAGTTAGTTTGATCACATTTTGGGGTTAAAAAGGTTAGGGTCGCTCGAACCGAGGTAAAAGGGAAAAATGGCTGTGGCCGCTAGAGTTCCTTTAAATGTTCAAATGAAGAATCTGAACAATCGACTTATGCCGTCTTTGCTTTTGTGAGAGCCCTTGCCCTAATTTGAAAAGTTTAAAAAAAGGTTGGAAATGGATTTTCAAGTCAAGGTTGAACGAGTCCTCAGAGAAGCCACTTTTCCGGCGATGATGTACGTGCTTGCACCCAGAGGACACTTGAGTTCCTATGTGAGGCATTTCAAATCGCATGTAAACATCTCTTCAGAATGTCTTGATCCTTGGCAACCCTTTTTTTCCTGAGAGAAAATGTGTGTTTGTGGAGATGATAAAAAAAGCTCTAAAATTAGTGTGATGTGGTTTTCACATCCTCTAAGAAAATTATTAAGCATAACATCAGAAGATTGCGCTGCACAGAAAGATGCCCGTTGGAAAAAAAAACATCTCGCATTGAACTGGAATAAAACTGGTATTCAGAGGGGGTCACGATTCAAACGAAGAGCAGGGCAAATAAAGTGAAAACATGCTTTTTGTGGTTGCTATCAAAGCCTGAAAAATGTTGTTTGACTAATTGTGGGTCAACACAGAATCTTCTGTTCACATGCATTAAGGGGTCATGACCAAAGTACATATGTGACTGAACATGAGGATAAAAGATAAGAAAACACTTACAGGTTTACCTACAGGGAGAAAATATCTAACAAATGTAGGTGCCAATATTGCTTTTTTTTTTTTTTCTTTTTTAGAGTGTAGCGAATAGGTTCAAATGTGCCTCGGAGGATGTGGAGAAGAGCCTGCACTGCGTTTGGCGCGGCGCACAGAGGGTTCTGAAAGGAGCAAAACTAAATTTAGACAGGTTGAATTTGACACAGACACGCGCGATTGCGCATGCGCCGGCAGACACAGTCATTAGGCTTTCAACAAACATCATCTGGGTGGAATGATGAGTCTTTAGTGAGACGCATTTGTTTCCTTCGCATTACTGGAGACAGGAAAAGTGGGGGTGGAGGGACGCGGGGGAGGGGGGGGACGACTGGCGATGGTGGAGGGAGGGCTGCTATTGATATGCCCCATGCAGTGCCAACACCTGACTAATTTTCGTGCAGCCATTCAAATGGCTGCCTCCTTTGGCTCATCTGTGCTTCCTGCCGACTCCCCACCAAGCACGCTCACAGAGGAACAGGTCAATGCAAATGAGCTACAGACCTTTAAAGGGACATTTGGATCTAAATAATGTCTATTCGAGCATGAATTCTGCTTTGTATGATAGCCATGCTTAACTGAATACCACATATAGAGGCTGCATTAGAAATATTTTCAAAGTAATTGCAGGAAGATGTAAATTATTCACAGCGTTACGGATATTTGGGGTTGTTATGTCATTTGGGGGTACTTGGGACAAGTGGCAAACAATTTCGCTGCCGTCGACTGGGTTTCTTGATCCGTGGGTTAAGATCTAAGTAGAAAACACTCGATGTGATAAGTGCGCCATTTTGTTGGCTCAAAAAATAACCTGTGATTTCTGACAGCCACACACAGAATCTCAATGGAACCGAAGCTACAAGAAATGTGTCACGAACCGCATGGGATTGTTTTAAATGTCGTGAATCAAATTGGTAGAGTTAGGCATTTATTTCAATGGGAAAGGAAAATGGGTGGCAGTTTGACAAGGGGGATATTCTTTTCAAAATGGTCAAAAACTATACCCCTAAATTGCGCCCTGAGTACCCAGGCCTGTGGCACACATAAAAATGACCACTTTTCACTTGGCACAATAGAGAAGTACTTCTATTTTCCTGTTCTAATTTACCATTCAAGTGGACCTACTGGAGCAAAAATAGAGCACCAAGATTAAAAATCACCCGCTTGTGACGAGGGCCGGTCATTATTGTGAAACAGGATAATGTATTATACTTGTGGTATGGAGTGCTAACACATGTGCGCATGCATACTACTGCCTCCCCAACCCCCCCCCCCACACACACACACTCCATTAAATACACGAGCAGTATAATGCCAGTGAGATGCGTTAATTGCTCTGATTGAACAAATCCTACAGCGGCGGACGAGCGCACATTCTGGTTTAATATTGGCTCGCCGAGAATTGAATTAAAAAGTAATTTAGACAATAAAGACTTTGCCCGTTTGGATGAGTTAGACAGGCGATATCAGATGCATGACAATAAAAGCACAGGCAGGGAGAGGCTGACCAAATTGTTCAAAACAACAACCGGCCCATTTGTATGCAGAGCGTGTCGCCCACATGGAAACAGGAACCAAGACATTATTCTTATGTTTATGTATCAGTTTCACCACAGCCTGTCCAGTGCGTCCTTAAGGGGAAATAGAACTTGATGAAAGTACATTGCTGTAGCTGTAATTGAGCTGTGTGGGATTTTACCTGTCAAGTTGGTCAATCCCACAAAATGAATTGGGATAGCATGGTTTACACTTCTTCCTGATATTTATGTGCTTT
The DNA here is from genome assembly GCA_039737535.1 of Lagodon rhomboides. Classification (NCBI taxonomy): domain Eukaryota; kingdom Metazoa; phylum Chordata; class Actinopteri; order Spariformes; family Sparidae; genus Lagodon; species Lagodon rhomboides. The sequence continues at coordinate 7,192,655 of CM077807.1, forward strand.
TTAAAAAAAGTGTTATTTCAAGCTCATGGGAATTTGCGGGGCGGACATCTCAAAGTCTGGACTGAAATTACTTAACTTTACATAGACGCAGAATTTCAATGGTTGGGGGGGAATAACAAGTCCATCTAACAGAAACAAAAATGGGAGGTTACAGATATGCCCGCATCTTTGTGAGGCTGAAGTTTGGCAGATATGACGTTCACCATGTTCACCATCTTAGGTTAGCATGCTAGCATCAGTGCTGAATACGAAGAGCAGCTGTGGCTGATGGGAATGATGTTTTATATAATCATATAATGCTAAATAGTTAAATTTCATGACTTATTTGATAGTTATAAGGGTATTTCACATAAAACCCTCAAATATCAACATTGCTATAGCTGGGGATAACAAGAAAGTCTGTCGCACAGGAACAATAATGAGGCTATTGCTATGCTAGCGTCTTTGTGAGGCTGTATTGTGGGCTAAATGTCAAACATCTGAAGTTAGCATGCTAACATGGGTTACTTAGCGCTGAATTCAACATACAGCTGTGGCTGATGGGAATGCTATATTTGAAGAATGAGTGCCTCGCATTTCATGACTTTCCAAATGTCTCTTCTAAACAAACATCAGGCAACCCTGCTGGACAGTGAGGGAATAACAGGCTCTAAGGGATAAGCAGCGCACCATTATCTGTGTTCAACCAACTACTACTTATATGTGTATTCATACTTGGAGTTCACAACAATATTTCTGATCACAAGAGCAAGAAAAAAACTTTGTAGAGAATTTTCTTTTATCGTGATTACGGACATTGAAACATTTTCCTTGGACGGTAGATGATCTGCACCACATACTTGTTTTAGCCACCCTTAACAGGCTCTATGATGAAAGACAAAAGCAATAACTCAAAGACATTAAATACATTGAAATTATACACATTGTACAACAGAAATAAAGTTCACCCAGTTTGCATTCACACCAGTTCAGGAGCAAGACTTTATATTCATTCAAACTCCAGGTAGGCATAAATATGTATTTTGGAAGACACAGAGCTAAAAACTGCTCCTCTACCAACCCCCTGCCACTTAGTTTGCCAGACAGCGAAGTTGGTCCCAGCACTTTTTCGTGCCGTCGTTTCATAATGAAATTCAGGGAAAAAAAATGAGGTATGAAGAAGTGAGAGTTTGTTTTCAGGATTTATGGATCTCGGAGCCACTACAACGCGATAAATCCAAGCGCCGAATTACCTAAAAGGTAAATCCATGATCGATTAAGATATACGTCATACTAAATACTGGGTGTTCAAAATTCTCGAGACAGCGCTCGAATGCTAAATAAGATGCATTTTCTCGCTTGACATTTTCAGCTTTTAAAAAGGAAACTAAACCTCTCCGCGAGTTTGAGTTATGCTCTCTCAGAAAAGTTGACTCAATCAGCTCAGCGGTGCAGTCATGTTTGACGTACTGTTACGACAAGGCCGAGGCTGATTTTCGGGGAGCTGACTGCCGGACACGCCGAGCCGTGATGGAGAAGTTCTGGCTTTGAAATTTTCCTGCCATTGCTTGCAAGAACACACAGAATATCGAACGCTCTGCATTAAAGTCCTTCATTTTTTCTTATCTGGAGATGCTCAATGCCACTATGAGGATATAAGCAAGCCTCATTACGTAAATGCTCACCGAACTCAAGTACTTTGGCAAAAGGAGTTTAAGAAATTACTTTTTTTTTTTTGTCGCAGCCACAATGTCACAAACGCACACGTTCTTTTCGCATTCAGACACAGTTATCCAAGGTAAGTGAAGTGATTTGACCCTCTACCCTTCCAAACAAGAATCCTTCGCTGCAAATCATTTTGTGTGGATAACATTAAGAATGAGCCACTCACTTACTCATCTCATCCTCCTTTCAGACAGGAGAATACATCATCAGTGCGAGTGCACGGGGGTACAAAGACAGCTGGCTCCTCAGATTGATTTCACCATCTCCTTTTTCTCCCCTCCATGGGAAAATAATTCATTTACTTGATATTCAATGCAGGTGAATCGCGCCCACTTTTCCGCGACTCCGCTCTCGAAACACAATCCCTCCCTCGCATAGACACACGCGGGGCGCGCACAACACACCGACGCACAATGTCAGGGACAATTGCCTTGACCAGGCGCAGGGCCAAGGGCTGTGCAAGAACCGTAATTTCATCCCATTGCTTAGCTAGGTCACCTTAAGCTTGACCTACCCATTGGTGTATGTGTGTGTGTTTGTATCACTTAGATAAGAATGTATCCACTGGCAAGGAACCATATGAGCTTTAACGGAACGGGAAAACACTGCCGGCTTCCGGGGGGTAAGGTGAACGCCGCACATCAGTGACATTATGGGCTCATAACCTGCCGTTGCTCGTCGTCTCTTCCTCTTATCATCTCACACGGCAAAACAAATATCGCTAAAGAAATAGAGCTTCGGTGCAGTCGTACAATGAAATCAGCTGCAATTGAGGAGATATTGTTTTCGTTTGCATTCAGAAAAACTCACCATTGTATTCATGGTCTATTCAAGTAGCGCCTGTTTGCTATTCATCCACTTCCCACACTTTAACAACCAAGAGCTGCACAGTAAAACCCACAATCTAGTTCACTTGGACTCAAGGACTACCTGATTTGATTGCTGTGGTCCAAATTCAGAGGTAAAAGTTCACTGTGACCTCGAGGTGAGCGCCATATCTCAAAAACACATCATGACTTGACTCGTATGCAAAGGCGTCCACTGAGGAGGTTATGTTTTCTCCTGTGTCCAATCATTGGTGGGTTGGTTGGTTTTTAAACAGGATAACCCAAAAAATACAGAACGGATTTCCACGGAAATTGGAAGGAGGATAAGTTGATAAAAAAGACAGTATTAACTTGTGGTGCGGATCCGGATAAAGAGTCAGATCCAGGAATCTTTTCTTATTCTCTGTTTTCCCAATGAAACAGGCGTTGGACTGTTATTGGCTTCTGCATATTAATGGTTTTTCTGGAAAAAAGAAAGGTCAGTAAGGGAAGGAACTTCGAAGATATTGATCAGCGTGTTTTGTAGCCAATGGCTGTGACCGCAGAAGGTCAGTTACGCCCCCCTGTCATGCAGCTACAAATTAAAACAGCTGACTGTCTGGAGCGGGTCCCCGGTAACTCGCCAAAACATGGCGGATTAATGGCCAAACGCGAGCGGGACCTAAGGCAGTATTCAAGACTGACAGCTGCCAATTTGACAACAGGAAATACTGTACTGTACTACAGTCAGGCAATCAGGCATAAGGCTTTGACTTAATATACACAATTAAAGCACCACCGACAATACTAAAAAGTTCATATGGTTTAGTTTCCAACTACCCAAACTCATCCCAAAGAGCATGTGTGTGTGTATGTCACGCTTCTCTCTGATGAATCCTATGAAGTCGTTTTCTCATGATAAATTATCTTATCTCAATACATTCTTGAGATATTAAATCGAAGCTAAATTACCCAATTATCACAAGAAAACACGCTTTTTAATCAACGGGAAACGCAATAATTAAATCATGATCTCCGAGCAGGGGCATTAAAAAAAAATAAAAAATTTGCACCCAAGGCCATTCTCTTGCTTCTGCGGTTTCAAAACCTTTGCAGCGTTTGTTATTTAAAAGCAGTTTTTTAAAGGACATTTAGCAGAGTTTTCTGTATTTATCAAATGTGTTCTATAACAAACTCGGCTTTCCTTTATCTTGCATCTTTATGGGGAGTAATTACTTCGTTCATTTTCCTATCAGCTTCTGTGGGAGAGGTGATGAGCGTCAAAAATGGCTTTCCTCGACACAATAGCTCCATTTAAGGAACATTTCCATGGCATTTATGGAATGCTTTCAAAGCACCTGCGGTTACATTCAGACCACATTTCCCTCCCATACCATACAGACATGAGGGCCCGTACGTTCTATTGTGACCCGTTTGAATTGCTCAGCGGGGGGGGGCCGAGATCTGAATTTAAAAGACATTTCCTGGATTGACGCATTCAGCACATTGACCTCCTTCCATGACCACTTTTGCAAGGAAGCCACACACACACACACACACACACACAAAAGAGTCATCTGAGATTCGGAAGGCGACAGTAATGGTAGAGCATAAACATTACTGAAAACTGTTTAATATCATGGCTGGACTGTCACCCAGCAGTGCTGGACCTCAAATGAGACTTGTAGTTACACACAGCAACGTCGGCTGAAATGGAGTTTTATCAATCCGATTCTCGATTTAAACCAACTTTCAGACAGTGCTTCCATTATATGTGTTGAAGCTGTAAGTTGTAAAGACCGGACAAAGGTTTCCTTCCATACATCCTCATACCAAAACGAATAAATAGGTAGATTGCCAGTGACTTCCAAAATGACATATATAAGCAACAGACATGCCATACATTTGACATACACTTGTAGTTTGGTTAGGGTTAGGCACTAAAACTACTTGGTTAAGTTTAGGCACAAAAAGTACTTGGTTAGGTCGGTTAAGGCAAAGACATTGCGGTTTAGGTTATCCCAACTACATTACTTCTGTAACCTCAAGTGCAAATGTACCTAAGAAAGTTTAGTGTTGGTAACTTCAAAGAACTCACCATCGACTTCTGGTCAGGGTTAGGTAAGAACAGCTGCCTCTTGAGTTAAAGTCCTGTGCTTGGGTTTATCCCAAGCTTCCATCCCCAACCTCTTCCCAATCCAGACTTAGCGCCCTATAAACTACTTCTCCTCACTTTCTCCTATGTATGTATGTATGGAATGTAGCAAAACTTGTCACTAAAACATACTATTATGTCAAATCATTTTGAACAAGAACTTTTCTAGCTATCTTACAATATACATTATTATTTATGTTCAGTAAGTACAGCTCAAATATATACAAGTTTCTTATGAAATACTTGATATTGCCAGTGATTAAAAATGTGTCATTTCTGCCTCTAGGGTTTCCTCAATAAAGCTGATGAAAGATTTAGTTTGATGATATCTTCAGTGTTCAACAATCACCATTGCTGATTAAACTTTAAGTGACGAGACTCCGGCAGAAATATCTTCAGAGGAGATAATTATGGATATGCAAGTACACCATTATCACAGACTAAAATGATCTGTTTATCTGTGCTCAGGAAAGGGCAGGGCTTGAATCAGAAGTGTGCGGTGCTGAAACTGGAAGCAGGCAGAACTAATCACAAGTTGTTATTCTGAGCTTGAAATTGATATGGGTTGATACAGAGGTTGAGGTAATGTGTTAAAGTTGTATTGGGTTTATATTTAATCATTCACCTTCTTACCTCCTCACTCCCATATCATCTGACGTTTCCCCAAAAGTTCTAGTGACAGGCAACCTATCACGTGGGTCATAGATGTGACTTGCTTTCCAGAGACCAGGGTTTGTGCCACGTTTGTGACCAATAGTCAAGAGAGATTTGTTTTTAAGTTATGTTACATCACTAAAACCTACATAAATGACATCACTTATGTTACGTGATCGAATGGAGTTACTTTTACCCAAAGTGTGGTCTTTTCCTAAACCTAACCAAGTAGTTTCTGTGCCTAAACAAAACCAAACTGTGACCGTCTTGACATTCACAATCGTCAGAAAGGCGTAATATGCCATAATGTGTGAACTGTTTGTCAACTAACTTGACCACTGAGCCCTTCACAGGAAAAACTGGCGGTAGAGAGGTAAGTAGAGCGTCTTAGTCTGAAGCTTCAGGCCATTGACCAAGCTGCCATATTTAATGAGCTGGGAGTGAGAACGTGTTGTCATAACACAAGTTCTTATTAGGACGTGTTGTGCAACTATGACTGCCTCTTCCCCTCTGCAGGATTACACAGATAATTAATCACATGTTATTATTTTCGCCAGATGAGATAGCTAGTTGGGGTGAGAAGACAGGCGACATACAAAAACTTAGTGCCTTCATATAACAGTGTCACACTGATTTCACATTTCAGGCACAGCTAACAAGTGTACGGACAACAGCTTGAAGGGCACCGCTGATTTGTATGCAAGACTTGCCCACATACTGGTCCAAAAAATAACACGAAAGGTGATAACAGGGAAACAAAACTGACATTAAACTGACATCGTTTTAAATCGAGCAAATTAGCTTTTTTGGTAATTCAACACTGCAGGAACATAAAAGGGCAAATGATAATAGGAAGCCAATAATCCATTTTTGAAATGTTTTGCCTCATCCTCGACTCAGCAAGATGGTATTTTGCTAAACCGTAATGGGGCAATACATCACTGATTCAAAGCATTTTTACAAAAACAAAAACAAAAAAAAACAAGCCGTCGAGCACAAGCCCTGGAAATACATTGAGCATTAGGAGAAAGAAATGGTGCTGCCACGTGTAATTTCAGAGATAAATTTAACCCAGGAATTCCCGGGATAATTTTGTCCAGGGAATTACTCATGGTTCACACACACCGACTCGCACACAAACGGATAAATAAACACAACAAATCTCATTCCATCTGCAATCCCAACTGTGCACGAGCAATAACAAGTCAATGCTCGTAATGCATCCACAGAATCTTTCCAATTTGCATAGCACACAGGCATCAGCTTCCGACCCCGACGCTAAAATAATCAGCGTACGCTCACATTATCAGCCAGTACATTCATTAGTAATTGTTTCCACATGACTTTCAATCATGCCACTGTCAGTCTTCTCAGACAGAATGTGCTGCCTTCGACTGCATGTGCAAAATAGCCCACAAAAATAGAGCCCCAAACAATAACCGACAATTGGATCTCAAATTCAGAGGCCTACATCTTTGAAGGCCTCGAGAGGCACAAAGGCCTGCAGGCTAGAGAATAAATTACATTTTTTGCATCCACATAGATGAAGGGGCTTGCGCTACATAAGTTTTGTCGTCTGCCCAGTTCCACTAGGGTCTGACCGCCCTTAAACCCGGACCCCCAACACAAGAGAAAAAACATCGAGGGATAACAAAACCAAAAGTCCACAAACACGCCAGCAAGGTAAGCATATAAATATATTAACGGAAAGTGCAGCTGATTGTAAAGGTAATAGCCAATTTGATCACAAGGCAAAATTTAGGGGCAAATTGAAATTTTGACCTGATTAAAGTTCAGGCAATGACCAAAGCTGTTTCAATCAATCAATCTATCTAATTTCATAGTGACATTTAGATAAAAAAAAAACAAGAGATGTCGACTCCTGCTGCCATTAGAAGTAAGAGAATTTAAACGCCGTGAATGTCTGTACCAGATATTATGACCAAATCATTCTACTTGAGGTAACAGGCTCAATATGAATTGGTCATGTCTGACAGCACCATCAAATTATTGACCACCTGGTTATGGATTGTTAAATATTGATGGCTAAAAAGGGATTTGTTATTTGTGTCCTTCAAAGTTGGGCCAAAGAAGGCAGAGAGTATTGAAAGCTAAAGCATTGCCAAGCCATTATTATGTATTTAGTCTTGAAATAAAATCATGTCCACCGACTGACATTTGGACGCTTCTTGCTGTTACGGTGAGTGAACTACCTGCAGCTGTTATATATTTCAGCTACCAAGGCCAAAAGACTAGATCTCAAGCAAAAAACAGCTGTACTCAGCATAACCACTCCCTGGAAAATAACAGAAATAAAACACTTGCAGTGGGAGTACAGTATGTGACTTGATCGGCGACCCAGAAGAAGTTCTTTGTCTTTAGAAACAACATTGCCTCATAAACATCAGCCATTATGCCCTATATTTTGGTCCAATGACAGCTCCAATGCTGGGGCACAACAGCAAGGCCCTATTCGTACCAAATCAGGCATTGCGGGAAAAACGCCAGTCCTGCACTCGATCCATTAAAGTAAGGGGGTGGCGAAAAAAGAAATGCAGCCAGCTGCAGCGATAAAGTTGGAACGGAATCAACTTGGTGAACACACCCAACGCCCTGTTGTTGGTGGTCAATCACGGTCAAAGTGGCTGCATGGACGACCAAAAACAAAAGCAACTGTAAGGTTATGTTTCACTTGTATTCACTCATTTTGGTCTTGTGCAGCTGTATAAAGCCCATCTCTGACCCACCGTTATGTTTTTATGGGCTGATGTTGGCGAGCAATTATGAGAGGACCAGCAGGCTAGTAGCAGAGCAGCACAGCAGCTTCTCCATGGCACTCTGAGGTGCATTCAGAGTTTACAACATGACGTCACACAAATTGGCCACGGAATGACCCAAGCTCCAACACTGATGCACAACCCTGCGGCTTCTGTCTGAGTGAGCCCTAAAGGTTGAGCTGGCTTCGAGTATTCAAGTCTCAACATCGACTTCAGTGGAAGTTTTTTTGGGGCTGCCTGTTTTTCTTTTAAATTAATCACCCCCCAGAAGCTCTCTGACACACACACACACACACACACACACACTTTATAAATTATCCATGAGATTTAGTTGTCACCTTGTGGCACTAATGGGGAAGCATGTTCAAACAGATGTTCCAGATATCTTTACAGGGAGTAAAAAAAACGCAAGCAGAAATGCACTTATCTCGCCGTCTGTAAAGGGAAAAAGGATTACAAAAATTTCACCACAGCGTAGGTGAGAAGAAACTATTTACCACAAAGATTAAACGTTTTCAAAATGCAGTGTTGATGTACACCCGACACATTCACAAAGTTAAGCTGGGGGAACGGCGGAAAGATTAGATGGCAGAGTAAATGTTCAGAAGTGAAATTCAAAGAAAAACTCCGAGATGAGGACAAGATTGCATTTTGATTGAACAGTTTTGATTGCGCCAGAGTCTATTAAGATAATGACAAAATATGAAAGAGTGCATACTTTTTGGCTCGGGGATAATTTGGTGTGTGTCTAATTTGTACAGTGACGCCGAGGTTCAAATAAACCATTACCACTGTCGGAAGTAGAAAAGAATGGTTGCAAAGAAACCACATGTAGCGGATTGAAAATCATCTTGTAACATTCGAGTAGACCTTTGAGGACCCTTATCTCATTATATTCATCCATTTTACATCTCCCAAGCATCTAAAATTACCTCTTGCTTGCCAACAGTTCCAAAAGGAGAATACTAAGCATCGAGCAAAGCCACTTTGCTCATGGCAAACCTTCAGGGAACAAAAAAAACGCACTGAGGAAGTTTACCATAAAAAGCACAAAGGAGGTTCAGACACGAAGAGCCGTAGGAAACAGATTGCGTAATCTCACCTTCATGTAAAACCTGAACAGAGACGATACGGTGTGTGTGTGTGTGTGTGGGGGGGGGGGTAAAGCAGTAAATGCTGCTTTCAGGTCTGCTTTTTTGTCTAAGGGTCCACGATGCAGCCGACTGTAAAAACCACCAGCTCTTTGAATCACACTGCCGCCATTGTGCAGTTGTCATGGAAGCAGTTTTAGAAAAGTTGTTCGCAAGTGTGTTTCCAACAACAGGTTGTTTTTACACAAAGAATGTGGCGCAGATGGATGTGTATTTAATTGTACTTTGACAACACTGTTTACTACTTATTACATATTATCTTTATGTCTAGATAATCTCTGTTTGTGCATATTTCTACGGTTGAATTTATCTAATCATATTTTATTCCAGACAGATTTGATGGTGTCACGACAGACTGACTGGTGTAGTGTTGATTTTCATAATGTTCAATGCAGCAAAAGGCAGTTATTTGCACAGTTGCAATGACATTGCTCAGACAGACTAATGCTGTTTAATAATAAAAAACTGCCTGCAGAGCCTTCATAGTGGAGAATCACAATGGAGATTTTTCCTAATCAGTTCTATTTCATTTCCCGCTGCTTCACGTGTCCTTGAATGAGCACATGTCTGATTAAAAAAAGGTTTTGGTAACTCGGTGGAGTGATGGGGTGTTCACAACAAACATGACGGGATTTTTCAAGTCAAGTCAAATTAGGTCAAGTCAATGCAAAGATGCAAAGTTGAGTAAGAGGCTGAACTGAATCCACCACACAACACAGCGTCTTGCCAATGTCGACCAACTGTCGATGTCTCGCCCAACACCTTCCCAATTAGTAAATGCTCCCCAGACTATGTTTTTCCAATGTATCTTCCATTCATTGGGCCAACATCTGCAGGACGTTCGTGCGCTATTTGGGCTGTAGCTTATGGCTAATGTACAGCAGCGAACAAGTCGCACAAATAACGCCAATAACCACAAATGATTGTGCCGTAAAACTGAGGTAAACATTTGCTTTGGCTTCTGTGTGAATAATATAAGGTTTGGAGTCTTCAAAAACCTTCAAAAACCTTGATACAATATTCTCCCTATTCCTTGCCCGCGTCTTCTTTAATGTCCATCCACTTCACCAGGACTGTCGTTTTCCATGGTAAGAGGACACTAATCCTCATTCTTAGAACAGTTGGTATGGCATATCATTCATTCACGAAGATCAACGTTTGCAACTTTATCAAGTGAACACTACTAACAATGTTATGGTTGCTTAGCCCACTTGGCTAACACTTCTAAAGCCTCGAAAGTGCTGCCGATGAGTCAGTTATTATGATACTCTGACAGTTCTGCTGAGCACTGGATGTATCAGCAATAGTCATTTCCCCAGTGATCTTCCTGGGAAACTCATGCATAAATTCCAAAAATGAAACCCATGATTGTTAAACATAATGTCAGGAATATGTGTTTTGTATTCCATATGACACTCTTTCAGTCCATCAGTGCATTTTCTAGCCATGGCAACTGATTGTAATGTCGGACAGACAGTCTATTGTAGTTTCAGACTAAAACCCAAAGCAGCAGAGATCTTGCACCTCATTCAGCTGACACCTCCTTAAATTTTGATTTATTAGCTACTGATTGTACAGCGTCATGGCTGATTTTTTTTTTTAAACGAGACACATTACTCAGGAAGAAAACCCTGCCCAGTACCTTTGGATCATACTGATTGATTTATCAACAAATAAACTTGAAATCTTGAGTGGTGCAGAGCTAAACAAAATAAAGTTTTTATTATTCTGAAGATGGACTTTTACATGAAAGCTTTAGAGCCACAGTTCTTGGCGGTGTGATAAACATCTCATTATCCCTGCAGTTGCTCTGGAAATAGTTGCCACGGCAGAGTAATTTCCCTCTAACCTTTAAACAAGAGTAATCCATGGAAAGAGCAACTTTTTCCAGCTTTTCCGAACAACCAGAAATGGCCTCCGTCACTTACATTCATTGCCTGATGTTAATCCAGTCGGTGTACAAGGCACGCGTGGATAATGAACCGTATCAACCAGTGAGAGACCAGTTGCTCCAGCCCAGTCATTACCACTGCTACTACCCTCCAATCTGCAGCCATGCAAAGACGACGTGGACATTGTCGCTGTCAGCGTGGAGCCAAGGACATGAAGCGACGGGTGGGACACAATTTCCAGACAGCTATTGTTCTCACTCACACAGCGCGGCCAACACAGGTAGGGCAACGGCGAGGCCTGAATGTGCTAACCGGCAAAGCCTTGGAGGGCACTCTGAGAGGGAGGGCGTGCGTGTGCCAAGAGCCACTCGCTTTGTCTCCTTCACTCGAGTGAGGAGCGAGCCTTAAATACAACACAATCACACCTGTGAGCTTTTTTTCAAATCTCTGGCAGCTTAAGGCCCCTCTAGAAATCAGAGCTGAAACAACCAGGATTTCTTCTGGTAAAAGCACGGCGTCTCTGCTGACAGCTGATAGGCGGCGGTTTGGAAGGGATGACTTGAGCAATTAAGCACGTTGCTCTCCGAATGAATGTGGTCTGCTCGGAAGGGAGAATTTACTCACCGTTACAGTCGACTCACCTTCACGGTTAGCCGTGTTTGTCAAGGGAAATGTGCATCTTTTTCTGCTTACTTGTCTGAACTGTTTTCTAAAATATCCAGCAATGTTTAAAAGACGCAAGCTACAATGACTCAGGTTTTCACCCACATCTTAAGCTTTTTTCCTGAAAACCCCAAAACCGTGCTATGTCACATATTCAACATTACTTAGTCCTTTAAATGTTCAAATAAAGCAGTTAGCATCTGTTTGTTAGCAATTGACAACTATTTGTTACCAGTAAATTGTAGGTAATTTTATTTTATATGTACAGGTATTCAGACAATGTGGAAAATATATTATGTATATGTCAGAAATATACATAAAGCAACTTTAATGACCAATTTTGGTGATTACGGAAAGTTGCCTGAATCAAACTTTCTTTGTAGCATGGCCTCTTAAGTTCTTCTGATTGATTCTGATTGATAACAGCTGGTGACTTTTCTCGGTCCATTTCAATAGGACATGTTTGATACATCTATTAGTCTCAGTCACAAACACTACAATGGGGAAGTCTAAGGAGCTCAGCATCAATCTGAAAGAACGCACTATTGATTTGAAGTCAGCAAATCAGTGAGCTGAGAGGCTGCCATGCAAGAAAGGAGATTCGAGCTTCGAGCACCTTAAAGCTCGACTGAAATTTGCTGCTGATCATATGGACAAAGAAAAAAGCTTCTGGAGAAAACCTCTGTGGGAAAATGAAACAAAAATTGGGTTGTTTGACCACAGTGGGCAGCAATATGCTTGGAGGAGAGGAGGTGTGCCTTTCACTCCCAAAACACCGTACCAACTGTCAAGCATAGTGGTGGTACTATTATGCTGTGGGGCTGTTTTGCTGCCAGTGGATCTGCTGCTGTAAAGAAAGTAAGTGGAATAATGAAGAAAGAGGATTCGCTCCAAATTCTTCAGGAAAACCTAAAATCATCAACCAGAAGATTGGGTCTTGGGTGCAGCTGGTTGTTCCAATGGGACAATGATCCCAAAATCACATCAACATTGGTAAAATAATGGCTAAATCAGGCTGGAATTGAGGTTTTGGAATGGCCTTACCAAGTCCTGACTTGAACCCCATGCCGACTGTGCTGAAGAAACAAGATTCTTTCAAGACGGTGGTTTAAAAATTCAGCTGAGGACTACCAGAAGCTTGTGGATGCCTATCAAGATCACCTAACTGAGGTGAAAATGGCCAAGGAACATTTAACCAAAAATAAGATTTACTGTATGTATATTTTAGACCCAGGAGATTTGGTCACATATTCGGAAGACCACAATTGAAGCATTGTAACACAAGCTAGCTTGAGCCGAACATCATGCCGTCATGCATTCACTCCGTAGCTAGAAGCAGTAGAAAGTTTGAGAAAGTAGTCAGCAGTCAAACTCACTGCAGCATGGTTTCCAGTTGGCTTACCTGTTAGCTCCCAGCAGCTACATCTTTATGGTCCCCACTGAAGCAGACTTTATTATTCTGGCTAGCTGTCTTGAAGGTGGTGATAAACCTGTGGGTTTACGTCCTCCCCGTCCCACCGACTTGGTGGCCTCCTGCATTTTCCTGGTCGAAGTGTTCTGCCTTCAAAAAAAAAAAAAAAAACAATGGCTAAATCAGCAAAATTAACACAAAATGTGTCATCATTATAGACATTGCATAAATTTTCTCTCAAACCATTGTCTCCAGGGTTTCACTACAAAAGCAAACACAGACAGGGATGTTCCTACCAATAACTGTGGCCAGAAAATAGGGTAAGGAATGTAATGGAAAACTAAAATACGGCCTCAAAGTTTGTCACAATAGACCCGCGGCCCTCTCCAGGCATAAAAGGATGCGTTCCTGCTTCTTTCTTTTGCTCAAGGCTAGCACTGTTCCACATGAATGTATAAGATCGCAGATCTTTAGGTTTCTACAGGTCAATTCATAATTAAAAATCCTCCTCTGGCATTCCCAAGAATGACGCTTGCCGAAGTGCTGTCGATGGCATTTTGATATCCGCAGGGCCAACCTTTGGCAACTACACCCAGAGGGGGTTACATATGAACGGGAGAGAATGCCCCTTTGCAGCGGGAATGTCCTTTTCAAGTCGCCATCCACCACTATTATAATGTGAAAAGACTTTCATCATACTGGGATGGTCTCGGTGATGAATATAGGAATCAAATGTCAACCAGGATCCAAGAATAACCATAAAGCTGCTAATTTACCATCCGGGGATTAATTCACAGATTGCTAGAGACCTTTAAACGTGCTGTCAAAAACAATTAATCACTTGACAGTCTAGCAGCAGCGAATGGCACTGTGAGGAAGAGGTAATGGTAAATGTTAACTGTGCTCAGTGATCAGGATGCAGAGTGAGCAATAGTCCAAAACAATCTCCCACCTACAAATATTATAATACATGTTGGCCCTCTCAATGGAGTGTTTCAAGGTGTCCAAAAAGTTTGGATCCAGCAAATATAATGCTGGCAGGAATGATCACAGTTCTTGACACATGGTGCAAAATGATAAAATCCAACGTTGGTTTTGTGCCAGGCGCTATTAAATTGTCCTTTGACTGGTGTAAAATTTAATGGATAGGCATGAACTTGCGAGCTCTTATGCCATCGCGGTGTTGGTCATTATGTCTTGAGGTAATTATGTCATCATGAAATAATTAATCATTGTCTCGGGGGAAGATAAAAAATGTGATAGCCACATTAGATCTCACGGATTCATGAGACTAAGTGGGAGAATAAATCGCCCGTATGTGCAATTAGCTGCTTTTTTTTCCACCTGAATAAATGCCCTTTTAAAACTTTGGACATTTTAGTGGTGCAATGCAAAGGGGCGCAGATAGAGATCTTGTTACCACAAATGCATTAATGCTGAAAAAACACATACATGCATACTTCAAGTCCCTAACCAGTGTGTCTGCTGTAATTCCGCATATGAGCCGTTGTACTTGAGACCTATTAAACTCTGTTCCACTCGGATGCTAGACCAAATTAGTGGAGGTCGTGAACTTCACTCCGAGTAACGTGTTACCATTTACTTGCTCGATTAGTATTCCGTTTGAATGTAGATGCAATAATCAGAAAGAGCAGGGGCATTAAAGGGCGAGAACGAGGGAGAGAGTAACCCTCTCTCGTCGTGTGTGTGTGTGCGTGCAGAGAAAACTCGGATGGCAGTGTTATAGAGGGGAGAGATAAATCTCAGCAGAAGCCCCTCTCCAATAATGCTCGCCCTCTCTCTCTTTCGGTTCTTTCTAAATAGAGCAATTCAATGAAATCCCACTGAGACATGGGATAAATCAATTTTCTAACACTGTATCTAACACATCTTTGCTCTTTTCTGCCACAAGCCTTTTATTGCTTTTAAAGTTTTATTTAATTTTTCCAGCGTCTGTATTGAGGATGAATTGGCCTCGTAATTAAAAGAAGGTGCGAACATTTTCTAATGGTATATAAATGAACTTTTTTTTTGAGAAAGTAGAGTTACAGAGAGAATGGCCCAATCCCAATACACCTTTACCCCTGCCACTTAGCCTTACCCCCGCCATTTTGTGTGTTTACAGTACGGCGTCCTAATACTTGTCGAGATAGAGGGCTTTGAGGGTTACAAAAATGCTGTTTTTCCAATTTATTATAGTCCTTTTTTCTATAGCAAGCACAAAATAATCCCTACTGGTTTGCTCATGGCTCAGTAGATAACTAGCTCGTTAGCGAGCTAATGTAACATTGTTGTTGCTGATTTGCACACAACAACATTTTGACGCATTTCAATCTTGCATTCCCCTTTTGATCAGATCTGATTGCATACTAGGAATGTCCATTCGAGTTTGCGTACATAAATGCCATCACAGACGACAGATGATGCATGATGGTCTTGAAGGGTCGTCCAATTTCACAGGGGAAGCTTTCAACCACGACTTCTTGTAACTCTGTTCTGAGGGACACTTGAAATTTGAGGGGTAGGGGAAAGAACTGGAAATAAAGCCAAAATGTCCCCCCTGAACCTTCTTTTCCCTGTAGAAAATAACCACTATCATCGCACTACTTTCCTGTCTGCCCTCACTCCGAGGCCACTCACAGACTGTGATACAACAGAGAAAATGTAGGTAGGTGGAAAATTATCGCAAGGACGTGGTAAAAGCACAATCAGCCTTTCTGCGCCGTCAGATGTTATTTGGTTCTTATCATCAGACGGCAATACAGCAATTTTGTTTCCCAGGCTGTCGAACGTCTGAGATCTGCTGTGAATGGGTGAGTGGACCTGCCAAAGAGTCTTTGGTGCCCTGTCAGTTACAGTGGCTGAGGCTGGCCCAAAAGCACACAGCCTGCCCAGAGCTTTTGATTAGCTCACCACATCCGGCCAGCAATTCACATTCTTGACAAAAGAGAACTATACAGGTTCTAATCTAACAGTCAGTCCGGGATGAACTTTAAAGAAAGAAATACGTCATTAAAAATAAGAAAAAATCCCAACTGCTTTGGCGAGACATCTTAAGCCCTTCAGAAATTAATTTATAATTAAAAACCTGACTTGCCAAATGTTGATAATAGTAACCAGCAGGAGCTTCCATTTATGCGTGGGAGAAAACCTTTTGAAGTCACCATGGCAGACAGTTGAGTTGTCCTTTGACTGAGTTCAAGGAAGCCCGAACCTGAAATCCAAAGCCTTTTTTCTATTTTAAGAGGAAGGAAGTTTTTCAAAAGAGTTCAGTCAAAGTCAATGGAACAAGCAAGAGTCAATCAAATGAAACAGCAAAACTGATCTTTATAGATCTGTTTCTCCAATCTCTCTCCGTTCCATATCTGTAATTGCAACGTAATATTCATATCGCGGCTCTCTCCCTCGCGCGCTATCAACAATCTCGTTTCACTTTCGGCGGCAGCGAGTTTATTGCAAGAATGAGTGTGCACTCTTTCCGATGACCTTATATCTCATTTCCCAACCTCTGCTTGCTCACCTGTAAAACAATCCGCGGATACCGAGGCCAAGACCTTAAAAATAACATTGGAGGAGGTATTGAATGAACATTTGCCTCCTTATATGGCACATTGTTCGGTTAACCTTTCCCACACTCAAGATCCTCTAAAAGAAGATGGAGCGTATTGTTGTTTGCTTTGTCCTTATCCTAAGATCCTCTATCTCTATTTTCCTCTCACTCAGTAAGATGACACTCCCTTTATTCAAGTGTGTTCTCTCATCCGTTTGCCCTCGGTCAAGGCCACCTCCTTCCCTTTCCCTCACTCTCTTCTTCTGACTCTTTTCCCCTTGTACTCAGCACTTGCCTGCTGTCTTCTTTTCTCTCTCTCTGACCCTTCTCTATTGGCCAACCCGACAAGTTGTCATCGCCTCACTGGGCCCTGCCGTCTCTCGCATGGCTTACATGACCAGGAAGGCCGATACATGGCGCCGACCTGATGAAACGTATCGATTTTGTGAGTAAGCACCGGCTATCGGATTGCCTCGATGACAGACTGAACAGCCGCATTCTTCCAGCTTCCAGCATGAGAGTGACAGGATGTCAATTGCATTCAAGATTCGATCACAGAAGAAAAAAAACAAAAAAAATACTTCCTTCTCTTCTTCATTCCATTGTCATACTTGTGCAACGGCTGCATTTATGTTTTGTGAAGCACAATAAATGTGTAATTTTCTACAGAAACTTTCTTGCCCTTGCCAAAGTTAAATTTATCTTGATTACCACTGATATGAAGGCCACTACATCATCCGCTGTTGCTCAGTGTGAGTCACCTGGCAGGAGCGCAGCATTATCACCCCGTAGATGTCAGATCTGAACACCCGTTGAGGGTGAATATATCGAACGTCCCATGCAAGTTCACACATGTGTTGCTGTGCAGAAAACAACACTACATTTCGCACTTAGTGGGAGAACTGACAGAGCAGTGTTGCAAGTCCTTTTAGGCACGTTTTACCACTCGCCAGTCCTCTTGGCAAGGCCCTAGAATAGAGACTAGTCGCGACAATGGAAATTTACATTTAGGTCATTTATCAGATGCTTTTGTCCAAAGCGACTTACATTTATTCATACATACATTCATATACTGATGGCAGTGGCTGCCATGGAAGGTATCAACCAGTACATCAGGAGCAGTCTGGGGTTCAGTAGCTTGCCCAAGGACACTTTGACATGCAGAACAGGGAAATCGAACCTGTGACCTTCCAATAACCAAACATTGACTCTACCCCAAAGCCACAGCCGCCAAACACTACATCTTGATCATAGTGCACAATTTAAATGAATGAACACAGAGTTACATGATGCTTTTCTGGTACTTCTATATACTGCTACAGCTCTATTGGGCTGCTAGTATTTGCTTCTGACTTTCAAGAACTATTGAGAGGATCCGTGACCTGCCATCACTGTAAATGGTCTGTTGGAGTAAATGGAGATGACATGACTCTCTCTACTCAAGGGCTCTGTTTCGGGTTAACAAGGACAAGTCCCCATCTATATGAATGGGGAGAGAGTCCTGACTTCACTGTTCATGGTCGCTGTAACATAAATAAAAATGCATTACACTGCTTAAAATGTTTGGTGGCTTTTGCCCAGAATAAGGTTTAAAATCCTTATTTCCAAGGTTATACTTTTTATTATGCATTGAACGGTTTCACGACACCAACTCCTTTTACGGCTCAATCCATCTTGCCATGATGAGATGCCATCAGCTCATTCCGCTCTTAAAACAGACACAAGTTTAATGTTTAATGCTTGGCTGACCTCAATTTTCTTGGTCATCCTGTACTCCAGAACTCTGTATCTGTTGACTGTACAGATTGTAAAGTCAACAGAGGCGATGTGATTGTGATTTTGGGCAGTATAAATAAAACTGATTTGATTTTGAGAATTGAGTCTACAGCCCCATCAAATCAATTTGAACCGTCAGGAATCTTAACCATGTGCTTATAGTCAGTGCAACAACACGATTGGCTGATATGTGTCCTTGTCCTCCTGTGATAAAGCCTGCAATTGGCTTTTGGGGATAATGGAGTGCTTTGCAAGTCATACAACCTCCATCTCTGGCGTGTTGTACCTTTTTATTCTAAATGCTTCAAGTGGTTTGTCTCCCCTCTTAGAATGTCTCTTGGTAAATATACCCCTAAGTAATTGCTATTGATTAAATAAATCATAATAATGCTTGATTCGGATATACAGGTTTAAATTAAAATCACCAAACGTTGGAGTAGAAAATCATTATTGCCCTTCAGCCAAAAAATGTTCTTGAAATTGGATAAACTTTTGAGAGCGTTTGAAAAAAATTAATTCTTAAGAGGCAAAGTTAATACTTTTGCAAGAAACAGACATTCAAGCAGTGTCAAAGAGTGGCTAAATCAGAGTCTTCTGTTTATCAGTTAACATAAATATGAATACAAACACTTTCCCCAATTGATCTTGTGCTTTTGTACTATATAAACAGAACCCAATGCATAAATTGTAAAACATCAAGGTTAGGGTTAAGGTAAAGTGTTGCATACTTAAGTGCTGTATGGATGATACAACAATCAAACATCGTAGTAGCTTGCTCGTTAATGACATGCAATTATTGAATCAGTAGAGGTCACGTTTGTGCATTGAGATCAGAATCCATCTCCGGGGTATTATCTACATAAAAAAAGGAGACGTTCGCGCATTCAAGTCGGGCAACCCTTCAAGACCTTGTTCCAGCTCTGAGTGTGGTAGAACAGTTTTGCTGCCCTGAAAGTTTTAATGGGACAATTATCGGGTGCACAATCAGCAGAACAGAGAGGCAGAATAAAGCAGCTCATTGCTTAAATGTTGCTGGTCCTAATCACTGATGAAGAGATTTGGACGCAAAAAAAAAAATGAGTATGATAAGGTGCTCGTCAGCAAGGCTGCTAACCCCTCATTGCCTCTGAGAAGCTCGTACTCATTATGAATGATGTAAGTTCTGAGAAGCTATGTTGTCCCATCACATCACATTTGTCCTCTAATTTGAAGGGTTTGAGGGGAATACATAAATCATGATTAGCATATGAACTCATTATCACAGCTGAACTATTACTGTTGGATTCAGTCCTTAATCTAAGAGTAGTTTACTTCCAAATGCCAAAAAAAGTTGTGCCATTTGCTAAAGGGGGGCTGAAATGACAACATTCATGATGATGAAAGATCTCTCCAACATATAATTTTGCTTGACAGTCTTTCCCCTGGCTAGAGGAACTTTTAAAGTATTAGTCACTTTGGAGTCTGCATGTGCGGTAGCAGAGACAGTGTGTGGGAGAGAAATGAAAGACGAGGATAGGCCGGGGGAGATGAGGCTACACTGGCTTGTATAGATGTTTCCATAACACGGATGCATGGGAACATACCCCAATGTACACAGTATTTATTAAAATCACCCACACACTGGTAAGACTTTAAAAATCCGTGGCTGTAAGCCTGTGTACACAAACCTTCATTCATTTTTTATCTTTTATGCCGCCCTGTGTGAGCACAACTGATTTGAGTCTAATTCAGAAAAGCACTCCACCGCCAGAGTCAGTGTCACTCAATAAAACTGCTTGGGTTTGTTTCATTTGACCTTCTCACCAATAATCCTGGATTTAGCTACTGCAGCGAGTCGGAGAATTTATCACCACGGTTTACGCTAAGAACAGAGACGTTGGCAGGGCTCTTTAAAGATGTAGCCACTTCTGCTCCATCTCATCATTGTTCTTAGATGTGAATTAATGCTGTATTATTTCCACTCTGGCCAGCGTTGGCTCTAGGGATGCCAGCGTCGGTCTGTCTATGGGTCAGTCTGCCACTTCGGTTCAGACGAGATAACTCATGAATAACTGGATGAACTGAAATGAAAGTTTGTGTAGACACTTATTTTTTTCCTAGAATCAAATCTGACTACTACTACTACT
Organism: Lagodon rhomboides; assembly: GCA_039737535.1. Classification (NCBI taxonomy): domain Eukaryota; kingdom Metazoa; phylum Chordata; class Actinopteri; order Spariformes; family Sparidae; genus Lagodon; species Lagodon rhomboides. The sequence goes on from CM077807.1 coordinate 7,213,320, forward strand.
ACTACTACTACTACTACTACTACTACTACTACTACTACTTAGTAGTGGATAGACTGACACAAAATTTTGGTACAAGCATTCACGGTTCTGAGGATGATTGTCAATGATCCCGTGACTCTGGTGCAACCACAAACTAAATTTAGGTTTTTATAAATTAGCTTGACCGCTATCATATATTGGCATGACATTCATCAGGGTGACTTATAATCACTTTAGCACACCATAAAGTCAAAATGCCTGCAAAAGTAATTATATTCTGTTTAGCCTTAATTCCACGTAGCAGTCGCTAGCTAACACCAAAATTTAATGTTAGCTTGCTGACAACTAAACTGCCTGAACATCTTACCTGTTGATACTCGATTCATTACATTCTTACAAGCCCCAATTGTAATTTGTGTTTTATGCCAGGTAGCAAATGTGAGCAAGCTAACAACTAAATGTGAGCAGGGAGGGCGGTGCCAAGTAGCCTGTTAAATCTAATGACATTCTTATTAGCCCCAATTGTATTTTTTGTTTTTTTAATGACAAGTAGTACATTTAAGCATGCAACAACTAAATGTTAGCTTGCTGACAACTAAACTAACTAACTAACTACTAACTAACTAACTAGTCTAATAATTTTTAGACATTTTAATACAGAAATGTTACATATTATTCACTGCAAACATTGGCCTATTGACGTTAGCTTGCTGACATTAGCATTTAGCTTAACGCACTGCTGTGCCCAAAGTACGGCCTCATAGAGCCAGTAGCATGGATACAGTCTCTAGTATTGTCTCTGTGGTGCACGTGAAACCCTCCGGCACTATCCGATAACTGTTTCTCATATTTGAATTAGCAGCCCGATAATCAATCGGTGTTTGGAGGGAGAATAGCAACACGGCACCTCCTTGATAACGCAGACTTAGCAATGTTGAGGTCTTTTGGCTGGTTTGAATGGCTCATGCTCCCTCCGTCTGGAGCATTGCAGCATGCAGAAAGTACACCATCTATCTCCCCTCCCTTTAGAAAGCACGGCTCAATCACCCTCCTGACAGGCGCTGCCATCTTTCACTCGGACATCCGTGTTATCCAATTGGCAGTGCTCACATTACTGGCCTGCCTCTCCCTTCTCTGGCTGCTTGGCGCGAACCCGCTGACGCTGCACAATAGCAACTTTCTATGGGCCGCTGGACCCGTCTACCGGGGGATTTCAGCTGAGGTCCCCTCTAATCGGGCTAATTCTGAACCAGCCAGGACCATTCCAAAGGGTGTGTTCTTGGTGCTGTATTAATCTTTTGGTGAACTGATGCTGAACTCTTTATCAGCAAGGGGGAGGGAGTATAATTGCCTGCGAGAGAGGCCTGGGGAGGAAAGAAGAGGCAAGGCGATCCTACCTCCCTCATCTCGCTCATGCTCAACAAATATCCTGCTGCTGTCTGCCAGCACCACAGTGTGAAAAAAAAGAAAAATGGTTCTCTGGACAGCTTCTTGTTATATTCAGCACCAGACGTCAACTCATCTCCGTCATCACTGGCGTTACTTTTGTCTGTATTATCAAAGCTCTATGCAAGCCTCACCTCAATGGGCTCTTTCTTTTCCTTTTGGACAAATCAAAAGATGCCACTGACGGAAGGCGAATTCAGATATTTCTGAGAAAATTGCGATGCAACACGGCAAAGATATCTCCCGCAACAGAACACATAAAAGAGACATTCAATTCGGCTTTTATCACCTCGTGTGTCGGCGCGTGTTTGTTTAAGTTGTTTAATGTGTCTGCATGGTCACGCATTTGTCCCTCAAACAAAACAGCGCTCGGCTAAATGCATTTATCGCCGGCTGCCGTGTTTGGTTTGGTTGTGTGTCTCCTAAAAGCCTCGCTTCGGTGTAAGAGTGAAAGAGTTTGGGAGAGGGGAGGGGGGGGTTGATGTGGTGGAGGAGGTTCGGAGAGTTCTGTGGTAACCTAAATAATTACACGCCCTGTTCTCCCAGAGTGATTAATTATATCTGCGGAAAGGGATTTCTTATTTTAGAGCCCTCCACAGACAAGGGCTGGTGGGGAGAAAGACAAGGGAAAATAAAAAAAAAGAAAAAAAAGAGGGAAGACAAAATACAAGGAGGCCCTTATCAAACCTTTCTTGACAGATTTAGGCTGTATGCAAGACTTGCAGAGTAATATCTTTTTGCTTTCTGGTCAGCTTGCAAGAGCTGCACTGAGGACGTGAAGGATTTAAAGTGAATCAATGTTTCACAGTGGGCATAATTAACTGCATTTGAGGATCTTGACAGGATATTGGGAGACATTTTATAGCGCTGCATACAGCATTTGGGGAAGGATTAGTACTTCTCATGCCCATTACTTCACATAATTTCTTCATTTTCCTTATCTGTGCGGTCCAGAGTGGCCTTTTTCCGGGAGGTTTGCGAACATACATGTCTCATTCGACTGGAAGGGTATTCCCTTCTGGCTGACTCCATACCGTCTGATTGGCCACATCGGAATCCTGAATTTAAATTTATTATGATACAGCTTAGCAGTGGGAGTAGTGGGTGGAAGGTCGTAGAAGGATGGTGAAAATCTCTTAAGACTGAATTCTCATTGGCTTAGTATGTTTTCCCATATGGGAAAGCCAGATTTGGATCCGGCCATTATACATAGCATCAAATGTAGCATCCACTTATATAGAGGATGGTAAATGGACTGCCACTTGTGTAGCGTCGAACCACTCGTGACATATACACTGATGGCAGAGGCTACCAAGAACAATCAGGAGTGACACAGCGCTTCACAACCAAAACGACCCATGGTAATTCTATCCTTAGCCCTTCAAACATCCACACACCAATGGAACAACCATCAGGAGCAATATCTGGGGCTTTTCCAATGGCAGTTACGGCCACGCCAAGTTCAACCATTCCGCGCAAACCACGTAAGTTTAGGCCCCACTCTGGAGTGAGGCCAAAGCACTTCACACATTCACTCACACACCAATGGAGCAGCCATTAGGGGCAAAATTTGGGGCTTTTACACTAGTAGTTACAGCCGCAGCAAATCAAACCATGGTGTGCTTTGGCCCCAATCCAGAGTGGGGCCAAAGCGTGGCACATCCTACCCACCTCCAATCGGGCTGTCTCGCAAAGCTTTTACCTGAATTTCTGTGGTTTGAAGTTTCTCTCCTCCATCTCCAGTTGTACCTCCAGACATCTCCTTCATTTTGCCATTCAATCATTTCATTGGGAGCCCAACCCAAAACCTAACTCTGTAGAAGTTTTTACGTACCGAGATAACTTCTATTATGAAGAATTTGTATGAAATAAAACTTGTTTATCAATGAATTAGCAAAAATTGTGAGTGGCTATTCTTCAATAATGCCGTGGGGAGGTAGATTATTTACAGCAGTTGTTTTGACCACAACTCAAGGCGATCACATTATCAGTTATAGATACACCTTCAATTGGGTTTTAATTGAAATGCAAATCCCTGACGTTATGAGTCCAAACCGAGTCAAGCCGAACCAGCGTGTGCGAGTGGAAAAAAGCCTCGGTGGTATTCAGTATCTTGCCCAAGGACACTTCAGCACGCAGCCAGAGTCGGGGAACGAACCACCCACCCGCTAAACCTCTTGAGCAACAGGATGACGACAGCGGGCATTCAAGAAAAGATCCAAATTTCAAAAGATTTTTCTAACGATCCTTATAAGACCACGGCGTCTCTCCTGGTGGAGCCAATATGAACAGAAAGACCTTGGTGTCTTTCTGACACAGAGAAGGTGAACACAGTTTAAATTTACTCATGGTTAGAGGGTGAAAAACAAAGACACGGCCACTCCAGATGGGATTAAGTAAAAAATGAAATTACCTGGCCTCCCTTAGAGAATTATATCCCTTCTAAAAATACTCAAAACCGAGACACAACTGCTGACGACTTTTACTCACTTATTCTCCACTTAGCTGCAACCGGCAAGAAGCATACTGATTAATTGTATTTGCATAAAAAGCTGAGCTCCAGTGTTTTATTTTGAACCCTGCACATCTTGTGTTACTCCTTACTTTTAATCTATAGAATGGGGCATCGGTAATATAATATGTATCAATATATTATGCAGGAACCTTTATTCTCATTCATCAAGGCGAGGGGAAGCGAGGTTAGGCCAGGGAGTGCAGATCACTGCTCAGTGGCATCGAGCATAGATCTCCCTCCTCTGGCTCAGCGCTGATCCGCCTGGCAAAGGCGAATTTAGCACCAGCCCTGCTCAGCTTTCCTAAATGGCACATAATCTCTGCAATGCTCTTAACCTTTTCATGGCTGTGCGAGTGCTGGTGACACAGTCAAAACCAGCTCCATTATGTTGTGAAGCTGTCAGTGCTTCTATAACTTTCTCCGCTCACCCACTAAAACCGTATTCAGTATTGCGAGGTCTCTCCAGTATGCCAAACTGGCTCTTGGTACAGAACAATAGAAAGCTTCTCCTCCTGCCCAATGGGCTATTCTGGCTCATGGAAGGCTTACTTGACTCTTTTCTTATGCATCTGTGCTGAGGGGATGAAGGGGCTGCTCATGCTGAGTATGCAGCAAAACCAGGGCCCAGTGTCGAGCTTAAAGTATGAAAGCATTAGAAAATGTTCTAAGCTTTTTTATTGAGTCATATTATGCTTTCCAAGAAAATACACGCAACACTTCCTGCTCACTGTATCTTGATACATATCGGAAACCTACAACAAATGCCACTTTTGATAAAAATGTCATGCCAACTTCTGAAGCTTTGTTCTGAAAAGCTAAATTACGGCACTTCTTGCTCAACTGTGCCATAATTTAGACTTTAAGGAAAGACACTTCCTCCTGCGTTGCTTTTCCCCTACCGAGCCCCGACACCTCACAGGTCCAAATGACATTTATATCAAATCCAGCAATTACCATGGGGCTGGAAGGTTATTCATGTATATGTCAGTGAAGTAGAAGAATAAAATGTCGTCTCAATACATTTACCCTGATGTAACTATTGCACCGGAGGTGAATGGTTGGTTATCTAAGAGGGGAAGTGCAACTTAAAGCAGCTATACCGAAGTGGAGTGAGTCAAGTGAACACCTGCCATTGCGTGTCTTTGGTTAATTTAGGATGGTTGCTACACACTATTAAGATTATCAGGTCATGTAAGAGTGTGCAAATTGTTTATGCCAATCATTTTCCCTCAAAGCACCTTCAATGCGCTGCTTTTTGGATATTGTGAGGAGAGATTATTCGTCACTTAGGCCACACTCTCCAATAAATGAAAAGTGCTTTTGATTATCTTGTGTCGGTCCCAGCCAAGAACGCTCCATCTGGTCTTTGTGCGAGAATTAGACTGTGAAGATGCAAAGTTGCATTAGACCTCATTAGCTATGACGCATCTCAGGGCCTTAGCTAATAAAACGCTGTCATGCCCAAATTCTCCGGAAACAAACAAAAGACAAATTTGAGACTGAAAAGTTGTGAATGTTTCCAGTGACGCATCAAAATATAAAAAAAAAAAAACCTGTGCTGCTGCGTTTTCAACTAATTTCCTGTTAAATTATTATGCAATGCAACCAGGAGTACAAGCAAACAAATCACTATTTAGAGCTGAGTCTCATCTGAGGTCTTGTTAGTGTGCATTAGCTTTTCTATTGGGAACAAGCAGCACCTGTACAAATTCTGATGTGCTTCGGCAGCGAGACCCTTATGGGGATAATATCATGATTTTATACACTGTTCAATTTGGAGATTTTGGCCTATTCTGCTTGAACATATCTTTGTCAAGTAAATATTGATTGCACAGTGTAATGGTCATAGAATAATGGCACCATCTGTGATCAGACTGGTTCCCTATAAACCTCCCCTTCACCATGCAATTTCATCTGCCACTGGGCACGAAATCTCCCAAATAATAAAGGCTGACTGGCAAGTGAGTCTGGATGGCAGCCTGGCACCATTCCTATCTGCTTTCACGTCTCCATTAAAAGACTAAATGAATGTCCTGTGTTGCTCATAGTTGCTCCTCTGAGTAAACTGAAATCGATCTGCTTGTCTTTGTGACCACTACAACAATGATATTACTTGGAAACAAGGTACAAGGTAAATGTATTGTCATTGGTTTAAAAACTGAAGTAATGATTGAGTCCTTGAGTCCTGCTACATGTATTTCAGACAAAGAAGTGTTGAGAAGGAGTCCAGAAGTCTCAAAGCCCTGGGGAGTGAAGCTGCTGTACAGTCTGGTGGTACAGCAACAGATACTTCTGTATCTTTTGTCAGCAGGGCGAACAGACCGTGGCTGTGACTTTGCTATGGGTGTTGTCTTTTAGTATTCTTTGGGCTACAACACAAGACGTATAACTTAGCCAGCCAGCTAACATTAGTTAATGTTCAATGGCAACAAGTCCAGCCATTTATTTAGCGAAGCCGCCACCAAAGCCTCTCGCTTGATCTCTTTTTCTCTTCTTAGCTTCCTATGTTAGCGTCGCAGTCAGTGTCTCACACTCCTGAACGGTGCGCCGAGCACAGTTGGTGAGCAGAGCTAACTCGCAGCTACCGCAGTTACCGGTTGCTATCAGAAAACCCTCCATGAAATATCTTCCAGTTTCGCCAAAATTACTGACAGTTGGTGGTGTGCGCGTGATCCTACCCTCTCGCTAAAGTTACATAATGCAGAAGCAAATGATAGGGTGGCAGAGTGACTGAGGCAGCGACACCATTCACCCTGTTACGAGAGACTGTACCATGAAAAAAAAAAAAAGTTGCTTTAAAAATTAAATATCCAAAAACTTATACTGCAGAAAGTACTGTTTTAAGGTTGGGTAATCATCCAGAAAAGTGTCTTGGTGATATGTTTTAGTTATGGCCTAGTGTTTGACCTTTAATTTTACAACATATATTTTTAAAGGTTGTTTTTCTCCACCAGTCACACCAAACTTTCCAAGTTGTCTGTATTCTGAAGGTTTATACTCAGGGGTTTGTTCATATATCATTCATAGCCTGATTTATGTAACATTGTCTTCCTAAAAACATGGTGAAAACAGAATTCTTATGGAAAGAAATATCAAAAAATGCTCTCTGTAAAAACCTTTGACTCCAGTAGGTCATCAAAATGGAATAATAATTTTGATCCTGGCTTGTTATATTGATCAGATTTCTGTTCTGGAAATTCATCAGCGAATATTCCATTAGACAATGAATTATTTGCATATTGAAACATAACATTTCAGCAATCTTAATACTAAATACTGAAAATCTTTTTACTTAATGTGAGTAATCAACTGGGGAAGTTTCTTGGTGATAACTTTTTCACCTATATACTGACCCCAAATTTTGCCAAAGGGAACAATAATAAAGCAGCTGGAAAGTCATTGTATGTAACTTTTATGCAAAAACCTGAAGTACCATAATGACTCTCTTACACTTGCAACGTTTTGAATGATAAAATAATAGAGTCAGAAATCACTTTGTTCAGTTTTCAATGAGCCAGAGCATGGAGGAGCAGGATAAGACCAATTATCTATATGCCGTCACAAATTTGAAAGAGGTCTCCTGGAAATAACTTCAACCAATCACTGAATATCGCCCCATAAAAGTATTTTCTCGCAATTTATATGTCAGAAGACTGGTCGTCCCGTCTTTTTCAGGTCCATGTGATACAAAAAAAGGTCGTATTTTGGGGGAAATTATGCAGAGTTTCATTTACCATAATCTAAGTGAATATAGCTCATTTTGGCCCTCAAGTCCTGGAAATGATAGGCTAGGTAGTGAGCAGGAAAGTGAAGGCAGAAATGATGTGAGTCTGTTTCACAAAGATATTCAATCCCCCTTTTTTTTGAGAATGAAGGGTGATGGGGTTCAAGCAGAAGAGAAAAAAGATTGAGATGGAGCTCGTAAAAAAAAAAAAAAAGGGAGACGGAGAGAAGGCTTAGGGCTTGGATAGGGCAATGGGAAGATGAGGAAATATGATTTGTACATTTCAATGAAATGGAAGCTTAACCAGTTCAGAATTCATACTGAAGCACAAGATAGGTTCTAAAGGGGCTTCAAAGTGCTCAACAGTCAGAAACTGCAACTGAAATACAAACCAGAAAGTTAGATTGAATGATTTTATTTAATTTATACGAAACTTTATTAAACCCAAAACTAAGTTGATTCCCTGTGTTTAGTTTAAATAAGCGACAGATATCTCAGATCGTGACAGAAGTTCAGATGAAACAGCGGTCACAAGATAAATATACACAGTAATGTAATGTAAGGTGCTATTCAAATAAGTCTGAAATGATAGCTGGCGGAAGAGAGGGGTGGGCTGTTTAAGCTTCTGGGAGAGTTATAATGTGAGACAGCTGTGGAGGAAGTGTTTCTTTGACGGTAGCTTAACAGTGATTGAATAAACAGCAAAGCGGATGTGACTGGAAATAAATAGTGAATGAACACAGCATATATTTTACTACGAATGTAAAAATGGTAAACATCAAGGAGGTTTTGTCTTTTACTAAAATATAACAGTGTATACACTGGGGTTGTGCAGTAACGACTAATATGTTATTGGAATTATATAATCAGATTACAAAGAAATAATTATAATGAGATCAGATAACATTTTATAAAATGTGTTTTAGGTTATATAAGCGTTATAAAAGGATTACCGTAGGAGAAAACACTAGGTTAACCATTAATACTAAATTGTAAGCAACTGGTTTATTGTAGAGTTTCACTTAATGTTTGTAATACTTACAGTTTTTTAAAAGTAAAATAAGTATGAACTCCAAAACAGCTAATTTGGGAAACCAAAAATTACTTCGACCCCCAGAATTCCTGAAGAAACACCATTCCACATCTTTTAGAATACACACAGCACACCTGCAGTTTGTGACAGTGGTCATTGCTGTTTAAGGGTTTATTTGATTGACCAACTGTAAAAGCTGACTATGTAATGTGAAAATATATTTTGTTTCCCAAAAAGTGTATTTGTGGAACCAAATTTTTTGTGGTTGCATCAATTTTTTGAGTAAAGTGTAATATTTTCAATGCTTGATTTTGAAGTTATCCAAAACGAAATCTAAAAGTATTCTGACTTGATTAAAGTTTTTTGTAATGTAATGAGTTACGTGTCTAATAACAAAATTCACAATATAATTTATATCTAGTAACTAACTACATTTCAAATTAATAGGATCCAACTCTATTTATATTATAAACTATGGGGACCATATGTAAAGCCATGTCTTAGACATGTCATTTTAAGATTCACAATTCCACAGCTCTCATCTCTTCAAGATCTTTTATATGCACAAGAACGTATATAAAGCGCTGAAGGAGAGGGGAAAAAAAACGATAAAGCTTAACAGGTCTTCTTTAATATACCCTGATTGAATGCTTGGTTTACAAATGGAGACTTTAGAATGTCGACACAGTAGTGCCATTAAAAAATACTGCTGTTATGGAATGATGATTTGGCTTCTTAGCAATAGACTAGACAGGAATATTGACCTTTTGAGAGTTTAAATCATATTTGAGAGTCACAATTGTAGGGATAAATGCTTTTCTACTTCACTCCACTCTCCGTGGCTTTGTGATGCAACACCTCAGTCGGCTCAATGGAAAAAAAAAAACCTCTGAGTGAGTCAGACATGTGCGCAGACTGTGAACCAGACCCTGGAGAGTGTTGCGAAATAAGTGTGCGAGATAAAACACGGAATTGAAATTTTACAATAACCGAGGGTCGAGCAGGGCACGCTTTGTTGGCAGAACCAAAAAAGAAAAGAGTATCTGAATTTAAAAAAGAACTTCCCTTTCATTCGCTCGCTCTCCTCCTCAGCTGATATGACTGAATGAAAACTGCCAGCGTCTCCTGGAACAAAACACACAGCTTCATACGTGACATGAATGCTTAATAATTTAACTGTTATTTATTTATTTTTCTTGCCCCATTTAAGCTTTTTTAAGTGCATCTTTCTCCAAAGTGGCGGTGGCCTTGAGATGCCATTGCCGTTAACGTTTTGTTAATATCGTCCATCACTTCTGGCACGCTGCAAAAAAATAAAAATCGCTGTTTAGCTCGACAAGTGCACTCCACGGAGCGACTCTTCCTCTCTCACTTTCTCAAAGAAAAAGATTTTTTTTTTTATTCGCCTCCTGCCTTTTGAATCCCCCACCAAGGCCTCGAATGCCAAAGGAACACTTTTAATTCATCAGCGGGGGGATGCTGAAGGCTGTTCTGGATCATTGGACAGACAGCGTCTGAAGTCTGAAAGACGTAGAGAGAGCGAGAGAGAGAGCGAGGGAGGGGGTGAGGAGCGGGAGGCGGAAAAAGGGAGTGACTGGGTAATTTAAAAAGTCTCCCTCATAGAACGAATAAAGGACTTTGCAAACAGTGGAGTAGAAAGACCTCCTCCATTTAATTATCAAGTAATTGTAAAGTCCATAACAACAGAGACCTGGAAGCAGGAGGCGAGGGGAAGAGGGACGGCTCCATGAAAATGTAATTAGCCCAATATCATTTCTCCTCACTCTCAGCACTGTACAATTTAAGAGGACAAAGAAAGAAAAACACAGACAAGTTCCTTTTGAGATAAAACCAAACGCAGTGTCACAGTTTAGATCTTCGGTGACTCGGATCAATATGTAATTACCTCGGGGAGGAAGAAACACCTTCTCTCCCCATCTTTTCCCCTCTCTCTTTAACCCCTCTTTATTTCCTGGGGGAGAAACAAAGCAGTGATAGAGGCTGTCAGCGTGCTCAAACCAGGCGACAGATGTATTTCCATTTTTTTTTTCTATTTCAATTAAGTATTCGGCATAGCTGAGGAACAATTCATTCAGCTTCTTTACCGGCTGCACTCTCTCCTACCTGTGATAACTCAGGTGGATAACAGCGGTGGCCTGCAGGGAAGGGTGAAAAATGAAGCTTGTGAATAGGGGTTGGGTGGGGGTCACTAGTCGTAGTTCAAACTCTTGGAACAGATAGGAGGTGGAGGTAGAGGGACATGCACTCCTGCTCAACTTTGGTAGCAGCAGTCGCTGCCCTGCGGCACATCACTTATCCTCTGACTGCTAGCAACGGATCCAGTTCAAGGAAAGGGATTTTTTAGTGCTGCAGGGGTAGAATTACTGCCATAGTCAATGTTAGATACACATTAAACTGCTTAATATTGTAAGATGTGCTTTTTCAATGCAAGTATAAATGTTTCAGGGCTTTAAAAAGATTATATTGATCATCATCATCAGTTAAATAATAAATGAAAGAATAGATGGGTCATTTTAAGTCCCCTTGTTTTCACTGACACTGTTAAGTTCTGTATGTCTTACCTGTCCGGGGTCGACATCAACCCTGTCTCCTAAAAATGACATTTACGTATGAGTTGGGGGAACAGTAGTAGTAGTACTTCCAACTTGTCAAATTCAGCAGCTTGGTTAGTGGCACTTTAGAGGCTCCGCCGTCAAGTTGGTAATGGTGCCTAACATACAACATTTTGTTTGATTTTCAAAATAAAGCATGCTGACAAACATTTTGAGGAGTGTTACATATTACGGCATTTGGAATGTTACTAACATTGTAAAGAAAACCCTACTTGGTTAGGGTTAGGTAAAATTTTACTTCATGGTAAGGTTTAAGCATAATAAACTACTTGGTTAGGTAGTTTACTTGGTTAGGTTTAGGCAGAATAAACTACTTGGTTAGGTTTAAGACAAATAAACTACTTGGTTAGGTTTAGGCAGAATAAACTACTTGGTTAGGTTTAGGACAAATAAACTACTTGTTAGGTTTTGGCTAAATAAAGAAACTTGGTCAGGGTTGGAAAAACATCCTACTTTGGGTCAAAATAACTAATGTCAGGTATGTAATCAGCATAACTCACGTAACGTATTTGACGTCAGTCATAGAAAGTACAGTATGTAACATCAGTTACATCATTTACTTATGTTCAATTACTGATGTTTCATAAATTAAAACATATCACTCTTGGTCACAAAAGGGACATGAACCCTGGTCTCCAGAGGGAAGGCCTTGTGAATGTCCCATCTACCCATGACCTGTCTTGGTCTTTCCTGCTCTTTGTACTACTGTGCTAAACTCTGCTTTAGGTAGGATTATTTAGAAGAATAACAACAATAAGGCCCAACCCAGACTTTACATCTACTCCCTTTTGAATTTTGGTCTCTGGTCAAAGCTTTCAGAGTCAAACTGACGGTGACTGCGACTTTGACCATACTCTCTGCTTAGAAGTTTAATATGCATGATCCCCTTTTTCCTGCCAAATAGCCGTCCATCCAGGGGTCATTGTATTTTTCTCTTTGTCCGAACACACATTGTCTGTGACAGCAAACAGTCAAACCAGCTACTGGTCTTGGATCATCATGACAGCCCCGTCCTCCACCTAGCTTCCAGAATAAACAGCTGCTGTGGCCTGATTGTGTCCTGTCAACGGGGACTGAAAGCTACATACTTCGTCTATAGTGTGTCCAAGATGACGCTCTCCCCAATGGACATACACTGTGCATTCACTTATTCATTTTATTGTTGCTTTCTCTGAGAGAGAGCAGACATAGCGAGGGAGCACAAATAGAGAAGCTCAATAATGGACGAATGGTTTTTGGGAGATCCCAAATTAATAACGAGAAAGATACTTCTGGATTTATCAAATTTGGCCCTGGAGGGAGGATGTTCTTTGATGAGTTTTGCAGTTTGTAAACCATTAGACAAACTCATTACCAACACTACTGTAGTCCCTTCAAATTAAAATGTTTATGAAAGATTGTAGACGGTTGGTGTTTCTGCCCCTTGCAGAAACCTGGTCTGTTTTTGATTTCATGGATTTTGGACTGAAGCCCATGTTCAAAGAAAATGACAGCCGTAAGTCAAACCATGGACATTTTATTATGCTCCTGTCAGCATTATATAACCTTTATTCAGTCAGGTTGTCATGACCGAGGTCAGGAACTGATGTTGCTCAGCTCGCAGTCGACAGTCAAGTTCAGCCCAAAGGTGTTTTGGGTTTAAGGGCTGTCAAAATTGACCTTTGATAATTCCCTCTAAATAAAACCACATAGGTTCAAATCATTTGCATATCATTTTTTTTTTTGCATTATGTCCATAAGAGGGCAACCCAATCCATTAAAATACATGTCTACTTGTATAGGTATATCTTTTTCAACATGAACATGTCATTTAGAAAGATCTGCATATCCACACATTGCAAATTAGACAAATAACACAATGTCTTATACCATAAATCTTCATTTAAAGACCTCCTTCTCTCTTTCCGTCTCTCTCTTTCCGTGCTGTGGTTTCTGCTAGATTGAGAACTGAGAACATGCCGTCTCTCCAAGGGAGATTGATTGATGTTTTTGTAACTGATACATTATTCCATAGCCCGATTTTTATCCGGGCTAGCCCCCAGGTTGCTAGTAGTGAAATGGGAGGCTAACTGTAACTGACATTGCTTGCATACAACTCTATCTTACAGTGTCAAAATTTTGTTGTCTGCTGATCATAATCTGAAGTATTTTCAGTCTGGGATTTTTGGCTTGGCCCATTTAATTTTCAATCAATGGAAGTGATGTTGAGTGGATGTCTCCTGTCCGTCCTGCATGGCATTCAGTGCAGGCAGACAGACAGCGGAGTGTAGACAGTCTAATTCTAATTTTCAAAATAAAACATCCTTTTTTATGTGAACAATTTGATTATATACTTGAAGTTTGATTATTCAATGACAGCACCAATTTTAGTATTTCCATTTTTTTTTCCTTTTTGGTTTATACCTCCCCTTAAATACATTTGAGAGAAATATTTTTCTTCTTACTCCACTATATGTATCATACAGTTATGGTTGCTAGATTTTACATATAAAAAAAGAAAAGAAAACATGTTTATGTATAAAATGTAATATATCTAACTAGAAAGCAAGGAATCTTTGTCTGTCTGTTCTTTGCATGTCCAAACTACTTCACACTTAACAGGTTTGTTACTGAGGACCCAAGGAAGTGCAGTGTCGAACCATGGGGACACATGAAGACGTTCATGAAATGGAGATTAGTGTGGTGCAAAACATTGCAGTGAGAATACTAAAACAAAAGCAGGAGGTTAAACTTGTTTGGATAAATGGGGTGCCACAGTAAACAGGAGTTTTTGATTCCTAAGCGAGAACTGGAGGTTTGGATTTCTAAGTTTCTGTCAACAGCAATATGCTAGCTTACATTCGCTTCAAGGGCCAGAATGTGATCTAATCATCCAGACTTCAAATTGTAAATATCAAACACGTTTTGACATGCGGGATGGCGGTCGGCCAGACCTACAATCCCCAAGCGTCAGTATCTGATGATATGGGAACTCTTACAAATAGGACCTTGAGGACTGGATATTGAAAGCTTGAGGTTTCCGTGGCTGATTAGACCTGCTTGCTTTGAAAATGTGTGTGAGTTATGCGCTGTCACCAAACTCCATGTACTCAATCAGAATGAGAAAGTTGTCATTTGTTCCAGCAAAAGGAAAGTCTGTCTGTTACCTAAACAATTCTACGAAGAGATATAGTCAGGCAAAAATAATTTTTATATTCAATGTAAGGGGGAAAGGTGGTGGTGGGGGGTGTTATCGGGTCTAGAGCAATACTGACGAGACCAAAGAACCAAAGTTCAAGGTAAAGAGTCTTAAAAATATTAAAATCCAGCTTAAAAGAGTCTCTAAACAAACCTGCAGTCCAGTCTAGCAGATAAAAGGTGGCAGCTCGTCAGTCTCCCCCTCGCCACCTGCCTGGTACACCCCCGCCCTTGCGATGGACACCTCTTTGGCTCTCCACACCTGGTACACCACCATCATGGTTCTGCGGGTCTCTTTGGCCTTCCAAGCCTCTGCCTTCTTTTCCCTCTTTTTTTTTCACTCTGTTATGTGCCAGTTTCCTCATCTTTAACCTTTCGGCCAGGTGGTTGGTCCCACCCGTCGAGCCACGCCATTGGTTCCTCGCGCCATTCTCAGAAACCCGATTGGTGGTTGCCAGTGCCTGTTGCAAAAATCAAGCAGGTCTCCAGGTGCAGGTTATCAGGCAATCGAGTGAGTTAAGGGGGAGTGCAGACTAACCAATTTGGAACAATAAAACCATGCAAATAAACACACAGCAAGCAAAGAATATAAAATACTTAAAAACAGTCACTTCTGCCCTTTGACATAGGCACCCCGCGGCTTAGGGTTTATCTGTAATAGAGGCTGACATTCCCGCGGGATGGGAGTCCATTTCACTTTCCGTCACAGGACTTGGACTGGACATGGGAAAAAAGTCAACAGGAGGGGCGGGTGTGAATCATAAAACAATAGGTCAGTTTTAATGTACAAATATGCGGTTCTAATAAGAATAAACTCATGACATGTTCCCAACCCCTAATGCCATATTACCACAGGTGGACCAGGCACTTTTTTGTACATTTTGCTGATAATACTTCTGTACTAATTACCACAATATAACAATATGCTGTTACAGCTAAAAGTCCTGTCTTCAAAATTCTGCCTAAAGTCACAATATGTAAGAATTGGTCACCTGTTGATTTTATACTCCAAACAAATAGGGGGCAGCATACCACAAGTGTAACCGCTAATTGCTGCTTACCGTAGCTGCCCATGCCTAGTTAGCTCAGTTAGCCATGCAGGTAGCAGTTGTATTATTTGACTGTGAGATCCAACCACTAGCAGAGGAGCCTTGGACCACCAAGGCTAGCCGGTTCGCATGCTAACTTCAGTAGATTTCTCTGAAAACACAATAAATAGACGTCAAAACTAATATTACATAGGGTTGACCATTTCAGTTAATTCTTTAAATGTTTTAAAGTGAAATTCTCACATATTGCACTTTCAGGTAAGGGATCTGAGCGCTTACAGCCAAACTGTTGTGTTGGAAGGGGATATGGACATGGGTGTCCATAAACCTTTGGCCACATGTGTAAATAACATTGGTGCCGAATTACTGTGTTTTAATTCTCGTCTCACTCGATATTAATGCTTTTTTCCCCATGACTTCAATTGCTTCACTGTTAAAATATGTAGCACAAAGCAGTTTGTTTTCATCCGTCCAATGGCGCGCGATCATTTTTGGGTGACCTTAACCTGGGTGACTTTTAATATTGCAGACATCCGAGAAAATACCAAAGCTTCCTTCGTGACAAATTTCCGTTTCGAGTGAGGTTCCTGCAGACTTTGTGCTATAAATAATGCACAACTTTTATCAGCATTGTTTTGGTAGGGTCTCCTTGTCTCTTCCCCCTCTCTCTCTCTACACACACACACACACACACACACACACTCACGCTCTTGCTCTGTTTCCCCTCCACATGTCAAATAACATGACGTTCAAAACGCCCGACATGAACCGCAATCTCCCTTTAGATCCTCCCCTGAATGATCGGAGTTGACGTTGACTTATGAGGCACATTTCTCCTTTTGGTTTTCATGAAGAGTCACTCTCGAGAAGTGAGACTGTGGAGGCATGAAAGGGAAGGAGAGAGTAATTTTATGCAAATGGTCTCTCTCAGGAAGAAAAAAAAAAGGAGGGGGGGTGACGGCGACCCTCACAATCGCAAGAAAGGGAACGACAGCGGCGTATCTCACAAAAAAATCCCACAACAGTATTTCTTCAACCACCCCTGAAACCGATGTTACCATCAAAAACACTAGTCTAAATATAAGTCATTGTTTGCTGAAGTGTATATCGGAGACACACAGTTATATATCTTGACAGTGCTTTATTAATAATTCATCATATTTGTCAGACAAACTGTTGCTGGAGAGCGGAGGATTCGCGTATATGAGGATGATCAGGCTTGAAGAGTCCTTACTGTTTTTATTTATTTTTCTGGCAGGTTGGCTGAGTCTGCTGTCATTTACTGCGCTCGCATTTACTTAACAAAAAAGGGAGAGATTCAATTGATATTTATACTCCTCTGCTGGGGAGCCGACTCCGAGCTGACAGGATGTGGATGTTCAAAGGGCTGCAGAGACACAGCTGCACAACGGAGGTATTCCTCATGTCTTTCAGTCTGTTCATTGATTCTGTATTTGCTAATTGAGTATTAAACATCATAGTGGGCATATAGGTTTGACCAATACATTTCATTTGGTTGCGTGCGGCTCCTTCCGGGCTAGGGAAGTCAGTGAACAACATTACATTTATGGTTAATAGCGCTTTAAACATGACCAAGGTTATGAGCATTTGCGTCTGAGTCACATCAGATCAGCAATGGTGGTAACTGGTAGTTGTGTTGACCACCGTCATTTAGTTAAAGTGTTTATTCGCCCAAAGCGGCCAAATAACACAACCAAGGTTGGCGTGGTCGACCTCTCACTGAACTCAGCACCCATCAAAGACTCCAGTTTTCTCTCTTCTTCCCCCCCACCCTCCTCTCTATAAAGTCAATCCTGTCGTAAAGTACAACAGCGGTTGCCATCCACGGATCACTGCTGCAGTCAGGTTGATAAACAGGCGTGAAGATAGATCTACTTTTTAATCCCCAAAAGTCAAAAAAGTAATCTCCGAGCTCTCCTCCCGTCGATAAATGGCTCCAGTTCAAAGCAGAAACCGATGTCCGCACAAGTTACATAATTTGCGTAAAATGCCTTTTTTGTTTGTTTGTTTTAAATAAATTTAAGTCAGTGGGATTATTTCCATGTTTTGGCAACTTCTTTTCTTTCATAAATGAGATGATTGACACTGATATCATCATCAATGAAAATAAAGCCGGAGTGAAGAGGAAATCAGGTTAGCTTTGTATAAAGGCTGGAAACAGGTTGGCAATTAACTAGGTTAAATGTAAAATGAAAATAAATATTCTGCCAGCACGTCTAAAGCTCACTGATAAACACATTTCATCATTCATATGTGATCTTTTTTTTTTTTCATGCCGTGATTTCATGGCGAGTCACGTGATGAAGCTCTTTCTTATTTTGGGCCTGTGATGTCCTGGAGTCTGTGCCGCTCGCGTGGCAGCCTCACAAAAACAACAAGTCTCCAGGTAGTCGCTCCACCGTTCCAAACGTTTCCTAAAAATAAGCCAGCAAAAACAACACACACGGAAAAAACAAACCCAGCTGTGGCCCGGGAGCTAGACCGGTCCACATGTTGAAGTGTCCTCTGCAAAGACGCCGAGCCTGAAATAGCTCCAGATGGTCGGGCCAGCACCTTGCACGGTAGCTCGCTGCCATCCGTGTGTGAATGAGGGGCACAATTTCATTTGAGTGCTTTAAAAATGCAGGCATCTACCATTAAAGAGCTGTGAATCGGAAAACCAATTAAAGCGCCCATTCGGTTTAAATATTAGAAGCGAAAAGATAACAATAATAGTCAAATTTGGGAGAGTAAGCGGATGTGATGCGGCATGTTAAGTATAAGGTTTCCGCAATTTTTTTTTTTTTACTCTATTTGTTGGTTCTTGCTAGCAAGTTAATAAAAAATTTAAGGAAACAGAATTTATTCAACAGCAAAAACAACATATGGAGTAAAAGTTGGACAGAGTTTTGACTACACAGAAGTGACAAAAACAGGTGAAGCTTATGGAGCAAACATGTCAGTCAAGGAGCAATATTTAAAAAAAAAAAAGCATATCTTGTTCTCAAGTTTCCTGTCGATACAGCAGGAGAGACTTGTGTCTTTTATGTGTGGAAACTTTGGCAGCTGTGGTGAAGAAAGAAACGTGGTAACACTTTGTAATAACCATCATTAATAATGGTCATTTTAAAGTTTATAGTTTATAAAGTTTATGTCTAACCATTTACAAAGCATTATAAACTTATAATTATAAACTTATAATGAACTTATGAAAAACTTACAACTTTAACAACTATTAACTAAGGTATATTTAACTACAATTTATCATTGATGGTTATGATAAAGAAACATGCATGAAAGAAATATACAATATATAAAATAATATATAAAATGTTGTCAAGGATGTGTACCATATTAACATTTCTACAGAATGTGTCCTATCACATTCACTTACGACCTCGCTGCCATACTGTGAGGTGGACAGTGGTCGAGTTAAGTTAGCTATGAAGCCAGTGACTACTGTTCAAGACTGTGTTTCAACATTTGTAAGCCTGAAACCACTGGACAAAAACAGATATTTTAAGCCAAAACATGATCTTTTCCGAACCCTAACCTAGCGTTTTTTGTGCCTTAACCTAACCAGACCATAGGCACAGCATTGTCACAATATAAAACTAAAAATTAATACAGTGAGGACCCAAAATCAAGACACTCAGGAGGCAGGCAGGATTGGGAATCCAAAACCATAGAATCCCAAAAAAAACAAGAAGTGCAGAAATACCACAATACAAAGTAGAAACACAAAAATCTCAAACAAAGTACAAACAAAAGCAAAGCACAAACCAGTAATGACGCGAGCAAACAGGAACTAAAAGCCAGGAACGAGGAACAGAAGCACAGGGGAACGGGCTCGGGGGAACGAATCAGAGGAACCGACAAAGAAAGCAGGGAGCACACAGACCACGGTTTGTGTACCGGGGCTGATCGACGAACAAGACACGGGGGGAACACACGAAAGCGAAAAACAACGACGCAAGAGGGCAGAACTTCAAAATAAAACAGGAAATCAGAGAATCGCAAACTCAAAAGACGACACAGTGAATTGCTTACATTTGTTCTGGCAACAGGGTTGACAGTCCTAGTACCATTTTGCTTCTTAATTGTTAAGATGCTCCGAAAGGGGGCCCGTAATTGTTGCAATACATAAAATATTTATTGGAAACAAGATAAACACCAGGACAATCCATGTCATCCCGTCGCTGTCGCACTGACTGTGTAAAATCTATTTTTCTAGGCCACGGGAGTCTTCGGCTTGTTTGGGCTCTCCATCTGGGCCATCAGGGAGTCCACCAGGGGCTAGACAAATCCCGATTCCAGATACATAGACAGACTGACACACACACACACACACACAAGCTCGGTTCCAGTGTGAAGCAAGTTGCTCTGTCAGTGCACCTAGGGGATAGCTTTAGCCACCAGCCGCCAGTCCCCAAATCCACTGACTGATCCAGTGCCCAGACTGTCAGGCCCTGCCCAGCCACTGCACAATCTTTCAACCTTCACTAGCCGCCGCCGCCGAGCCTCTGGTACTTCACACTGTGCCTGCACACGGGTGAATTAAAAACAGAGGAAGGGGGGGGGATCGCGCGCGATGTGGCTATTAATGTGGCTCGAGAGATCCAACCCGAAAGGTAGAGTGACTGACAAAGATGGCATTTGACGGAACATCAAGCTGTTTAATCATCAAAGCGCGAGGCGAAGTGGATTTTGGCACCTGAAGCTTCTTCGGATTAGAACGACCCAAAAAAAAAAGAAGAAGAAGAAGAGAAATCGCTTTTGTTGTCGATGTCTAGCTGCTACGTCGAGTGCGGGAGCATCTGAGCATCGCTAATTGCTGGGAAATATTGTTTTGGAGTCGGTGTCAGGAGGTTGGAGCCGACAGTTTCCTCTCCGCCGTCTCCCTGCTGGAGGAAACACCAGAGAGCCTTCCCCCGTCACTTCATCTGACTTCTGAGATCGAGACGTATAAAAGGGAAACGGGCTAGCTGAATTGATTTGTACATGCTGATATTCTCATTCGTATTTTTTGAATATACTGTAATTATCTTGACTATTTAAATAGAGGGCAAATGGTTCCTCCAGTGACTTGCAAATCCATTATTGCCTGCCTAATTGGCTTGGCAAGCCTCGCCCCCTCTTTCCCCTCGCTTGTTCGCTCAAAGATTAAAATCCAGCAGTGATTCTTAATTTGGAATGGAAGAAAGTGCAGTCAAAATGATTAGCCAGGACTGGGGAAAAAAAACAAAAAAAACATCTTACATAAGCTTTGCGCAGCACACAATGTGCGTCAATGAACTTTGCCCCGAAACGCCGAAACACCTCACGTCTGAGAGCCTTTTTCAGTTCATCTTCTCGATCTTTCTTGATCAGTCAAACGCGGAAAGGTTCTACGTGTAAACGAGCTGTGACGTTCAAAAACCAACCGAAGATCGAAAGAAAACTAGTGCGTAGAAGGGCGTGTGCGTCAGACAACAGTCCCAGTGTTTGGATAAATGGGGGCGAAAAGTTTGAGACTTCCTGGAAGCTCTTCAGGAATAGTGCGTGATCGAGATTATTCCCATTCATCTGATGGTGTGCGTGTTTTCTTTTGCTGATGGGTGTTTTGGGTTGTTGGAGAGAACGGATACAGCAGGTGCCTTTCATGAAAGTTCTTCTAAAAGAGACCTATTATGCTTTTTTCATTTTTTTTGTAAGTGTCCTAGACTCTCGTTCTTGTAAAAGGTCTTGAAAGTCAAAAAAAGTTCTTTATTGCTTGCAAGCAAGAGTCACGCATCAGCAGCGCATCGACGATGACGGAAGAGAGGCATTCTCTTCTCATCCCTTTATAATGGCAGAAAAACATAATTCTCAGAATCGTAGCAGTCGCAGGATTACACGTGATCTCACTCAGAACAACATTCCCAGCATCTCCACATAACTCCCTATACACTCCAACCATTGTTGTGCGTCATATATCTATCTATGTCGCGCGTCATGCATCGACCTATTCTCGGAACACAGGCACACAGAAGAAGTTTCATAAAGCCCCTTCGGGATGAACTCCTGCGCTGAGTTCCTGTTATGTTAGTTTTCACAGAACACTATACCGTACACCTATCCATTCATACGCTGCAACCAGAGGATTACTGTAAGACAGAACTCATGTCTGAAGCCAACAGACACAAGATTTCACTTTTTTACATAAATGATTATGTTGTATCTATATTGTTGAGTTTCAGATGTAAGAACAACATATCAAAAATATTAAGGGACATTTAAGAATTTCTCTCACATATGTCTCCTTTACAGATAAAGTAAGGATATGTCATGTTTTGTTTGTTTGGCCAGTACACCCTGATGCGATTGCAACTAATGCTATAATACTTTGAAAATCGTTAACAAATATATATTTAGTTAATCTATAAATGTTATCTGGATGGCCTTTATAAAGATGCAACTGATAAGCTAAACCTTAAACGGCACTATGTAGTTTTAGAGATTAAATTACAACTCAATATTTACAATATTAATGAAGTTATAATACAAACTCAGAGATATTTATTTTTTCAGAACTGAATAAACAAGCTGTTCAGAGGAAAATAAGGTCCCAGAACATTGTTCGACGCTAGAAAGGTGGCAGGGTCCGCCACATATAAACAAAGTTAAACCTTTAAGGTCAGTTTGTTTATTCAGTTTATTCAACAGAGAGAGTTTATTTATATGTTTAGCCATTAAAAATCAGATTTTTAATGAAGAAAATCAAAGAAAAGAAGATCTTTCTCTCTTCACAAAACTACAGAGGGCACCTTTAACGGCATAGTTCAACATTTTGAGAAATATGCTTATACACTTTTTAGCATAAATACAATGACAAGATTGATACCAATTCAGGGAATATGAAGGCAGACCCAGCAGCTGATCAGCCTTTCTGTGGTTTCACAGGGTGCCATGTGCTCACACCATCTATTTCCACAATGTGTGGACTTTCTTCCTGGACCAAGAAATATTTCCAGCACGACACGGTGGACTTCTTTGTTCCGTTGCACTTTTCTGGCGCGTCAGACCTTTTCAGAGTCCGTTACCTGCTGATGTCTTGCCCTGGATGAAAGCAGCTCTTTCCCTGACCCCGGCCTTACATGACATCCCGTAAGAGCAAAGGAAAACATATCTCTTACAGCAGCTAGATGTGCAGTTGTGCTGGATACCGGTTTTCCATAAATCTGTCTCGGAGCCCTTTTGGAGTTTGTGTACATGTACGGTTCTGGAACCACTATCTGAAAACACGCCCTGCCCACGTTAGAACATCACTGCCTGGCCGAGATAGAGAACGTTCTCCCTGCACAGCGTGGTGCCTTTGCTTTGCTGTGATCCATATTTTATCCATATCCTAACCATTTACTCACACTGGCGGTGGAGGTATTTCCTTCCTCGCCTTGTTTGTCACTGTAACGACCTACAAATGGCCTGGTCTGAGGTAGTTTCAGAGCAGAACACCACTGCGACGTGTTATAGTGTAGATTGGGAGCTCTTTTATACAAATCAGGTTCCTTGTAGCCACCATTTCACTAAATAACGAGCCAAACATCTTGAGAGCGCTGATATGGATTTAGGTTGCTGATGATTGATTTCTTGACAGGATGATGAACAGACGGACGAGTCCGTTAAACTCACAAAAGCACACTTTGTTGCCGGTGCATCAAGTCCTAAAGTGCTCTCATAACCTTAAAAGCCTTCATGCTCGCTGACTACAGTCAAATAAATGGACTTGACTTGGTTATGGTTCACTGCTTTTGTTCCTCGGCGCGGGGAAGCTAATAAGTCAATCCCATCCACTCCCTGATACAGTGAGGATGCACTTATCGCGTTGTCAGCAGCTCGTTTCATTAAAGCCCCTGGTTAAGTCTGCATGTTACCGATTCAACATTTTTAAATTGCCTCGCTCGCGCCGGCTCGAGCCAAGTCACGGCGAAAAAAAAAACAAAGAGAGGGGGCTCCCTGTGCAAACCCTCGTCGCGCTTTGACCATCAATCACGGCTGTCAGAGCAGCTGCGCTCCCGCTCTTCGGCGGGGGAACTCACACCAGAGCTCTACATCATCCGGAGCTGTGATGAATGCGCAGGCTTTAGCTCAGGTGCTTTTGATTAGAGGCCGCGCCGTCGGCAGGTAGCATCGTGACAAAAGCAAACTCAGCGGAAATCGAGAGTCACGACGGGGAGTGGCGCAACCAGAAGCTGGACGTGTAGAGATCCCATGAAATGGTGTTGTTGCTTCATTAATGGCTCATTTTGGATGACATAGGCCAACATGGATTTAATCACAAGGCAAGATGTTAGTTGTCTGTCCAACTCATGACATGACAGCAACAATAACCTCAGTGTGCAGTTTTCAGTTTACCACTGACGGGAAAAGCTTAGTACGTGATGGTAACACCTGGCTGTCCTCTATCTAGGAGCTCAATCTCTCAACATTTTGTTACACAGAAAGTCTTACTTTTCTCTTAAATTGTGCATACTTAGATTTATTATTAGTCATGTTTTTGACTAAAGGTTCATTCTGTTACAGAATAAGTGTTGTGCAGATGATGATGATGGTTTTTAGAACCATTAAAAAGTGTGTAAATTTCATGGAGAGACTATTGATTGGTGTGAGATTGAATATATTTTACAGCGTCAAGGAGTTTGAAGTAGACTTATACACGTAATTTATTCAGAGAAAGGAGTCCACATCCATGCTAGACACTCCGTGAGGCCGCAAAGAGCTGTGCGTCGAGCTAAGGATAACATGCCAATAAAGACATCGCCAAAAAGCCAAGGTATAACAGGCAAAAGGTACCCAAACGCAAATACTAAGATCAGGACAAAACACTAGACAAACTGACTGAGAGAGAGGAAAAGAAACAGACTTAAATACACAATGGAGGGGAGACTTACAAGAGACAGGTGAAAGCAACATGACAATAATAAAAAGACAGGTAAAAGACAAAGACAGGAAGTCTTGACACATGAGGATGAATCTACACAATAAGACCAGAAACAACTAAACTGAAAACTAAAACCACGATTGTTCTTCCAATTTATCACAAGGGGGACAACATATCTGTACACAAATGCCACAAAACCGCAAATCTCAACCTGATGATGGTGCCAGAGGAAAAGTCTTGAAGTCGTTGATGGAGAAGACGGATAAAGAATAAACACATTTCATGATTATCACTTATACAGCTGTGGCTGCGCTATAATCCACCACACTATTTGTGTTCAACATTTAGTAAAAGTTGGACAGATTTGACTGACGAATAACTTTATTTTCCTGGCGGGTGTTCCGTGCGGTTCCGGAGGCTGCTCGGAGACTGTTTGTCGCCTCTCCCATTTTTCTTCTCAACTGTAACGTCTAGACAATGTGTGCCCATCCAGTTACGCTTGGGAAAGAAAAAGTTTCTCCTCACTTTGTTCAGTGAATTTTAATGATAGAGCTCCACTCAGTTCAACCTCTAATTATCTGTAACTACTATCAACTACTCTTTCTGCTGCGGTGGATGTAAAATGCATCAGCGTCAAGCTTTTGTGGAATCTGAAAGTGTTCAAGGACTGTCCGCAGTGTCGCTACAGAGAGATTCTGAGTCGTAATTTATTGGTGCTTATATTTATTTGTTTTTGTTAAATATAGTTGTCAAAATGAAATACAGCTAATAAAGGTTTATTGTATTTGCCTTTATGGTGGTTGCATTAAATATGGCACTGCGAGGGCCGAATCAATTTAGAGGCATGATTGGTGGAGTGACACCAGCACAGAGCAGCAGAACGCTTTCACTTCCCCCGTCCTATCCATCCTTGGTTGTCTCATTAGGCTTCATTCCATTACAAGGCCAAACAGGGCTTCCAGGGTTTAGTCATTGTTTATGTAAAGCAATTTCTCCCAGAGAAATGCTCTGTAATTCTTGTTATCACCGCCGAAGATGTGCCAGTTGGATTGTGCTGTCAAACTAAAAATTGTTTTCTAATTCCATATTATCAGCATTTTGAATGGATCCTGGCCCCGGCGACCTGTTTCTAGACCTACCGGGTTGTGACGGAAATTGCTAGCAGCACCAATTGGCCTCTGGACACACAAGCCAGATGAGACCTCCCCAAGTTAATCATAGCACAATGCATGTCAGGCTCTCGGCTGACAAAAGGATTGGCCTCTTGTTATGGCACACGGTCAAGAAATTTTCAGTACCCCTCCTGCATGATGATGGCTCCAAATTCGAAGATTCAGAAGCAACATTTAGTAAAATAGTTGTAGTGGCTAAGGCCTTTGGAGTGTAGCTTTAATGCTGCTATCATAAATATACAGTAAATTTCAGTAATATCGCACATATACAGTGTAAACTGATGGAAGTACATTCACGAAGTACTAAGTACTAAGTATTTCAGTTTTCTGCTACTTTATACATTCACTATATTTTGGAGACAAATATGGTACTTTGTAATCCACTACATTCATCTGATAACTTTGCAGTTGGATGAAGTACATCATTGGTTTTCAACCTGGGGTTGTTGACACCCAAGGGGCTTAAGAGTTAATTTCCAGGGGTCACTAGATGGTTTAGGAGAAATACATTAAAAGAAAAAACATATTTCTGGCTTTCACATTATATTGCCACTACCTGTGATACAAGTTGGCTTAGAATATACTGTATTTAATTGACTGTGTTCACAAGAGTCAAAATGTGTGTGCACTTAATGTTTCTGCAAATTGAATACTGTATATTTATATGTTTTTTTTAATGATATGTCTACTTCCATGTTCTTTTTTAGCACCTTGGGATAAGCTAAAGTAAAGTTTCCACTGGTGAAAAATAAAGTTAATCTAATACCCCGTAATCGAATAAATTAAATACGTTTAAATTTGTTACACACCGTATTTCATGTTTATGAGAGGCGTCAAGAGTTGCTGGCATCAAGATGACCAAGCCAGAGACCACAGTTCTAGTCTGCGTTCCAACATTTGCTAGCCGTGGATATATTTGACAAGGGACCATGGCGGTTCAAAATTTATACGTGACACCGCTGGATATTTTTAAGGCAACCTCTGGACAATTTCTGGTCATGTTTGCGGCAACAAAGAAAATTTTATTTTTGATGGAGAGTTCAGCGACAATACTAGGCCTTTCTTTACGAGATCTCAGGACATCGCCAGTCGTGTCTGTGGCGACGAAAGCAAGTGTTTTAAGCTAGAAAATATTGTTTTCCTTAACCTAACCATAGCATTAGCACAGCATTGTGACAACCTAAAAAATCTAATATTGAATGTATAGACATTTGGCACCAACCAACACCAAAAAGTTTGAGGACCAGTGATGGTAGATTTTATTGTCAATAGGATAATAAATCACTGATTCTAATTATCAGAGAAATGCTGTAAATATCAATTTGGTCGACTCATGGCATACAGTTTATACATACATTTAAATCTATGCATTATTTATTTTTACTTTTGACTTTTAGTACGTACATTGCTGGAAAATTACTTTTGATACTTTTGATATTTTTGATATCAGATAATTTGAGGTCTTTACTTGTAGACACTTTTGGGTACTTTTTACAACACTGATTGAAACAAAGGCACCACCTATTGCTCACATAATTGAAAATCAGGTTCCTATCTGACAAGACTAATATGTGGCTTAAGATTGAGCAGAAGAAATCATGCCTAGTGAAGGCCTGTTTATCCACTCGTTCTAACCGCGTGAACACTAAGCTCCATAATGCTCATCAAGCAGAACTGTAAAATTAAATATAATTTCTGGAAGAAGTGTTCTAAATATACCATTGTCAAATAAATTACAAAAGCAAGCAATGGTACGCTGCTGTATTGTACAACCCCCGCTGAGATGTTTTCCTTTAGACACATTTCGTTATTTCCCTGCCCACTGCTGTTGGCTCATAGCCTCTTTACCAGAAGGCTTTTTTTAATTCTGTCGTATCAAAGGCAACTGAGTCCACAACTCCCAACTTGGATCACCACTAATTCAACATCAGCATATTGAGACTAAAGTGGTTATGTGTTGATGAAAGCTTGTATGCACGGTGTACAAACCAGCGTTGAATAACTTGTTCCATTCATTTCAAAGCACATTAGCTGAAGAAAAAGTTCTGTCTTGATTCCTGGAAAGCACATTATGTTAATGCAGCACCTGGACTCAACCTTTGCTCTGATTCATAGTGCTCCTCTGGCACGGTCACACCAGTGGTTGCTGCGCCAACAGTGCCAAACCATGCCAGGTTAGCCAGCAGGTTTATGCCAAATATAACACAAAATCAAGCAGTCACACTTAATTTTACTTATATTTCATGCTCTGAGCTCTCAGTGTTTGGTCTGACTGTTGTGGATATGACGTTTGTCTAAATACAGCCTGTGTTGTCTAATTAAACCCCCCCTTTCAATCAGTTCATGTTCCTGTTGAGTTCCATGTTTGAGCTTGGGGTTAGGGTTAGGGTTGGGTTAGGGTCACTGTGTAGAATGATGTAATGTGTAGAGTCCAGCACTTGAAGGCTGTATGTGTACATTTTCTCCTCGCTCATTGAAACTCTGATTTTAAGAGGCGGGGCTACAAGCCTGACTTGTGACATCACAAATAGTTTGGAAGCCAATCCTGTTCCAGTTATGTAAAGTGGGAACTTGAAGTAGGAGACACCTGTGAAATGAAAAATACTTGCATTTTCAGATATTTTGGAATTTTTAATGAGGGAGAAGGAATAGCTGCCATTGTAAGGATTTTAACGTGGTATTAGGGCCATGCCGTGTCCATTAAATGTGTAATTACAGCATTATTTGGTAGGATATGGTGTCTACATATAGCATTATTTGGTAAAGTATGGTATGTGGTTTCTTTATTTTATATATTAGATGTATTTTTAAAATATATTGGACGGTCTTTAAACTAGTATAGGCCCATGTTGGTAACATTAAATATGGTTTCTAAATATAACGTTATTTTGTAGTATGGGTATATCCATTAGATTTTATCGTCTTTTTTGTGTGTGTGTCATCATACAGTCTTGTGTAGTATGATGACAATTCAATTAATCTTGACTCTCGAATCTCTTCAATCACAGCATTACATGGCGTCTAATTAGGGCGTCATTGTGTTTATTACTGGCTAATAAAGAGCATATTATTTTGAGTTCCTCTAATTTGATACAAAGCACAGCTTATTATGCCTGATTAGCGTCCCATAAAAAATAAAGTGCTGCCAATAAAGCTAATGTGACTTTGAACATCGGGTGCATTTCAACTTTTTGACCTCAACTCAGGTACAGTATGATTTGCATGACTTAATAGCTATTATGCTAATGTTGATGAGCTTTTAAGAGGGGGGAAAAAATGGTCAAAAACATCAAGTCAGGTTCGTGCAAAAGATACATGTTGGACCCGCTATAGCGTGAACTTTCATTTGCATTAATTACTAAATCGTTTGTCCCGGACCTGATGATAATGCTGCGTGTTTTATGCAGCTGATCTATGTTAATAGCTTCCGTGTTTCTCAGAACCCATTAGCCCTTTTGACGCAGAGATATTCATGCAAAGGCGGCGGCATCCTTTTGAAGCGCGTGGATGCGCATGGATTCATTTCCAACACAAGGCGAACTCTGATCCAACAAAGTTATATCTATAAAACTTGGTACAATCACACCAAGCCGCCACCCTCGCCCAGGCACTACTTTATCAAGGGTATCTTCCGCTGCCATCGGCGGGTACACAAAGTCGTTTAAGGCGAGAAAAAAAAAAAAAAGAAGAAGAAGATTTAGGACAGCTCCACTCTTTGATGCCGCGATGCCTCTCAGGGGAGGCAGCCACGGTCCCCTTCCGGAGGGAGGGGAGCGCACACCCTGCTGCATTAGCTTCTCCATCTCTGTATTCCAGCCGGGGCTCGGGAAGATACCGATTTTGTCCATCCCCCACAGGATAGACCACTGTTAATACGATTACAGAGCTCGAGACTTTAAGATAATTCAATGCATCTCCACGGCTAATTTCAGTAAGGCGGCATGGATGCCACATCCGCTTATTGTCGCTCCTCGCATGCTAAAGAGAGCATAAGAGTTGACTTATTACCACACAATGCCGACTAAGTGGGAAATCTCTTTGGACATGGCGGCCCACCATATGCTAGATTTAATTCGATTTTCTGTTCGGGGCTTTAGTTAAGTGCTTCTAAAGTTTTCCTCTCGTCCCACAAGCGAGAGGGGAAGAGGGCAGCTGTGGCTTTGACTCGATTTGCTCTTTCAACAAGGGGCAAATAAGCCACGATTTGGTGAAAACGCCGAGCGCTCGCAAGCGACGCGGCGGCATTAGGAGGCCCGAAGTATTTGGTGCAAAACTGGATTAAGCCTAATCCTACAGTACATTCATTTTCTTTCAATGCAGATCTCTTGTAAATATGTGTGTTTTTTTTTCCCGGGGACTATAGGCTTAATCCTGCCGAGGTTGGGAGCGTCCATAAAGAGATTCGAGGTGTACGAGCGAGTGTTTGCTTGACCTTGTTGTCGCCTGACGCAACTTTAATACCCAACCCTGATGAGTTTAACGTAGATTAAAGGTGCCCTACGTAGTTCTGGGATTCTAAACCGAACAGAAAGATCTGTTTTTCTTACGCCGAAACAAACTGTTTGTTTTCACGACTGAATAAACAAACTGACCTTAAAGGACAACACCATTTTCACACTTTGTTTACATCCGGCGGACCCCGCCACCTTTCTAGCCCGACCTTCACCTTTCCTCCTCCCGGGAACAGCTTGTTTACCCCGATATGGAAAAGAGCTCGCGTTATTACCTCGTCGACATTGTAAATATTAAAATTCCGAGTTTAAATCCCCGAAAACTACACCGCGCCCCCTTTAAAGGTTGTTTTCATGAGGGAGATGCAGCGTTATAAGCGGATTCAGGCCGAACCTGTCAATTCCAGGAGGGTGCGAATGAAAAGATTCTTTTGTTTTCGGGGGCTAAAGCAACACCTCACCGACAAGACGGTGCGCCAGACAACGCGCCGCTAATAACTAAATGTATTCTGGCGTTCGGCAATCATAAAGGGATCTCTTCCCAGAACTGAATAATGATGAGACGCGATGAATCCGGGATGAGTGTCAGGCCAATATCAGCTTTTTTTTCCAACTTCTCTCCGAGGAAATCAAAAAAAAAAAGAAAAGAGAGAGCTCGCAGAGGGAAGGATCTGAAGTCTGACGGCATTATAATATTAAAGGACAGAAAGGAGAGGAGGGGGAAAAAACAAGAAGCTGTCCGGTTGTGACTTTCAAAAGCACGGAAATAAGATTGGTGGAAAAATAGCCGAGGCTCTGAGTGACAAATCAAATGCTTGTTGCCGCCGAATTAAAATACACTGACTTCCAAAGAAGTGCAGCCTGGAAAATGCAAAAACGCCTGTGCCAAGATGCCTTTTTCATCATTGTGCTGCCCTCTACGGGTCTTCTTCCATCCTCCCTTCTCCCTCCATCGCCCCCTCCCTCCCTCCCTCCAACCACCAACCTCCTCCTCCTCCTCCTCCTCTTACATTACCATACCCCCTTAAAGAGTATTGCGCGCATTAAATTGCTTTTCATTTCCGCGCTGTGACAGTGCCGAGATTGGGGGATTTATGCATTTTTACGCGTGATTCCGCCCGCCACGGCCACGGTAATTGTTTCATAATATGTCCACCGCTGTAGGGGATGCGCTGCTTTGCACCAACCCGAGATCAAGTTCCACTAGTTGAAACGCTGGTGGGGAAGATAAAGCCCGTGCCTATACAGAGGATATCGTGTGGCCGGAGAGACGCGGGGTCGGATTCTCCTGGAGGACGCTGATCTCCGCTCGATTTCTTTCTTTCTTTCTTTTGTTTCTTTTTTTCTGGACGATCTGGCGACTGAAATAAAGACACCTTGGGCAGCGGGGCAGATCTATACATAAACTGGTACGAGCCGCGCCACTGGCGGCAGACGAGGAGGGAATCCGTGCCTCCCTCTCACTACCTCCGCTCCTGCCAGTGCGCATGGATGAAAGTCACAGTTAAAATGCACGCGGCGAGCCTCGTCTGATGTGGGATTACCGACTCTCCCTTCGCCCCCCGTCCACCACCATGTTCGAACTTTGGTTCTGGCTCTTTTTCCGAGACGATGCCGCCGATCGCAGCCGCCGCTGGAGGAACGCAGGACCCGCCGCGCTGGCCGTCACGTTACCGGCCTGAATGAGAGAGTGCGCGCGCCTTCTCCGATGCCCGCTTCATGGAGCTAAACGCCGAGACTTGACTTTTAAAAGGATTCTTTTTCTTTCTATCATTATTATTATTATTTATCCTTTTTCCTCCCTCTCCTTCTTTTTTGACAGCCTTTTTTTCCCTCCACACTCTCTCTCTCTTTCTCGCTCTCTCTCTCTTTTTTTTGTACTGAAACGGGAAGGGCGGACGGTGAAATCACGAAATCCCGTGTTTTTTCACTGAGGTTGGAGGAGAAAAAGAAAGAGGGGGCACAGCCGTGATTTTTTTCTTTTTTTTTTTTCTTGTCGGGATGCTTTGGCGTTCACCGGGATCAGAACGGTAAGAGGACGATGCTTTTATTCCCCTCTCTCTCTCTCTCTTCTCTCTCCTTTTTTAATGCTGAGGCTTTAACATTTTTTGGGGGGGCTGGTTGGTTGGTGGTGGGTGGTGGTGGTGGTGGAGGGGATCTGTCCGTGGTGCTGAAATCTCTGCCTCTGTTGCTCGAAGTTGATCCGGATTTTTTTTTTTTTTAAGACGCCTTATTCTCCGTTAAAAGCGAGGTGTCTGCGGCTGCTTGTACGGCAACAGCACGCAACGGAGCAGCCTGCACATTTTTATTTTATTTTTTTCTTTAATTTTACGCTCACATGTATCATCACAGCTTTCGTCGGGGTCCAAAATAAGAAACCATCTTCACAGCCAGGGCTTCACAAGTTATCTTTATTATACCCAGAGGCAGAGGGGAAAGGGGGGGTTGGTGGAGGGGGGACACACGTCTTGAGGTTATTGCGAATAAACTCGAATGTAAAGAGGATTGAGACGGCGCGTCCTTGGCGCATCATCATCATCATCACCATCATTGTTATTATTATTAATGTTATAATTTCTGGGGGATGGCAGATTTGCCGGCTGGATGTGTAGGCTTTTTGTGTTTCTTTTTGAGGAGCGCACACGGAGCGAACGTGTGTGTGTGTGTGTGATTGTGTGTGTGTGTGATTGTGCACGCGTCTGTGGCGGAGAGAGAGAGAGAGAGCGAGAAAGAGAGGGAGAGGAAAAGAGAGAGAGAGGGAGAGGGGAGAGAATCTGTAACCTTCTATATAGCAGATGCCATACAGAATACTTGATTACAGATTTATTTACTCCCCCCCCCGTCAAAATGCAATCTCGATCAGAGATCCGCCATGAGATCAACACCGCTCGCTCATTCGCCTCTGATCAACTCCTCTCATTTCTTTTTTTCGCCCGTGGGCAGAAGAAGGGCTGCGACTGTCGCCGCGCATAGGCTGATTCTCACATTTTCCAACGCAGGCCGGATTTTAAGACGAGCGCCGACTGCTCCCCTCAGCCGATCCGTCCGTGAGATTCGGCTTTATTGCGCACCCAGGATCGTTTCTGATCGCCCCCCTCCCTCCCTCCCCAACAACACAGTCCTCATGTTGTTCGGACCGAGGCGGAGGAGAGGGATCCGACAGTTTCCCCAAGTCGTCGGGTATGCGGGGTGAGTGAGAAAATCTTCTAAGCGATAGGAGTTTTTTTTATTTATTTATTTTTTTTAAATGTTAGTTTGGGCGAAGATCGAGAAAGGTGTCACCTCGTCCGTCAATCCGAGAAGCGATGTCGCTCGAGATATCTTAACAGTGAGGGTGTTTTTTGTTGTTGTTGCTGTGTGTGTGGAAATGCTCAAGGGATTGAATTAGTAAATGACTAGATCTATCAGTCTGCACACGGTGGATGGCGATGGAAAGGGTTTTCTTTCTTTTTTTTTTCTCCCCCTCACCACCCCCCCTCTCCCAAGATGGATTGGAATTCAGGCGAGCTATCAAAAATGCGCAGTGGCCATCCACCGCGGGTAGTTGTGTTATCAACTTGATTATACATTATCGCTCAAGTATGCAGTCATCAAATATTCATCCCGGTCGCTTGTTTCCTGACAGCCTCCAAACCGAACCGATGCCGACACAACACATCTGCATAATGAACAAACATTAATAGGCCTACTTGTCTTTGCTTGTGTGTGTTTGTGTGTGTGTGTTTGTTGTGAATGTCTAATGCTTGTTCAACGGGGGTGGTGGTGTTGGTGGTGGTGGTGTGGGGGGGTCGTCTATCTCTTTCAGGGCATGCATTTTGTGTCACATATGTGTTTTCCATGCAGTATAAAACAGACCCCGTCCTTTTTCTTTTCCCTCCTTAGATGACACCTCATACTGGTACCGCACTTGAGTGAGCTGGGGCACCCTCTCCCAGGAAAAATGCATATCTGGATCCTAAAAATAATCCTTCTGATTGCATCATCTCTGAGGCTGGTCGAGATGTATGACAATTATGGGGAGATCTGTCGAAACCTGTGCACGTGCGAGGAGAAGGAAGGGATCCTGACGGTGAGCTGCGAGAACCGGGGGATAATCAGACTGACGGAGGTCAGCCCGGTGCATTTCTCCATGTACCACCTTCTGCTGACAGGGAACCTCCTGAAGAAGCTGTCAGTCAATGATTTCATCAATTACACCGGGGTGACCATCCTGCACTTGGGGAACAATGATATCTCCGAGATAGAGTCAGGTGCCTTCAATGGACTCCAGGGATTAAAAAGGTTGCACCTGAATAACAACAAGATCGAAGTTCTGAGGGATGACACCTTTGCAGGACTGGAGAGTTTGGAATACCTACAGATTGATTATAATTACATCACCAATATAGAGCCCAACGCCTTGAGCAAACTACACCAACTGACGGTGATGATTTTGAACGACAACCTGCTCTCTGCCATGCCCCCGAATATCTTCCGGAATGTTCCCCTTACGCACTTGGACCTGAGGGGGAACCGGTTAAAAATGTTCCCCTACATCGGCCTCCTGGAGCACATGGACAAAGTTGTGGAATTACAACTCGAGGAGAATCCGTGGAATTGCTCCTGCGAGCTCATCGCTCTGAAGGCTTGGCTGGAGAGTATAGCCTACACGGCTCTGGTGGGAGAAGTGGTGTGCGAGACACCGTTCAGGCTTCACGGGAGGGACCTGGATGAGGTGTCCAAGCAGGAACTCTGCCCAAGAAGACCCCTAGAAGACACGGTCAGGCCTGCAGCCCCTAGCAGCACTAATGGATATTACCAGACCACACCTGCTGCTGTGACAGCCTCTGCCACCTCTTCAGCTGTTTTTAGGTCCTCCTCCAGGCCTACTAAGGGCACACGGCAATTTAACAGAACTAGGTTAAAGCCCACTTCCCGGTTTCCAGGCGCTAACCCTTACAACTATGGCCCCATCATTGCTTTTCAGACCAAATCTCCTGTGCCTTTGGACTGTCCCACTGACTGCACGTGCAACCTGCAGATATCTGAAATCGGGTTAAATGTCAACTGTCAAGAGAGAAAGATTGAAAGCATTTCTGATCTAAAACCCAAGCCATACAATCCTAAAAAGATGTATCTCACTGGAAATTACATCCCTGTGGTGCGGAGATCAGATTTTGTCGATGCCACTGGATTGGATTTGCTTCACTTGGGAAACAACAGGATAAGTCTGATCCACGACCGCGCTTTTGGGGATTTAACCAACCTGCGTAGGCTGTATTTGAATGGTAATCTCATGGACAGGCTTACAGGAGAGATGTTTTATGGTTTGCAGAACTTGCAGTACCTTTATTTAGAGTACAACAAAATCAAGGAGGTTGATGCGGGCACGTTCCGCTACCTCCCTAATCTCCAGCTGCTTTTCCTCAACAATAACCTCCTGAAAACCTTACCTGTGGGCATCTTTTCCAGCCTCTCCCTGTCTAGGCTTAATCTGCGCAACAACTACTTCCAAAACCTGCCTGTGAGTGGTGTTTTGGATCAGCTGAAGCTGCTGGTGCAGATAGATCTGTTTGAAAACCCCTGGGACTGCTCCTGCGACATAGTGGGGATGAAGATATGGCTCGAGCAACTCAGCGCAGGCACTGTGGTTAACGAGGTAGTGTGCCAGACGCCCAGACGCCACACAGGGATGGACGTGCGCTCGATTGAGTCGGAGCTGCTCTGCCCTGACTACTCTGATGCCTCCGTCTCTCCAACCACCCCTACGGACGAGCCCATGGACGACAGGGTCGTCACCACTGACGCCCCGCAAAGGGTCAACACCCCCAGCAGCACCGTCCCCCTCTCCGTCCTCATCCTTAGCCTCCTGCTTGTTTTCATCATGTCTGTCTTTGTGGCCGCGGGGCTGTTTGTTGTAGTGATGAAAAAGCGCAAAAAGTCCCAGAGTGACCGCACTAGCACCAACAATTCAGACGTCAGCTCTTTCAACCTGCAGTACAGCCTCTACAGCAACCGCTCTGGCCCCAAAGTTAAAGCCCCAGCCGGTCACGTCTATGAGTATATCCCCCACCCCATGGGCCACATGTGCAAAAACCCCATTTACAGGTCCCGAGAAGGAAACACAGTGGAGGATTACCGTGACCTCCATGAGCTCAAGGTCACGTACAGGAGTGCTCCGGATGACGAGAGGGATAGCAGTACGATGAGGAGCCCTGCATACAGTGTTAGCACCATCGAGCCACGTGACAACCCCTCCCCTGTCCAGGATGCTGACCATTTCTTCAGAGGCATCCTTGAGCCCGATAAGCAGCCCCATCAGTCCATGGCATCCATCCCAGCAGGTGCTAATTTAGAGTACAAGTACACAGGGCCTGTGTCGTACACGTACAACCCAAATTTTGATGTCAGACGTCAGTTCTTGCACCCGGAGAGGATAAGAGAAACAGTGCTCTACGGCACAGCACCCAGTACTGTTTATGTTGAGCCCAACAGGAATGAGTATTTGGAGCTTAAAGCTAAACTTCAGTCTGAGCCCGATTACCTCGAAGTTCTTGAGAAACAGACCACCTTTAGCCAGTTCTGAGCAACAGAATCATTAATGTAATGAAGCATTTTGTCTCTTGACCCTCCTTGCAACGGTGGCTCAGTTTATAGGGTGCCTTGGCACGACACAAACAAAAGCAAAAGGAGTCTCAAAACGGGGTGTGCCGAACAATCTTATTCTTCTTTCTGAAACATGACATTACAGGAATGGATACAGCTTTCTGAAAACTCGGATGAACAAAAATTGCTCTACTTAACTGATGATGCAAAATCTATTTTTCTATGGTGAAGATCGAATAACACACAAAAATGTAAGTGTACAGGTAAATCTTACCCAACTTTCATTTTCAGGAATATAACCATACATAAGGTATATTGTGAATCAGAAAAGAAATGTTTATAAAAATCACTCCTGGACAAAAACACTGTACAGCAGATCATCAAAACTGTGTAGGACTATTTTCTGCTGTAGTCTGTAAGTAAGTATTTATTGATATAATCTGCCATGTCTTTTCAAAACTTTTGATTCTACATCAATATTACCTGTGTCATCATACTCCATGATCCTCTGGAAAGGCTTATGTTTGTAGTTTCATTTACTGTAGCTCTGCATTGTAAAAGTGGCTTTTTTTGGAAGTGGCACACCCCCAAATGTTCAACAAAGACTGCGTCATTTGAAGAAGATGAAAAAAAAAAAAAAGTGTCTTTGTATGCTTTCTGCACTTTTTGGAATTGGAAGGCGAGTTAGCCTTCAATGAGCTCTCATAAAGGAGATTATTATATTAAAAATGAATATGGGTATTCATTCTTAATATGTAGAATTGAAATGTTATCGAAACAAAAATTCATAAATGATATTTGAAGTATTAATTATGTTGTGTAATACTGATATTTTAATCAATGTAACACCTATTTTTATACAAGCATTCGCAGATTCTCTATCCCTTATCGATTTTATTTGTTCTGATTGCTTTGCACTTAATGCACTATATTGACCAAACTATGTTATTGTCATCAAATAAACATGATGTCAGGTTCATATAATGTGCTTATGAGGAAATTAAGGCTGGTTGGTGGTAATATGAAGGAGGCCATTTTGGGTTTGGTCCAATTTCTGACTTTGTGATTCAGACAATATGAATCAAAACAGTGTGAATCATTGAAGGAGAGCTTGAAAAGAGGGTTCCAGGGCTAAAAGCTATTTTATTTTGTAATCAATCACAATATATTGGATGATAAGAGCTGAGACCATAAAGATACAGTATATTCGCCTCACTCAAAGGGGCAGCGAGTAACTCAGCGAGGATTAGAATCAATGGGTTTCAATCAATGAGCATTATCTGAGGCTGTCTCTTTCGCAATTATACCATGACAACAGCAACCACATCGCCGCCTGGCAAGCGATGACTTGGTCATTTAAATAAACGTCATTGGAGTTGACTTGAAATTAAAATGCCATCCGAGCAATCTGACATCGCCAATGGGTGTAAACTTTGACACTGATTGAGACGTACAGCTGCTGGATTCGGGCTTTGATGTCTCAACTATTTCTTAATCTATCCTGTTTGATTGGTTTGTTTCATGAATGAACATCTTTTTAGGTATCTTTCAGATGATATTAAGGAAACGTGTTGAAAATGCTGCTTGGTTTTTTAAATCTTTTGAAGCGCTTGTTTGGATTTTTTTGTTAAAGTCCAACTGAAATCACATTTAGTCATCCCCTTTTCTAGAAGAAAAAATATGTCAATGTGTTTTTAAAATGTATTGTTGATAGTTTATTGTTATTAAAAAGGAAGAAGAAAAAAAAAAGGTCTGGGGAAATATCAGAAATGCTCCTTTTTATATCAGCCAACTGAAAGGCGTGTCTGTCTGTGTTTGATTGACAGCAGCTGGCAGGCTGAGTACCTGCAAGAGACTAAAAAAAAAAAAAGTAAACAAACATGCACTGTAGCCCTACAAGTCATGTGTAGATAGCGAGTAAAGACCACCACCCATCTGGACCAGAAGTGCAGTAGGGGAAGCAACAAACTATTATACTATTATTATCATTATCGGTTAATCAGCAGATTATTTTTGCAGTTACTCGTTTAGTCCATTAAATGTCAACATAAAAAAAAAAAAAACGCTTTTTGGCATCACACCTTCCAAGTGCCCAAAGTGACGTCTTCAGATTGCTTTCCCTGTCCAACCAGCAGTCCAAAACATATCATTTACTGTCATAGATAACAAAGAATAGCAACAAATCCTTATTAAGAAGCTGAAACCAGAAAATGTTTGACATCTTTGTGTAAAAATAGCAACACCTTATAATAACCACCAGTCATAAATGGTCATTTATAGTTAATTACTAATTAAGTAATAACTACTTAACTGTTAACGAACCATTAAATGTTTTATAAACCATTTATTAAGCATTTGCCCATGTTTATAAATATAGTAAGAACTATAATGCCGATCCAAATAATGATTATAGATGAACATCAGTTGCGACTTAACAATAAATATTTGCTTAATAAGGCATTTTATTGTTTGTTAACAGTGAAATAGCGATTAACTAATGCTTGATTAACTATAGATGTATCATTTATGAATGATAAAAAGCTAAGATGATTAATTAAGTAGATGAAAATTAACGTTCTTTGGATCAACTCATCAATTATTAACTAATGGAGGCATTTAAAATTTCCGGTGTTCTGCAGCGAATCACTTGTGTAGCCCACAAGCTGACATTGGAAATGCACTTTACCCTGGTGAATGTTTGTTTAGTTGCCCGTTCAACAAAGTGCAGTACAAGACATTCAGTCCGTCGCTCTTGTGTTGTGTAGCAGGCCAGAGTCTGGCTCGGTGTGACCATCTGCCTATGACCAAACACTGATGCTGTCACTGCCTTATGGAAGATTTGATTGGCTGTATTGAAATAAGTAAAGGTATTCTGTCTAATTAGACTAAAAGTAAGTGAAATTTGAATTTCTCAAAGGAGAAGATGTGGTGTACAGAGCAGATATGTGCTGTAGCAGACAAATAACATATGCAAGTTAATTTCAGTTGGACTTTAAGTTACTCTTCACTTGACCCACTTAAATCCGGAATGCAAAGTAGGCCTATAAAAATGCAAAGGATGCACAGTGCCACCATTTTCAGAGTGCTGCGAGCGTCACCATTTAAGAATGCAATGTTCCCTAACTCAGACAGGCAGAAATCTCTCTGGAGAGGGAGGCAGGAGAAGAAAAAAAAAAAAGAAAAAAAAAAGCCTGGCCATGTCAGCCACCTTAATCTGTCACTTAATTTTCTCATTTGGGTTTTTGTGAATTTATAATTAGCAGAACAAATTGCACTTCTGTCAGCAAAAGATCCGCTGAAATAAATGTATTTTCCAGCCATTTTCGCTTAATTTCGCCGAGGTGCCAGCTGCCTTTTCTCAATGACAAAAAGCCTGAAAAATGAAACTGGGCCTTGCTCAGGGTCCGTCTTTTGTTGGATCTTTTCACACGAGCCCAGAATGGGAACAGAAGGCACCATTTGGGAGATGAGGAGTCCTGGAACCGAGTGTAACTGTGGATGTGTCATACGTGTAGCAGGGGATGTGAATCATAGCCAAGAAGTGTGTGCAGCCGCCCCGGCATTGGTGGCCTATGGGATGGCGCGGTGGTTGTCAGTTTCTGACATGGATTTTTGTTTATTTTTCTGACGCCAATATGAGAGAGAAAAAAAAAAAAACAGTTATTGAAATGCAACAAGAAAAGGGATTCTAAAGCAACCTGGCCAGTGAGCGCAATGACAAAATGTTTAAAGTGCAGCCCAGATGGCAAATCCGCTGTTGTTGTTTTTTTTTTATTTTACTTACTAGAATATTGTATCTTTCAGGATGATTTGGCCAAACTCACGGAACGCCAGAGTATAGTGAAAAGAAGAAAAAAAATCAGAGCACAATTACATAATCACTGAATCATGCATTCCAAATTGCTTGTTATATTACTGTATGTGTGTGTATGTACATCCCTCCCACCCAAACTCCCAGC
Organism: Lagodon rhomboides; assembly: GCA_039737535.1. Taxonomy (NCBI): domain Eukaryota; kingdom Metazoa; phylum Chordata; class Actinopteri; order Spariformes; family Sparidae; genus Lagodon; species Lagodon rhomboides. The sequence continues at coordinate 7,253,942 of CM077807.1, forward strand.
GCAGAGGCTTATCGCTGTTATGACCCAGCACCCTGTCCCAGAGTAATGGGTGCATAAAGCGTCCCACTGCAGGAGGCAAGAGAATGTGTGTGAGTGTGTGAGTTTGTTCAGAGAGAGAGAGAGAGAAAGGTGGGGGTGGGGGTCTCTTGCCAGTTGAAATAATGCTTTTAATCAGCCAATGGGTCTTAACACAAATGGAAGCATCAAAGGAAGGGCGAAGAGTTTATTACGCCTTCATGGATTATTCCATTTATAGCCTTTTAGTCTGACTATGTAACTCTTATGTTCGCTCAGTCAGTCATGATGCTTGTGTTGCTATGCAGTTGCGAAGCTGCTGCTCCCAAAAAGCAAAGAGCGAGATTCCTGCAAGTGGTCATCATCTGTATTCGGCAAAAGGAATAAGAAGTTGAAATATCTCGGTGCGTGTTGCCTCATGCTACACAAGAGCCCCCCTGTTTTATAGCTAAACCTATCGAGCGGGATCTGACGTGCGGCTGATGCAATGCGGCGCGTGATGGACGTGCAGATGTAGCCGTGACAGGAGCTTCACTCCTCGCGTCGACGCGTCACGGCAGGGAAAAAGTTGAGGAGACGGGCGTCTCGAGTTTGCTCAGAGCAAACACATATTCCAACTTCTCTGAGATAAAGAGGTGGGAGAGACAGTGATGGGCAGCCTGTGTTCCAATATTCTTACACTTCTGCTTTCGCACCATTTGAGAGGTAATCAATGCGGAATGGTTTCGGCGCATGAAACCCATCCAAGCTTCGAGTGTTGGCGCCACGCTCGGCTATTTTCAGCACACTGAGTTTAACTTGGAAGTGACTGTTTTCCAACAGTGTACTGGAGGCTAATTAAACATTTTCTGGATTTGATGTAGCAGTTACCCGCTATAAATTGTGTCGCATCGCTTATCAGATGGTGTTGGCAGGACTTTTTGTTTATGGTAAATAAAATCAGCTTGATGCTACACATGCACAGGGACGGATGAATTTATGATGCGCCGTTCCTCCCACGCTCTGTGTGTTGTCCACTCCTGTCGCAAGTGCAGCTGGAATATTAACTGCTCTGTTGGTTTGCGCTAATTTGATCAAAGACAAAAGCATTTAGGACTCACATAAGCTGAAATATTTAAGGAATCCAAGCCTTTGTACAAAACAAGGCCTGGGGATGAGGTCAAAATGGAGGTTTCACCTTAAAGACCTCCCAGTTTATATTGTGATTAGGTGCAGCACATTACCAATCAAATTTGCAATTCATAACATTAGCATAAATTAATTGCCAAACTGAATCTTTTGGCCTGTCACATATGGCTAATTGTCTCGATCCCTGGACAGTTTCCTGCTTTGCCAAGTTGATAATCCAGCCTAGCACATGCTCAGCGTTTGGTCTTCAGAATGCTTTGACAAGATGTTTTATACGCTGCTGTGTAACACAGTAACAAAAAGAAAGGATTTGGTTTGCTTAATTCACTGAAAGAATGCTGCTAATGACAAATATTTCATGTTTTCTTCCCAATTGTTTTCCTTTCCTCTACGGTTAAAGGTGCTACAAAGAACTTGAACTGGTAATGAAACTGTCTCCGTTTAAAGATGCAAAAAGTTTGTTTGTCTAAAAGGTCATTACTAAAATTATCAACAGAGTGAAAAAAAGAGAGTTTTGATGCATTTAAACGAAATCTACTTATTGTGTTGAAGCGATATCCACTGAACCAGATAGTCCCATCCCATTCTCTCTTGTAATAGTATCTGTGCAGCTAACAGAGCTAACAGCAGCCAAAAGAAAGCAGTTAATTTCAATTATTTTACATTTTCTTTTTCATTTTTTCCCCTATTTTCTTCTAAGGTTCAGCATACTACAAGGAACTTTAACTGCTAATGAAACAGTATGCATGAACTGTAGTTTAAAAGATTTTTTTGAAAATGTTCTAAAATGTGAGTTTTAATGCATTTCCAAGAAATCTATTATTTGCGTTGAAGAAATATCAACTAAAGCAGGCATGCTAACCAGCTAGTTCTGGCCCGTCCTTTCCCTTACTCTGGTAAAATGCTGCCCCCTAGGTGGCCAATTCTTACATGTTGCACCTTTAATAGTGATGCGCCTCTATAACCTACATAGGCAAATGAGACCATCAGTGAGACGATTGGCTATTTCTGGTGTAATTATTATAGTTATTATTAATGCCTATCATGGGAACAGATTCTGAGGTTGAATAAGTCTGCTGAGGATGAATTGAGGAGAAGAAGCTGCTCTGTAGTCCGGTGGTACGGTCACTAAAACAGAGGTTGCCTTGTTTCACGACCTCCACAGGGGCTGCCAGAATCAACAAAAATGAAAGGTCCTTGAAGTAGAGTCAGATTGGTGTTAAAACTGTGGTTGAAAAGGTAGACTGCTACAGGATGGGACTGGTTTAACAATAAATCGTTCTCAATAGTGCTTAAATGAAACGAAATTGGAAGTAATTTAGAGCTAAAATCTATCAGATTTGAGGATCCGCTGCTCTTCTTTGTCTTGTATGACAGCAAATGTCATATTTTTCCTCCACAAAACTAATTGGGACAAATGACTAACCGGGAAATTAAAATGCAGAGCAAATGGTTGCAAACAATTGTTATTTGCGGCTCTAACGCCAAATTCAGCCTTTCAACTCATTCTGATTGACAACGTAACTGACACTATGTGTGATCTCCACTGATGGGACCAACCTCAACCATCTGGCACACTACAAGTGCAAATAGTCACTGTTTTTTTTTTGTTTGTTTTTTTTTAAAAACCTGTGCCACCCGACATGGCAGCAATATGCACAAATGGTAATTAGGCGAATATGTGGCCACCTTCTGCACGCCGAGACAGATAGAGGGGGTGGACATTTTCCATATGCTCCCCCACCACCACCACCTCCCTCGCCACCCCTCGCTGGAGATGCCTGGTCGTCAGCGCAGCCTTCCCCGCTCGCCTGCCACCACAGTCCCCACGATGATGCGTGCAATTGAGTTCAAGGAGATCTGGGTAATTGAGAGGGCAGGGATGGCATCTGACAGGCACCGATGGCTCCAATGATTACTTTAATCAGAGTGGTTAATGGAATTCCTTCAGGCATGTAGAAATGCTCAAATGTTCATCAGCACTCAACCATTTTTTTTTTTTTTTTTACCCCCACCAACACCTCATCTCTTACCCCCACGTCGCCATAATTACTGATCACTTCTCTTTCCCTTTTTGAGCTTTCAGTTTTCCGCGTAACACTCGGCTAATGTGTTTGCTCCCGTCGGCTCGTCTGAATCCAAAGTGTGAATCGCGGCACGGGGGGGATATGCTTTACGGTCAAAATGCATTATGTATGAAGTGTTTTTTTTAACATGAAATGTCGTGGCAAAGCTGTTAACACGTGAAGGGACAGTCAAGGACTCATATAAAATCAAGCACATGCTCACATAAACAGAAAGCACTATAGGTTTATGAATAATGGATGCATTTCCAATCAGGACTGAGGACAGACTGACGTGTTTAGCTTGTATTTATTTGGTGAAATGATTAATTATAGAGGGTAATGTCTCCTCCATCACTAGTTCCCCATCTCTACTATTCATCATCAGCTGTGAATGTAACACTCCCACTGTCCAGCCTGTGCCGAAAAGATCGGCCGCATTTAAAAGCGCAGTCTGGATCGAGACTCTAATGCCATCTGCCGAATAAACATGCCCAATGTGGCTGGCTTTTATTCCGTTTATTGAATTGGCCTGAGGACATTTTCTTTTTTTCTTTGGTCCCCACTTGTGCGACACACGTTGACAGAATCTGACAACTGAAAATTATTTTGAATTGATTTGCGGGTTCTTTTTTTTTTTAAATCTGGAAATTGACCGGGTTTCTTGACGGTACAGAGAGACAAAATGGGTTTTCCTTTTAGAGTGTGTAACGGTATTTATTTTATTTTTTTAATGGACCACTAAATAGCGATATGTGAAATATGTTTGCCCCTTGAATCCAGTTTCTCATCATTTTTGTTCCATTAATTTGGGTTGTTTTTATGATCGAAACTGCATTTTTTTTTTCTGGAGAGAAAAATGGTAAAATATGATAAACACCAGATGTTCACAATGTTGAAATGTGTCTTGATGTGTGGATGTGGACGACTGACTCCCAAAAAATAAGTAAAAACAGAATGCAATGAATTACAAATCCTTTTGCACGTATGTTCAATAAGATACGGTACAAAGACAAGATATTTAATGTCAAACTTAGAAAATTATATTAGGGTGCAGATATACAGTCATTCCGAAATTGGTCCACATTATCCCAACTTTTTTTGGATTGATGTGTTGATTCTGGCGCCCCCTTTGACCAGTGGCAGACTCAGGATGTATGAGCTGCAGGGGCAAAAAAATAAATAAAAAGGGCACCATGTGCATGCAGTGGGGCACCCTAGACGGCACTTTATCATATTTAATCTACCATAGGGGCATCCAAGAGGGCACTTTCGTAGCGTCTTTTTGAACATGGGGCGATTGCCCCCCTTGCAGCCCACCAGTGCCTTTGACAAATGATGACAACCGTTAAACAAAGTTTGTTTTAGCGCCGTCCTACCAGACTACAGACCCTATCTTGTTCGTAAAGACAGAAGAATGAGTTTCCCTTTGGTTGAGTTGTGGTAAAATCATATTCTTTTTTCCTATGGACCTTTGCTTTTTATGGACATCAAGCCAACAAAAGAGTAAGCTTAACAGCATTGTATGAAATATTTTTGTCTCTACATGTGTTTCATTCATTGGGGTTGCTTTTAAGAACGGAAATGCATTTTTTTTCCCTTGTCACCAGACAATCAAATGTTGAAATGTGTCTTGATGTGTGGATATAGACAACCCTGACTCAAAAAACGAGATGTAAATTTCACATAAAAAACAGAATGCAATGGTTTGCAATTCATGTTGGACCTATATTCAATTGATGGCACAAAGACAAGATATAACACTTATTGAATTGTTTCAGGGGCGCCCCGATGGCTCGATTGGCGGAGCATACCCATACCCATGTGCGGCTGCTGTGTCCTCACAGCATCGACCTGTGGCCCTTTGCCAGTCAAAAGACAAAATTGCTTTAAATGAGAGTTGAAATATACAGTTTTTGAGCCCTGTAAGAAGAACCAGGGTGTCCGTGCTTCTTGGAATCTGGGTTGTACTTAATGAGTTCATCTTCCATCATTTGATTCAAAAGCAGTCATACAAAAAATGTTCTTTTTTTGCATTTAAGTACGGAATTATGTTATTATGTTATTCTGCCGTCGGCACTGGACATTCAGTCCGATCTGAATGGGAGGTAATGAAGGTAATATGGAGATGGAAATCTTTAATACAAAACAGATGGCAATTATTCTGTCAGCTATGGATCTTATATGTACAATACTCCATTTACAGCACCGTGCTTCCACGTTATGTAAAAGCGGGAGAAAAAAAAAAAAGAAGAAAAATCAAGGTATAAGCTGACATGTGTGCATGTGTTTGGATATGCTCCGGGGGATATATGTGATCAAAGCTTTTGAAGACATTTCTTTACGCCGGCGCCTTTGTGCACGTGGGGGAAGAGATAGGTAGTCGCTCCGGTATGTTTCATGTTTTATTTAGTCTTTTTTTGTCAGGGTTTGCTTTCTGTCTTGCGGCATGCTCACCGTTCCTCGCCCCCCCACCCCTCCTTCCTTTATCCTGCTCTCCGTTTCGGCTCCCACTGGGCAGCCGGGTTGTATTCATCAGGCCCTCCCGTTTTGTTTGTTTGTTTATGGCGGCTGCACCCGGTGATCCGGAGCCGCAGCAACCCTGTCGTTTGATAAATGGCAACCATAGCATTACTGACTCCCCAGCCGAGCCTGGCGACGCCCGGCCAAAAAAAAAAAAAACAACAGGTTGATGTATGGCTTCCTTCACAGTGTCAAGTCATCTAACTAGAGCCCGTCCAGGCACAGTGCTCCTATAAGTATGTCTGTGTGTGCTTGGAACCCTGCCCCGTCCCCCTCCGGCCTCATGTGCGTCATCAGACTGCAGACTGAACGAGACAAAACGGGTGAATCGATTGGGCTGCAATGCGTGAAAGATGCAAGTTTTGCAGGTTACTGCCAGAGAAATCTCTCCCGCCAGTGCGAGCGAGAGATCCAAGGTCGAGTCGGGGAGCGTCACTGTCAGGATTTAAGACGTACGGGCGAGGAAGATATCTTTATTTCCAGTTTGGAGGTTGCTTGAGATGTTTCAGATATCAAAGCGGCATTGTAGCGATTTAATGTGACACCTCCATAATGTTGCAGGACTTGAGAGGGATAGATTTAAACAAGAATAAGGTCAGAACTGAGGCAGAGATATGTCAAATTACAGCCACATTTCATTGGATCTCACCAAACTCTGTGCTCTCGGTGTTTGATGCAGGCCTTCTTTGTGGTCGATGTCAGAGTTTGTAGTGCATATGTTGCAACTTTATGTTTCTTTAGGTTCAGTTTAGGTAGGTTTTAGGCACAAAACACAGCTTGGTCAGGGTTCGAAAAAGCAGCCCAGATACCAGGATAAAATGATGGCAGTTAACCGATGCATTCTTAAGTGCCCTACTTTACCTTAATGCCATTTATATAAAACTTGTCAAGTCACATTAATGTTACATGTTTATTGCCCGACTGGAGGGGATGGTGGTGGAGTTAGGGTTAAGCAAGCCAGTTACCGAAGTCCGAGACTGCGATTCAACATTTGTCAGCTCGACACCACTGGATATTTTTTAAGGGCACCTCAGGGCAAGTTCCAGTCGTCTTTGTGTCAACAAATAAACCAATACTTTGGACGAGAAGTCCTGACATCTCCAGTCCTATTTGCGGTGACCAAAACAAGCCAAAATGCCATCTTTCCCTAACCCTAACCAAGGGATGTTTGTGCCTAAACCTAACCAGACTATAAGCACAGTGAAAACTGAACCTAAAGAAATACAACATTGCAAGAGAAAGAAACGAAAAGTTTCAACATATCTGTGGTTTGAATAGGTTGGAAGAAGATCATGGTTTGGCTTACCTGGTTCTGTCGCCCCAAACACGGTTGGAAAATGTCCTGATGGCTTAAAAATGTCCAGCGGTTTCATACTCATAAATGTTGAAACACAGTCATGGACAGTGGTCCCTCATTAAGAGTATCCAGTGGTTTCACACTAAGAAATGTTGAAATCGGTCTTGAGCAGTGGTCCAGCATTAAAGAATATCCAGTGGTTTCATGCTCACAAATGTTAAAACGTGGTCTCAACCAGTGGTCCCTCTTTAACGCATTCAGTGGTTTAATGCTCACAAATGTCGAACATGAACAGTGGTCCCGTGCTAAAAATATCCAGTGGTTTCACGCTCACAAACATTAAACGGTCTTAAAGAGTGGTCCATCGTTTAAAATATCCAGTGGTTTCATTCTCACAAAGGTTGAAATAGGTCTTGAACAGTGGTCCAGCATTAAGGAATACCCAGTGGTTTCATGTTCATGTTCACCGTATCGAACAGAGGTCTCTCTCTTAACAACTGTCTCGCCTGGCTGTAACGCCACCACCATCTCCACCTCCCCCTAACATCACTGTCAGCTCGTGTACCCTCCTTAGACATGACACGTGGAACGTACACATTTGTATCACATATCTGTGGCTCGGCAACTGAGCGGGAGTCCCCCCCTTTAGTTAGCTCTAGATTTGTCTGATTATATTCCAGTGAGATACATATAATATGCATTGCATCTTCTGTCATCTCTGCCCCTGCTTTCACCTTCTTTACAGCGTGCCTTTCCCATACACTGCGGCAGGAACTTGTTTACCTCGCGCTCCTTGAATAGATTCGTGCTGTCCGATCGCATTAAAATGCACTGCATAGATTATTGTTTGGCCTAAAGGTTCACTCATTCCTTTTCCAAAAGAAAATGGATTTACTTAGTATGAGTTTGGATCGCAATTAGAAGCTCTATTGTTATTGGTAAAAAATTGGCCTCTCTAGAGGTGTGTGTGTGCGTGTGTGCTTCCAAGACGGATTGTTTGAAAATGCTAGATAAGGCTTGTACGTGGGCGGCTTGTGCACGTCTTTGTGGGTCCGTGTCTCCGGTGCGCCCGTGCGCACACTTCGACAGTGCTCCGATTTACTGTAAAATTCCACTCGTTAGCTCCCTCTTCTTTCTTCTCCCCCCGTATCTCCCGCTCCTCCTTTTTTTTTCTCTCCTGTCCCCATTTTGTTTCCAGCGCCGCGGCGTTCAAAGCGTGCGCGGTGAGGTGTCTGCAGAAACCGGGGGCCTCTGCTAAAGGAATTAGACTGCGCGCTGGGAGATCGCTCAGATAATGAAATGGTGGGAGGTAGAAAAACTCATTTTCTCACTTGCGAGGGAGAAACATACTAATGCGGCTATTGAAAATAGCACTGAATCGTACTGACAAGGAAATAAAGATTCTGAAATCCGACAGTGTTATTTGATTTCGGGGGCCCGGGAGATATGGACTCGCTAAAGGGATAAAGTTCGGCGCTCGGTTTAACCATCCGAAATGGACTTGTCATGACGGGGGGGAAAACTATTGTTTTCCGACTGTCCTCCTCCCGGAGCGCGGTGACTGACAGTTTGCTTGTGTTTGGACAATAGCAAGGCTGAAGTTGGCAGAGTGTGGGTGTGCTTGTTAAAAAATGGCTCCTGTGGAGGGGCTCTCAGAGCTCTTACAGCAGTATTGACGTCAGCTACTTGTGATGTTCTCTCTGCTGTACCTGCGACTGTGTATGTGTGTGTGTGTGTGTAGGCTACATGTGTGAAGAACAGAGAGTTAGAGTACTGTAATGAAATTCACAGGGGTTGAATGGTGAGGCACAAAAACAAACAGAAAATGAGAAGTGATGCAGAGCAGAGCAGAGCAGAGCAGCAAGTTAGCCAGCTAATGCCGTGCAGCAAGACCTTGTGCCTTTAATATCCTGGAAATCTTTTAATATGCCTCCTTGCGCATGAGGTCAGTTTTTCTCCACTGCTGGCGTTGATCCACACACGGTGGAGAAATCCAAATAACTGCAGCGAGGTGGAAGCCGTTCATGAAAGGAGAGGAACGTCTTGGTTTCTTTGTCCTCCTTCAGCGACCTTCAGTGGTCGAGACCCTTCATTTCATGTAGCTTTCCTCATGGATAGCAAGGTTACACCATAAGAATGGAGACCCATAATGAAAAATATTTTTCCTCCTCTATGCAGTGCTATTTGTCCAGCCAGTTTGTTGTGGTGCGAGTTGAACTACTTCTGGTGCTAAAAGTGCCAACAGAAAACGCATTGGAAAAACTCGACAGCAATGTCTCTTTCCAGAAATCATGATCCAGTTACTTAGTTAAGCTAGCTAATCTGTTAAGCTGCACCTCAGCCTCTGGCTAAGCAAATGAGCCAAAGCCTCAAAATACACTATTCCATGATTAAATGGCGTCAAAAGACTAATTTCATAGCAGAGGCCATGATCCCTTTACACCAGCGAGATCCTAAGATGGCAGCCCTTTGATTCAGAGCATCTATGTCCGGCCTAGAGCCTACAACAGCCAATGATCGGTCCTGTAGACCAGTGACTCGCTGTCTTCTTTCTCCTCTCTCCTGAGCTGCTTACACACCAGCCTCAAAACACCGGATGATTGGTGCATCATGTAGCCATCTAAATTTAAAATCCAGGAATACAAATGTTCATAAGCCCTAACCTTGGACATTTTGCAAGTTTAGGTAGTTAGGTCTGTAGGAGCTCTTTGAATAGTTTTTGTTATTCTCAAGCAGGGGTATTTTGAATAACAAAATGGCATTTTGCCAGATGCATGTTTGTGTGTTAAGTGATATTGTTGTCAATTTTACCTTGGACCATGTAAGTCTACATGATCCCCATTGGGTTTTTCGGCTAAAAGTGGCTGCTATATGTAATAGACCTCAGGACATCTACAGCGGTGTTTGTGGCGACTGAAACAGGGAGCTAATTTAAGGCAAAACACTGTTTTTCGTACCCGAACCAAGCCTTTTGTTGCGCTTAAACCTAAACCTTTGTGACAAGACAAAAACAGCACTTTCTTTTCCACTTAACTTTTGCAAAATATCTACTTACCATGGCTGAGAGACGTTCCACAGAGACAGGTGTCTGAGGTGCAGGTTGATTGGTAGTGGGCCGAAACAACTTTGAGGCGTATGGAGGGGGGGAACCAAAGTGTTTTCATTTTCATATTATTATATACTTTCAAATGATGTTGTTTTCATCGATAAAGGTTATACGGGATTGATTTTCCATCAAAAAATGAAGGCCAGAAAAAACATTTATAGTATGTTTTTGGAACTTCAAGCACCATAAGCCGAGTGCCGTCAAGTTCCATTACATTGGAGAGAGGGCAGAACTCTCCCTTTAACAAAAACGTTTTGCACGAATTCTAGCATTTTGGTTTGAGCTGTCCAAATGCGCAATGATCAACATCCAGTCCTTGACAGCTCAGTATTGCATTACACTTCTGTTCAAGCAGGAGTAGTCCTCGTCTGTGATCAATGATCAGTCAATGATTGTTTTTGAGCCCTTGCAGCTGTATTTACTCCAATTCATAATCATGTTTTTCACAGGCTCATGGCACCAGGTTCACTCTTTTTAGCACTTTCCTGCTTCCAATTCACACTATCGAACACTCCCTGTCACCGATCGGAGCTGTTACCCTTCAGTTTTACCCAACAAATACACATATTTAATTCAACATCTTTACATGAGCAACCATGCCTTTCTCGCCCTGCAATCCCCACGTGGACCCCATTTTTGTTGCACACCTGGTCCGAGGCAAGGCACAATGCAAGTATGAAGAAGCCAGCGCCGTGTAACTCATTTGCCATGTTAAAGTATGTTAACAGGAAGGAATTAGCGCCGAAATTAAACCACCAGAGATTCCCGAACTCATCTAACTGCCAAGACGTTATTATAGACTCCATATAAATGTGTAAGGCGTCTTGGGAGAAGGCGGTTATTGAATTATGCCAAAATTAAACCATTAGCAGGGAGGAATCAATCTAACCAACTGGAAACAGCAACGTGACTCCGCTCGGCAAGGAAGTATGAGCTCTTATTCCGTCGCAGGCATCTTGAAGGGCACTTTAAAGTCTTTATCATTTTCTTGCGCATGACACTCTGTAGTCATATTCGATGAAAAATGCCTCGGAAAGCAATATAAGTTGGTTTACACGGTGACCTGTGGTAAAAATACATTCCACGGGGTGCAAACAATTCCCCCCTCTGTAGATATAACCTTAGCAGGGACTTTTTCCACATAAAACAGATCCTCTGTAGAAAATAAAGAGGGATTTAATTGGCCAGCAGTAAAAGGTCTGTCCATTCTTGCACTTGAGGCTGACATTCTCATTTTTTATACTGCCTCTGCTGCTAGCAAATGTTAAAGGCTGAGAATCTGACTCTGTCAGCACAAGCAGCATGGAGCCCAGTCCTAAAACAGAGATAAAAGTCTGCACATGATATGAAAACCCACGTAGCAAAATCGGTCCGGGGCCAGTGGTGGGCCACTCGCACTCTGCTGAAATACAGCGGCGGATAAGCCAGGACACCTGTGACAGAGGCCTAGGGCTAGCCAGAGTCATAAGTTGGCTGAGTTATTACTATGTCACAGGCACTTGTGTTCTGGCTACCAGATCCGGACCGCATTTGGGTTGAGTGTAAGTGGGCCGTTTGGACCAGTTTTGCCACGTGGGAGTCAGCACAGGTTTTCTGAATGCTTAAAACTGTATTTAATTGCATAAATTAACAAGACAGAAAGCTGCAGAGATCCTTTTTTTTCTTCTTTTAGTTTAAATGAAGTGCATGACTAAAAGTAAACCCAAATTACTCTTCTCCTTTCTGCTGACTGAATGTTAACTGCTAATGGCTCCACAATTGGCCAGTTTACAGATGGCCGGTTTCTAATGTGATGATACGACCTCTGTGCTCTGCAAAGGATCCAATTTAAAACGGAGCAAGAGCAATATTTCAGTCAAAGTATACTTGAGCTAAAAATAAAAAAAACTGCACTGAGGAAAGTGAGGTGGTGCATGGAAACATTCACAACTTAAAAAAACTAAAACATTGATACAACTGTTATATACTGTATATATACACACACAATTTAAACATACTGTTTACATAAAAAAAATCATGAATTAATAACAATAATACATATATTTGAAACTTACAAATACAATTAACACTTTACAATACGTTTTGTTGATAAATGGTTTATAGTTCATTAAACTTTAATTGATAATTGCTAATTTCATATTTCTTAACAATGTGTAAAGTTGCAACTGATGTCTATAATACTTGGCAAATGTAATACATAACATGATACATACATATATACACACACACACACACACATATTATAAATGGTATATTAATTTTTGTATTGTTTGTCAACAGTGAAATAACCAATAACTTAGGTTTAATTAATGATGATTGCGCCTTACCCAAATGTCAAACATTGGTGTCATCCCCTTCCCTCTCTCCACTCTAACAAAGTGTACAATCAAGGCCCTTAACTGAAACGATTGCATTCATCCAGTCGCACCGTGATGAAATTAATAATTCATATCAAGATAATTACATACGACTGTGCCTTAAACATCCGTTTGTGTGTTTCGAAACCTGGTAATGGCTTTTAAATGGAAACTTGATTTCAAAAGAGGATAATATTCAAATGCCGTGGAAATTGGGGTCCCTGTAGGTTCCAACTTAATGTGAAAAATTCAAATAATCAATTTGTGCCTCTGAGATTACTTACGTGGTAATAATTAAAGCCAGGCAGGCTATTACAAACACAAGGCCCAAGATCGCTCGAGTGTTATCTCCGAGACCTAGCTTTTGATTTCTGGTCTTCAATACGTGTCTCGGGTTTCTTTCTTTCTTTGTAATTATTTTTTTCACATATATGAGATTTTCTTTTCGAGTTGTTTTGAAGCCACAGCTCATCAGCGAACCTCATCATACCGTACCTCCAGGAGGAAGTGTTGATGATGAAAATCCTTTTCATTCCGGAGCAACAAAAGGGACACTCGCTGTCTGGACTGGCTGGATTCATCAGGGAGGCACCGGAAGAACGAATATTCAAAGGTGCCGATCAGCCCCACTCCTCTTTATTCAAGGCCTCTGCGCGTGTTATCGAGTTTTCCACGTTGGCTGTTTGCTTGTGAACTCAGGTTAAGTGTTACCGCCATAAACGCAGATCTGCTTGGTTGGGAATGCGTTTAACCTTTATTTCATAGATTTCCCCCCTCGCTTCGAAAATACATTTGATTTTTGAGCAACAAACGTGCTTTGCATTCCGAGCGTTTTCCCAGTGCAAGCGCACTTTTTTGCCCAAGGGCATCGCACAACAGCAGTTGTTGTTCACATTCACTGCCAAGTACTGTCATGCCAGAGCCGATAGATCTATAAATGCGTCCTGATCTCCTGCCTGTTTGGTATACCTCTGCCCTTGTTGCAATCATGCCCGGAATGCTTTGAAAGAAATGTGTCTCGTCTCTCGGATCAACACCAGGATAAAAACACATCCCGTCTTAAGATATTCCGAAGGGTTTCTAAAACGTGCCTTTTAAAATCAATGTCTTCCGAGTGAAGCTACCAATAGGTGATATTTCACGCTGGCGTGATGCTTTGAGCATGTTGACTTTTGACCATTTTCATGCTGGAAATTACACACATTCACAGTCACCCCATGTTGATAAGGATCCTCTCCCAGCTGGTGTGGAAGAGCTCCTAAAACGGCATGTAGATTATGATTGCGCACTAAAACTCCCCCCTTGAATCCCACTACACAAATTCTTCCTCTGCTTTTGAGCTGCTTTCACCCTTAGATGCATTGGAGCTGACATGTCTTCCGTAAGTGGGTGAAAAATTACCCGTATTAGAGTGTTTTGCTGAGGAAGTATTGAAGAAGAACGAGTAAAGACACCGGTCCAAGTGCCTATTTCTGGCTATTTTCAAGAGAACTATTCCTGAAAAAATTAACCAGGCTGCCTTAAAAAGATAAGTTAAGCTTAAACAGGTGTACCAATTCAAGTGGGGTTTATGGCCATATACCTGATGGCAAGAGTGGACAGAAAACATTCTCAACACCAATTCTTGAAGGAGGCACCCCTGAAAGTTTTAAAGGACAACCCAGGACATTTTCTACTTTCAAACCAGGTGTTTTTACCAAGACCTCAGGACATCTACAGCGGTGTTTGTGCCGACTTAAACGGGGAGCTAATTTAAGCCAAGACTCTTTTTTGAACCCAAACCAAGCATTTTTCTTTTCTTTTTGTGCTTATAACCTAAACCTTTGTGACAAGAGAAAAATAGCACCTTTCTTCTAAAGTTAACTTTTGCAATATATCTACTTACTTTGGTCTGCTAGAACCACGCTGAGAGACGTTCCACAGAGACAGGTGTCTGATTGGTAGTGGACCAAACAACTTTGAGGCATCTGGAGGGGGGAGGACCAAAGTGTTTTCAATGCATATCATTATATGCTATCAAATGATGTTTTCATCTATAAAGGTTATTGATGGGAGGTAAATAACATTTGTTTTTGTATTTTTAAGATAAAAAGGATAGGAACATCAACCATCTTTAAGGTTTTCATAGAAAACAATTGAACAGGATATTTGGGTCACTCATAAAAATATTTTAATACATATATTATGATGGAACACAACATCAAATTTGTAAAAGGTAATGTATTCCAATGAAGCTTTATTGTTAGAGACTTTATCTATATAGTTGTGGACAGGAAATAGGTCTGTATCTGATCAGCATTCCCACGAAAGTACAGTCAGTACAACCCCTCGAGGAACACCTTATTTACCAGTTCCATAACACTGACATTTTTATGCAAATGTTTGAAATGGTACAAAAGAGTAGTGCTACAGGAAAAGGACGAGAGAGGATTATGCTGAATCTCAGACCAAAGTAAGTGAGAATCAGCACATAATGTGGCTTAAACTCTGCAACATTTGACTATGACACAACAACTCAACACAATATCCGACAATGTTGGCACAATGACTGATGATCTAATCAAGTGTGCTTGTATGTACTATAGAGTATGACACAAACAGTACAGAAGTGAACTGACCTTTAGGTTAGCCAAGGACACTGCTTAGTCGTCTTGTCCTTGTATAAGAATGCGAAGAGTAAGGTAAGAACATTAAGGTGAGGTGAGGCCAACACAGTACAAAGAAACCGGCCACTGAACTCCATTGTATAGGGATGACGGCAGTATGTTCTTACATCAGTTGTGTCATGCACATACAAGTGCTGAGGATAACATGAACTCATATAACACTGTATTGGATCAATATTGTATTATAAGCCTCACCAATCGCCGCTGTTTTCCTTTGCCGAGGAGGTTCTGTTTTTTCGCTTGTGCCCTTTTCCAGGTTGGTTTGTCAGCAGGATTACACAAAACTGCTGCACGGATTTCCATGAAACTTGGACAGATGATGGGTCTCATCCCAGTATAGACCCCCAATCCAGATTAAGGGACGGATCCAAGACTTCTGTTTCACCTAGATCAGGTGAGTTTATATTATGGTTAAGTTGTTACAGGTGGTTTAAAATTGAGAGCGATGCAAGGCTATTGAGTTAATTGTGTTTAGGGCCTTGGCGGAGCGCCATTATCAGTGCCATTTTAATTTTTAACTGGATTGGGTTTCAAATTTGTCTTGGACGTCCAACAAACCCTAAAGATGATTTGCAAAATGTATTGTTTTAAACAGTTGCAGCAAACCATTTGTAGTAATCAAGTGCACATTTTGAAGCCTAAATAGTTCACATCAAGAAGTTATTTGTTCCAACACGATAACATAAGTGCCATAGATCTTGCTAAATATAGCTTCGGATAGCTTCAGGTTTTCTATCTTTGTGATACCCATTGTGCCCATTTTACATTAGGTTCAGGAAATTTTGCAAATGTTTGATGTCCCTGAAGTCAGCACAGTCTGTACTGTCCACTGGTTTCTCTGCTATTTCCTAACGTCTTCAGCATATAGACAAAATACAACAAAAAATATCATAACGCTTTTGTTTTTTCAACACAGAAAACACATGATCCATGTTTCATTTGGGTCCTTCTTTAATATAATCTTCAAAAACAGGTTTGAACAACAAAGGCATAGAAAGAATGACCCATTATTGTATATAACAGTATCCCACTTTGGTGACTAGAAACCAGTAATTAGAAATAACACCAGATTATAAAGAAAACAACATGCTTCACCTTTAAAGTAGTTTCAATTCTGTGCAGAAGTTAGCTACAGCAGGATGGTCAGACCCGGGTGAAAGAGTGCATCTAAATCATTCATGGCATTCGTTTTAACCTGGCCAGAGTGCCATATGGTGGGGACTTACCTTGTCACGGCAATTTAGTCCACGTCAGGTAGGGTGTCAATCACAAAAGTTATCCAAAAATAACTGCCAAAGGCTTCCTGTGACTTAATTATATAGCCGCCTGTGTGTCCAAGCCTACACCAGGTGTAGAGACAAAAGTACAAAAGGGATTTAAAGTTGAAAAGGAAATAAAAAAGATGAATATTTGTAACTCCAGAATAAAAGACCTAAGATAACTTCTCCCCATTATATATTCTTCCTCATGATATATAGATTTAATAAGAGAAAATGTAACAAAATGGAGGCTTTTTTTCCCTTTCAACTCATTCATTTTGTACATTCAGTGTATGATTCAAAGGTATAATAGCAGAAATGACAGAATGTTGTAACTAGAGCTATCCCTCATCCGTGCTGGAGCAACTTTTCTTTTGGATGGGGCGACGCTGCATCAGCAGGGCAGCCTGAAATGGAAGAAAAGAGACCTGAACTTCCATTACAGTATATCCATTCTATCAGTCTCCGAGTCCAACCTGATAGATGAGCCTCCCTGGTGTCCTTGTGTCACCCGTGCAAAGCTGATGGTCCTGCACTGGATGGCTGAACCTGTTTTCCCCATGAACAAACTCTTGGCGGGGGGGTTGGGGGGGGGTTATTGATCCTTTGTTCCTTTTTAAGGCTAATTATCCACTCCACCGCTAGTTCCTGTTATCGATGTCCTGCTCTTCATCCCCGCTCATCACACTGAGGGCTAACTCTTAAAAAAACACTCCTGATGGTCATCTGCACCGGAGGGAAGGAGGAAGCACTTTGGCCTTTTTTACGCACTGCAGCCGCAGCTATTCGCTCCTGATACAACCCGATGCAACGCTAAAGATAGTGATGTCAAATACAAACAGACAAATGTGGCGGCTAATGAGAAAGCCGGGCCCGCAGTTATAAAATCTGTGGCTCAAAATGGGGGTTCTGACCTGCAATTAATGAAAAGAGAGCCTGTGGCTGTCACATTCATCATGACGTGAGCTTTTTTTCAGATTAAATATATTCATATCTTGCTCTAAAAATAGGGGGAAAAAATAGACTGGATATAATGCAGTGTCATTGAAGCAAGACAAAGAAATGATTGATTCAGCATGTCAAATAACCTCATAGCTATAAAGGCGCATATGGTCAAAATGTCCTTGACACAACCTTTTTAGCGATAAAATTGGCAGGGGCTTTCATAACAAACAGCTGCATTATTCCCGGGATAGGTGTGCTGTGAATTCCGACGTAACCCTGGCACGAGAAAAGGACCGGACCTCTTGTTTATTGAAGCGGTCCAGCCGTGATAATGAAGGAACATTCATCTATTCGAACGGTTTGATAAAGCGTCGCCAGAGCTCGCCAGCCGCGCTAATGGATTAGAATTTAATATGGGGCCCGTTTTTATTAAAACGAGTGTCCCTTTAGGAAAATCCTTGGCAGAGAGGGCTGTTGTGGTAAACAACGCCGGCGGACCGACGAGCTTCCTCTCATGTCACACATCTCTAATACTCTCTGTCTTGCTCTCCTGCCTCCCCAACCATCACTATGCAAGGGAAGTGATTGATTTGCTTTCTCCTGTGAGCGATGATAAACTGCAAACTCATTAAGATGGCTGCCGCCACATCCTAAGAGCATGTGTCGCGAGATCCAAATCATATACACTCCATCCTCTTTATGTGGAACTTCCTGAATTATTGAGGCGGTTTATTTACTTGAACCGCTGGCCTTGAAGAATGCCATCCTCAAAGTGGCGGTTTAGCACTTTCTTTCTAAGAAGATTCTGCCTGTTTTGTTACTTTTTTAGTCGAGAGACTATAGACGTTTTAATCCTCAGGGGGAAACGATGAGCTGTATCTCCTGAGACTGAAGGAAAATAGATAGGGGAGGGGTGCAGACACTGGCATAATCATACCGTTGTGATCCTACCAGCTGGAGGTACAGCAGTTAAAAAAACTAATGGAATTCATCCAGTGGTAGGTATCATGCCTGTATGTCTTCTTATTGTGATAAAATACAGCCATTTTCTAGTTTATAAGGGTACACCTCCAACTCCATGATGGTTCTAAATGGTTTACATAGTAAAAAAAAGATCCTTTATATATCGTTATTGTTCACTTTGAGGTGTCTCGAGCATTGTCCGAGGCAAGGATGTTCAGTGATCAACAGTAGCTCAAGTTTTCCCATATAAAGCGACATGTGTAAAGAGCATCTAATGGTTTTTCAGTCACAACCTACAATTTCCCCCACTGTTTCTACAGCCAACTCCTTATTGTTTGCCACCGTACCAGAGTGAGACACAAATACAAAGACGCTCTCTGTCAAGCTTTGTTTTCTTTGAGAATGTACATTTATTTTAAGAAACAGTCTGAAAAATGAGTAAGCGTATGACGTTTCTTTTCTTCAAAACATCCGTCAAAATCTGGCGCCTACACTACCAACAATGCAACTTGGCTTGCAAAGGTTTCATTGGAGACCAAAGTTTGGTTTAGGAGCAGGATACAGCGTTCTGGTAAACTCAGTTCTTTACAATCCCACCCCTCCATCCCACTCAGATCTATTTTCACTTTCAAACTTTTCATCTTCAATCCCAACCAAGCATAGTCCATTTGTGGACTGCCATTTTGAATCTTGAGTTTGGCTTGACGGTTGTTGCTATTTTGGTTTTATTGGAGCCTAAAGTGACCATACTGAACTGATTGGATCTGACGGAGGAACTGAGGGCATGCTGTGGTAGCGCCTTGTCAATCGTAAGGGAGCAACATGCTAAATCATACGTCTTTTTTTTCCTTCAAATGGGAGCATAATTAACTAAATTATCATCATGCTGTATTGAAGAAGACTTGAAACTAGTGATCCAGACCAGAAACTCATGAGGAAACCGTTCACTTGAGATAATAAATCAAGTAAGAACGAGGGTCATTTTCTCATAAGCTTACATACAATAGGCCTTCTTTTTGAAACCAGTGGAGTGGACTGCTGTCGGCCATTAGAAAGAGTGCACATTTATGGCACTTGGGCATTGGCTTCACTCTTATGACCCGAAAGCTCAATGACCCCAACCGGCGTTCACTCAAGTGACATCACTTGATGACATTTATAGATTTAGGCCAACTCCCTCTGGAACCACATTAAACTTTATACAACCTTGATTCACATAAGCAGTAGTTCTCCACAACACCTGTAAACACACTGTAAAATTGATCAAGCTGTCCCTTCAGTCCTATACTGGAGAGACAAATTGAAATGGAGGCTGTATACACTGCTTTATTAAGTTGTAATTACGTCTCATCAGTCAACTATAATTACAAAAAGAATTGAGACAAAATCAAAATACAATCTCTGACTGACAATGCAATGGCAAATTGTCCTCTAGATGTACCTGTGTTCTGTTTTTGGTCAAATAAGGACGCTACAGAGTGATGTCTGGCAGTGTGTACTGTAGGTCTTTCATACCTACTATTAACATATGCAAATATGATTAAGTCACATTTAATCACACTAGCTTTCACTCAAATCTGAACTCGTTGCGTCCACCACCAGGTTGGCATCAGACCGCAAAGCCAGGATCCCAGAGTCCAGGTGATTTTCCAGAGATTGTCATCTTAGATGACAGGAATGTCAAAGGACTTGAGGCCGTCCCCCCACTACCCTGCCAGTGTTACCTCTGCAGGTCCATCTGGAGACCTCGAGTTACCTCTTTTACATAACACACCATTACTTCTGTACAACCTGTTGGGGAATGTGGCCAGAGGCAAAATACACAGAGTCAATTCTATCTTTCTTTCCCCATTCATGCCCAGTCAAGCATGGTCATTGAAATGGCACTGCAACTGACCAGAAAATGCTGAGACACGAAAATGCCAGTTGTGGACTTGTACTATTGAACCTGGACTATGGCATGTGTTTCATAAGTACAGATTTATTTTCCCTCAGTAACGGATAAAAAAATAAACACCAGAGTGACACATTTGGCCTGAAATCAGTTTCAATCTATTTCTCAGGCTCTCTCTTGAAATATAGCTAATGCTGTAGCTCTCATGTTGTGAAAAAACTTGCCCAAGTGTGAAAGGGTTAATTATCCTTACACGTGTTTTGAGAAATTCATCTTCTCCTTTCGCTCCATCTCTAAATATAGCTTCCAGTAAAGCTCCAGCTCAGTGGGAGACAATGGACGGGTTCACTTGTTCTCACTCACTCATATATTTCCTTGGTGATGTATCCAGCAAAGATAACCGGTGCCAGATTATCAAATATCTTCTTAGAAGCATTGGTCGAATATAGCCTCTATTGTCAGAGACAATCCCGTATCCGTCAGTTTAGTAATTTCATGCAAATCCTTTGAGTTCAAGGTGTCTGAATTCATGGCATTGAGGCAATTTAGCGGGCAACTCTCAACGATGGCCCCATATTTAGACTGGCTAACAAACACGGTGAATACTGATCAGAACAAGTGGTAAGTTTCAGAGTGCTGAGTCATTGCAGAGGTGAAGGCATGGTCATTGAAAATGCTCAAGGAAAATCTAAAGAATTCCTTGACTCTGGATTCCCTGGTATCGAGGATGTTTTTTATATGGCAGAGCAAATTACATTCACCATCAACATGAACGAGATTATCTCCTGATGAGCAGGGTTGTGTTGTTTGAGTGTAATCCTCTAACTGTTTTTTGTCAAATTTACAGACTTCAGTTTTGAAATCTTGTGGGCAAATCACTGGCAACCCTGTTGGTCTTTGTCATCTGTAAAACAGACCATAAATGCGACAGGAACAAAACAAAACTCATCTACTGTCCTGGTTCGTCTTCCGCTGTTCCACAATCACCCCTGGTTTGGTTGGAATAAATCCTTAATTCTGATTTAGATGTGAGCAAACTCCTGCCACCTTTTCGAGTTGTAATGACCGACCATCCTCTGTCTCCTCTCCTGCTTCAGGTCACTCCTGTCCCCGCCTGCCATGTCTTCATGTCCCCAGAGTGAGATTCCTGGTCGCCGTTGCTTTTAGTCACTTTGGTACTGATCTCCAAAGTTGTTTTTATTCCAAATACAGCAGTGTTAACTGAGAGGCTGCCGAGCCCCGTTTTGTCCCATGCAACGTAAATACCAACACTCCCCCCATGCTCCAACCGTTAAACTAACAGGGTCACTAGCTGTCTGGCTAACTGAGCTAACGGCAACTAGTAGCTACAGTCAAAGACAGATGCAACCTTCAACAGGTGGCCAATCTTTACACATTATACCTTTTAAAAAACACTCACTTCCCCAGTGCTATATAAGAGCTTTAAGAATACAACCACACACGTTTTCCCTTAGTATTACACCATAAGTAAAATGTCCACCTAGATGGTCAGTTCTCCATCGATGTGTGTTCGATCACCAGCAGCGAGCTAGCCCCTTTCTTGCAACTCAGCTTTACTACATACAATTCAATTTGATTTTAAAGTCCCTCAAGGGCAGGTAATGACAGTGTTTTACACAAGCCCACTGATTGCTTTGAATATCTGCTTTTATGTGATGTAATGCTAGTGATTAGCGAGCAGAAATACATCTTACAGCAATGTCTTTAGTGAGGAATGGATTGTATGAACCGAAACAAGAATGGGAAAGAAAAGCAAGGTTGAGGGTGTGGTGGGTTTATGTGTTCCAGAATATGGAATCAGAGGAATATCAGAGGGGGCTTTAGTCAGATTTCCCATGTATGGAAATATAGCTGTTGGCTGAATCCCTTTCAGAAGATTGTGCAAAGAGACAAATCTCTCATTGCACTTTGTGTAATTTGGGTAATACAGTGCTCAAAATCCCCTAATCCCAAAATACCCAGTGTGATTAAGTGCAAAGGTTTTCCTGCCTTCCTCACTTGTGAACACCTCCATGTATTGACAGGTATGTTGGATCAGCTGTGTGTACAAGATGGCCAGACAGGCGGGAAGACAGAGAAAGGCCCGCTGCTATGTGCACGAACACACTCCAGCAGCGTTACTTACAGGATAACAAATTGATAACGAGTGACCTTTACCCTCTACATCTACCTCCTCTCTCCCTCCCATATTGTCCGCGGATCAGTGCGCACACGGGCTCTGCAGTTCCAGATCATCCCATAAGTGCTGAGCCTTAAAAAGTGAGAGGGCTGGGCGGTATAATCTCACTCGAGTGGCTAGTGAACGTTCGGCTAGGTTAATACGGTCATAGGTGTGCATATGGCTCGACGCCCATATAGCGCCGCACTCCAATGAAGCATGACTCTGCGGGGAAATCAAGAAGACAGGACACTATAGAGCATTTAGCATGGCAGCAAAACAGGATATTGTTATTCTTGATGGAGTTCTGGGCCTCTCAGGATGGACAAAATGAGCTATAAAGCCACGGTGCTACTGTCTATGAGGCGTAGTCTCTGAGGCTGGAACAGGGCTGCAATCAAGGACTTTATAAACGTGCAATCAATATTAAATTTCATTTATTAACATATTACAGTCACCTAACAACATTTATAACTGCAAACTCGATGTGCTATCAGAACACAAGAAACCCAAGGGCCTTGATTAAGTAATTTACTGACATTTAAGACTGCAGACTCAATGACAAATCCATGACCTTTAAGGCTTACTAACATTTATAATTGCAGATTTAATGTCAGATAAAAAAGTGAGTAAGCTGGTAATGGAGTGTCAGTGAAGAGTCGAGCAGGCAGGTTTTCACGTAGGTCTTCACTACCTTTGGGCTTTCCACATGTTAATCCTGAAAAATGTCTTTATTAATGGCTTACTTTTAACCTACCATGAGAAGTCATTATAAATTGAAGTGTATTACACAGATGTACCATTACAGGGCTGTGAATTAAAAGGTCACTCTCTGAAAGTCACTACGTTCAACTACTGGATGGATTGCCATGACATTTTTGACAGATTCGTGGTCCCCTGAGGAAGAATCATGATGACTTTTTCCTGTTGTGCTGCCATGAGGTTGAACTTTGTGGCTTTTTTAATTTAATGTCAACAACCATTTTAATCAAAGTTCTCCAATACTTTGCTTCATGACCAAATAATTGGCAAGACAAATCACGTACCCACCAGCCTCAGCTCGGCTTTGTTTATTGTTGATTAGCGATTGTTAGCATGCTAACACACAAACTAAGATGGTGACACTAGGGATTGGTGAGCACACCATAATCTGTATCTGTTCGACCAACTAAATCATGTGTATCGATGTCAGTACTCAAATTGGCTTAAACTTAAACTAGACATGGGTGATGCCTATACAGGAAGTGGGTGGGACTAACCAGAGGTTGGTTGGTTTGTCAGCAACGGTTTTCCATGAAACTTGGATGGAGGATAGGGTCTCAGCCCAGAATAGACCCCATTTACTTTTGGTGCGGATCGAGATGAAAGGAAGGATCCAAGTTTGTTTTTTTAACATTGAAAGATATCTTTTTTCTTTTAACATTTTTGCTAATCTCTCAGGAAGTAACACACAGATCTTGATGAAAAAAGTACACAAGGGGACTGTTGGGCTTTGGCGGACGTATGCTCCATATATGCCACGTGTGTTTAAGCCTGATATTGATATGGGTTGATCAGAAGTTGATGTATTTATTATTTATTAGAAATATATTTACAGAACAGCCTCAGGCTTGAGCATCAGATCAATGTTTTTGACCACAGTGGTATAGAATTATTTATCGACGTTGATGAAGGTTCTCAGTCATCCAGGTCATGGTAATTCTAAGTGCTGTATCGTAAGCTGAAACAAGTCCAGTTGCCCACGATACAGCACTTAGAATTATTTATAGAACTTCTTTTTTAATACAAAATGTAAATAAATAAACTTCAGTAAGCTACCTATTTTTACGACCCTGAAGGAAAGATCATGGCCCAAAGAGGTCTAACATAATTACACATGTCAAGGGGTCCAAAATAGAAGAATTTTATCTCAACAGACAGAACATGGTCAATCAAAAGTTAAACTTAACTAAACTCAAAGCCTCCCCAACTAACTACAAACTGATGGGCCGGCAAAAAAGAACGAAAGAAGGGAAGCCACCTCGGTCCAACCCTTACAGGGCCGTCAAAACCGGGTTCTTCCCTCTACCCTACCCAACACTCCCCTAAACTAAACCCTACAAAAGAAAAAGCGCCACAAAATTGAACCACCGGACCCACCAGACAAGGCAAAATAACATCAACCAAAACTACATGTGGCCAGTCTGAACTACTGCTGCTGCTGCTGTCAGGCCATGAATGGAAAAGAGACCAGACTTGAGTCCCCTCCCCCTCTTTATTGACTCCTCAATCAGCCTGAGCAGGCTCACCTGGAGAGAGGAAGAAACCAACAGACCATGAGTCACATGATCAGAAAGGGGGGAAGATGTAACATATCACCAGTTCCTTCATGACACCTTTAACTCAAACAAAAGTCATTTTCTTTGTACTTGACTCAGGTAAAGACATTAATTTCAGCTGAGTACTCGTTCTCCCCTGAGCCTAATACATATCGGCATGTCAGCATTATCCAGTTAGCATGGCTGCAGACTCTTGTTATGTTTTGTTCCTTTTAAGTTCACGCTTGCGTCTTGCAGGGTAGATTTAACACTCCTCTTGTTGTAGTCACCTAATGGTGTCTAACGAAGTGAAGTGACGCGGAGAGGCCGAGGCGGCGCCGATCCTCGCAAAAAAAAACCTTGCAGTGACCTCCACACACGGCCTGCGTTCAATATGTGCGCTGTCTCGAGTCGCCGGTGATCTTCGACGGATGCGGCCATGATGGGCTCTGACAGGTGACGCGTGTCAGGTGGGAAGATGGATGGCTGGGTATGATGCTCAGACCTTGACGCAATAAGTTTCCGCCAACACAAACACACACACACGTTCACCTCTGGTGCCAACCCGCTTCCACGCTCGCACCCCCGCTGTGCATCTGTCTGGGCTGATTGCTCCGGTAATAGTGAGTGACACGTTTCAAGCGGCATTTGGAAACAGTGATCTGACAAATTTGAGGCCTAAATTTGGCAAAATCTATTCTGGTTCGCTTTGATCAGCGCGGTGGCTGACAGTGAGGGCTGCCTCACCTGGGAAATAATCGTATAACATCTCCGGGGAGCTCGACTACAAAGCTGATGCGCTCCATCCGTCTGCGCGTGTGCGTCTGTCCACGTATGTTTGATTGTGTTTATCACGGCGCCATTTGTGTCCGTAAAGAGAGATCCTCGCATCCCACTAGGAGGTCCTTCGCATACACAAGCAGCCTCTGCCGCAGTCGCCCGGTTGATTGACAGGGAACGAATGATGCCACGAGGCAGCCAGATCCAGCTTCATGTCTCCCCCCCTTTTCCCTTTTGCAGCATTTTGATTGTCTGCTTGTTGGTTCAGATCTCCGTCGGACTGTCATCCTCACAAACACCTCCGAGCGTGCAGGACAACGAAACGCTCCCGAGGCATCTCGCAGCCCTCTCGCAGGGTTGGTTTTACTTTTAATGATGCCCGTATTAGAGAGCTCGGTGGGAGTTTACTCCCACCGTCTCCCCGTGCCTCTGCCCCGGACTATTCCCTCGCATCAGACAGCCCGGTGATGGATGGCTTAATTAAGGTGAAAGACAATGAGTGAGCGCTTTTCATTGTGTTTGGTCTCAGTGGTTTCTGACAAAAAAAAAAAAAAAGAAAAAAATGGATTGCTCTTTTAAAATGGGTCTCCTTGGGGAAATGTCACATATATCGTTTAAACACATCTATCTGGTCCGAGTGAAATAACGTACACACACGTGCATTCTGGGGATTTTGATCCGTTGGACAGATGTGGCACCTGTAAAATACCACGGTTGAGATACCCTGAAGTTCTTGAACATACATTTTCAAGATTTTCAGCATTTTTTTTTTGCATTAAAAGTCTTGTTTTCTCGAAGTACAAGAGGTTTATTTTCGTCCTTTCGCAGTCTCCCCAAAATCCGAGGTGTTGCTCTCACAATTATAACCAAGACCGGCATCAAACACCTTGTGCGCGCACAGCGCTGTCCAAAGACCTTACCCACACAAAGCCGAGCACATGTTATGCCCACACAACCTTGCAGTGCCATTATTTTCTGCCTTCATCCCCTTCCCGCCCACTCGCGCACAAACACACTTTTAACCCTTCCCTCGCCGGACGAGATGACTGAAGGTGCACCGGGCTGAGCTATTTTCTGAAAAGAAACCAGGCTAATTAGGCCCGCCCGAGACACACAAAAAAAAGAAAAGACTGTCGCCGCACAGATGTGTTTATCCGGAACTGATGTTCACGTTAGGTGTAATGCGCTCCCTGGTGATGAGCAAACACGGTGTGTGATTAAACTGATAAAAAAGTAATCAGCAGACATCAAAGTTGACCCGATCTGAACCCGCCGAGAGAAAAACCTGCGTCACCGTCTCCCGCTATTATCCACTTACAATCGCACTACGCTGGCTGCATTATCCAACAAAGACATCATTGGAGCAGTATAGTACTGTCCATGTAACTGTACTTAACAATTCAATTTGGTAAAGTAGTTCAGTGCTGATGCTCATTGTGTTTGGAGCCGACAGAGTGCAGGGCTACGAGTAGAGGTGGACTCTGTGTTTATAACATCGATGCTTGGTGTTCGTTGGACAGTCTGTCAGCTTTTGATATGAAGATGCCGACCACATTATCATCACCATCTTGTTGCTTCCGTTAACATACACCCTGACACTGTGTAGACTGAGGTGGAAAGAACAGATATGGAGGTTTGGGTGGTTTCTTTATGTCATCTGTAACCACAATCCTTACGTATCACAAGGTGTCCGGCATGTGCAGATATTGACAACGTCGTCGTTGAACGTAACTCGTAACTCGCCTCCTTAATCTGCTAGTAGTGCTGCATCAGACGAGAGCCGTTTGAAGGCTGTAGGACAAACTGGACCAGCCACAAACACACACACACAGAAGAAGTCAAGTGAGGTTGCGTGGCCCAGGGTTCCCCACCTCTTTATCACAGACTGCTGGGCCATCGTGGAAAAAATAATAGCTCCGGGTGTTCAGATGGTGTTTGTTGCCCTTGAGAAGGAGAGATAATTTGTGATAATCACTTATCGACTTTGAGCGGTGATATCATCTTATCATAACCGGCGTCGCGCAGATTTATCTTGTCCGAATTAATGAGTCTGAGCGAGGCTGCAATTAAAAAACTAACACAATTTGTGACTGGAATCCGAGGACAAGCCCACATTGCGAATGTGAACAGAAGCATGGGCATCTATCGAAGCTATCTTATCGACTGCTGTTGATTTATCGCCGGAGGAGTCCTCCGTGCTCGTTTCTCGCCTTGATTTGACGTTACAACCGAGCTGCGCCGCCACCCGCACGCCAACATGGTGCGTTCGTCCTGAAACGAGCCGAGGGTCTTTGAAAAAAAGTTCATCCGAGGCCGAGGTCCAAGGAACACATACATTGATAAATCGCGGCAGAAGATGCATAGCGCAGCTGTAGGAGTGGATTGTTATTTACAGCCGTAGCCTCGGGGAGAATCTGCTGCGGGGCTGAGGCAGCAGCAGCTCACCTGGGAGCTGCCCCGGCACAACCGCAGCCTTGAGCTGCGAGACAGGCTGAGAAACAAGGCTTCGTTCGGTGCCTTGCTGAAGGGGCAATTCCATGTTAATTATCCATCTAGTCTTTGCATGTTGAGCTTCTCGCAACAACTTCTACTCCTTTCTCCCTCCTCTTTCCTAATATCCCTTGCCCCTGTTTCTCGCCTTTTTCAGCTTCCTCTCTCCCCCTCCATCTGTATTACCCTTTAAATAATTCCCTCTGTGTTGAGTCAGATGTTCGATGCCCCCCCCCCCATCGCGCAAAGGCACGAGCCTCCGAGGCGCCGGTTCCTGGCAGCGCTTGTTTTGCGCCAGTGCTCCATCCCTCTCTCTTTGTTTTTCTGCCGTTCCTCTGCTGTCAAGAGATCCCGCTGCCTTCTCTTTCCCGGTGACGCCGCGCGGGATTACGGTCCTCCCACGTCTGATCTGCCGCCAACAGACATGTGCGGCGTGCGCGCGCGTGTCTTTCTCGGGCTGTGTGCGCGTCTGACCGTTTGTATCCACCTCTGTCCCCGCCGCGCCGTCCGTCACGCCGACGCCCACTCCTCCGGTCGGGCTTCTTCCGCCGCACGTGCGAGCACAGGCGGTCGAACGGTACGGCTTTTATTCGCTTGTCTCTAAACCGCAGGTATGACAACATGAGAGAACACATAGATGCTGTAAGCTCGCACTGGTTACACAGTAAAACTCTATCCAGCTTTCTGCGAGACTTTCGTCGCTGTCAGGGTTTTCCTCTTATATAATCCAGTATTTACTGTACACGCACAGGAATATGGCTCTCCCATATTTCTTGTGCCGCCAGGAGATATGCAGAATCCTTCTTTGACCGTGCATGATCCATTTCTTCTGTGTTCTTTCCCCGAGGCGAACCTCCAGAAAAATCAGCTCGCTGTCACATGTGGGAAACTTCTCTGTGAAAAGTTATGGCAGCAGAGGATGTGAACATTATTTTCCCCCTCGCTGTACAGTATGCAAAGCCGTGTTGTCGGCTGTTTTTAACAAAAATACCTCAATTATTTATAAACAGAAATGTTCAATCTGCATCTATCCGAAAATCTCATTTTAACTATTGTTTAATATTTACAATATTTTCCTGGATATTTTTTTCTGGTTGTTCTGGTACATTCTTAAAAATAAAAAAAAAATGGTTGAGAGATGATTCAACTGCTGGATGTTCAGACTGGAAGCAGCCACAGCTAAGGATAACAACATGGTCCACACAGAGTACACAAATACGAATGACATTTGGCCCAGCTGGCACAAACACGCATCCCCAGAGATCATTCTTGTCGTCGAAGGGGTGATACAGAACTAATCAGAGTGTTTCCATGACTGCTGTGTCGAACCTACATGTTGACGGTGGAGGAATGTATATACCGCTGTACCTACTGCGCAGAGGCAAAAGAAATGAACAAGGAGAAGAAGTGACCGAGTGTTACAAATAGGTTGACGCATACATTTGCAAAGTTCAGCTACAGCTTCGTCAAACTGGTAAGCTGCGGTTGGCTTGATCAGAAACTTGCCCAAGCTAAAGGCCTCAGTTGTTTTGTTTCTTGCTATAGTGCCCCCAGACTTCAGTTTGTGCTTGCGTTGTGTTACAATTTTCACATGACACCATTCCAGAACACAAGAACATCGATCATCTAAGTCCCGCGTGGACCATGTTTCTGCCCTAAAGTCCACAGCTATGCTACCAACGCTGTAAGGCTATACAAACAATGGTTACGTACTGATGGAAAACATTTACAATGTTTATGTTTATCACCTTATTAATTTAGCATGCTAATTAGCATTTGCTCATATAAACTTTCAACCAGGATATACTTTAGGTGTCAGTATCCTGTGTTTTGTTGCATAAACCCAACCAAGTAATCTTATTACCTAAACCTAACAGTAGTTTTATTAACTAAACCTAACCTAATCAAGAAGTTTTGATGCCTAAACCTCATGATAGCTTTGTTGCCACAACCTAACCAAGTGGTTTTGTTGCCTAAACCTAACCAAGTAGTTTTGTTGCCTAAACCTAACCAAGTAGGTTTGTTGCCTAAACCTAACCAAGTAGATTTGTTGCCTAAACTTAACCAAGTAGTTTTGTTGCCTCAACCTAACCAAGTAGTTTTGTTGCCTCAACCTAACCAAGTAGTTTTGTTGCCTGAACCTAACCAAGTAGTTTTGTTGCCTCAACTTAACCAAGTAGTTTTGTTGCCTAAACCTAACCAAGTAGTTTTGTTGCCTGAACCTAACCAAGTAGGTTTGTTGCCTGAACCTAACAAAGTAGTGTTGTTGCTCGAACCCAGCCAAGTAGTTTTGTTGCCTAACACCAACGAGGAAGTTCTGTTACCCAAACGTAACAGAACTGTCACTGTTTCACAGCGTCGACTATAGATCTTCTCTCCACAAGTTAATAGAAAGGACTGGGATGTATTAGATGCATGCAGAATTAGACGTTGACATACATACCTCACAGTTTTAAATTGAGTAATCGTGTTATTTGTACGCAGACGGATGAGACTGGGTCGTGCAGGTCTGATAAAAACAAACACAAGCAGCTGCATTATAGTGGAGGTGTGTTGTTCCAAATGATTAAATATGATCCAGGAAAGGCCCTGTGTGAGTAATAGATCCACGAGTTTGAAAGCGCATCAGATGCCAAAACACTGCACTGTGATTTATATTACAATGAAAACATATCTGACATTTGACAACTATGGAGTGGTGTGACAACTGCAGTCACTTTATCCTCCCTCCTAACCGTGGCGTGAAAAATTGCTGGAAACAGACTGCACCGACTGTGCTGAGTTCAACCATTTTGCCTTAAAAAAAACAACAACCCTGTATTCATTTAGTTGTTTCCTCTTCTGAAAGGAGCTCATTGAAGTGAACGAGTGGGCTGCGCTATTGTCTCTCCGAAAAACACAGCCTCGATCATCAACAAATTCCTTGTGCGTTGTTTCTCCCTTCTTCCTTCCAATTATTATTTAGCCTAGATACTTGACCATGACTAAATGATTGTTGAAGCTGAAGGCAGAATCTCTGAAAACACTGTTCCGACACACCCGTCCATCATTGTCACAATGTCTTTTCGCGAACAATAGCATAAAAAACACATTCCGCCCTCCCACATTTTACACGGCGACCGGGCGGCGCTCGCTGTGTCTCCCCGTGCGTGTCGCTTCGCTCCCGTGTGTGCCGCTTCCTCCCTCTCATGCTGTGCCCTCAGGCGGCCCTGCTCACCCCACCCACATCGCCCCGGCGCTCTCTCCTCGCTTCAATGTGGCATAGGTGACACCGCTACGGGCAGTTAGAGTGTGAAAGAGGGAGACTGATGTGCAGCTCTGCCTGTGGCTCTGTCGTGTTACTCTCGTTCTTCGTTTCTTCCAGATGTGTAACGTCTGAGGCTGTCCCGTCTTTGGTTTTTTCGCAGCGCTCCTCAGATGACTCTTTTCGACATGCCGCCGGTCACGCTGTCCCCCCAACTTGTCAAAGCGAGCTCGGAATAACACACCGCGTTGCGCCGTGGCAGCGGTGAACCGAGCCACTTTCTGACTCCCCCCGGCTGTGACACAACGCGTGTGGGGGATTTGATTTATTCCGGCTCGTCTCCCTGCGTGTTGTCAGTCAGGACAGAGCATGACATGTCACACCGCTTAGCGGGGGAAATCTGAAAAAAAAAAAAAAGAAATGTAGTTGTAACAGCAAGCGATGTGTCACTTTAAACTTGGGTTGAAGTTTGAGGAATCGCATGTGAGAATTAATTTTTGATGGCGCTAAATGGAGGCATAATGAACTTTACCTTCTGCGCAGTAATCTGCGGAGTACAGTGTGGAGTTTGTATAGAACTGTGAATATTCGGAACTTCAGATGGGAAAGTTTGCTTTGGCTTTCTAGTGCGGCATGTGCTGACACAAGTCTTGTGTTAAAGCAGGAGAGGAATGTTTTAGTACTGTCAACCCACCAAAAAAGCTAATAATAAATATACCGAACAAGAGTTTCTTTCCACTAATTTGTCTCAGCTCAACAGACTCTGTTTTAATATTTATGCAGAGGAAAGTCAATAGTGTGGCTAACTGTTCTCCTCTTTCTCTTTGCATTTAAAGTTTCTGTCAGTGTATCTTTGGACTATTCATCCACACACTCTTTCTACTTATTCTCTGCACTGGCACCAGAACTACCGAGCACCGGTGGCTCCCAGCGGCTTAGAATTTATTATCCCTGCTGGTGGTTATTTTCACCCAGACCATCCTTCCCAGAAACACAATCCACTGAAAGGATTTTTTTCTTTTTATCCATTGATCATTTGAGTCATTTTTCAAGCAAAAATGTCAAACATTTGTTGATACCAGCACTTTAAATGGAAGGATTTGCTGCTTTTCTTTGTAATTTTTCAATGGACCAAAGGATAATTTGTCAAAATGATTGTCAGATTAATCAATGATGAAAACTAGTAGAGCGCATACCTTCGCCAAGTCCCCTTTATTTCAATCAAGCCCGATAGACCTGTATCACTCTACATTTGAAACCACCCAAAATTGCTTAACCATGATTTAAGCTTAAGATCTGCAAGAAACAAATGTAGATCGAATCAAACTCAGTTGTGTTGTATTTTCCAAAAAGCCAATGAAGGTCTTTTTCTTCTGATTAAAAGTTCTTCCCAAAACTCCACAGAGTGCCTTTAAAGAAGGTAGGAAAAATCCCGGATATCACCAGAAGTTAAAGGGGTCTATTATGGACTGCGACCCGTCCTATATCAAAGTTTTGAGGAAATACATTTTTTTTGTGTAATCCTTTTGAAAAATCCAACAAAAAAGCAAAACAATGGACACCAGTACACATATTCTCCATGATGGACTGTTAAGGTTGCATTTATTTCTACCTATTGTGGCCAAAGTAATTATGACTGGGAGCCAATTACTGTAGGCAGTCAGGTGACGTAGAGGAAGGACTTTTAGGAACAACATAGCTGTTTGTGTCCTGCGAAACCACATTTTAACTTACATTCCATACTTGACGTAAGTTACATAGCAAACAAATGTATTTCAACCCAGACTCTGATCTTCTCTTAAACCTAACCAAGTAGTTTCGGTGCCTCAACTCAACCAATCTGCAACCATTTCACAATGTTAACCATGTGATGACAAATGTGTGGTACACCTGTTGCTGGCACCGTCCAACAGCCATAAACTGTATGTCATTTCGGGAGTTAAATGACTTATTCTGTTCCAGTGTGCATATCATTCTGTTTCATATTTTGCGAGTGGTAGATAAGCATATTCTTCATTGTTGTTGATGTTACAAGAAGCAGTATTGTACCAGATGGAGTGGTATAAAAATAGCAATGGTTTTATCTAACATTGGTTGAATATCACAAAAAAAAAAATGGGCTCAAACTGGCACTGTGAAATATTCCACAAGCCTTTTATGAAATCCTTCCGTCACACTCTCCACAATCATACAGTGAAATATAAAAGCAGGTAGGATGTCTATTATAATAGAACACCTACAATATTCTATTATTACTAAGCTATTAAGTTTCAAGGCTCTGCAAGTGAAGTGACGTGAGAACATCCGG
Source organism: Lagodon rhomboides (assembly GCA_039737535.1). Classification (NCBI taxonomy): domain Eukaryota; kingdom Metazoa; phylum Chordata; class Actinopteri; order Spariformes; family Sparidae; genus Lagodon; species Lagodon rhomboides. The sequence goes on from CM077807.1 coordinate 7,287,456, forward strand.
TACGAACAGCATTACAAAGGTTAATTTGATGGCACTACTGTTTCTGTATCCACTTATTTGCACTCCCTGTGTTGTTTAACTGAAAGGTGAGGTTAATGGTGTTCAAACGTGTCAATCCTCTGACGTTAGCGAGAGTCCGGGTTTTTGATGGCGAGCCCGTCAGTTTGAAAGAAAGACCTGCTCACTGAAGTAACTGATTCCATTGATCGGTGCTGCAGTTGAGCAGCAGGAAGCTGCGAACCAGGCTGCCCTCTACCAACGAGCCTAACCAGGCAACACAACCCCACCTGCCTTCCAGCCAATGAATATTGACACAAAACTCATTCATTTAAAGGGACATTTAAGGGAAATGGAAACCTGAGATTTTGATGGAAGCCGACACTTCCTCCATAGGGCAAGTTTAATAACTCGTTAGTTCTCAAGATCTGTCCCAACCTTTTTTATCGAGGTTTCCCTGCATACAAGAACATTTAGACATTGAGACAATATGATTTTCAATGGGGTCAAAAATACACATGCCCCTATTTCTATTAAAACTGATGATTTGGTGATGTATTGTAGTGCGTAGCAGAGGCAGCAGACAAAACAGATTGTGCTTGAGACAACCAGAGCTCTTCCCTGGGATGCCTCTGGGATGAAAGAAGTGTTTGTATGTACGCATGTATAACTGTTGCTTAGCAAAGGACAAATTGAACCTCACTATAAACTCAATATTGACGGGGGACACACCCTATTTTTCCCCTGATAAAGTTACGATAGGTTGCAGTAAGTTCTCAACAACAAATCTACGTTGAAACCGGCAGGATTGGAGCTATTTAGCTGTTAGCAGCCAGTAGCAGAGACAGCAGAGTCCTGAGGTATGTTTGGCGGAAAGAGTTGACATCTAACGCAGCTAGCTTAGAGCTAACTGAGCCGAAGAGAAAGGTTCAATCCAATCGCTAGAATAAATGGAAACTGTACATTTCTTTATGTTGCCAGTTAACGTTTCTTTAGGTCAAAATGTTCAATTTTACGTTGTGGCAATCACTTGGTTAGGGTTAGAAAAAAAAGGGTCGCCACAAACACGGCTAGAGAACTCAAACACTGAGCCCCTAGGTCTCCTTAAAAACTATCCAGTCGTTTCACATTTACAGATGTTGAAACACAATCCCACTGAGCAAAAACATATTCAAAAGACCTCAATTCACCGGCTTCCACAACATTGAAAATACTTCCAGTGGAGAGCCAGAATGAGTCTTTTTGGTGTCTTTTCAACGTACACCATTGATGTCCAAATAACTTACAGGAGTCAATATAAACATTTTCAAATGTAATCTTGGACATCGTTTATACTTCAGTTGATGGCATCTCAACAAGTTATTGTGGTTCATTTAAGGTTTTCATGACAGCCAAATTTTACTTGAAGCAGCAAAAGCTACAGGATGGATCGTGAACCTACTCAGGGATCAAATACACCATGTATCTTTTGCTGTCTTTAGATGCTGGAAAAACTCCCAAAAAGTTCTTAAGATGTGTGTACTGAGGTTGAAAAGATGTCTAGAATTATGAGGTGAAAACTCTGTAACCATGTAAGGATGCCATGAGGAAAGACGTCGAAAAAAGATGTCAAGAAAAGTCTTTCCAGCGTCATCAAAGACGTTGAATTGACGTCTTTTGGATATGTTTTTGCTCTTGAAAAGCAGTCGCTGGCGTGGCAGCCTTCAGCCTGGAGCTCCACCATCACCCCTTCCAACTCCTGATATGAAATTCACATCATAAAAAATTAAATGTAAACTTGAAATGGAAAGTTTCGCGGGGAATGTCAATGTAATTCGTAGCTTGTGACACGTACAAATGTGGGCAGTTTGCAGAAACATCGACTGCCAAGATTTTATCCTGGAGACCGGCCTGAAAAGTTGAGCCAGACAAGATGGACAGAGTTCGTTCAGCCACATGATTTCGTTCAACGGCCAGTCTGCCGCCGCCACCTGATCACCGTCTCTGTTTAGCCTACTAATGTGCAACAGCAGTGAGTGTCATCGGGTCATCCGGCAGGAATCTATGGAAGAAGGGCGCTTATTTCCTACATATTCATAAATACCGTATGCCATATGTGAAATCTCAGGGTGCTATGAAAATATAGATGCTGTCCAAGCCATCCCCTCTTCTTCTGTTTGGCATCCTAATCCTCTCTACACAGTCAACTCTCGGATATACTGTCTTGTATATTGCTTGCACTGCCTGTTTACTCTGCCCACCAGGTCCTGCGGTTGCCTCGCCATTCTGACAGTATGTACTGTGTCACTACGAAAAAGGTTGTCTCTGGCCCGATGTCTCCGGGAAGAAAAAAAAAAAATACCTGCTCATTTATTGCACCAGGCGAATAAACTGCTTTCTGATTCCGCTCTCTGGTTTGTTGATTTTCCTTGTTATGAGCATAAGCTCCATGTGACATGTCGCACCTTGGGGAAACAGAGCTCGACGTTTGGCTCCGACTGCGAGACAAACTAAGTGTGTTTGTCTTTGCAGTTGAGCGAGTCTCCTGTGTGTGCACAGACGAGAGAGAGATAGAAGGAGTATGATTGCAGCACTTTGGCTTGCTAGCTTTGTTTTGTGGGTTGTTGTTTTTTTTTTTTTTTTTTTTTCCGGGGTTCTGAGACTTTGAATAATTTGCAGGGTGTCTGACTTTTAATCTCGCCGTTTCTTTCAGATGAAACAGGTGGGCTGTTGCTGTTTGCCGGGTTGTCTCGCACACTGTGACAAAGACGAAGAGCGACGTGTCGGGGAGGCGCCGGCAAAGAAAATAACATTAGGCTACTCAGCGGTGTCTCCGGAGCAGTTGCTTACATTTCATGAGGAAAAATACTGTGCTGAGTTACCGCCTCTCCCTGTCGACCGTCCACTGTTCCATGTTGCATTTTGGCAGGAGGAATTAGCATTTGTCGTCCAGCTTTAATACCCCCTCTCTGCATGACACAGAGTGTGACTTTGGATAGCCTGACTCATCGGATGTTTCATGGGGGAACAGTGATTTCTACTTTCTCTGCACAGCTGGTGGACTGTCAGCTCCAATTGTTTCCTCTCCCCATCCCTCCGCCGTACCTGCGTTTTTTCCCTCTTTCTTGCATCAGACCCAATCAGTGTCTGCCTCCCATATGAGTGCAAAGGTAATCAAACGTTAGTGAAGGTACACAAAGAACCTGTTGGTTAAACAAATTCTCGTTTTTATACGCGCTATTCCCCCTTGACAGCGACTCCACCTAGACCCATCTGTGCCGGCAGATTCCCTGAAAACAACGTGGAACAAAGGGGAAATTTGTCCCGGCTACGTGAGTCAAAGATCTGGAGACGAGCGGAGGTTCCTCGACACAAAAACAAAAAGACAGCAGAAAAATGAAAAAAGGGGAAGAAAATCTCATTTGACATACGTCACAACAATTGGAACTTTGAAAAGGTTCGGCTTCTGTCCTCACAGGTACATTTGATCCCGGCTCGTCTCGGGGGATCTCATTTCCCTCAATGAGATCCCCCGAGACAATTAGACAATAATGATTAAGGAAGACAGGTTTAGCTGAGCATGCATGATCTGTTGTTTAGTACGGCTCCGCTCTCGATATTGTTTCCACAGCAGACATGTAAGAGCGAAAGCAGCTGTTTGACCAGCAAAGAGAAAACAATTATTTCTGAAAGGAACAGCTGAGCTGCATTTTTTTCCTTTCCCTCCAATGACAGATAAACAGAGAGAAAACAAACGTGAGTCAAGCCTAGTTCAGTTGACTGCAATCCAGTTAAAGGCTTCAAATGTGTCAGTAAAATGGTTCCTTATGAATCACTGTGCATTCTCACTTCAAAATATTAGGACAAAACATTTAACGTGATTTTGCTTTTGAGATTTGTTTCAATGGTTGCAAAAGGGGGCTGCTGTGAATCTGACTGGCCACCCAGAGAAGTGATAGGTAGGATGGATTAGTGAAAGAGGCCCTGAAAGCCTTTGTTACCCCTCTTCGACCAAGTTAGCTCTTGTTCTTGAACCGGTTCCATTTAAGACTCTTGAAACCTTGGTGCAATCTACCAAACCAGCCCACATTTCAACCAGTTTTGAGCGGAACTGTTCGAATCGAGGATGTTGCATCAATGCAGGGCGACGCACAATACACGACGACCTGTAAAACATGAGATTCCCGCTTCGGTTCGCACTTCAGGTCGAGGAAAGCCTGCTGTTATTTTTCTTTTTTTCGTTCCAACTAAGAATTAACTTGAAGGTTTCTGTATAATTTTATTTTTGGTCAAAATGCTCCAAACGGTTAAACATTCGATGCACAAACCAGAATTTAATTGCTTTCATGTTTGTGGACAGGTCCTTCAAATAAGGTGACTCAATAAAGCTGAAGTTAGAAAAGTTTATATTCTTGATGGTATTTTGGAGTTTGTTCTTGGAAAAGAATGAAAACGTGTTGACAGACCCTCATGTAGTCAGGGACGTATGCTAATTTTGTATCCAATAAACGCTTCATTGTTATGGATGTATAAAAAGGACTCTGCCAGAGTGGAGTGTTTCTGGGGGCCGGACCTTTCAGTGAATTTACAAAAAGCACAAAATACCAGTGCAATATCTTTACTTGTTACTACAGTTAACTGTTAACTACTACTAACCAGCCTCTCAATGAACACCCCCAGGCAGGGGCTGTACACAGCATCTGAGAGCGACAGAGGCGATTTACAGCACCGAAGGGAAACGTCTTAGTCAGTGATATCGGGATATTTAAGTGTTTCACTCAATTGTTTACTCTGTGACATATCTGAATTTTTATTTCGTATAAATAATAATGCCACACATTTCATTTTACTTACATTGCATACTCATGCACGTGCATACATGCACCCATATCCCGATAGATATATCATAGACCAGGGAGCCAGTTCATCTCCTGAGTGCTGCTGACTTGTCCTTGAGCAGGCACCGAATCCCTACATTTTGGATTTTTAGAGCATTCATCAGCTCGGCACCTCTTTCCAGGAACGTTTGATGTTCGTTGGATAGCCAGGATCGCTATAAACACCTGAGGTACGAATTAAACGGTTGACCATGCTCACTTCGTAAATACCAAGGCTTTGGATTTGAGTCTTAACACATTTTTACCCATTTACCCGTAAACCCTCCCCTGGTTGTACATGCACGTACAAAAAAAATCAACAACCACAAACATTTGAGATGTATATTCTGTTTATCGGCAGACCAGATCTTATCTTCCTACTGCTGACTGGAATCTTTATTCCCCCCTGCACCATTCATGCACAAGTGGCAACAACACAGTCGATGTGCACACACATACACACCCACACGAGTAAAAATACTGCTGCCACTGAAGTGGAAATCCAGCCTCTAATTGTCTTATAGATCTTTTCTCTCCCTCCCTCGTTCTCCTCTAACCATTCGAAAATAGATGGCTGGTACTTTCACATCTGGCCTCAGGAGACTGAAGTAACAATTGCCACTCTGGTTTCAAAACTGCCAAGGCATGTCTGCCGCCTGACATCAAGGATTGGCTTCATTATGACTGTTTTTGGAATAAAAGGAATATTGCTGTCTGGGTTTGTTGTGGGTGGTGGGCGATTGAAATTAGTGTGATTTCTCTGGCACATAAGAAAGCGCCGTCCACAAAAAGAAACAACAGCTCCAGAAGACTTTGTGTTATCAGCGGACGTACACCAGCTTTATGCTTTAAGTTGATGAGTTCATATATAAATAAAGAAAACGAGTGCCGTGTTTATGAATAATACAACAAGATGTATAATAAACAAATTAATGGATTGCTTAGCCGTCTAAACCATAGAAAAGGGATGAATTCATCTTTCAAATTAATCATAGTTTAATGCAACCTCTCTCTGCAGCGCTGCTGAATTTTTCACGAAGCTGTGATAAAAACAATGTCGGCTAAGCTGCAACACATACACAGGAATACAATAGGAATCTTTGCTCAGGAGCAGAAACAAGGTCGTCTATAGATTGTTATGAGAAATGATCCACATCAACAATCTTCAGGAAACATTGATTATGTGCAGAAATATACCTGAAACAAATGTATTCAAATTAATTAAAGACATTCCCCAGAAATAAGGAAATGTAAGGTCCCATGGCCTTCCGAATTGGCAGTGAACGTTGGCACTGAAGGTAACTGGTGAAAGTTCAGTCGTCCAATACGAACATCACTTGTGGAGATACTGGGCTGAGTTCCAAGGCCCAGAAAAACTTTTTCTCAGTCAGCTACTTACTGTAAACAAGATGGTCCCACATGACACACACGCTTGTCTATCAAAGTTTGGACCAGTCTTGTTTATTTCACATTTGCTCTCACATGCATTTGAGATGCTTGCGTGGTGTTTGTTCGGTTATGTTGCAAGCACATCGCAATCAGATGTGAACAAATCACACTCGCACTGTTTGGACGAAGTGGATTAGATTTTTTCGGCTTCCGAACATTAACTCTGATTGATGCTAATGCTGTAGAGAAATACAAAAACATTAAAACCAAGTTGTCAGGAACGATAAGAACTTCCTTATATGTGTTCCGAAATAAAATTTAAGTGAACAATTGTCAGAGAATCCGATATTTCTGAATAAGTCTAAGTAGCTGTTCTCTTCCTTTTTCCCTGGAAAAACGGGATCAACTTCGAAATCCCACTGATTGTCAACATAAAAGTCTGTTTCCAGCACTAGGGGGTACTACTACATATGTGAACATATGTCCCAAAGTGATGTCACTTGAGTCAGCATTGGTTGGGACTGAAGACTGCAAGTTTGATGTAGGACAAATTGTGGTGGTATAGAGTTAGAGAGAAACAAAAAATAGGCGATTCAATCCTGTCCGTGACGTCGAAAGGCGGACAGCAGCAAGCAGCATGGAGGCCATTGCCAACGTTAAGGTTATTACTTACTGCTACTTATCTTTAACTTCTCTTTCAAACTCAACGCCACTGAGTTATGTTCGAGCGCAACTTGAACGGAGACAAACAAACGCATCGATGCCATGTTTCCATCACAGCCATTCTGTTAAAGCCGGAGTCGATAAATACCTGTGACTGCTGCAGAGTCACTTGACCTCGGAATGAATGCAGATTGTACCCTTTCACAACGAAGACAAAAGAAACTTGTTAGTGGTTATTTATCCTGTGCGCTGTTGGAATTATCGGAAGAAAAAAAATAGTTTCTGTTCACTGGGAAAATTCACATTGAAGCCCTCTCGAGTTGGAACAATAACTCAGTAAGTCAGGGGAACTTTTGTTACTTGAGTTGCTGAGTTGACGTCATTTAACGCCGGCATGGCGGACAAAGGTAAACCTTGGGTCGATGGCGAGAAACTTTCACCAAAGTCATGTATTGTACAGTATCGTTTCCTTTGCTCTTCCTTGTTTTAACTGTCGAACTTCTTTTTGGCATCCACGTTCGCACGACTTCCCACCTCTGGACCATCCGAGGAGCATCTCCGGCCCAACAATCTGCGGCTGAGTTGAACTTTGGACGATGTAGGTCAATTAGAAACACTCCAAAACGTGACGGGAAGTCGGTACGAGATTTAGTAGTCGTAGTAGCGTTGGGGTGTAAAAGTAGGCAAGCGATGGTGAATAGAGAAGGAGGGCACAGGAGGGAGAGCCTGCCTCGCATGGGTTGCACATCGCCTTGGATCTCTGCCCCCCATTCACTGAAGGCCTTTGATACCATCCTTTGATCCCTGACTTTTAGAGTGGACAGAGTCTCATAAATACAGAAGACCAGAACAGCAGGTGGGGATGCATAAATTATGACCTCGGCCTCCCTCACCTCCATCATCCTCGCCTCCATCATCTCTTACACCTCCTGCCGACACACACCGTCTCACTTCTCGTTCCTCCTCCTCCTCTTTCCCCTCTGTCTTCCAGCCATCAGCCTGTGACGCAACCCTGTTGCCATGTCGTTGTCATTCAGCGTGGCAGAATTAGCTCCCAGCTCGGCGCCGCGGCGTGTTTTCCCGCCGTGCCCTCCCGTGCACGAGTGTGTTTTGGTTTTTTTTACGCGTGCGCATCCGAGCGCGGCGCTGTTTGCCTCCTTGCGCTCCGTGTTTGAATACGTGATTTGTAGGCCGCCGCTGATGTGTCTAATTTATTTGCATGCCGGCGTCGGGCTCGCTTCGCCGTAAGTCTCTGTCAAGGTTGCCTGACATTGGTGCTCACCTCGGTCTCCGGGAGCTGATGGGGAGCCCGGCTGCTGAGTCAGGCTTGTCTTGGTGGAGAGGCTTCAAAGTGGGTGGGGGAGACAGAAAGACATATAGAGAATGGGGAAGGGAGGGGGAGGAGGAGGAGGAAGAGGAAGAGGGGGGGTCAGGCACAGCGAAAACAACAGGGTGGGCCTCGACTATCAGCCGGTGTTTTGATTTCATCACCTTTTTTTTTTCTTCCCCCCTCAGCGAGAGAGACAGCCCTTCTAGCCTCGCTCGCTAATGAATTACACCCTGCCTCACACCAGGTAGCAGAGATCTAGACAATGACTGACTGTGTGTGGTGAAGGGAGGCAGAAGGGGAGGAGGAGGAGGAGGAAGGGGGGAGGGGGAGGGGGGGAGAACGGAGAGGATACAGTGGAAGTCAGCTAGCCGGAGTCTCATTACTCTCTACTCCTGTGATCTCTCCCGTCAAGGATGCTGAGTGGGGCTTTGTTGAGTCAGAGAGGAAGAGGGGGAAGAGGATGGAGTGGAGAAATGAATATAAAAAAATAGGAAATAAAAAAATAAATAAGTAAAAAAGGGCACGAGCAAGCAGCAGCCCAGGATGCAGGGAGCAACGGAGCCACAGTCAAACGAATAATTTACCACCTAGTCCTGGTCTTTTCTCTTTACCAACCCCTCCTCCTCCTCTTCCTCTGTCTCCTTTTCTGGGGGAGAAATTGGAAGATAATCCATTGCCCCAGCTTTGAGGATTGGCTTTGAAGGATGAGACAGACGGGCCTGCGCCAGAATAAGAGAAGCTAAAATGTTTTGGGGGATGTTTGATGGCTCAGTAGGAGAAGCCTTCAAAAGGCGCGACAAGGCAGGGAGGCTGCTTAGCTCGGTATTTTTTTAGCTTATTTTTTGCAGTGTACGGGCTTACATGCGGCGAGCCACATTACGTCGAATCACGTTCCGCCTCCGCCCTTGTTTGATTATGTATGTCAGTATTACACGCGTGAACGAGGTAGATTTTCTTCACGAGCGCTCGTTCCGTGTGGATCCGGTGTCCTCAGCAGGTTTTCCCGGAACAACGCTGTAAAGAGAGAGAGAGAGAGTCGGACTCCACACGTTGGAGCCTTCAAGGCTTACAGTAGTTGGCAGGGATTGACTCTACTTTCCCGGACAGTTCCCGAACGCGCCTTTCACTTCAGTTTGTTTGCTGGCGCCGTGGCAGCTCGCTGTTAGGCCTCGCTCGCAGACTCCGGCCCGACCGGGGCTACACCTTCCACTTCCTCTTCACAAATGGCTTTTCCCGTCAGCACCTTTTCTCCGATTGAGGTCCAGGACGCCTCTCGGCTCATCTGACAAGAGGCCTCGCTCCGGCTTGTCACGTCGGGCGCCGCGTCGAGTTAGCGCTGCGTCAGTCTCCCCCCGTCGGCGTTGAGACGCGGAGGTTGGCGGTGGGAGTCTTCCAGTCCGAGAGGCAAAGGGAACATGGCTGGATGATAACGATGCACCAGTGTTGCAGCGCTGCCAAAGTGTCGGACCAGGCATGAATACACTTACTGTCAGTTCTCTTTTATGCCTTTTTCCGACACCTCGGGGAGTAAAAACTGCCATACATTCTGTAGATAAACAATGTCAGGAGATTGGAAAACAGGGGAAACGATATGTAATGCAGAATAGTTGCTGACGACCTCTGTCAAATGTTTTTGTTACTTTTAACTTTTTACTACAGGGCCAAATTAAACTACACGCCTGATAGAAGAGAGTCCCAGGGTATTATTCTTCCTCTGCCTTCCTGACTTGTGTTGCAGTTGTTTTTTGACATTCATTGTTCCTTATTTTTTGGTCATGTATTTACCCTGAAATGTTCATCTTTAACCTTGATTGTGTAATCTACGGTATGACGTGTGAACAATGTTATACTGATTAGATGTGATGGGGGGAATGATACTAAGGCAGAAATTGGATATTAAGGCTCTGTCCACACTCATGTACGGATAGTTAGTCGAAGGAACATTGTTCTCCGCGTTTTGGCCTGTCATTCCTATGCAAACTGTGCTTGAGGTGATTTTCAAAGTGCGCATTTTCATGTACTCTGTTTACTCCGTTTCTGTACATCACTCTGGACATGTAAAATTTAACATTTGGGAAACAAAATCATTTTTTATAAATGTTTGGTTAGCACAAATGTAAGCTCTTTGTTCAACGTCATTATGTTTCATATGTAAGCTTAGTCAGGTCACTTATGTCACACAATTTCCTGTATGTAAGTTCCCTTACTCGTCTTAAAAACAAGCTAAAATTGACACTGGCCACACATGGGACTTGGACTCCGGTCCTCCGAGGGGAGTCCAGCCATCAAACCGCCGCAACAAGTGCCCAATTCAGACTTTGATTGCTCTTTATACCATCGGTTCTCAATTTCAACACAGATGAAATATGCCTTTTGGATGGCCATTAATGTTGCGAAAAGAGTTTGGTTAGGTTTAGGCATCAAAACTACTGTACTGTACTGGCCCCTACTATGTTAGGGCTAAGGCTAAAAGTTGAACTTAAAAGGAACCATTTTTATTTATATAAAGTTCAAATCGAACTCATAAACACAAGCTCCACTAATTTGAAGTATTTTTGGCTTGAAATGATGAGTTGGGTGAATATACTGTGCAGAGTTCAATCAAATTATTGAAGAAATCAGCATATTAGCATAATTCCCAGCATAGTTTGATGAGAACATATAGAAACTTGCTGTCTTTGTAACAGGCTACATTTTGAGATATATCACAGTTTACAATAATGACTACATTGCTTACCATGATAAAGACTATATATCATTTACACAATCATATTGGTGTCACCTTTGAACCAATGCTGGAACAAAGTAGGTCCAATAGGAGCAGCTACAGCCATGGCTTCTGATAGTCTTGCTCGTGCCAAGAATAGGACGATCTCCCCAGGCACTCCCCAAAGAATACTGGCCTTAAACTACGTAAGGTAAATATAAAAATGTATAGACTGAACCGTAGATGAAGTATTTTCAGCAAAATTACCAAAACTTGTTTTCTCAAATTCAGTCAACTTGAAATTGCAAGGCAGACTGGACAACAACTTCTTTGAGTTCCATCTCATAGGACTTTTACAGCGTATTGGCTGGTTGGTAAACATGAAAGTGCCGTGTACAGATATCGACATCGTGTTTTATGATTTCGAGGTAATACATTTTTTACAGCTATTAGACAGCTCTCGCTCAATACCATTTAGGGGCGCACAGAAGCGCAGCTTTAAAAAACTGCAAATATTTGTGGGAGAGATAAACCAGGCTGCCAAACACCCTCTAAGCTACTTTCCAAGAGCACGTCAGGTCACAGAGTCATTTGACCGGAGCGACTTCACATCAACAGAAGAGCAGGACAAAACCTGGATAAGGACTCTTTATATACACGGGGGGGCTGGGGAGGACTGATTAGTCAGCATCATGGTCAAGATAAAAACAACTCCGGCTGGAGGGAATGCTGAATAATTTATTTGATGCATATAGATGAACCAGACATTTATGAAATAGTATGAGGTGCCTCTGGCCTACCTTACATTTTCCCCCTCCATAAAATGGAATGTCTCAAATGTTGATTAATTTGCTTATTAGATGCATTGTCATTTGTGCCTATTGTATCTTTTAATTTGTCAAAATAAAGTCAAATAGACAAATAGTGTGTAATAATTTAAGTATGAGTTTGAGTGCAGCAGTATAGAAGTTATGTTGAGATATTAAAAACATCGACTTACGAAATTAGGAATTCAGACGAATTTATTAAATGGCAGTGACTGTACTTTGTATATTACGCTAAATTGGGTTAATGGGTTGAAAAATGATTCAAGCCATGGAGGAGCAAACCTATCCGAGGCAAGCTCTCAGAGCAGCCGCAGGCCCCAAAGCAAGATTGGCTTTAACGCTGAATAACAAGACTCATTCCATTTTTAAACCACAAGACGCTCTGGCATGACTGGCCATTAGCTCCAATTAAAAGTTAAAATTTTCTAAGTTAGAAAGCCAGAAAAGGACTCAAAAAAGTGAACCCCCAAGTAAGCCTTTGGAATTATTTTTGTGAGCATTTTTCATGGGAATGGATGTGCCATCTTGGGACATTTTGCGGGTTGGGTTGATGCTACTTTTTCTAATTTAATGAAATTTGCTTGTTAAAGTGATTTTGAACTGAAGACATGTTGCAATAGAAAATTATGCAACACTTCTGTTTGTGGTTTGGGGGACAGCGGCTGTAAAACATAGCTACATTTTGTACACTCTATTATTTTGTGTTTCAGGTTGCCAGGACTGTGTGTTCCAACACAAACCCAAAATAAATGTGGACAGTTGACTATTAAGATTACTGTTATTAGACAGAGTTAGACTCCCCTCATGGTCTAACACCAACATTACTTTGGTGAACAACACCTAAATAAACCAAAAATATGCACTATACACTGCATACTGTAATGCATAGCCCATTTAACATAGAAAATGTGTTCTACTCCCAACTCGTCCAATACAGCATCTTGGTCAGTGGCCCTTAGCATCAGATTATGCTGCTCTATGTACACCTATATTGTCAGTCTTGCACATGAAGGGCTTTATGATACCATATGTTACCAATAGTGCTCAATACATAATCAATGTCTAGTTAGACTTTCAAAAAAAGATCACAGACAAACAGTCCACATATTGTGGTGTACACCTTTTGGACAGTTATTAACGCTGTGAAAAGATCTAAGTTTGGTTAGGTTCAGGTACCAAAACTACTTGGTTAAGTTCAGGCAACAAAACTACTTGGTTAGGTTAAAGGCACCAAATCTACTTGGTTAGGTTCAGGCAACAAAACTAGTTGGTTAAGTTTAGGCATCAAAACTAGTTGGTTAGGTTCAGGCAACAAAACTACATGGTTAAGTTTAGGCACCAAAACCACTTGGTTAGGTTCAGGCAACAAAACTACTTGATTAGGTTTTGGCATCAACACCACTTGGTTAGGTTAAAAGGCACCAAAACTACTTGGATAGGTTTAGGCACCAAAACCACTTGGTTAGGTTAAAGGCACCAAATCTACTTGGTTAGGTGTCATGTATGTCATATGCATTGTAAAGTTAGTAACGTTATGTGATTTACTTACATTTACTTACTTACATAACTTTAAAACAAATCAATATTCACTCTTGGTGTCACAGTGGTCCCTGAGGGGGAACGTCCAGTGAGAAGAGCATGAGAAAACATGCACAGTCTAGTACATCCATAATCTGAAAGCCCAAAAACTGCAGATAAAAATTATCTCTATATGTGCCGTTATTAAGCATAATAATCATTGCATATGACGATTTGAAAGTGACATGAACCCTCTCAGAATCCTTTTAACACATGTGGCATTGTGGCTTTTACCCATCAGTGATACGAGGCTGAATCATGTGCCCTGGTGGGTTTACAGTGTTCAGGTTTCCTCTTTACATTCAAACACTGCTGCGGCAGGTTCCTTTCACTGATTAGTCCCTGCTCTCTGGCTGAAGGCGTGCTAAATGGCACCCGCTTTGACAGCATGACTTTGGGGTTTCAACTCTGTAATGAAACGTTTTTCTTCGCCTTTAAACTCAAATCATCCTTTGTCAGTATGTTAAAGAGCGCCACTGTTTTACAGTCAGAGTCAGCACAGAAATCTCCCCCCGGACGGAAACCTTTAATTTGTTTCTCTAATGAGTGCACTTTGCAAACCGAGCCTTTGTATTTTACATAGCCAAGGTCACATTTCATTGCTGTTTGCCAAACGTTGAGCTGAAACCAAATTTCCCTTTAACACCCCGACTCAAACGACAGCCTCCCGCGTCCATTTGCATGCACAATAATAATCACGACACTTAACAAATTGGCGACCCTGCATCCAGCTGCCTCTATCACTTCTATTTATGTAAGGAGTTGACAGTGTGCGACTGTGCAACCTTGATTTCAGGTTCTTAGTCTGCATCCAACTTGTCTGGTCTTGCATCCAGGATAAAAACCATCTGCAAACAACCTCAGAACAGATTTATTTCTCCCCTTTTTCCGGCGGTGGCTACTTTTTATTTTTCTGTACCAGTTTTGAGCCAAACTGACTGTTGCCCCGGTTGCACAAATGTTCAAACAGTGTCTTCTCCTCTCCATTTAAACCCATATGGGATTAAAGTAAAAGGGATTCTCTCCTCTGACTATTCCTCTAATCTCCTTAACAATGTGTTGCTCCCCTCTTTCTCTGCAGCTGCTGAAATTCCACCAAGCCTGATGATTCAACCTCCCAGCCGTACCACTGTGCTCCCTCCCTCTCTCTTTTCCTGCCTTTCCTGTATTATCCTTTTTGGCCCCGGAACAGCGTGCTTCTGTATCAACCCCTCATCCTCTCGAGAAAAAAAAAGGTGACTCAACACCAGTGACTTAAAGTGGTTTAAAATAAAAGCTACTGACATTTTAGATTCATATATTTGTATTTCATCGTGGCATTCAGGGCAGGTTAATGTTAAAATTCAGGAACTGACTAATCCGTCAAACGAGACCCACACGCCTTAATCTAAGTGTGCAGTCATGACAAACATCATTAGAAATCTTTTAATCTCATGAATCTATTCATGCAAACAAACTAGCATGCGCAAATTTCTGTCAATTTACTGGGTGTTTTAGTGGTGCATCTCTGGTTCTCTTATTCCCAAATGTCTACCAGGTCCATTTCAGTTACATATTTAGTCCAAAACACTGTATTCCATGATTAAATGGTGGCAACATGGCAAAGCTGCTATTGTGGATGCTTTTGAATGCTTTCATCAGTCCAAAAAACTCTAATTTCACAGCAGATGCCATTATACCTCTACACAGGAGATCCTGAGATGGCAACCATTTGAGCAAGTAGGAGCGTCTATGCCCACCCTAGAGTCTACAACAGCCAATGGGTGATCGCGTAGACAAGTGACGCATTCTCTCTTCTTTCTCCTTTCTCCTCAGCCAGATACATGCCAGCCTCCGGATGATGGATGCATCATGTAGCCATTACGATTTCAAATCCAGCAGCATGTGGTTTACTGCAGTTGTTAAAGCCATAAAGTTGGAAATTATGCAAGTTTTTGTACCTTTATGTGTTTGAGCTTTTTGCATAGGCTGGTTTTCCACATTTCATTATGCACAAAGTTGGTGCAAATAAGGAATAAAGAACTATAATGAGTTTTTGCCCCTGTTACTCTCAGGCAGGGGTATTTTGAGGTCATAAAATGGCTTTTCTCTGTGCCATGCGCCTGGGTATTTCCTTAGAAAAACAAGTGTTAAGGGTCCATTTTCAGTGATATTGTTATTACATTTCAACCGTATATGTGTTTTCCATTGTGTTTTCCAGCTAACAGGGGCACTTACAGGTCAAACGCTTCTAACGTTGCATGTAATTCAAATGGTTCGATGGCGTGTTAGAATAATTTTACATAGATTTCTAAAACAGGTTAAACTAACAATCAAGCCGATACAGAAAGCCAAACAAAGCATATAATGCACACACAAAAAAAGAAAATTCAAAGACCAAAAATGTTCTTCCTGCAAAGAAGTTTTGTGTAGATGTTTTCACTGAGTGTAGAATGATGCAAGTTTTAATTTCAAAGATATGCAAATGCAAGAAAACTAATTTGCTCTATTTTAATGAAGCGTATTGAGGCAGTGTGAGGAAAACAGGCCAACATTGCACTACATATAATTTATAACTTGTTGCCATTTTTTTTTACAACCTTAACATTCATTCATAAGTCACGCCATCCCTCTTCTGTACATCTATAGTGATAATGCAAATACTCCTTCTCGTACCACCGTGTTCAATGTCTTCATTTATGCATCTAACCACTTGAAAGAAACATACTTTTTTGAAGTATCTGTTCAAGGAGAAAGCCCAGCAGCTAGCCTGTTATTTGCTTCCTCGTCCCTGCTTCCACCTTGAGGATCAACTTGCTATTCTCCACTCTGCTCTCCACCACAAACACTATCATCAAGGACATATGCACGGTATGCCAGGGACGCTATACTGCATCTGTATACATTAGGCTGCCTGCCATCCCAGCTTCAGGGTTGGGATGACCCATTCCACACCAAAGTTATTCCTTTTGTGCCAAGCTCATTTGTGACTGTTGCTGTTGGCATGTTCTCCCTGTTAGATGATGACAAAGGTCTCTATAATGCAGATGCCTACTTTAGGCTGACTTTATTTGTGACTTAAAGAGTATATGTATTGTCTTTTGGGCAACAGTTGACTTTTGTCACGACTTTTACCAAATTGGAACATACCATCTGCGAGGGGTTGACCAGATATTAGGTAACAAACAGTGAAAATAAGAAACAAACCATTAACCACTCATACACACCCATGAGTGCATCAACTGATTGAATAGCCCAACTCATAAATTAACAATTAATTGGACAAAAATGAATGATTTAACACAACAATCACAATTAACATTAGGGAAACGTTTCTCAAATTGCTGGTTTCAATCAACCCAGACTTTGACATATGTGTATATGATCTGCATTAACACTCCACCATTGTAACCTGCATAGTCTTATTTTATTGTGCACTTAGTAAACTCTAATCCCCCTTAGCACCCGTGCCCTTCACTATGTATGTTATATGTTAAGAAGTGTACTTACAATAAGCCTTTTCCGTGGAAAACATTTTGACATTTCACTGTGGAGGAGGCTATAGCTTAACGGTAATTTTCATGTAGCTGCTTTGGAGTCAGGGTCCTGGTATTGTCTATGATGGCTCACTGTCATGGCTTACTAGGATAACTGACAGGTACAGGACCATTTTTATGTTATAGTATTAGTAACACCTGTGTGTTTCCTACTTTGACAAGGAAAAATGTCTAGTGAATGAAATAAAAGAGAAAGAGCCCAGTTAAGTTGTGGAAAATAATTCTTAAATTTGGGTTGTTTTTTTTGGTAAAAGGGTTATTTCTGCAGGTGGTGTGTTCAAGAGCGCCTCCAAATTCAACTTCAAATCCTTTTTTTGTGCTGATTGTAGAGTCATTTGTCGAGCCCATCAAGTTATCTGTGCCCTGGCCAGCATGATTGTAGCTTCACAACAAAATAAACCTCTGTGGTGCAACTTGCTAACTGAAACTTAGCTGATTTTGTTTTTTCGTTTCTGTGTTTTAGTCATTTCTGGAGCCAATCACTACAAGTTGGCTTTGAGAGATGTACTATGAATCTGTTGCCATCAAACTAAAAAGGATGAACCCAAAAAAAGGGAGAATGAAAGAGAGAGACACCTGGGGGAAAGTTGAGACATTTACTTTCCATAGCAATCTATCACCCATCCAACCTGACCAGCCGGACCGACCAACAGAGGAGGGGGAGTGAGGCGAGATAAGAGCCATGCTAATCCAGCTTGGATTTAAAGCCGCTCCTGGTCCCGGGAAAATGAAATGAACAAATAGGACTCAGGAAATCAGAAATTGTTGTGCCAAAAATCTTTACAGAGACCTGTCCCCACCACAACATCCAAGATCACAAATAAATCACCTTGAACCTTGATTGAAAAACCTGTTTTTTCCGTGAAACCTACATGTCTGCCAATTTTACTTACCTAAATGACAAAATAAGTTGCTTGTTTTAGCGCTTAAGAATAACTCATCAACCCCCTTTATGGGTAAGATTAAACTTAGGCTTGTCTTTTTTTTTTTCCTTTTTCTTTTTTTTTTAAGAAATCCAAAATATCTTTGCCAATGTTTGACATTGAACATGTTAATAGTTTGGGAAATAGTTATCATATTAGACAGTGTGGTCAGCCATTGACCTTTAAGGACCGCAGGAGCTGTGCTGCTGAAAGGAAAAGCACAGCGGAGCTCAGTTCTCTATGTTCTATTTTTCTTTTTTGGATGAACGGAGCGCAACAGCGCTTTGCTTTTAGATATAATGCTGTTCATGTCTTGCTGCTTTAATCAAGAATCAAAGTCTCTGTTACCATCGAAGAACTATTAAAACACAGACTGCAAATCCATACGCCATCTGGGCAGATCTTAGAAAGACTCCCAAGACTTTCTCTTTTTCATTTCCCCTTTCATAAGAAAAAAAAAAAGAATCTCTGATGTCCTATGATTACAGTAATAGCCACATTTCACCAGAAGATTATGTAAATCTAATAGCTGGACTAAGTCCCAGTCTGCCATATTAATGTGGATCATTTTGTGGTTAAATTGTGAGCCAAAAAAAAATCTGTCTCCCGCATGCACCTATCCAAGTCTAGCAACCTAGTTTTTGCAATTGAATGCAACACAATCGTATCCTCATATTCTTTGTAAAACGTATAATTCCTGTTTTCCTCGGTTCTGTAAGTGCAGTTTTTTTTCTTACAGTTCAACATTAAAAAGATTGAGATCTGTTTGAAACAATATAAATGAAATGCATATCTTAAAGGGTGATAATCATATATGCACCACCAAGTAGGACAGTCATGTAAAAAACAACCCGAGGCTGCTTTGTACTCAAGATACGTTCCATCTTTTATTATTCTGCTTATGGAGACAATGATTGATGCCTGAGGCGAGTCAGCTGTTTGACACGGGATATTTATTTCCGACGAGTACAAGTACACAATCGTATGATCGTGATTGATTATTTACCAGGCAAAAGCTCCATCTGGCTGAACATAGCTGATGCATTTATTTTCATAAGGCACTGGTAATCATGGCTGATATTGCGGTGTTAAGTGGCTTTGCATAAGTCAAGCATCGTGTTTTTACAACAACATGTTTCAAGCTAATTTCGGCAGGTTGATTACTGGAGATGAGCTTTTTTTTTTTTATTTTGAGTCCCGCCATATTTTTCCTCTGAAGTACCTATTTCAGGCGGGGAAATATTGATTGTTTACAAAAACACATGGCTGCAAGAAGCAGCACCTCTCGAATCCTTAATTAGACATAGAAAACCTGGATACTCTAGGAATGTTTCAGCCCTTTGAAGTCAAACCACTGTGGGATTGGAAAAAAAAATAAATAAAGAAATATTAAGAAAAAAAAAGAAATGGAGTGCTTCTCAGAGGAATATAATACTTCAAGAGCACACATTCCCCTCATTCTCCCATGTTCTCACAAGCCATGGGGGACGCGCTTAACAGTATATAATTACTTCAACCTGCAGCTGTGCGATACCGTCTGAAAGGTAAACTTACCAGAAATTCCCCGTGAGAGGCCATCTTAGTTTTGTTCTTTGAAAACACGGGTTCTTTGATGGCGGGGACGCCGTCATCTCCGCTGCAGGTATCCTGTTTTAGAAACTTCCTATCAATCAAATGGAAACGCATGAAAGTTTATCTCGAGGCGAAGCCAATGGGAATGTGTATTACAAAATTAGTATGGAATAATTGGGAGTGCTGCTGGTATGGAAGAGAAAAAAAATCTTTTACAAGAATATACTCCAGACATTTCCAGATATATATATCTTCTTTTTTCTTTTTATATTCACAGGTGGAACTTATGAGAAAGTTAGATGTGAAAACATGCACTCCCAGCACTGCACAGAACACTGTTAATCTCCTAGGAGCCCCTCCTTGAATTCTGATCGTCTCAGTTTTGCTTCGGGAGTCCGTTGCGACTTTGAATCTGGTGAGATTCATTATCATTCTAAGTAAGAATTGTGGAGGGGAACACTGTTGTCAGCACTCACCTTCTCCTCTGGGATCACTGGGGGCTCAGTCCTGGGCCCTGTGATCTCGTTTCTTGACTTCACCAATGTACCATTTCTACGCCAACAACACCTCGGTCTACTTTTCTTGTTCACCATCTAACACCCGGGTTGAGGGGGCATGTCTGTGCATGCCTTGGAGACAGATGGATGTCTGCCCACCACCTCTTCTCAACAAGGCTGCTTTTTTTCCACAAGAAGTTCCTGATCTTTACAGGTCCTCTAAATCACTGTGTACTCAAACATAGCACCAGAAATAAAGGCGCGATGCTGACAAACAGTTGTACATGGCTTGTGAAAGTGTTGATCCTCGCAGGGTCTTGAGAGGAAGCACAGCGATTTCTGCCAAACCAAAAAGCTGGAATCAGGCACGTTATGAAAAATGGTTGTATTTTGGGTAGGGAAAGGAGTAGATTTTAAAACACTTCACATGGATACTTGGGACCCATGAGCACAGATGTGAAGAGCAATGGCTGCAAAGTATCTCAGAGCCATGAATGTACCTTTCCATCCTTCTTAGAACGTATCAATGGTAAGATCAGAGATTGTTGGTCAGGCTTTTGTCATTGTCCAGAGCTACAAAGTAGGGGTCCAACTGAGGGATTGATTCAGTGGAAAATTTCCATGATCTTCCAGAGCTTCGGGTTCATTTATGAATTGGCCTTGCATTATAGCTAGCACTATAGGTTAGCTGGTCTGGTTCTACCCCTAGTCTAGGGTCTGCTCTAAGCCTTATTCTATTTTATTTATACATGCTACACTTATTAATTCATTGCTTTATTATTGCTTTTCACCTTTATGTGGATGATAGTGAGCCACACTTGTCCATCAATCATATCTCAGCGGACAAAGTGACCTAATAGGCTGCCTGGAATCTTTGAGAGGATTGTGCCAAAACGTCCTGATTTGCTAATATGTTGGTCCCTGTCCTGCCTGTCAGTTATGTAATCCTCGTGAACCTTTTGAAAAGATTAAAATAAGTACAATAAATCTTAACTTGCTCTTAGTGGTAATACAGTTTTTTCAGCACAGTGGGTTCCAGGGTCGACATGAATATGCCAATACCTTCTGCTGCTGTACAAACCAAACTTTTCAGCAGTTGCGGACATCATTCTTCCCGCTTAGCCAGCAAAAACCCATAATCCCAGCATTATATCCAATTTATATTACATCCCAATTTGCAGTCTCTACCTTTTCCACCCATGCCATCCTTCCTGGCCCTCTAACCATTCCAGAAAACCTTAGCTGGTCTCACCTAGCATCTCCAAATTGCTCCTTACATTCCTCCTGTCAGCCCAAGTCTGATTGTATCAAATTCAAATCACTGAACCTACGCTGCACCCTGCACTTCGGAGAGATTCACACCCCTTTGGTCAAGTTTTTGCTCACTCTTGCAACCGCCACTCCTAGACACTTAGCACCCCCTCTCTCCGTGCTGACCTGTTCTCGGAGCCAATCAGTCTTGCCCCTCGGTCTCCTCAGGCTCTCCAGCAGTGGACTGACCCTCAAGACTTCAGTCAGTAGAGTCACTCACATTTCAAGAAGGTCTTCCCATCAACTTCTCCTCAGCGAATCACTTCCCCTCTCTCTTCTTCACACTCTAATTGCTCTCAAAAGTGTCTTCTCTCTCCCTCCTTAGCTTGTTAAAGTTCATTTCCTTCCACTTCTCACCTAAATTGTTATTTTGCGGTTGCAGGAATATTTCAGAAAAGGATTTCTGGGAACCTTACTCTGTCTTATTAATGTGCTTGTAATTTAGGTGATGTAAGAAATTATGTTTCTTGCATCAGTTAATTAATTGAAGAAACTGCCTAAAATGTATTTTGTTATGAAGATGCATTGCTAGAAGCCTGATTTGTAGGTTTTACATGCATTTTGAGGTTTGTGATAACTTTCTGTAAAACAATTTCACAGCAAAATTAGATTTCCTTAGAGGAAAATGTGACCTTTAGCTGCTTTTGCCTTTTATCTTAACCTTCTGAAAGAATGATCCTGTATTTCATTCTTGTTTCAAATGCAAGGTAAGTCTTTTGAACTTGCCAAGGTACTCCGGAATTGACTTCCAATCTTATTCAAAAGTCTGTGCTGATGAATCTTGTGGAGAAATCCTTTCATTTTCTATTACACTGCAATCCTGATCACAGCTGTTGCAATATACCGTGAGCCATTAAGCAGAGGCCAAAGTTTGGTACAAAGTTCTCAGTCAATATCAAGTAATAATGTAAAAAAGAACAAACTCAACATGAATTTACATCTCTGTGTCCTTACATGTCTTGGCAGTCTTTTTTTTTTTTCCCCAGCTTAAACTTTGAAATGAAATGGATAAAGTTGCATTAATTCCCAAGGCAGTTGCATCATCATACCGTCAAAGAAAAATCTGCAGAAAAAAAAAAAAGGTGTGAACAAGTTACTTGAGGGTCCGCGCTTGAAAACCAGGTATATTGAAAATTGGAAATGGTCGTATTCAATCACACAGTCAGATTTGGGTAGCCGCTCTGTGTGGCGGTGCAGTGGAAAGAGTGCCGGACAGAGGATTAGGAATATAGAGGATTTGTAAACACAGCTTTTATGTGATACGTAATAAAAGAAAATGACAGACAGAGAGATAATTACAAGGCCAGCATTCACAGGTAATTGCAGATAAATGCTGCGCTCCATTCTAATTATATTTTTTTAATGATTAGCGAAGCACGCCAAATAATTGGGCTATATGAAAAGGCACATGGTGACTGCTGCTAAAGGCAATGGATGCTTAATTGGTTTGCTGTACTATTAAGTAAAAAATAAATACATGTAGACAGTTTTTGGTGATTTGATTAAACACATTAGGGAATACGCAAAACATTAGCAAAATATAAATTGATATAATAAAGGCATTACATCTATTTTCTCACTTGATCTACCAAGAAGGAGCCACAAGAACAGGTAATCACAAATATATATAAACCATTTATTGACAAAGTGCTTATTGTAAAGTTGCCGCCGATATTGGGTATATATGTATATAAAATAACAATAAAAACAACCAAACACATAATAACCACCATTATTAAATTGTAAATGTATTGTTATTTCACTGTTAACAAACAATGGAATGCTTTATTAACCATTTATTTAGCAATTTTTTAAGGTTTATTTACATTGGTTGCATGGGCGTAAGTTTGCATAGGGACGATAGGGACAAGTCACAACCAAAGTTTGGGAGGGAGGGAGTTGTCCTTACCAATATTTTGATATATTTTAAAATAACGATTTTTTTTTTTTTTTTACATAATGCATTGAATATAATGTTCTTTGCAAACTTATTCGTAGTATTAAGCATATGTATAGAACTATTTGTCCGACGTGCCCTCTCATCGCAATCTTTAGTGTAGCCTGCAAGGCAACACGTTTAGATATGCTGCCATTCTATTGGCTGAAGGGTTATCACGTTCTCGGCACATGAAGGTATCAAAGCCCGTCTCGTCATCTCTCGTGAAGAAGACGCGCTGTGTGGCAGAGCTGCTGCAAGATAGCTGGACTGACGGTAAAGGCCGGCACACACTGGCTAAAACGTCGGACGTCTGAAGCGTTTGGAGAGAGTCGGACGAGTTCGGGAGCTGCTCTGTTCGGTGTGGTGGAAGCGCGAGGACGGCACTGCGGTCAAGCCAGCCGTGGTTCGCGTTTGCTTGGTCAAACCAGCCGCACATTCTGTTCTAGTGCGCGAATCTTCTAACATATCTATCTAGTATTTGTGATGAAACCACTGCTGCTGGTAGTGACTGTGGGGCAGACTGCAGTCTCTCAGTCAGACCCATGAAACATACGATACTTTTACAGTAATTATTCCCGGTAGTGAGCTGAAGGTATCATGATGGTATCCTTCCGGATTTCAGAGTAAAGGACGACGTGAGATTTAAAAAAAAAAAAATATTCCATAAGTAGTTTTGGATTCATACACTGCTGAACTAAGTACTTCATAGACTACTTGCATGCATAATATGAAGTACTCTTACTGTGTACTTTTCGAGTAATCCTGGGTCAAAATCCTGACCAGATCACAAGAATAAGGATATTTTGCCCAACTTTGATGTGCAATAAAAAACTTGTTTTCCATAAGTAGTCCAAGATTCGTTTACTACTGAACTAAGTACTTCCTAGACTACTTGCATGCATAATATGAAGTACTCTTACTGTGTACTTTTCGAGTAATCCTGGGTCAAAATCCTTAACAGATCACAAGAATAAGGATATTTCAGCCAACTTTGATGTGCAATAAAAAACTTGTTTTCCATAAATAGTCCAAGATTGTTGGACTCTCCCCCCAAAGATCCAGCTAAAACACACCAATTTTTCTCTCTGTTTTCTCCTCGCCGCAATCACAATGGCTCACATTAGCTTTTGACTCCTTTTCTACACCCCAGTGTGTCTAACAATGTCCTCCTGGGCGGTAAAAATTAAAGGTGTCAAGATGTTAGTCTTCAGATGCTACCCAAAGGTTCTTTCTTATAAGTTTGATATGTGTAATAGATATAAAGAGGACATTTTATTCATTGATGCATATTCATTGATGCAGGTTAAGGAAGCAACAGCTGGACCGTCTGGGCTTCAGGTGAGGTCTTACATAGTTCTGTGATGAGACACTAGGCGGGAGGGATAGGTTGCTGGGCAGTGTCCCTACCAAAGCTGAGACCAAACTTACGCCCTTGATTGGTTGCAATTGTATTTTATCGCCATCCAAATAATGTTGAGATGAACTACACAGTATTTATCAAACATTTACATGACGTTAAAAATACAACCTTTTAAGTATGATAAACATTGGCTGCAACTTTACAATAAGCAATTGCTCAATGAATGACTTACAAAGCATCTCTTTGTTTGTTAACAGTGAAATAACTATTCATTTACAACGTATCAACAATGGTTATGCAAAAGTTTTACCTCAGACTCTGGCAATGCAATATTCTCCCACAGTATAACATTATTAAACTACTTTCTATTATTATATTGGCACTCATAAGACCTGCTCTTTTACACCCACCATCCACCCGGACCAGCTCTGAAAACAACATCTACGTGTAAGACACTTCAATCCCTTTTTAAAAAAAAATAATAATTATATCCATTGTCGATGAACATCATGCAGGTAGCAATTACATTTGCCCACCAAAACATAATTGGGGAACAAATTAGCGCTCTATGAGCACGTAAAGACACAGTTCCCTCAGAGGACCCATATCTTTTCAATTATAATTGTACCCTATGGTGCACACAGTATTACCAAACAAATTTGCAATTGATCAATGTGGCTCCAGGTTCACCCATTTCATTACAATTCTGTTTTTGTATTGTTTTTATTTTATTTTAAGGGCTTGGCAAAGTACTCGCAGCAACAAAGATTGCACGCATGAGTAGCACGTGATGTCCTGAAAAAACAATGCATTATAGCACACAGTACCGTACCTTAAGTTCTTTAAGTTGCCATCAATGTACAGTAAAAATGGCAACATATTATCTAAAACCCTTGTATGCAATAGAGTTGTAGCCACAAAAGAAGCCGTTTTCAATTACTATTATTCTATAAAAGGACGTCGCAACGTGTCCAAGCAGCACTCCCACAATAGCCTCTCTATTTATATGCAAGCATTATATAAGTCGTGCATGTGGTGGCCATGCATAACAAAGGTTTTTGGCCGGTGTGCACGTGGCAGGAATTCAAGAGTTTAAAGATATTTTTGATGCTCCTGCAGCAGATTGGTATTGTATTTTAACTCCTTTCAACGAGCCCCATTTATATCCCCTTATTTCAGCTTTAACATTTCATATATCTTTGAGAGGAGTAAAAACTTCATTACTGAGTTCTTTGGCGAGCATCATTAGTGCAAAGGCCAAACAGACATTAAAGATTTCTTTTTTGAATAGAAAAAGTCATTTATTTTCCAATATGTTATTAATTGGTTTTATATTTTGTGAGGAAAGGCCATAGATCAATACCCTGAAGCAAAAAGCTTACAGGGACTAATTTGTAGGGGTATTAAATCTTCTAATTTAATGATTTCCAGGGCTTTTTGTGGGAGTACGAGTAGTGATTTGCAAAGAAGTTATTTTCAGTGTGCTGAATCACAAGAATCTACCCATCAAAAAGATTTGTTCTTGATGACTGACCGGAGCTATGATTGCATAGTCCCAACCAATAATTTGAAACACCGTTGACCGTTCAGTTTAGCTTGCTAACTATTTAACTGAGAACACCAAATCGTAAAAGATAAGCCAGTGAGCTGAGAGTGTAGCTGGATAAAGATAACATTTGCAAACTGACAGTTGAAGTCCCACCAGATAATGTACAGAATGTATTTTCCTGCGACACCCAATCAAAAATAATATTTGGTACTACTTTCTACTTCCAGACTTCAACCATATATGTAGCTATCCTCTTTTCAAAATGTTAACATTACTTTATTGTGGGTGATGTTAACACACTCTCACTCCAGACTCATCCAATTTTGCAGCTTGGTCAGTGACTTCAAGCTTAAAACTGTGACGCTGTACGTACCCCTCTAGCTTCAGTTTTGCACATGGATGGCCACATAGTCAAGTCAAGCAACAATACCTATGCAATGTCGGATTTGACTTTTTAAACTAAAAACTTTCTGAAAACCATTTTACATAATAATGACATGACATGACTTCTGGGCTGTCATTAACATTGCAGTTTGGTTAGGTGTAGGCACAAAACATACTTTGTTAGGTTTAGGCACAAAAGCTAATTGGTTAGGTTAAGGCACAAAAGCTAATTGATTAGGTTTAGGCACAAAAACTACTTGGTTAGGTTTAGCCACAAAAGCTAATTGGTTAGGTTTAGGCACAAAAGATACTTGGTTAGGTTAAGGCACAAAAGCTAATTGATTAGGTTTAGGCACAAACCATACTAGGTTAGGTTTGGCCACAAAAGCTACTTGGTTAGGTTGAAGCCGAAAAGCTAATTGGTTAGGTTTAGGCACAAAACATACTTGGTCAGTTTAAGGCACAGCAACTACTTGGTTAGGTTTAGGCACAAAAGCTACTTGGTTAAGTTAAGGCACAAAACATACTTGGTTAGGTAGGCACAAAAGTTAATTGGTTAGGTTAAGGTGCAAAAGCTAATTGGTAAGGTTTAGGAAAAGATCATATTTTGAGGTCAAATAACTACATCAAACCAAGCACTGTAACTTACTTGCATGACTTACTCATTTGCTTCATTTACGTGTGTTAACCTGCTTTAGTAACAACACAAAAATCAATCTCGAGTCTTGATTAGATTCTCAAACATTCTCATTGTATTTCTCCTCCAAACGAATGACTCGCACCGCTCACTCAGTGGGTGAGCGTACACCTGCGCGTTCACTCCAACCGTCTGAGAGCTAAACTAGTCATTTCAGGAACTGATTCATTTGAATTCCATCATCCGAGATTTTCGGAGGCTCCGCGAAAAAAGACACACTAACTCAAAGTTCACGCACTGTGAAATATTTTTGAGAAAATACTTTGGTCAAGCAAAGCAGAACAGAAAGGAGCAGGACAGAAAATATCCTTGTAACAGAACAATATTCCGTCTGCTTTATTGTTCATTGTTTTTACCGCCCAGGAGGACATTGTTAGACACACTGGGGTGTAGAAAAGGAGTCAAAAGCTAATGTGAGCCATTGTGATTGCGGCGAGGAGAAAACAGAGAGAAAAATTTGTGTGGTTTAGCTGGATCTTTGGGGGGGAGTGTTTGAAAAATACAACAGCTCAACAATATCTCAGCAGCAATAGAACCTCACAAAATGTGCTCGGGGGGTATCAAACGGATGAGGCTGCATTTAATTTTCTTTGAGGTGGCCCTGGCAATAAAGTGTGGCTCATGGTGATAAGCAGGGAAGAGCTGAAGCACATCATTTCAGTTATGTAAACCATTGGAGGGATACAGTGGGCATTCTCCTACACAGTGTGAGTGTGTGTGTCTGTGTGTGTGTGTGAGAGCAGGTAAAGTGCATTAAAGCAATCTTTGCTTCTTCTAAGCTTTATTATTCATTTCCCTCTTCCAGCTAAATAATATTAAAGTAGTATTTTCCAAAAGAAATCTGATAACAGCGGGAAAAAGAGGGTTGTTGATGTATTTATAATTCTTTTTGGTCTTTTTTAGAACATCTTCAAATGGAACCACATACTGCTCAGGGCTGTAGGCGATGCTCCTGAACCTGCCTTTCACCATCAGCAAAACCTCCATCACAATTATATTACGAAACCATAATAGGCAGGTCGGTGCACATTCAGCATGTCTGCACAGCAAGTGCTCATCGCGTAGCGTCTTTCCTCCACCAGCCGCTTGACCTTGATACTGTATAGTAACTAAGCCCTCCCAGAAGTCTGTTTTGTCAGTCACTAGTCATCGTCATCTCCATCCTTAATCTGGAGTAGCAGTTATTCCCCAAATCCCATCACAGCCTTCAAACCAGAAGCCGCCAGCTCCCAACACTGAGTCAAGAGGAGACGAGATATTTTCTGACAATGGGAGAAAAAAAAGCTGGGGGAGGTCGGGCGCAAGTTGAAAGCTGTCAGCCAGCCATCAAATACAGTTCACGTCAAGTGTGTGACCACGTTGTAGGCAGACACGTTTCAGCCACAGTATCAGTCGGAGTATTATCATAATGGCAAAAGGAGTTTCCCCTCCTTTGTTTTTCCAGCATAGTATGCTATTTATTTATTAGGAGTGTGACAGATATGTCTTTGTTGTCCCACTTACACACTTGCCCATTAAATGTCATTAGCCCTTTTTAATATCTCCTCAATTAAGGCACCCCTGAATGCTTAAGAGAGTGCGAGGATTGGAAAACAGCACACTAAATTTGGACTAGGATGATAATAACAAGATGTTTAATTGTGTTACCTTAAATGCATAATGATGTGTTATTAATTTTCGGAGCAATTTCGTTAACTCATGAACCATATCGAGAGCACAGAGGCGTAAAAACGGGTCAGCAAAAGCTGATGTACCGGGGCATAAAGATTAATCACAAGTTACATTTTAATAAGGTGCGCAATGCTGTTATTTATTCATTTATTTCACTTGAGTGTGTGTACAGGCCGCATGTGTGTCGGTCCAGTGCGAGAAGGAGCAATCTTGCAGGGGCAAAAAAACATAAAGAAGACTTTGCAACCATGCCACCAGCACTGTGAGGCTAATTAGATGCCCTTGCATTTTGAGCTAAATGCTAATGTCAGCTAGCTAATATGCTTATCATGAAAACGCTAATGTTCGCATGTTAGGAAAATATAATGATTTCCTTGGTCGCCATTTTAGCTTAGCATGCTAACAATTGGTAATTAGCGCTAAACACAAAGTACAGCTCAGGGTTATGGGAGTGTCATTAGTTTTGCATTTAATTAGTAGCAGACTAATGTGATTACAATGCATCCTGAGGCCGACATGAATGTGCGTACCAAATTTAATGGCAATCCATCTGATAGTTGATGAGACATTTTGCTTAAAACCACATTTCTTTAACCTCATGGTAGCCAAGGAACACACAGTCAGTCAGTAACTATATCTTTGGTCATGTCTCAACAAAAAATATTTTATTACAGAGTTGTGTGTGTTATATTATTATATATGATATATTTTTAGATTTTTAGATTAGGGAGGAAAGGAGGAGAGTTGGGATAAGTGCCATGCTAACCCAGCTTGGATTTAAGGCTGCTCCTTGCTAATGTCTGATGGCGGGAAAGTGAAATGGAGAAAATGGGACACAGTCAGGCCAAGCAACAGGAAATCTGACTTTTGTGCCTATGCCTTTACAGAGACCTGTCTCCACCACAACATCCCGGAGCAAGCTGTTGCACTCGACTGGCAGACATTGTCCAGAGCCGATGGCGCGCAGGACTCCAACAAATGGACTGTGTTCAAACACAGTCAAAGTTGATAGTGACATTGTTGACCTAATGTTGAAATGTCCTTGATGCACTATAAATACTGTATATGTTGTTGCTGTCAGTAGGATTTGCACTGAAGGCATGTCATGGCAATCCATCAAATAGTTGTCAAGATATCCAACAAGCCACATTGCTGTCCCTATAGCGACTACTAGCATGGCTAAAAGGTAAAGAAACATTATTACTTCCTCTACTTCAGTGCTGAGCATCGAAGGCCCCCAGGGCTGTATGCTCAGCCCCCTCCTGTTCACACTTAACACCCATGACTGCACTCCCAGACATCATGACAACTCCATTGTGAAGCATTTGGACGACACCATTATCCATCGACAATCTTGTGGAGTGGTGCACATAGAACAATCAAAGGAGCTGATGAACAGTACCCATCTACCGATCATCAGTGACATGGGTGAAGTGCGACGCCATGCGCAGAGCCCAAAGGATGCTAAAAGACGACACCCACCCCAGCAACAGTCTGTTCACCCTGCTGCTATCCGGCAAAAGTATCCACCAGACTATGGAGCAGTTTCATTCTTTCTTCATTCCCTCTTTCTTTCTGTTTTGTACCACCTTGTCACCGAGAAATAAATGTGGTGACCTGCCCTGCTGAGGTCTAAAAAGCATACAATCACTTTTTCTCCTAACTGATAAAAGGTCAAGATTTCAATTCTCCCCAGGAGCCGTTAGGCAAATCAACGCCGATATTCTGTGAAGTGCATCATCCTGTGATGTCGACTGCAGTCAAAGTCAGTCCCTACAGTCAACAGCATTAGAAATTATGTAGCGTGATGGATTAAAATGGCGGAGGCTCGCACAAAGTCTCTCCTTTGGACGATCATATCTGGCCTTGCCTCTTATGGAACGGCGCCAGTATCTCCCCTTCCACGGTGGATGGGGAATTTTAAGCAAGATGGATTTTCATGTATTTCGTTCCTTTGAAGGTTCCGAGAGGTTGAAGCGGAGCTACATTCAGTTATACACACATACATGCACACACTGCTTTTTACAGGCAAAGTATTTGAGGCTCTGAGTTGATGAACAACTCGAGGCAGAGGACCGACTGCATTTAATTGGTTTGTGAGACTTCCTGAGCTTAAACCTGGAGATTAATTAAAAATGAAAGAATGTGATGTGAAAGAGCAGGGAGAAAAAAAAAAACAAAACAGCTTCTCCGAGTTTGGCATCCATAATCCGACGATATGACCCGTTACATTTTTTCTTATGCACCCTTTTTGACATCGCGGAGCAAAAGCAGGTCATTTTCTCATTTTCTCTACCTTTTCAACTAGTTTTTTTTCCCGCATAACCTTTAACTACAAGGAGGTAGATGCTTATGCAATATTCATCTCTGCTTGTTAGCGTATTCTTCGCTCGTTCCTTTCTTTTTTATTCAGCCGCTGCGAGTTACATCAATAAACACATCCAAAATATAAGAACTGTAACGGGTGGGTTGCCTAAGCCCGGTTGACCCTCGAGGCCAGAAGCTGGTGTATGTTTTTTTCTGTTATGTTTTCACTCTTGGATTCAATTTGAGTCTATATACGAGTTCACACTTCGGCGTCTCAGACAGAAGCGCCAATGGAAATATCTCTGCCCTCAACAACAACACAGGATGTGTCATTTTTGTCTAGAGGAAGGTATGATTGAGACACATCATATCAACCTAATGGGGCGAGGTGTAAAGGCCTCTGAAGAATCTGGCACCAGGGTGTTTTATAGAGGATCCTCTGGGTCCTGTATATTGGGGGGTGGGCCCTCCATGGATCAGACCTGCTCTCTATCAGATTGGGATATGGGGAATTTGGAGGCCCAGTCAACACCTTTAACCCTTTATCTTGTTCCTCAAGCTGATCCTGAGCAGTGTTTGTAGTGTGTCAGGGCACATTGTCCTGCTGGGGGGCCGCTGCCATCGGGTAGTGTTGTTGTGATGAGGGGGTCCACAACAGTGTTTGGATGGGTGGTTCGTGTCAAGTAGCATTCACATGAATGCCAGCACCCAAGGTTTCCCAGCAGAACATCGCTTTGTGATGAGATGATCAATGTTATTCACGTCACCTGTCCATATCCAAACCTGATATATCTCCATCCTTTGTGCGATAGAGCTCCATTTTGTTCCGTAACTATTAAAAACACATCACTGTGCCACACCGTTGCGCAGGATGACATGTTTATGAACACATATAGTTTATTTTCAGTCAATCCCACACACTCCGTCCTTCTGCTGCATTGTAAATGTTAACACATGCGTTAATCTGCACCTAAAAATAGTCTTGTTCAAGTAGTTTTGGGCAACAAACTGCAGTGCCCACCTGTTTTAAGAAATTGCTTAGCACTTTCTTTGAACATTTGTGTTCTGAGAAGACAAGAAGTGTCACAATACCAACAAGGCATGGTTGGTTTTGGTCTTTTTAAGGAATTTAGGGAACAAACATACAGTAACACCTTCCCTGTCTTTTAAAAGATTTCTGTTAAATGAATTGTTGCACTCCACGTTGCTCTTATGCATGTGATGTAACATGTTTCCAAAGAGACTGATTTGGCTTTCACGTTGACGATTTCTTCCTAAAATTGTGCCAAATATTAAAATCCAAATCATTTCCATTGATTCGTTGAACAAGGAAGATGAAGAGTATGGAAGATTCAAACTGCCCAAATCAGAAAAAATTGGTTCAATGAATTCATTATTGTGCCAATTCAATGCATCAAAAATAACATTGAAAATATATGTACAAAATAATTAATTCATCAAATGTTACATGCATTGATATTAATGTTTTAAAGGCCGTAGTAATATTTTTTATATTTCATTTATCTGATTTTGGCAGTTTCAGTCCTCCATACAAGAAACCAACGAAAAGGTGAAATACGTTTCACCTGGAACAGTGAATGCCGTACATGTACTGCAATGTTTTGTATTTCCCTGTTAAGCCCTGCCTGTCCATTTATATCAATTTCTATCTATCATGCAAATCTAGATCGAGATAGTGAGCACCACCATCACTGGGTTTGTGTGCTGCCACTGCAGCTGACATTTAATCACTGGTTTGGCAAGGCAGCATCGCCATGGATGGTTATCTTCCCACTTACATGGTAAATTTATAAATTGACCTCATATTTATCTTAGACCGTGTAATGCACCTTTTTCTGCTCAATAAAATGGCGTCGCCTCTGATGGAGTGCCATTACCTCAAAGTCATCATTGTTATCTTTCTTTTATTTCTTTTTTTTTTTTCATTTTGTAGGCATTAACATGTAATTTCAAGTTTTACCGTGCATGACATAAAGCTGTCAGATGTGCTCAATGAAATTAATTACTCAATCAAAACCTAATGATGAAAGCTCATTAATTTGTGAAAAGCAAAAATCTCAGACTGATTAATTGCGATAGCACTCAAAAAAGCATCTTTCAAAAGCAGGACAATTAGTAGATCTTTCTTATTTCTTCACATATTGCTGCCTTCAGCTGTGAATAAATATAAATACAAGATATTTTGCCCTTTTTTCTAAAACCCAACCGCAGAGAGTATCTACATTTTTGGCTTTAACTTAATTTCAAATAATACTGCAGCAAATCATCATAAAACGGAGACTTTAACACACCAACTGAGCCTCTTTGTTCCTTTCTCGTGTAATATTTTTCACTTACGTGACATATTTCCCCCCAGACTCTCTCTACATTCCCCGTCCCGAAGCCCTTCCTCATTTCCCCACTCTCATTCATTTATTGCCTTACTTTAACCACCAGCACCAAACAGATGGGGCGACCATGACAGCGACACACTGCTTGGGCAGCTGTGCGAGTGTGTAGACAAGAGGTAATGAATAATCAGCCACCAGCCTCCAACTGCTTCATATTAATAGCTAGGTGTTCTAATTACATTTTCACAACTTGTTGGGTCTATATAACCAAATGCGATTCTGGCGTATAATGGAAGAATCACAGTTACTTCAGATTGAATGCCAAATGATTTCCAGGGCTGGAACATATTCAAGGACAGGCACTTTTTACCTCTCAGTTTGATTTATTTAGTTGAATATTAAAGCTAATAAACATTAGAAATAAATAACACCACACTAAAGAAAATTGGATTATGCCACAGCAAAACAAATCCAAACCATGTTTCATTCTGTAATTTAGTTTTAACCCGATGCACAGAAAAAATACAAAATTAACTATTTGGAATCACATCCAAGTTTGTCCAATAAGACTGTGTTCTCCAAGGTCGCCGCAGAGCGTTCGTCGTTACTGCTTTTGACTCGACTGTACTTGACTCCACCTGGTGCCGAGTCCAAGGCACACGACAATTGCAGTTTTGCAAAACAACCTTGATGCATTGTGTCTCTGGATAGTTATACTGCTTTCTCCCACTTGAACTCCAAAAAAAATATACTAGATGCTGCATATTGCTCAAACACCTACCTTGTGAAACACTGAAAGCCCCAGCAATTCTGGTTCCAAGTATTTGATGATGCAGCCCTGTGTCAGAGAGACTTATTTTATTAGTATGGCTGATTGTTAATTTAGTTTTTTTACGGCTAAATACAAACAATACCTGGGATTGTTGGGGGACTATTTTTATATTAATATTGTCCATATTGTGGATGATATATGCCTGCCTTATTTGTCGTTGTTGTTGTTAAGGTTCATTTTATTGTCATTCTACAACAAAATATAAGACGTGGTCGCTTTAGGCTACTAAATTATGGTAGAAGATGAGTTTGCCTGAGGAAAGAAGCTGCTTTGTAATTTGGCGGTCAGGCAGCGGATACTTTTGCGTCTGGTGCCAGACAGCAGCAGGATGAGGTGTAATTAGTGAAATGGCAATAATTTGAATGTAGTTTAAAAAATATAGGTGGCAGCATATCACCAGAGTAACCGACAACTGCAGCTCTTTGCTAGCTATCCTCGGCTGTACCTAGCAACCTTTAGCTAATCAAGTCATGGCGTAGAGCAAGCCATGACTCTACAGTTTGTCCTTACAGAGACCTCAGATCATGGCGGGAGTCACCACAGCAAATGGTGCTCAGCTCAACTGGTTTAAGCATCCTGACAAACTGAACAGTGACTGAACACGGTTTCCAAACGCCAGGGAACCCAGTAAGGAGGCGATTTACAGCAAATCCCCCAAAAAAGACACGGCACTCACACGGTGAGTTTTATTTAACTTATTCTGTGGCTAACACAGCGCTTGCCTGTCTGACAAATGCCTCTTGTGGCACAAAGTGGTATTAAAGGACAGGATGTGCCATGGCTAGATGGTAAGCATGCAAACGTCAGTAGATATCGCTGCGATACAATACATAGATGTCTCAGACATAAAATCAGTAGGGTTGTTTCTTCAAATCTGGTTGATATCCGCTCTCTAAGGTCAGACGATCAACTGCTCCTGAGTATGCCTAAATTATGCTCCTAAATTATGGAATGATCTGCCTCTGCACGTTAAACAGGCCTCTTCTCTGTCTGTTTTTAAATCCCTTCTTAAAACCCATCTCTTCTCCGTGGCCACTGACACCTAGTAAGATGTCGAATTTATTTACTTGATTTAATTCCTTATTTTGAAAGCCTTTTATTGCGTGGCTATTATTTTTACTCATGTTTTATGCCTTTTAATTTATTGTTGTTTTTTTTATATGTAATTTTGCACCTATGTGAGCTGTTATGTCTTTTATTTATGATGTCTTATTTATTTTTCTGTACAGCACTTTGGTCCACTTTGGTTGTTTTAAAGTGCTTAACAAATAAAGTTGGATTGGATTGGATTGATATTGTTGAGTTTATTTTTTAAATGTTTAAAAAACTAAATTCCGGCCATATCTTACAAATTGCTCCTCTCTTAAATGGCTTCTTATCACATGTGGTAACATATTTATGAGCATTTTATAGAAGTCAGTTTACAATAAGGTTATTATAATCAAAGTAAGACCATTCAAACAAACAAACCATGTCTTAAATCCACCCTAAAACACCATGCAAGGTCTCTGCACTATAAAGTTAATGTCTCCAAAGCAACAGATGTCTCCCTATGCTGGAAGTCAAAGCATTAAAACCCCAGCTGATGATGTCATCAGGGGACACTTTGTGGAGATGGCCCATTGTGAGTGAGTTATTGACCCACTCCGGCTGCTCATAGAATGGGTTTTATGTGAATGTCGGGCCTCCAGCTGTGTATCAGAATATCTGCCCATACACCAGTACAAATCACCATGTCTGCTGTCAGAGTCGTAGCAGTTGTTACATTATTCACTGTCTGTGGAGCAGCTCCAGGGGTTTGTCTCTGGATGACATCAACACCGCAGTCTGTTACAGTGCTATTCAGCTTAAGGAGAAGCTTGTTCAAGTGTGCGTATCATAGCTGAGCTGCATTCTATTGCGGTAACAATGAAAAGTCTATTTTTAGGATGATTTAAAAAACATCTCCTTCACATGAATCGAGCCCAGTGAATTGACATATGCATTACAGAAAGACTTCATATTTTAATAAGTGCTACCTCCTGCTGCAAAGTTTCCTACATCGCTAGAGCTTGCACTTTCCTCTCAAACTTTTCATAACATTCCGCGCGCAGCTCATGAATGAATGAAATCCAAGGGCATTATCATGGAGCTTTGGAAGACGCTACAAGGGTAGATGAAGGTGTTCTTGAGAGAGAAGCGAGCCTCAGTGGTGCCTATCTCTGTGACAGAAGGGAGGGGTGGCGATGAAGGGATGAAGTGTAGCGAGATGGCAGGCAGGCTTGAAAAACACCATGCATATGGATGTTACAGTAGAACCAGATGGGACCGAGGTGGTGACATTGTCAAGGTAGCGAAACACCTGTGCACCGGCTCTCCGGGCCCCGCTCGTCTGTGATCAAAGTGCCTCGTCTGCATTTTTGATGAACATGTGCATGAGGCTCTGACAGCGCCGGGGTGTATGACACAGCATGACAAGTGCACTTAAGAACACGGCCCGAGGGGATTCATGAACTGCGAACGGTGGTGGAATTATGGAGACGATGTAAACATGAATATACTTGCCTCCATGTTGGGTCAATAAGCCTGGGATAGAGTGCCTGTGTCTAGTATGCACATGCTTAGTTATGAATTAAAATTCCCTTAACCTAGGCATGTAGTCGTGTGGCCTAAACCTAACCAAATTGTGACTACAACATGTTTATCGTTCATGTTTTCTCACAGCCTGTGGAAAGAAGCTGCACTGTTTTCTGGTGGTTTAGCAGCGGACACTTCTGTATCTTCAGCAAACTTGATGGTTTACAACATTTCCAAAAACAGAGCAAAAAGACATTTTAGCGAGACCTTCAGACATTTCCCGG
This sequence comes from Lagodon rhomboides, assembly GCA_039737535.1. Classification (NCBI taxonomy): domain Eukaryota; kingdom Metazoa; phylum Chordata; class Actinopteri; order Spariformes; family Sparidae; genus Lagodon; species Lagodon rhomboides. Next base: position 7,324,572 of record CM077807.1, read on the forward strand.
CCGTGTTTGTGGTAACAAAACTCGGTACTTGATCTTTCCCTCGCTATTACCAAGGGGTTTTAGTAGCTACATCCAACCAGACGGTAAAAGGTCTAGTTTATAAGATAGTTGCTTTTTGAGTCACATTGCTTACTCTTCAAACACTGATGCTTTGGTTTGGTGGCCGGCCCAAACCACCAACCCAGAGCATCAGCAATTGACGACCTCAGGAATCCAAAGTGTGTATTTCATGAGGTGGGGATGAGATTCAAAACTCAAATGACCTTTACAGATGCAATATGTAAGAATGTTAGTATAAAACATCAAAACAAATCAACAGAACATGAAGAAATAAAATGTTGACATTTTGTAAAAGACGTCTGTGTGTTGTGTTGAAGAGACATCTACTCAAGTTAGCATGCTAACCAGCTAGCCCCAGGCCTGAAAACCTCTTTTACCCATTGGCCCAAAGCTCCCATTCTGAGGGTATAAACACCATCGCTCCCCTGGTTGTCCAGCTAGTTGCACAGCTAACTGAGCTAACAAGCTAACAATAGCTATGGATGTATGAACAGAATATAGTTAGCAGCAGTTAACAGTTACTATTACTGATATGCTAACCCTTTTGTTTCAAACATATTGCACCTTTAAGCACAGTTTCATAATTTGCATGTTTTTGCAGAAACACAACAAGTCAACATTAATTCTGGAGATGTTTTTCCTCTTTCTCTAAAATAGAAATCATTAACTTTTTTTTTACTGTATTTGTTGAAATGATCAACACAGCTCCGGTTTCATAGGGCCTATAAAACACTCGATTGTTGCCGTGTTCTTGACTCATTTGCAAGAAATAATACGCTGAAATTACACCTGCCAATACGCACTGTGAAGAAACAGCTTAGACATTCAATAGACTCAATAGATAAATAGATCAGATCTTGTGGGCTGGTGCCAATTCCCAGAAGCTTTAGTTTCACCAATGGCCCAATTTACTGGGCAATCACAAATCTATATATGGTCTCCAGTAATGGACAGGAGTCATATTTATAATCTCTGGTGACAAACCTGTCAACAAGCATTGAGGGAGATGCAGATACAACCCGGTCACAAATGCTGAGTTTATTTCCCCACGGAGAGAGACGGGGCTGTCCACTCCTCCCTTATATTCTTTCCTTGATGGAGGATGAGGTGCTTATGCAGCAGAGAGAAAAAGAGGCAGAAGCTTCTAATAGGCTCTTAGATGTACGGGGACATTTAGTTCCAGAGGCCGAGGTCGTTTATATCTATCTATCTCCCTTTCTGTCTCTTGTCTCCCTCTCTTTCTCTCTGGAGGGTGGTGCTCATTCACTTCTCCCTGCCCACAAGTACCATAGGTGATCTGTGAATTCAAACAGGTGACCTTCCAGGAAAAGGAGAAAAAAAAATGGCTTCTGTAACATTTATAACAAAGCTGGCCCAATTTCTCACATCTCTGAAAAACCTGCTCCGCTTCGCTGATTCTTCACAAAGTCTTTTTGGGTTTTATTTCTTTTTTCGGGCCTGAAAGGTTTGACACATGCCAGTTAAACTGATTAAACAGACAAAAAGATGAGAGTAACAGCGCCGCTACACTATAATGAAAGGCACGCAGCTGTTGATTAAATTCATCTTGAGAAATACAGCAGGGTCGACGTACAACATCCTTTGTTATCTTGTGGAAAACTATTGATTTCCACTGCTGGGTTCTCAGATGAGACAAAGACGACAGCATGGCTTGGATTACACCACGGGGAAGCGAGACAATAGGAATCATTTGAAGATATTGATGTGACACTGCTAATACGGAGGATTGCTTATGCTCACCATCATTATTGCAGACGTGATGCCAAATTATACATCGGCTGCCGGTTGTCATTACTGGGTGTGAGTTCTTCACAAAGAGAAGCCTGTCTCTGGGGGCCTTGATTGGTCATGTTTCATTGTTTTGCACTTTCTAGTTTTTTCGGGAGTGCGGTGAACTTTCCAAATGCAAATTTAAAACCGCGCTATGTGCGGCGCTTTCTCATTAATACACCGATGTGCAATTAGTCGCAAGGACACGTGTTAATGCAACTGAAAAGGGGCGTCCGTCACATTCGTAAGCAGCGTAAATGATCTGTTTCGTTCTCGGATTCAGACTGACAGGTGTCATTTCTTGGTTTTCCATGCAAAACAGCCTTTGCACAAGATAGTGTTGTAGAGGCTCAGACTCCCATGAAGAATTTGATGAAGCAATCGTTATATTAACCCGACCTCCGGCAGCCATGCGAATTTATGACTCAAGAGTCGGACGTGGCGTGACATTTTTAGAGCCACAAACCCGAATAGTTTGAAGGTCGGTGTTGAAGTGTCCGTCAATAAACTGGTGACCTGGATAGGGACAACTTTTATTTGTTTCCCATTTCCTGCCAACGGGAAACATTGTTTTCTTTAATCAATCAAATAGTGGCGGATACTTCTGTATCTTTTGCCAGATGGCAGCAGGGCAATATCCCAGTCGCCAGGATAAAAATGGGAGCAGTTAAGGTTTCTGCCAACCACAGATGCGACCAGGTTTCTATGTGGCATAGGCTGTGTGCCATATTGACATTTGAACAAAACGTGCCGTATTGAGTTCACATTACATTTCAATGACCTACATGTTAACTCTGAGAGGTGGAGGGAGTCAAACGAACAACCTGAGGTCCTTTTCAACAGGGTCTATGTCGACCCAAACTGGATATTTTTAACAGGAATTTGGGCCAAACCATGATGTTTTCCTAATCCTAACCATGACCAGATATTAAGCACAGTATTTGACAGAGAGAAATAGAAAATTGACCCTCAACAAACTAAGTTGCAGCATAAAGAAATGTTTCAGCTTGAACTGTTGAACTTCTGTGGTTTTGTAGAAATGTACTTGGCAATTATTTATTCTGGCAATGGGTTGCGGGTGAACAGACTGTGGCTGGTTGTCTTGTGGAATTTTAAGGCTCCATCTTTATTGGCTACAAAAATCCAGATGGAAGGTTTAGATATGAATTTCAAATTTTACTCAGACTTGGAAAAAATACTCCCCAAAAATAGCTTCAGTCTAGCATTTTGAGTACGGTAGTGGTAATTAGTTACTTCCGCCCCTGTTCATTACCAGATTACGCAGGTAACTCTTGGAAATTTCAAAGAAAAAAAAAATACAAACCCAAGAAAATAAATCATTGTTTTTCTTTTTTCCCAAAATGAAAGTCTAAATCGTGATTCAAAGCTCTTTGTGTGCTGCCAGGAATATGAAAGTCTGGTGGAGAACTACTGAATCGTCCATGTTTTTTGTTATGTCTTATTTATTTGCTGTACCAATACTGGAAACAACCATAGAAATCGCCACAATTTGTGAATGCTTTGCCAAAACCCCCCAGCTGGTTGGTAAACCATGCACCGAGCATTAGTGATACTGGTGCCGTGAGGTGTCTGCACAGAGCCCAAATTATATTTAAAAAGGCAACATCGACCCCGGCCACAGTCTGTCCACCCTGCCACCAAGTGCCAAAGGATACAGGAGTATCTTCTGCCTTACCAGCAGGCTGCCAGGCAGCTTCTTTCCTCAGGCCGTGAGACTCCTGTTTAACATAAGTCCTTGTTACGACCAGGGCCGAGGGGAAACCCTGGCGCAACATGAAAATGAGACTCCCCTCTTCCCATCCCGCAAGCACCACCAGCAGCAAAGCATTTTTAAAGGTTTTCATTAAAAAACACATCTAGAACACAAACAGACATGCTGGCAGTCTGGCTGAGAGAGGAGAGCCCACAGGAACTGGGAAGAGCCGGCCTTTAATACTTCTGGCCTCGAGGCTGGAACCAATCAGCTCCCTGGACAACCTGCAATCAAACACACCTGCAACCAATCAAACACACACACTCAGGTAACAGAGGGGTATTCAATCAGAGGCAATCAAAGCACATACAACAGAAATGTCTATATGACCTCTGGGGTCGTAACAGTCCTCTAGGTAGTTGGTCAAACCCCCAACTTTATACAGAACTATGGCTAAAACATACCTAAACCTAAACATTTTAGGAATACGTATTACCTTCAAAAAACTTTTACAAATGTGGCTGACAGAACGGAGGCTGGATATGAATCGTTTGGAGGACTTGTTTGGATGCAGCAGGGAACAGAAACAATGAAGCAGCCCAGTACTTCAGAGCTTGGATGGACTATCGCACAGAAACATTTTAAAGTGTGCCACAGAAAGTGGCTTCGGAGGTGAAAACGCATTAAAACAGCAGCAAGTTGTTGATGAGTGACTTGAATTCAAAACCGGCTGCCTCAAAGTTATGTGAAACGTTTTTGGCATACCAATTGAAATATCAAAACTCAATTTCTGCCATCAACGTCCATGCTGCTATTTCAGAAAATAAGATGTAAAACAGAGATATAACTTACTGATGGGATGTGCTCAGGTTTGAGCTACTTTTCCCACCAGCCTGCCAAACATCATTTCTCCCCAAATGTTACTTTCATCACAAATACAACGCTTGGAAGGGAGAATTAATACAGCGGGTGCTCACAAACTTCCATCTCAAACTTAAATAGAATTCCACTCCAAGTGATTTGACGTGCGTTGTAGATGAAACGTCACGAAGATGTGCCCAATAACAAACACTGTCATGGCAATCACACTCAATTATACTCCAAGGCACCGTGCAAGATGAAATATTCAGGTAATAACAGCTTTGGCCTTGCATGATTATAGTCTATAGTCTGAATACATTCAAATGGCAATCATTTGTCGCCTGCAGTCATTCAGTGGATTAATTTATTTCTTCTGTATTCATTCATTACTTAATACAACAGATAAAAGTTTGAATATAACTTTAAATAAAGGACTTAATTATCCACGTTGAGGGGGGAAAAAGGTTTTACGCTAAAGGAAGGTTAAGGTTTTCTTTTTTTTAAATAAATAATGCATGGCAGATTAAATTAAAGATAAAAATGAGTTAATAGTATAATTAACCCCAAATTTTACATTTCTAAATACACAGTCAAGTTAAAGTGTTCCCTCTACATGGAAACTGCATCCCTCTCTCAATTATTCTTTTAATTATATGTTGCAATGAGATGCAGTTTGCATGTAAAGTTTTTTCAGTGACGTTTGACATTCTCAAGGGCCTAATCACAGAGACAGTTCCCCAAAAAGCTGATGTGGTGCAGATGTCCAGCCCATAAATGTTCTTATGTTAAAAAAAGAGAAGCTCCCAGGAAGTCAAATTGCGGTTGAAGTGTTTTTAGTAGTGAAAAAAGGCAGGAAAAAAGACAAAGACAGGAAGTAGAAATGACACATGAAGATATAGAATACAAAATAAAGCAGGAATTATGTGAACCAAAGACCCAAACCATGACAGTATCTCAGCTGTCAGGGTCAGGCCCAGAAATGGCAAAAAAAAAAAAAAAAAAAGTGTTTTTGTTTTGGGAATTTTTAATATTTTCGAGTTTGAAAACAATATAACAAAATGTTGATGACTCATCCTGCACTTGTCAGCATACGCATTTGTCATCCAATAAATGCTTTGTCATTTGTATTACGCTACTATGGATTTATAAAAAGGGTTTTATTAAAAACTGCTGCCAGACAGAATTTCTGAGAGCAGGTAACTGTAGCTGTGGGTGAAACTGGATCTCATTATCTTGCTTTTTGTTGTTTAACTGCTATCTACTGATAACCAGCAGCCTCCAAATGCACATTCAGCACTATTTAAAAACCAGTCATAGTCAAAAGTCAACATTGACCCAGGTAGAGGGTAAAATAAGTTGGTTTTGGTACAATGGTGTTGCTAGATATAAGCCCAAAGGATCACCAAAATCAATAAAACAACTTTCTTTTCACAGCATTTACATTCACAACACATTTCACTCCAATCCGGCCAATCTTCCAATCTTCTATTAATATATTCCACCCCAAAAAAACACTTCTGAAGAACTTCAGAGCTACTTTTACCTTAGGAAACCCGTCGTACATGAATGATAAACAGTGAAGCTGCAGTGAGCCTCTGTTTTGTTTGGGTGATCCCACGGATCTGAAGGATTAGATGTATATATGCCAAGGCAAACACATCATGGATACATGGAAATTGGTATTTTATCACGAGGATTTGGATTGCATTGCCTTGGGCCAGTATTATCAGGAAGTAGAGGGTGTTGTGACTGGAAAGAGATGGTAAACAAATTTAGTTTTCCCTGAAACCTTCCCTTTTGTTTTTCGACAAGACATATATATATATATATATATATATATATATATATATATATATATATATATATATATATATATATATATATATATATATATATAAATATATATATATTATTTACAAATTACACTGAATGTACATTATGATTATACATTGGTAATACTGTATATATGTAATTATAATTAAAACTAAAATATATTTTCCATATGTTTTTAAATATTATACTTACAGATTATTAAATTTGTGTTTAACCATCTATAAAGAATATGGTATATCATAATATAATATATAATATCATTGGTTATTTGTCAATATACAGATAATGTAATTTGAAATTTTTGATTTTACATTAAGTATAATTTACAATACATATGAAGATTTAATAATTTATAAAAAATAAGTCTGTCAACTCTTCATATTAGTGTAATATGTAATGACAAGAATATTAGAAAAAATAGCTACCATGTGTATATATATTTTACATCTACATATATGGAAAATAAACTTGCATTATGGCTGTCTATGAGATGGCAAGTTCTAAATTATAGGATAAAGGTCCTAATGGTTTAATAAAGCCCTCTGTAGTTTGTATTGTGCCTGCAGTCATAATGGATATTTGCTCTGCTGGGTCTACCTTGTACAGTCTATGTCACTTGTCACTATGTCACACAGGTGCGGTGTGATATCCCCCATGGGGGAGTTCCAGTCTGCACTGCTCGTACGGTGTGACCCCCTTGTTCAGGCTTTTTGTGAGCATCAGCAGGATGCATTCTGGGTCAGGATGAGGCCACGTATGAAAACAAGGATACTACCAACTCCTTCCATATTCATGAAGGGAAACTGGTATATGTAAGCAAAAGCTGTTCAGACAGGAGTGAACACACAGCGGTTGGACACCCTGTGTTATTTGATGGCGGCGTCTGCTTGTGATGTTTGATTTTGCCTGTCGCACGTCAACAAGAAAATTAAGAAATTTTCCCAGAATTTAACCTTGAAGTATGTTATGCCACTATGGAATACTTTGAAGATTTTGGCAACTTCTCTAAGTGCCTCCAACATTTGAAGTATGACAGTCCAACCGTGACGTATCCAAGTAATTAAAGATTCCAGAAGTGTTTGCTTGGAATCGCTTTTGAAGATCAAGGAGCTGCACTTCAAATAAAATTCCTGTAAGCATTTTAGAATGAAACATTTCAAAATATGAATTTCATTTGCGCTGGCCAGACACAACATTTGGCAGATTTCGCTCCGATGTGTCTGAGATGTCCCATGCCAAGTGCCCCGCGGGCCTCGGGAGGGGGAGCGGGCCGCTGGGTGTCTCACAGCTGTGCAAACAATCAATCACCGGCGATGGCAAGTGGATTACGACCCACTATCTGTGTTCATGTGCTTCTGGGACCGAGAGGAAACCCATTCCCCAGACGGACTGAAATGGACTAAGTGGTGCAAGAGAAGAGAGGCCTCCGCGAGTCTCAGAGGAAGGCCTCTATCAGAATCATGGATAAAGTATTGCTGCTTTACTGCACAATCGTCCTGAGGGAGGCCATGTTTTATTGTTACTGACACCAGACTCCCATTCGGAGGAAATGTCCCACAGGAATGCACCTGACAGGTCCACCCTGGCTGGAGCAAAAAACCCTGGATGTTTGCAGTCTGTAACTGAAAGGTTTCAGATGGATCATTAAGAACTGAGGCAATAAACTGCAATGTGTTCTATATTTGAATATAAAAAAAGGTATTGCTTCATATTAAGGTACTTGTAATATGTGTTAATTGTTAGGTTATAAGGCCTTTATAAGGCGTTAACATCAGGAAGACTATAAAGATTAATACTAGCATTGTAAACATAACGTTATAATTATAAATCATTCATAAGCACTCGTCCTAAGTTAAGAACATTGCCAAAAAACAAAACGAAAAAACAATAGTTCTCATAGCATTACAATCACATTTATTATGTTTAACTAAGCTAAGCAATGCGCCCGGGGGATCGATTCCAGATCTTTGACCATTGACCAAGCCAATGACTCGGTCCAGCCAGACGAAGACATGGCCGGCAATGAAAACAGAGCCAATAATGACGCAACAAAGCAAGGACAACCGACAAAACGTGTTCGGATCCCAGTTTTTTATGTTCTCGTTGACTGTTTCATTTTGAAATTGTACCGTCACGTGTCTCATGTTGCTTTTCAGTTCCTCCTGGGTGGTTTTCCCTCCCGGTGTTTTTCCGTTCCTTCCCTCACCTGTCCTTTTCCCTCCTCATTCCACCTGTTCCTCACCCCCCTCATTAGTTTTGTCAGTATGTGGTCTACTGTATGTTCCCGCTCATGTCTTCGCCAGTTCATTCCATGTTACTCCACCTTCATTCTGTGTTTTTCCGCGTTGTGTTGTACTCCGTCTTCCCCCATCGTGTCTTCTCCATTGTCTCCGAGTGTCTGATTTTGTTCTGATTTTTGGTTTCTTGTTTCTCATTTGATTTGTACTTTGCTTTTGTTGCACTTTGTTTGAGCCTTATGTCGCCACTTTGGTTTTGGTCCTCGTGACTCATTTTCGTTTCTTTTCTAGTTCGCTCGGTTTTTGTATTTCAGCTCTGTTTCATTAAAGCCCGCCTTTTGTTCCCCTATTCCTGCCTCCCGTGTGTGTCGGCATTTGGGTTCGCGTCTTTTTTATCCATAACTCACAACAAAAACAGCAAGCAAAGACATTACATGCGAGTTACAGAACAACTTTGCAAAGACAGACATCAGCAAGAAAGCAGAAATGCACTTAGCCAACATCGATTCCGACATTTGGGTTGCGGACGCCTACTTTTGAGTGCTAAGAATGGGCTTGGTTATTGATCTCACACAACAGACCACTTCATTTCCAACGGGTCTGGGTTCTGAAAAATGCTGTTTTGTCGAAAGACTGCAGGGTTGCTCCTCCTGCGGGTTCGGTGAGTTTGCACTATGCTAATTTTCCAGGACAGGGGGTCGAACGAGAACGCGGATGAACCCTTTCGATGAATGGAATCCAAACTTTGAAATGCAATCCACCGGCTTGATTGACAACCGCTCTCGGTGGGCGCGATACAAAAGCGGCCCATCAGCGAGCACTTAGCGACAATGATATCGAAACAAAGCGGAGGAACCTCGCAGACGACAATATAAGCTCCTTATGATAATGTGGCTTTGTCTGTGATCTTGATGGCAGCCTGCAGCCACGTGTAGCACTCACACTGAACTGTATATTGCCTCGGCGTCGTCTGTAACATATGAGATGCGAGCGGAAAGACGCCTAATTTGAGGACGCGAGATACTCGACGTGCGGAAAAATCACCATAAAATTCACCACGAGGTTATTGCCGCGCGTTCATCTTTTTTCCCGAGAGTTATTGTCTTTCTTCTCTCTTCTGAGAATATATGAGGGGGAACTTCAATTGCGACGGATGCTGCGGAACTCCTCAATAGCTCTGATGCCGTGGCAAACGAGGCAGACGAGGCTCTGAGAGAGACTGATCATTGTCTGCGAGAGACAGAGGGAGAGAGACGGACAGGCAGAATCAAAGGACCTCGAGACAAAGAGAGACCACATGTCCACATGAATTAGCATTTAAACAAGAAAGGAGGATCTTATCATAATGGTTTAATAAGCTGTTTAGCTTTTTGATCAAGTGTTTGAGGGCACAAACATATACAGTCTGCGCGCTATAAAAGACAGATGGGGAAAGTTAAAAGGAAACAGAGACGCGCACATTCGCACGTGCCCACCTTTTGTTGGAGTCTTAAATTAGTTTCACCTCCGATGCATCCGACTAATGAGTTTTCATTGACTCTCTGTGACACGTCCTGATAGATAGATATGCTCCACTTACTGTAATTTTATGCAATTCTGAAAGAAAAAAGGAGTAAGGAGAGCGGAGGGAGCGCTCGGGGGGGCCGCTATCTGCAGCCGAGCACGCCGGCAAAAATTGGAGCAGAAGCGGCTCACGCGGTGATGGGTCATGAAAGGAAGAGCCTACACATTCTTTGTTTGTTATTAAGCCCAAACAATGCCCCTGATTGATTGACGGATTGAGACTAACGGGAAGAAAAGATGCAGGCGCACAAGTGAAATCTTGAAGGGATTACATCACTGCGCCAGGGACTGAGCAGAATACAAAATTGCGAGATATAAAGACCAAAAGAAAAAGTTGTGCTGGCTCCTCTTTTTCCGAGGCTATTTTTGTAGCAGGAAGCACAAGGGGGCATTTACCAAAAGCCATTTAATTAACCAAGGCTATCTTCAATTAATTAAATCCAATAATCCAGTATATTATTCAATTTGTTACAGTCATATTTTCCCGTCCATAGATTGCATCAGTGCATTTGATTCCCATATAGTTTAGAACAGTTTAGACTAAAGAGGATAACACTTGATTCACAAATTGCCTGCTTAGACTCCAATCCATTTCCAAGGTACAAGGGGTAGTGGTTGAAATCCCCCCCCCCCCGTGAGATTGGACAACCCTTCAGACCGTCATACGTCATCAGTAGTTGCTGATGGCGACATTTCCAATTTGCTTTTGCCTTACCATGGCAAACCTGGTATATTCATAATGCCATAGACCATATTCACATGGCGGCCGTTTTCCTCAGGCTAAGGGGGGTGAGCTCGAATTTCCTACTACTGTTGTCCAGGTTGTAAGTCTAATCAACATTGGGAATCTGACGAATGTTATCATTTCACCACTTCCTGATTGATCAGCAACTGTCATGACAATGGGCAATGACAATTGGGCCATATTTCAAGGTAAAACAACGTGTTTGCTCACATATTCCCTTAGACAACAGTTAACATTACTGTTTGGTATTGTTACACCATACAATAGTCATCTTGGACATATTTGTTTTGGGGGGAGAGGCACTTGGTGTAATCAACCGGTAGCTACAAAGTGGTTGAATGCTAACGTTAGCTAATGGGCTATCAAATATGTTGTTTTACCTCGAAGTACGACCAAATTTCATTGCAGATTTTCACTCTCTGTCATCTCTCTAGTTGCAGATCATTATCCAAGCTTATGAGTTCCCCACCTTGAGCATGAAGAGGAAATTGGCCGCTGTGTATATGGTCGATTAGCCCTTTTCTTTGATGGAGATAGATAAGCATGGACACATCTTCAATGTGGTCTTGATAGCATTACGCTATCAATTAAGTCATCACCAAAAGGGGATACTAGCGGGGCTTTTCAGGCTAACATTAGCAGCTCATGTTCCTGGGGTGGGGGTGGTTATCTCCCATTGGACACTTGTTGGGAGGAGATTCCACAGACCTGAGAAAACTGATAAACTTATAACTTTGTATTCAGGGACGGGGGGAACCAATATAAATGTTCCACCGTTACACTGTCTTGCCACGGTGGTTGTAGACCGTGTTGCTCATGGATGTATCAGGAAACCTGGACAGTGTTGTAGGCAGGTCAGAAATGGTTTGGAGGGATTCTTATTTAATAATGTGCACATCACCACTTGGTTCAATCATTGTGCAGCGCACAGATTAGTGTGCAGTGTTCTTTTAGTATGTGTGTTAAGTTTATTCTAATTCACTCGCAGTGCTCTGTGTTAGGGTCGTAGGGTGGCTGACTCGGCCTAGGTCTTGTCGACCTCTGTGGGGCCTTTTTAATTGAGGATGTCTAGTTGTAGTTTTAATGAATTTGTGTCTTCAAAAAAAGGTTGGATTTTTTTTTTGTGTTGTGAATTTTCTCTTGCCTCAGGCATCAGACCAGACCTGGTTAATAAAGGTGGTGGCATCTTAAAATCACTAACAAGTAAAGTCTATAAAATTGCATTGAAACAACAGAGTGTTCTCATAAGCCTCTGTTTGCAGTGTGCCTCTGACAAACCTCAGTTTAGAGGGCCATGTATTACGAACACTTCGCTCTAACCATGTAACCCAACAAGAATCAGGACACCCTACCCCTGGACCTTGGTAGAACCCAGTGGTAGGGGCAAGGGGTGTATTGGGATTGGGCCTTGGTGTGCTCTCTGTGCCAAATTCGATGTTTTCAATGTTGCCTTTCTAATTGTAGTGGTGGCACTAATCTGGGAGAAGCTCTCCAGAGCTATTAAAAGTCCTGGTTGATGACTGCAAAGGTCACATAAGAAAGAAACGTTTCCCATGATAGAATTTATGCAGCTTATTTTTGGTTCCGCTCTCGGTGCCTTGATTTTTGCAAAAGAAAAATGCAACAGCAAACAGTTTTTTCTATTTATTCATCCAATAAATGTTTTCAGACGTGGTGCAGAAAATTTTTACCGCGTCCCATTCCCTTAGAGACGGCAAGATAGGGTAATCTGAAAATGAAAAAAAGGGTGCCACGCTGAGTGTCCTGCTTGGTTAATCACAAAGTTTTGGTGGCAGCTGGTAGTTTTTAACCACATGTCACTTTGGAAGAGGGTTCTCTCTTGGCAGGTTTGAAGGCGCCATACCTCACTGCTGTCTTGGCCCCTCCACCGCTCCAGATTTGCATCGATCCTTTGGCGCTCAATCAATAATAATTAGAAAAGCATTTAATGACTTTGTGAACTCCTAACCCCAAATGTTGCATAATTGCGCGGCGAGGGGGTTCTGCTGGTTAAGTAGAGGGAGGTAAGCATAGTGTAGTGGCTTTCGAGTGTTTGCTGCAGATTTTCAAGCAGCCTTTCAGGATGAGATGAGAGGCAGAAGGGGATGGATAGTTATTACTGAGAATGATGCTGCTAGCAATGCCATTACAGGATGTTTCATAGAGGAAAATGATGTTCAAAAACATCTCAAAATTGTGCTCATTATGATCTACCCTGCCTATTTCTCATATACAGTACAACGCTTAAGGGGACATTTGCATTAGTTATTACACAAGTATAAAATATAAAGAGGATCCTACAGATACACAGTCCTATACACTTCCCCGGTTGGCTCAGAGCTTTAATCTTCTCATCTGCTGCCTTGTAAGCAGTAAAAAAAGACAAAAAGGAAAATCAATACGGGATAATGGCTTTTACCTTAATTGACCTCACCACTGTAGTTCCTGTGAAGTTAGAATCCCTACTTTGTTACATTCACTATGTTTCTATAGGAAGACTCAGAAACACTGTACATACCTTTAGAGCTCAATAGAGTAAATAGAGTTATATAGCTCCATATTCCAACAGTAGTTATACTGTTATAAGTTAACATTATAGAGTGTTTGGTCAGGGACCCATGTTTAGCTTATACTACCAAACAGACCAAGGAATCAAAGGAGCTTTTTGAGAGCCTGCCATAGAGATCGGGGAGGGGATTGCTTACTTCATGGACCAAATCATCTCTAGATGTGATAGAACTACATCAATACTACACATAAACAAAATCTGGAAGTAAATACCAGTGGAGATATGAACTTTTTGAAAATGACAAATTCTTTGTTTGGGTAAAAAAAATGACAAGCAAAAGGTGTTTAGATGAATGTTGCCAAGTTCCCTTAGGGTTTCTTGGGTGTTCAGTAATTTCAGCCAATCCAGTGAAAAATGAGTGATTGGTGAGGTTTAGGGTACAATGATGCCTTAAAAGCCAAACTTTAAATTAAACTTGTATGACTTAAAAAGTATTTGGAGTACAGCTTTAGAATTGTACAAGTTCCCATGAACTCAATAGAAGTCTCAACATGATTATTTTTCCATAAAATCCATGGCGTGAACTCAGAAAAGTTCTGGATTGTGAGTGAGTTGGCATGGATTGACCCATATACAACGATGTGTCACATTTGTTACTATGCAGGTCTAGTGTATTGATCATGAAATTGATTAACTGACTCAGTCGATAAGCTAAGTGAGACGGTATAATATCTACATGTATGATACTTTATTATCTGAAGCTGCTACGGGCTGTCTTTGCCTGACAGCCTTGCTTGCATGAACCAACCGGTCTCAAAAATGATCTTCCTGCGGCACGGGCTTGCAAATCTATCATAATTTCTTTCTAAGATCGATAAAGATATGGCGGGCTCGTTTGCATAAAATATATTATGCAAACGAGAAAATGGCCTGGGCCAAAGTGTGCTTTTTAAAGTGATATTTCACTTTGTCAGTGCGTTTCCAATCTGTGGCGCGACTGCCCCTATATACAGTATGTTAATGAACAGTCGGGCCCTGACAAGTTCTGCTCTGGAAATCCATAGTCATTAATGTTCGGGCTCTTCTCCTCAGAAATTACAAACAGGCAAAATTAGTTAAGTTATAAAAAATCAATGTAATAACATTATCGTCCTGTGCACTGCGGTGGCTCGTTTCAGCCCAGGAGCGAGAAGTTCAATTGCAAATGCACCACATTTAAAGATGAAAAATGCTTAACCTCTATTTCGTGTCTCTGCTCGATAGTTAACAGAGCGGATCTCTGCAACTCCAAGGTCTGTTTGAATAATCAAGGTATCTTGATAAAGGGAACACTTGAAATATTTGTTCAGATGTGTAAGTGTATATATGTCATTGGGTCTGAGTACATGAAGCTGGCACACAGTGTAAAATTTTAGAATGAATGTCCCTGAGGAATGATGCAGCTGCGGCTCCAAATCTCTAGCAAAACATCTGAACAACACCTCTGCCAACTTTTATGCTAATAAAGTGAATCAGAGCGAAGTTAGAGAGGTTAAAGTATGGAGTGCTCAGGCAGAATCTCCAAATGTGCCATTTAAAATTTCTCGGGGAACCGAATTGTGTATTTCACTAATATGTTACCATAGGTGCCGAAAGAATGGCCCAACTGGGCTCCGCTCGGGCTTAACAGGTCGATATCAGCCGCTCACGTGTTTGCCTGCCGATATCAAGTGAGCATGCATGTCAGATGTGCTCCACTACAAACACAGCTACAGATTCACGCGTGGTCACAGACTTCACAACATATTTCTTTACCAGTTTCACTGAAATGGGCTTGATGCCAATCTCGCCGTCCCTCATGCGCTTCGTCGTTGGCAGTAGATGAGGCTGATCTGGTGTCGAGCTTCAGATATCACTCAGACAAAATGCTAGGTTTGATCTGGGTGATTTGCCAACATGTTCGTATTGGCAGGGTGGATGGCGTTGTATGTTTCTATCCGACGGTTGTACTTATCCAACACTGCTCTGATTCTCATGTGTGAAATGACATCCAAGAGATTTTTTTTTCTCATCCTTCTTTTCCCAGAGCCTTAATATAATGTTATGAAATACGTGGGGGAGGTAGTTAATTTTGAAACTTTAATCCTTTGCATTTTATTCCGTCGTCAGTCGTATAATTTTAAATCCCAGTTTCTCGTAAATATTGACAGAAAAAAAGGTCAAGAGATGAAAATGTGTAACTCCGGAGCCAATCCCCTGACAGGTCACCGCTGTAGGCCGGTAAGCACTTCCATAATATCGACTGCCAGTGTGCAAATGCGAATGGGTTGACAACACACTGCGGGTTCATTGAAATTGATTATCAATACCCGTTGCTATCGAGTTGATCCAGATCAGTGTTTTAAGGCCCGACATGCCATTCATGTGGACGTTGTTCACACAGATGGGCAACAAGACCGGCAAGGGCCTGGTCTTAAACTGTTTGATCAGAGAGCGGGTGAACTGATGCAGCTTGGCACGAAGAGCTGAAACGCTCCCAACTGTGCAAGTCAAAAGCAAAACGGTAAGCCACGAGGGTTAACTGTGAGACACACTGAAACCAATGATGATACTTATAAGAATAAAATGTTAAAATATGATAACGTGCATCTAGGGTGACACACCAGCAGAATAAAACAGAGCGCTTTTAAGTGTATGTATATCCCAGACTGTTTTAGAAATCTGGGGCATACATCCAAAAGGACACAGATGTCACAAATTTGATGTGACCCAGATGTTCCAGAGTTTGCACAGCCACTGAAACATGGGATGCATTTGGACAGTAAAAAGAGATCAGGATTCTAACCCATCTGTGCACATAGCGCACACCACAACTGGCAGCTGTTATAGGTATATGGGACAATGCATGCGCGCAGCTGATAAAAAAAAATACAGTTATGGTGGGGAAGACCATGGTGCTGATGGGTATTATTGTGGATGCATTCATAGAGAAATACTTACAAATGCATGGCTCTCGCTGCATCACATACACATGTATCTATTCACGTATTCATTCGTCATGGGGACTGTCGTACAGGGTGTGGCATGATGGAAATATGACAGCCAACAGAATTTATTTTCTTTTCAGTCATCTGGTGGAAGGTTGTGGCCTGGCAAACTGAAAGATACAGTACAGCTTTCAACGAGGAAGGTAGAAGACACACAGCAATAATTACTCAATGGGCCCCTATTTCACAATTTGCATCAATTTACATGTATTTATAGCTTTTTTAAATTTGCCATATGTGAGTTGATTCTAACGTACAAATATCTAGTCTCAAAGAACCCACAGACGTCTTAAAACTAGCGCAGTACCTCTGTCTTGATACAAAGAAAAGATTTATGAATTATTTGCTCAATATTGGAGGAAAATGTGCTTAAATTTAGCTGATGCTAGCGGCATCATCTTAAAATACATACATACTTACATTTGTAAGCCAGAGAGGCGACCAATCACATTGTGTGTGGATATAGTGCTAACACACCTGCCTGCATCATACTATCAGAGTTTGGTTAGGCTTAGACAAACATTGTGGTTTGGGTTTGAATCACAATATTACATTTATCGCCTCCATTACAAATTACGTAACTAACCGAGCGTTACGTTATGTACCTGAAATAACTTGACTGCACTGGTAGGTTAAAATAACTCATTGTTGACTTCTGGTTTCACACTGGACACGAACCTCCTGGGTGAAGGTCCTCTTGAGATTGCTGCAGACGACAGGTTCATAATAAGCTGCTTTAATTTTCTACCTATTGTGTATATATTTTTGATGAGGTCAGGCTCTCTATAGTCAGGACAATTGCAGTTAAGCAACAAATGCTATTGCAATCATCTTGAAACAAGCAAATATACCCTGGAAGTCACTTAATTTAGGCACAATATGCTGTAACAAATAGCATATTGTCCTTAAAGCAAGTAATCCTGACTCAGATAAATGTACTTGTACAACTACTGAAAGCGAGATCGTCTTGCTAAAAGAAAGAAATTAATCTCAGCCAAATGCATTTCTTTTCACTTCGTTATTAAGGGCTCAGTGGCTCAGTGGCGGAACAAAGGACAGAACCCTAACCCTCACCCCAGAACTACATAAAGGCCATTGGTGTTCAAGGTGAAAAGGAAAATGTTCAAGATAACAAATCAAACAATGCCCTAAGCCTTATTATTACAGACAACAGCCCATGTATTAAAGATTAATGGACCTGTTCTTGGATCAGCCGACACAAAGTTCTGTTCTTATAGTGAGGCGATAAAAAGGATAAGATGCTTAAAATAAGAAATTCCGACTTGGACAAAGTAGTTTTGTGCTTGTCAGTGTTGATTCTGGTCATTGTAGATTGAAGCATTAACAATTTATAAGATCTTATTAAGATAATTAAGGACAGCATAGCTTAGAACAAGTGAAATCCTTTAACATGAAAAAAAACTGCCTGGAAAGAAGAAATATACTCAGATAAGAACCAAGTGTCTATTGCCTTGATTTAAGATAATTCATCTTACTTAGATTCTGCTTTTTTGCACCCCAAGCAAACATAACACATGCAGTAAAACAGAGACGGCAAATAAACAGAAGGCTGGGGCCAGAAAAACATCAGATTGAGCTGATTCCCTTCCCATTCCCAAGAGAGCGACATGAGAGAAACCCAGAGCCATGTCGGCAATGATAAAAAAGGAATTTGAGTGACACAGCAAAGTGAAGGCGCGACACAAACCAAGATGGGTTTCGAATTGAGCAGTCTGTCCCCTGAAAACAAAGTGCCTCCCCATTAATTTTCCACCCAAATCTTTAATGAAATGCAAATCAAACATTCCATGAATTTGATTAATCTCCGAGGGTGGCCGAAGCCTGCTGGCTGGAACAGTGGGAGACCCGTTGGCAGTGTTGTTCCGATCCGCTCAGCTCTCGCTCTGCAGTGATTCATTTATTTAATTGGGATGAACTCGAAGGATTCTGTTTTTCCTCTCTCGCTCTTCTCGCCTCCCCTTCGCGCCCTCCGCTTCACACCCGTAAACACGCATACACTTTGCTGGATGAGTTGTTTATCCTCATCAAAGACGAAGAAGAAACCCACTTGTCAGAACTCTTCAGTCAGGTCAGGGCTCACCTTTGAGATGCTTGATGCGCCGATTCTGTATCGGCTTTTAGACACATCAATGAGACGGTCGGATGGCTGATGTCCCACCTCCCGTCTTTCACTCCCTTTCTCTTCCCACTTGATCCATTCAGGGTCGTGGCGGGGTGGAGCATATCCGAGGGTGCACCGCGAGGGAGACGTTCGTCACACGTCATTTTAATACCACGCCAACCCAACCTTTCCCATTCTGCCAAGTGACAAAATTAATTAGTCGTTTAATTTTTCATGTACTTTTTCTTGAAATCATTACGTCGGCTCACACATTTTTCGTCAACAAGTCGTGTTTTGAGTGAAGTTGAAAAGGAATCCAGTTCCTGCCCTTGTGAAGTTATTAATGTGTGATGGACGGGTCTGTTCTCTTTGATGTCATTTAGGAGTTACCCTCAGTTCATTTCGTTAATGGTTTCTGAGTGTGAGTACCTGATGGCTATTAGACGTCAACATCTGTCACTTTATTCCCACTATATCAAGCAGTGTCAGGGTCAAATCCTGTAATTACTTGTGATTAAAGTCTGACACTTTCAGACAGTTCGGCGCCGTTTTGAATGACACTTTTATGTTTGAGTGGAGGATGTTTGGGTGGCTTAGATATTTTTGGTATGTAAGAGAAATCCTGGTAAACTGACAAGGTCCAATTGAAGCACCAAAACCTTACTGGCTTAGATCCGAGTCACAGTGCTGCTCTTAGCCCTAGATGGACTGCCAAATGGGTTCATACCATAGGCCCAAGCGCATCTGGAGGCCCTTGCGTCAGAGACTTTGAAAAGCAGTGATCTCACTTCCCTGGCTCGATGCTCAATTCACGCAGATTAAAATGACCTAGTTCCCATATGTAGTCACAATTTTGAATAGTTCATAGTCCAGAATAAGGAACTAGTTCATGTTACTGCAGATGACCTGTACACTATTTGTAGGGATCCAAAGATAACTGATAACTTGGGTTGAGGAACTTTGTGTGGGCTTGTGTATGCTCAACATTAGATACATAGATGGAAATGGACGGAGCCCCCTGTATGTAATCTGCATTATTTCGCCCATGTTTGTGCACATTTTCTGAAAGCTTACAGATCCAGACACAAACCAAGGAGTAGCACCGCAATTCCTGGTGGGTGCTGTAGCTGATTGTTCAAGTGAGACGACCATCAGAAGTTTGAACCATGGCGGACATCTGTGAATAATGGAAATCACGTTTGTCAATTTCTTCAAGAGGATTCCCTGTCCACGGACCACCACCCTCAAAACAACGTAGAACTTCCCTCTAATGGATATAGTGCCTAATATCCAAGCCCATGTTAAGGATGCATGAAGATACATAGGCAGTTACAGTTACATTGTTTGAGATGGACTTTGTCCATAACACTTCAAGTATTCACATGGCTTGAGCAGTACCGATTGCTGAGTCTGAAATACCAGTTTTCACTAGAGATTGTGTTGCATCGAAGTCTGTTCTACCTGCTGGTTAGGGTTGGGTTTAGAGATAAACATGGGTACAAGTTAAGATAAGGTGAAAAGCGTACCGACTTCGACAACTTCAGGTATTGTTCATTGTTCGCAACCATTGTCAACCATCATGTACATTAGTTGTAAAGAAATACGTTCAGTTTCTCATTGGAGAGTTCAAGGGCTCCATCAAAAAATTCCCTTTAAAAAAAACTAAAGGGAAAGCCTCCGCATTGACTTTGAAGATGTGACAAAGAAGAAGCCACCATGACATCTTCAAAGGAAGTGTTTGCACCCTCAGGTTTTCAGTAGGGTGTTTAGTTCTAGTGCCCATTCAGACATCATGCAATATATGCCCAAGGGCCCAATTGTCTCATAATCTGTCCATGCTTCCAGCGAGCGCCAGTGTGGTTCCCCCAGGGCCTGCAGCAGTTATGAAATCTTAGCGCTCACAGAAAGTGCTCCAGAACCTGGAATAACACGATTGGTATAACATTAGCCTTCGACTGGAAGTAACTCTACAGAGTCCAGTGTTATAAATGACAAAGACAGAGGTCAGTGATTGGCCGAATGAATGCTTGTCTGGAAAATTCTGCATCTTGGAAGTCTCTCTCTGATGGACGTATACGACTGTAAACTCTGGCCATGTTTGTTTATGATGAAGATCATTTGCAAATTGGCTCTTTTAAAGCTCCAGAAAACAACTGCCACTGACTAACAGGGTGGTGTTGGGGTCAGTTTACTGGCTGCAAGTCCTTTTCACGGTCACCAAAGGGAAAGTTGGCAAGCTAACTCTATAGATTAGACAATAGATCGAAAGTACCCCAGCTAATTAGAGTAGCAGTTATTGTGCAGTTTATCTCTGAATATACTTAATAGATTGCAACTGCAAGTTTTGCAGCCTTAAATTGAGGGTATTTATGATGTCTGCCATCTGGTTTATGGCTTTCAGAAAGGGTTTATAGTAGATTTATGGTGCCAGGAAGATTGGAATTGTGTGATTTAGTGATCCTACTGCATTCTTTGTTAAGCCTTCCTAATTAAGAAAGCTCCAAAATCAAAGTCCGCATGTAGTTGGGGATCAAGAGGTTGCACCTGAAGGATTACGTGGTGAATTTGAGCATGATTAGGCACACAAAAGGGTGACACAAAATAACATTTAAAATAACAGTATAACGTAAAGTGCTAATTAGCGAGGCCGGTACTTGGTGCTGTGATGTTATGACAGACAGAGGAGTGAGAGGATCATCACGGACGAAAACGATCAATCAGGATAACTGAGGCCACAGTACGGCAAGTTAGACTTTGAGATTAGATCTAGAGCCTTGGCCAGGACAGAGTCATTCTCTGCCCAGGCTGCTTCACAGTGAGAGTTATCATCTAAGGATCCATTGTCTTTAGAAGTGGATGCCGCTCGATAGCTGCAGATGCATCTATGTTTCACGAAAAACTCCCCAGTCAGGCCAATTTTGCCACGGACTGCATGCTGTGGCGCAAAGTTTATGACCCACAGCTGTATTTTCCAGACAGAAACTGATTTGAAAGTGATGGATGTTGTGCGGCTCGTAGAATTTAACTGTTGAATGTTAGTACAAAATTTCACTTGATTTGGTATCCATTTCACAGAAAGACAGCAACAGGGAGACAGATAATAATGGAGCCTGCCAGTTGTCGAACATTTGGGGGTGAAAATAAATGGTCATTATTTCTAAAATCCTTCCATTATTTGTCCACTCTGGAACCTAATGGAGACATGAACCGAACTAAACAATGGGCAGCCCGGGACCAAGTGACCCTACATGAAATAGAGACTGCATTTTTCCCTCCCCTTGCACAACCCTAACATGTTATTCTCAGCCGAAGTGGAAAAATTGTTTTCAAATAGCTCTATTTTCCAACATTTGTGGAGCTTTAACTCCCTTTTCTCAGTCCTAATTTTACCCAGCTATGTTGTATTTTTTAGCACAATGACATGTCAGTGCATGCTGTTTTGAATAATGACACAACTTGACCCATTTCCAATGAAGACCGGTACACAGATTCCTGATAAGCCCGCGGAGGCTCAGGGCTGTCCCACTGTGAAATTGGAGTGTGCTCGAGGGTTCTCTCGTGGATTTAGCGAGCTCTTTTCGCACACTCTCCAATCCTTCAGACCCTTTCTTGGGGGAATAACTCACAATTTGCATTGTTTTTCAAACGTTATAAACATCTGGAGGGCCAGTCCCAAATCCTTAAAACACACACACACACACACACACACACACAAAAGAACTGCCGAGAACAAGCGCAAGAAGTTATGATCAAACACGAGTAAAGAACACAGGCACTTAGACTTATTATGAATCTGAGTCGTGGCAGTCAAAGGCAGTAAGGGCAGTTTGAGTTCTTAAACAAAGAGGGACATGGATATTTTGCCTTGCTGCATCACAGAGCCGCCTTCTGATGTACGTTCGATTTCAAATTAAACCGGCGAATTGTTGTTTTATCTCGGCTGTCAGCAAGGACAGCTTTTGTACCTCAGTTAAAGAATGAAGGCTTTTTGTTCTTGTGCTCCGCTATTGTGTTTTCTGCATTTTTATAACGTATAGAAGGCTTCACTTGATGGAAATTGTTATTATCCTATACCCATAAATGATCTAAAAAGCTATACAATGTCTAAAATCTTGCCGTGGTTATATCATTTCTTATTATAACAATGCATCAGAGATTTATCTTACTCTCGTCCTCTTCTCACTACATCAAGCGACGGCAGCCAAATCCCTAAAAGCCCATTTTGTTTTGTTTTTTGTTCTGCCTGCTGCGCTTTTCTGCCATGCTCACTCTGAAATCTATTTATTCTTTCTGTCTGACGGGTTGTGCTTACAGGCTAAACACTATCCTCCTGCACTGAGCCAATGGACCGGTGCCAGAGAGGAAAAAGGAAAGTTCATCAGAGTCAGTGCCGTAATGTAAAGACTATGAACACAGATGACCACAGTTACTTTTGGGAAACGGGATTGCTTTTTGTGAATGGATTTTCAAAGAAGTGGATAACAACAGTGATTGATTTTTAGTGGCACACACTGTCTGAACAAATAGGATTGCAGATAAAAAGAACATCCTGTCCATCCCATGCTCCAGGCAGGCTGAAACAAAAGATCAGAGCATCATAGGGTTTGACAAAGACAAATACTGGATGAGACAGCTAAAAAGTTTTGGTTTGCTTCTTCTGTTGTTTTTTTGTAACTTTTTTTTCTATTTTTAGCCACTGCTTTGGTCCAAACTGAAATATAATTGCAATTACTTTTGGATGAATTAGATGAAACTTCGTATAGACATGCCTGCTCCTCAGAGGATGGACCCTAATTACTTTCTTGATCTCTTGACCTTTCCTTTAGCACCACAGGCAGGTCAAATATGTAGCTTGAAATAACCTAACGTCACTGAAATAACTTTATATACTGTATATACAAATACTTTTACAGACATTCATGCTTCCCAGATAATGCATCTTACTACTACTGGAATCAGGATTGCAATTTTGAGGTTGCCTTAACTTTTCTGTCGAGTTTCATTGTCCCCAGAAGATTAATCTCTGTGTTTTGGTAACATCATGACCAACTCCTAGCTCAAGCAGCATGCCAACATGTCTACTTCTGAATGAGAGAAATTAACTGAGCATATTCATGGTACCCAGAGGATTAATCCTAATGCATTTCCTGATCCCCTGACCTTTTTAAGAGCACCATCAGCAGATCAAAGTCAACCCAGCTTCACTGAAATAACTTATTATCATTTTTTTTCAGACATTCATGCTTCCCAGATGATATATCAAAGTATCGTACTTGAGTCAGACCAAAGGGTAGCAAAGTTCACAGTAATCTTTCTTATTTTCCCAGTTGTGAGTCAAGGTCAGTTTAAAATAGCTTATTATTGATGGAGTGTTTGCCTTTTACCCCGTTCTCAAAGAATCCCCAAATATACTGTAACTTGCAGATTGTTATGACATTTTCTGTTGAAATTCATGGTCCCCAAAGGATGAATCATCTACCTATGAACAAGAGAAATTCATTGAGCATCTTCACATTTTCTGGATGATTACACTTTTTAATTTAGGACCATGGCCCCTTTTTAAGTGCTCATCCAGAGGACAAAAAAAGTATTTTTTATGCTTCCAAGAAGGTAGACCCTTATGATATTAATCCATGGCACTTGTTGGCCAACCTCAAATCAGACCTTCAGTCAAACTGCTCGTAGGGCTCTAAAATCCACCCAATGCCTTTCTTACCATGTGGTTTTGAGATCACTCTAGGGACCCCTTAATGGGCTTTGGATTTCCAGTTTTATTTTAAAAATGGTCCCAAAGGTTCTCATCGACAAGCGGGTCAAAGGACAGGGTCAGCCACATACGGCATCTTCTGAGCATCCTCATTGTCTTCATACACTTCATAAAAGGTGGATGATTTGTCATCACAAAAGACTGAGCCACTTTCTCCTAATTGCTATGCGTCCCTGCGTCCCCGCTGTTTAAGGGAGGTGAATCATTTCTACATTAAAACTTAAAGTTCCTTTCGGGTCAATTTAAAAGTAAGTTCGTGTTGACTGTGTCAGTCATAAAATATGGCAGACAATCAATTTGCTTTACGTAGTCGGCGTGTTGCTCATTTTAACACATCATCTGCGCTCTCGCTGCACTCATGCTGTCACACTTTGGCAAACGTTAGGGTCTGATACGTCTGCCTGAATACTCACTGTGTCACTTCGTTCTCAAATTGCCAATCTGTCTCTGTGATATTGACTTTTAAAATGGCGGCGCCCCATCTCCTACATGTCAACACACCGGCGTGGAATGGGGGCCGTCCATCACTGACTCAAAAACCAATTGAAAAGAGAAAAACTTTGCAGACATGCCCAACTCATTTGAACTGTATTAAAATTGCAGGATGAGAGGGAGGGGGAGGGGGGTGAAGGGGATGAATTAAGGCCGAGGCAAGCTGTACATTGAGGTCAGTTGGGGTCAGCGGTATCCGCGTAGATGCTAGGGTAATCAATCGCCCTTTAGACCTCTGAGGAATACAGCAAAGAGACGGGCCCACGACATCGAAGACCAAAACTCTTGCAGATTATCAGCTTGCGGCCTCCTTATACTTTTCATCTAGAAAACGAGGACTTCAAAAGCTTAAAATCAATAGTTAATTATCTGCCGCATAAACATAAATACAGTTGCAGTTGTTCAATGCGGCGTTGCTGGACCAAGGACTACGATCCGCTCTGTTCCCTCGTGCGACTATTTTTCATCTTCACTCCTTTTAATCCTTAGAATGTAAGGTCAAGCTCGTGTGTGTTTCTGTATGTATGTGTGTGTTACTTATCAGTCACTAAGCATCTGGTTGAGTGCATGGACATAGAAACCCAAGTGTCTGAAGCTCATCACGTCTTAGCAGGTGCACTGAGTGGAATCTAATACAATGCAGAGTGTAGTGTCTGACCTTATCATGTACAATAATTAAATGCAACAGTGAAAGATCAGGTTCTTCACTTACTGTGGCTTAGAAAATAACTCATACGTTGCCTTCAGGAAAATATCCAACCTCTCAGAAATGGTTTCAATCAATCACTTTTTCCTTGTTTGTTTTGTCAACATCAGTCGAGACAAACCCTACAACCACAAAGAAAATTGAGGTTTTAAATGTCTCTTTAAAAAAATTTGGAGACAAAATAAAGAAATAACATAGCTTTATGTGAATGTAATAAGTATTCAGCACCTTAAACTGGTGCTTGATAAGCCTCTTTGGCGGTGGCTGCAGCATCCAGTGGTTTTTGGATATCTCTGCATGAGCTTGGCACGTTCATCATTTTGGATTCCGTCCCATCATTGTTCGTGGATTTGCTCAACATATAATCCGCTGCCTTAGAGTCATCCCACTGAAGAACCTACACATTGTTCCCAAGCCACTGCCGTGTTGAATTCTGCTGTCCGAGGTTAACAGCCGAGGGCTATAGGTCTACCGTTAGAGGGCCTGCAAGGTTACTGAGTCTTTGAGAATATACCTGACCTTGGCTCCAGTTATTGCTCCCCCCCAGTCCTGTTACTGTAGCTGAAAGGGCACAGCAACAGATTGGTGCTTCCACAACTGCGCTCCAGACAACTTTTGAAATCCGGTCGGAGAGTTTAACCCAATGAAAACGGACCTCACGCGGGGTGCCATCAAGTGGCAGTGGGATATTATTCTTGGCATGATCCTGTTTAAATCAATCCTAAATTAAACCTATTACAGATAGAGTATGTGCTCTTCTAGCGGCAGGAAGCCTGATCTCCACCTAATGATGTTGCATGTGCATGGTGACATCATTACACCATGTGACAGTGTGCAGTCGTGACAGTGAGCGGTGGAAGGGCGGCAGAGATGCAGAATGATGGTTGTAAAGGAGAAATGAAAGTAAATAGAGTCAGTCTTTTATAGAAGAGTATACTTTGTAGTTTTAATTACAGGGTATTTTTTAGTTTTGATTTAAGTGTATTTCGTAGTAACGAGCATTTTCTGAGCATTTAAAGATGCTCCAAAAAATGATCACAATCTATTGCAGATGATACTATGTGTATTCTGTAGTTTTAATAAAAGTGTATTTTGTAGTTTTGATTAAAGTTTATTTTGTAGTTTTGATTAAAGTTTATTTTGTAGTTTTGATTAAAGTGTATTTTGTAGTTTTGAGCATATTTAGCATTTGAAGATGCACAGAAATTAGCATTTTTCAATTAACTGAAGTTTTTACATAGGTCAAATAAGAGTGTAGGATGTTAAGGAATATCTTGTCCATGTTTCTACATTTGAAAATATTTCAGCATGTGCACCATAAATCAATGTGCTTTGTGTATTTACTTAGAAGAGTTTGTTAAAAAAAAACTGATTTATTTTTTTCAATTTATGACATCATTTCAATACTTTTTATCAGTTATAATTGTTTACTGCCTTGCATTACCTGTTAGCTGAGGTTGTACAGATTCTGGCGATAGGGAGCGCTTGAAGATACGGCAGGCAATTACATCACAATCACAGAAAAATATTAGTGCAGGCACTGCCGGACCATTTCGGTTGCAGAGTTCAATTAATTCCCTATTATCAGAAAACAAGATCTTTTGTGACACGCTCTCTGGATGGATTTTTTCACAAACCCCAGGTTGCTATCAGGCTTTGTATTCGAGTGTGGTTTTCCCTTCTCTCTCTGCTCTCTGCCCTCGCAGCCCGGACTTGTAAAGTTGCCGCCGCTGAGTGTCCTCACGGCGAAATCTTCCATCACAGACAAAGAACTCTTTTAGACCTCCGGGGTTCTTGTCACCTCTTTGACCGAGATCACACCCAGTTCGTTGGAAACCGTGCGCAGTTCCATAAGGGATTTTCCAATTTTTTTTCGAGGGGGCTCGTGGTGGTATAGTTTTCTGATGTACCGTCCTCTGCGGATTTGATTTTTGCATTTCATGTCTCATCAACTCCCAAGGACACGGTCGCTGGAATGCATCTATACTCTGAACTGTCAGCGTATAAAAGGGTCCGATGCTTGCTCAAAAATTCCGGCAGAATGCAGAAAAGAAGTAAAAGAAGAGATGTGTTTCCATAACTACAAGGCCCGTAAACTGTGTAGGCCTATAATGTGGGCCGGATGAAGGCATTAATGCATAATATGTATTTTCTTTTTTTTTAATTAATGATCGCACAGGAGAAAAAGGCTTGACAGGGTACTTTTGTTCCCATGCAAGAAAGAAAACGACCATCGTTCTATCTGTCCAGTGAATCTGAATCATGCTCCAACCTCTATGAAGGTGACCCCCTCCTAAATCAAAGCCACGGGGAAAAAGGGACGGTTTCCACGAGAGTTTTTAGACCGTCCGCATGTTCTGGAATATTTAATTTGCATCACATTTAGACGGGAATTAAAAGTTTTCAATCGCTGCTTTAATATAAATAAAGATTCAGCTCAGTTAATCTTCAGCGTCTCGTCCAAAAATTTCTGGGCACTGGCGTGCTGGTACAGAGAGAGACCGATTGTCGTCGCTGCTTAAAACACTGCCCATCTGTCTGTCCGTTTTTCTCGCCCCACTCTTCCAGGTCGCCATCGCTGCATCCCAAAAGTGCCCTCCACCTCACCCTAACGCCACCGCCATCGACGAGGCTCAGAACAAGGACTCGCTTGTCAATCACGACACGGAGCATCCGTTCCTGGTGGCGTATTTTCACCTTCATAACAGCTCCTCCCTCCCGTGTCCACCTCGTGTTTACCCGCTCCGTCTGCCGATGCGGCCGCCTCCCGCTGCTTCTACTCTTTTTTATCTACTCCCGCCAACACCTCGGCATCTACCTGCCGACTCGGTTCTCTTTGATTCCCAGGAGGGGGTTTGCAGCGATCGCTCCCTGTGCTCTTATCTGCTGCACAATGTGTGTTTTTTTTTCTTTTTTTTCCACGAGGAGTGATAAGACACAGAGCACCGATGCCAAAATAAATTGCATCCGACAATTATTTATACACTTAATATATTTGTCTGTTAACGCCGGAGTCGTCTGTTTCGAGTTTGCTCTCCGCCATTTCCCCCCGCCACTATCTGAATGACTGATGTTCATGCGCCCAATTAGGAGGCGATGTCATGATCCTTGCTCCCGCTCATAAATAAGACAGTGGGAAATCCGAGCGGCCTCCATTTGGAGCGGGGGATGGCCTCCGTTCACCCTGAAAGAAACTCTCACGCGATACTTTTCTCAACTAGATCAAACCACAAACTGCTCAATCAGAAATCCCAGTCCAGCAGCGTTACAAGACACCCACAATTACTGCACATAGGAATACTTTTGAGGGGCTTTACTTTGGCGTTTCCATTTCAAAGGTTAATTTAAATGTCAATTTAAAACAAAAAGGTTGGAAGAAAGAAAGGTAAATTGTGGAGGATGAATTCGGGAGCCTCAAAGTCTAAGAAAATGAGTTGCTCCGTAGTCACGGTACACTGGTGGATACTTCTGTAACTTTTGGCAGATGGCAGCAGGGTGAACAGACTGTGGCTAAAGTTGGTTGACCCGTGAAGGGTAGATTTTTAATACCCACAAAATATTCACAAATAATAAATCCATGGATGTACTGTACATGTGCATATGGGTCCGTATCTGCTTTATAAACATATGAATATTATGCTTTATTTGGGCGGTACGAATTTTAGTGGGAGGGTTTGGAGATTGGTTTGGGGTGACCACATCATTTTAAGTCATCCTCTTGGTTAATTGAAGTCAACTTTCTATCTTTCATATCGACCTGTGGAAACATCAACCATAAAATAAACAAAAAAATACTCTAATTAGGAAATTATTACCAAAAAACAAACAATAAAAACCTTACCCAACATGACACTGCAAAGACGTGATAGAGCCAGTTCCTTCATAACACTGCTGCTTACATGTTAATTCACCAGGGGTTATCATCAGTGGGATTTAATTATCAAAACCTGCCTTGATAGCAACTTGATAAGGTTTCTTAATACAATTTTTCAAACCTGCCTCTGGAGAAATCAGCGGAATATTCTTATGATTTTTGCTTGTAATTATTGAAAATTCTGTCATGAAAGATAAAAAAGTAATAACTGATGTAGGCCTGTGTATTTCAACAAAGGAAGGAAAAGAGAAGAAAGGGGAAAAAAGCAAACAGCCTATGTCGCCATTCAAGTATGTATTTCCAAAGTGCACTTGAATGCACCATGATGTCTCTGAGCGTTTTTGATCAAATGCAAGCAATGCTAAAGGAATCAAACAAGAAAAAAGAAAACAATGGTACTTAGATTCTAACCCTAACCCTTAGTAACCCTAAATTCAACTACTGGTCAAACCAAAATCAAACCAATCAGATTGTGGTGCATATGAAGTGGTTTGCGTCAACATAGTTAATTGTTGTTTTATCCTAACAGACATTATACATCGTTCCATTGTAACACTGTCAGTTTCTGCACATGTCTTTCCATTCCTGTAAAATCCACAGTGATATCATCAGTGTAAAAGTCAGCAATAAACCACATCCACCGGTGTAATGTTATGACTTGATATTTCTGATCCACCCAGAGCCGTATCAGCCCTGTGAGCAAACCGAGAGCTCTCCGATCACACTGCTTCAATTCAAAATTGTCTGAAATATCAACACTTTAGTTGCAGTGGAAAATTATCTTTGAACCGTATCACTCCTGGAATAGATGTTTCCTGCCCTTCCGTTTGCGGCAGAAATCTACTCCGTCTTATTCCCCTCATCCCGCAGATTAGTCACAGCAGGTGCTCATTTTTTTTTACTAACGTTGGGGAATAAAGAACAGGCCTCCCAGATCTGATGAATCAAAGAGCTGCTTCGTTTTCTGATCCTCGGGAAACGCCGGCTGATGCCCGGCGTACACAGGCCTCGTATGCATGAGTGGCTACGGGAGGATGTGCACATGCATGCATAATGTCCGTCTACGGCATTGTGGCAGCCAGGAGATTAGCTTCGGCACCGGCTTGTGCACATGTGATTGTACTTTATTCCCCGTGTGTGCACGCTGTTGCTCTTTCTTGGGTGTGAATGAACTCGGCAAGAAAAGCAGCAACTCACGCAGGGCTGGGACAAGGCTGAGGTGTGCGTGATCAAAGTTCGAAAAAGGAAGCAGGGTTGTTAGATGTGTGATGTTGCTGCATGTTTTTTTCTCTTTTTTTTTGTTCAACGGCTCATTGTCAGCTCTTTGTACTCATCAGGGAAGGTTGTACGAGTCTTTGAGGAATCTTTGCTCAAAAACGCGGATGATCACAGCGGCAAAGTAGTTCTCCTCCACCTTTACAACCTTCCGGGTGTCTTTGAGTGTCGGTCAAAAGAAAAGTTGCTTAACACCGGTATACATAAACATGAGCTGAACTATGCTTTGACGTATCTGCCCTCTCTTTATTCTCACTTTCCGCGCTTTGGCAGGACCGGTTTCATGCTAATCATGGGCACCTGTTGAGAGGTGGCGCCCCTGCCACTCCCAATCCTTCTGCAGATGTCAACCACCCGCCGACTCTGTCCCAGGATAAATGTCGAGCAGAAGGATGGCTTGGGGGACAATGAGCCCTCTCTGCATAACTTAGCAGGATAAAGGTGAAGTTTGAGCTTTTCCTGTTTGTTCCTGCGAAGAAGTCGCTCACGTCGTTCAAGGCTACAGCAGCTCTAAAGGCTGCGAATGTTCGCATCGTCTTGTTCTATTTTTCCGACATTCTAAATACAAATAACTGCTTCTAATAAAGTCGAGTTTCGCAGTCAAGGAAAAGAAAAATTACATTTGAGAGTCAAATCTGGTTGTTACCATCATTAAAATCTGTTTACTCTCCGCAAACCTCCAGCCTTTGGATTCTGCTCCAAATACAGATCGAGTTTTTTTTTAATTTCTCCTCGAAATAATGAGACAGGCTGCTAATGCAGTCCAGATGATGCACTTTGTTGTCTGTTTTTTGGTGTCGGGATCATTGGGGAAATGATTCTCTCCGTCTCCCGGATCACTAGAATGACCCATCTGTCATTTTGCATGCTCCCGCGTCTTATATAATTAGGGAGAAATTGCCAAGAAATCGGGATGTGCATGCTTCCTCGACGGATAATCAAAAGTCTTTTGAAATGTAATGAGGAAGAAAAATTGATTGTGAGCACACAACTTAGGATCTAGGGGTGTTTATTCAACAAGTTCTCATATGTAGGACAAAATACATTGTCAGTGCATTGCAAATTGACCATTGGTGTATGTATAGTTCGGTGTCGACCTGATTGAACACAACTCCACACATTCAATCCGGACTGCGCTAAAAGAACCCCACACTATCTTGTTAGACCGACTGAACAAAAACCAAAGCTGTCAAGTGCAGACCTTGTTTATCGGTGGAATAAAATCCAATAAGATTGGACAGAAGGAAGAAGAAAAAAGGTGTGTAATGAAATTGTTATGTCTTGGTCTGCAGTTAAAGGTTTTCTTTTTTTTTTTTTGTTATTGATGCTATCATTGTTCTTTGATAATTGTTCCTCTGTGCTCACTTCTCAGCTTTTGCGAGTTTGGCCTTGCACCATTGAGTCGACCTTGTTGTGTTTTTAAACTCTGGCCTTGTCTGGGTGATTGTGGATACCCGTTAGCATTGTCGGACTGCCAAGGGCTGTCTTTTCCCAGAAAATTAAGTGAAAGTTGGAATTACAACAAAAAGGAAGTGTACCTGCCGTTGCGCAACCAATACAAGAAGAGGAATTGTTTTACCTGGTTGCTATCCTTAGGCAGTGGTGGAACAACTGGGATAACGGTCGGAACTTCACACTGCAAAAGATAAAGAGCTCCACCGATAGAAAACGCAAAGGAGGTGAAGGGGGAGAGTGATAGAAACCGAGGTTAAACAGAAGCGAAGGGACGGCTTTCACTCAATGGAGAGCATTCACTCTATGGAGAGCTCTGGTGTTGTGTCAAAGTCTGTTCCCCTGCTGATATGTTTCCCCTTACCACAGGGACATGACACAGTTCAAAACCAGCATTCTTTCTACTAGAACAGCAAATAACAATCTTAGTTGTACAAGTGGGTGTTTAATCCTGTCTTTTCATACCACCGATATCTGGGTTTCCTGGTCAAATTGGGAATCAAACAGTTGTTTTTATGCTTTGGACACCAGCCAGGCTGCCAGCGGTAGCCAGCTTTGCAGCAGAGGTGCCAACATAGGAGGTTGAGAAGTTGATAAGTTGTCTATTTCTGCTTTAAAGACCCACTTACTGTATATGTTCCCAGGATCAAGAATGAATTCCAATGCAGGAATATACAGAAAATGAAGAATGTGGAAAGTTAATAAGAAAGGTAAGCAGAAGAAATATTTTATGAAGACTAACGTAGCACAGGTATATATGTCAGAAAGAAAGAGTTGAAGAGAGAGGACGAGGAAGCAGGAGAACAACAGGGAGATTAAGAGCAGAAATAAAAGAGGAGAATGACAAGAATTGAAGGAGATGAAGAAAAATATGGAGGGGGAGGAGAAGAGTCAGGGGAATGAAAAAGATATCATTTCCAAAATAAGGAAATGGTTATTAAAGTTAATCACAGTGGAATGAACGATAAAAACTATCAATAAACCATGATGTACACAGGGTGATATGTACAGTGACAATTTATAGGCACTATATAGTAATTTCCTCCGGGCTCTTTCTGTAATAATGCCTATTGCAAGCTTGTAAATTCAGTAAAATCATAAAATATATTGTGTTTGCCAATGCATGAAGGATGGATTGGACTAGAGGAAGTTGTCACTATCTTCCACACAAATGGGCCTGCCAAGATATGATGGAGACATTAATAGATTTGCTGTTTCCTGAACGCCAATGAATTATTGAATTCAAGTGTTTTTCTTTCTTTCAATCCAGTTTATGATACATTTCAAAAGTCGTCGACCACTATAATGATCCATCATTCATCACGGCGCGCCAAAGTCAATGTGTACTCTTTGTGATTATCAATGTAAAACCAGATTCTTTGTTTCCGCGATAAGGCAACACGCTGCCGAGGTTAGATAAATCTGTTTTTTTAACAAATGAAGCACGCTGTTTTCTGCAGCCCCGTTCTGCAGCCTCATCTCATCATTTTTTGCCTGAGATGGCATCCCGCTGTTTACCATTTCTGCCCATTATTTACAAGTCAGTGTTTGGACAATAAATTGTGCCTCTCTCGCCGCTCCCACTGACCTCCACGCAAGATGAAAGAACCTTCAAGATTCTTCAGTTTGTGTCTGCGTGGGCAATCTGTCACACAGATACTTTTGTCATCATTACTGTTCAGCGGGATCACATCGGTCAGGAGCGGGGGAACCCACACTTTTCACTGATCTGTCTGGGACCGGCGGCGCGAGTCCGTCTCAATCAATGCGTGGACATGTACCCTGTGAGAGCCTGATCATAACCAGAGTAAGGCACTAATCTGATTAATGCGCCCAGAGTTTCTAATCAAATTTCTGTTTAAATTCCCGGGGAAAGAACAAAGCTGGTACCAATTAGAGGGTAAAATAAAGAGGCAGTTCCGAGGCAGTCGTTTAAGTTTACTTGAGCAGTTTTTCCAGAGGAATGTCCTTGAAAATGTATTTCAATTAAACGCATGTACATACCCCTTCGCTAATTATTCATTATTGGAAACTTTCCTTCTACATGTAATTATAAAATTGCCTTTTGACAAATTGGATAAATTGGAACTGTACCAATTGAACAATGTCTCCATTTTTTCCTGTCACAAATGCCAAATGTGTTACTTTGCATGAAATTATGCAAGACTATGGCACCCTTAACATTATGTACTAACTTTAAGAAATCTATCAATGTGTAACAGAGACTGTGAATATTTATCAATTTTATAGTGAAATATGAACTCATTTCTTGGACTATATTCAAGTGCTTCATATCTCTTAACATCTGTACAATCTGAGAATATTAATTGGCAGTACTTTGACAATATTAGTCAGAGATAAGACAGTTCTTTTTAATCAAATTTTACTAAATAAAGACAAAATATTTTAATCCAAAACAATTCAGGGGGTAGAAACAAACAAAAAAACATTTCTTCCAGGCACTTTGTAAGAAAAGTTTATTTTTGAGTCTGATTCACAACTCGTCAAATAAGTATGCTTTGGGATTGTAGGTCAGGCCGGTTGCCATCCTAAAGCGTCCATAAAGTGGTATTGTTTTGGTGCATAAACCTAACCAAGTAGCTTTAGTGCCTAAACTTAACCAAGAAGTTTAGTGCCCTAACCTATCTAAGTAGTTTTGGTGCCTAAACCTAACCAAATAGCTTTGTTGCCTAAACTTAATCAAGCCCAGAAAGCAAAACTGTTCTGGCCCGGATCTGGCCCACACCATTTACATTTAATGGCCTGCTGCAGGTGCCTCAACCTAACCAATCTTGGGACTGTTTTACAATGTAAATAGCAGTCCAGAAGTCATAATTCATCATGATATGTAAAATGTTTGCAAGCAAGCTTTATTTTAACCCTTTAGGCGCCAGAGGTTTTTTCCAAAAACGTTCGATTTTGACATCTTAA
This sequence comes from Lagodon rhomboides, assembly GCA_039737535.1. Taxonomy (NCBI): domain Eukaryota; kingdom Metazoa; phylum Chordata; class Actinopteri; order Spariformes; family Sparidae; genus Lagodon; species Lagodon rhomboides. The sequence continues at coordinate 7,359,530 of CM077807.1, forward strand.
TTTCAAAAGGCTATATCTTAAAAGTGATAAGAGATAGAGACTTTCTGTAAATTAGAGAAATATTAAGGATGACCCAAAGTTTATGTAGGGATTAAATTTTCCCATCTAATTTGCATATTATGACGTCATATGGTGGCGGCCATCTTGGATTATAGAATTTTCATGAAAAGTCACAAGTTTGAATGATAAAATGCAGCACTTCTTTCCCCCAAAATGTCCCTCACCTTCTGTATGCTATATTGCACAATACTAAATGCTCAGGTAAATGGTAAGTAGTAAACAAACTGTGTAAATCATTACTAATAAATGGCAGAAACAAACCGAATGCATGTAGCGGTAGGCTGGCCTTTTGCTGTAGAGATTTTCCATTTACTACATACAGTAGGCACTCTGATTCCATGTATGGGGCACATACATATTATTCATATGATTCATATGACACAAAACACAAGTAGACAAGACCTGTTTAGTTCAAAAGCTCACTCTTTCCCCCAGATATCCAATTGGCTGATCAAAGGGCATGATCCAACTTTGGTACTCCTCCTCATTGGCCAAGTAGTATTCAAAGCCGGCATTCCCATCATTTAGCGATAGACTATGCATCATAGCTCCCCTGCCCTGAGTCACACCACCACTGCTCCTGCTGCGAGCAGCACGGCCAGATCTGCCTCGCTCTCCCCTGCCCCGTGTCACACCGCCACTGCTCCGGCCAGATCTGCCTCGCTCTCCCCTGCCCCATCGCCACTGGTCCGGCCAGATCTGCCTCGCTCTCCCCTGCCCCATCGCCACTGGTCCGGCCAGATCTGCCTCGCTCTCCCCTGCCCCATCGCCACTGCTCCGGTCACGGGCAGCGTGGCCAGATCTGGCGCGCGCGCGCCGAGTGGAGCGAATTTACGCAGCTCGGGCCCGGCTCACTCTCATTCTCCACCCTGCCTCTACGTTGCCCCCTAACTCTCCTATGAACACTTCGGCCTCGTCTAACATACCCAGTGGCATTAGACAAAGGCTCCACCACGTTACTGTCGCCGCGATTGCGGAGAGGCACGGGGTCAGAAGACAAAGAAGCTAGCGCCACATTGCTAGCGCGGTAAAAGACTGGGTCCCCACATAACCTCCAGCCTCGTTCCCCACACCACTAACATGCCTGCTAGCTTCCCGGTGACCACTCTAACCCGGTGAAACATTGGGCAAATGATTCAACGTTTGTGCTTGGTGTAGGGCTAAACTCTCACTTTGTCCAGCTGCGCCATTGCTCGGCAGGGACGCATCTGAAGCGTCGTCACTAAACGGATCACCGTCATCTTCTGAAGGCAGATATTCCCCTTCAGAATAAGGGTCAGCGAGTAGACCAAACACTTCACTGCGGGCAAACTTTTTTGATGCCATTAGACGATAATCCTAATGCAAATACTCGCTCACGTTGACAATAGCGCTCTGATAAAATGGCTCACGCGCACACTAGCTCCGCTGTTGTTCGCGCTGATTCAATGCGCTCTTGCTCGAAGGTTTTGTATAGAAGCATGACGTTTTTCTGAGTCAGGGATGAAGAATAACATGTCTGCCAACTAGTGGAGGGGAGGTCGAACGAAATTTGACACCCTATTTGACAAAATCGGCCGTTTTATTCAGTGCCGCATCTTGTCGAGTAAACTCGACCGTGGCGCTGAGAGGGTTAATAGTCTAATCAGACATTGCATAATATGTTTAATTGCAAACTTGACCCTGCAGGCCTTCACATCCGAGACTACTGCTGAAGGGGTAAGTGATGCCTCACAATTTGAGGCTTAAGGCCACATACCAAGCTGCTATACCTGATGAGTTGGGTGTGAGAACATGTTGATATTTATGAGCAGGAGTCTGAACCTAAGCTAAAGGGCTCTGTCACCACCCACTGAGCAAAACACAGTGATGGCATTACCAGTGTACAGGGTGATGCTATAAAAAAACAATAGCCTTACCCTTCCGCTGCAAAAAGAATTAACACTCTTGCTAATGTGGTTTTTGTTTTTGATTGATTTAAACAGGATTATGCTCAAAACAATCTCTCGCGGCCAGTGCGGGGCAACCCACAGGAGGTCCTTTTAATAGGATTAATTACAGAGTGTCTTCGGGGTCCAAAGAGACATGAGAGGTTCATATTTCAAGATCAAATAAATCATCTTCAAGACAATTTTAGCCAACAAGCCATTTTCAACTGCAGTGCATGATATGGTATTAAATAGCAATTACAAGCAATTAACTACAGAAGAAAAAATATCTCCCTGATTTGACATTTAATTTGATTTTTTTTATGCAGTCTGAAATCATGTTCCTTTTTATTTGTTTTCGAAGCAATCACTAGTGAGCGAGACATACATCCTACTGACACAGTTTTTATTTGACAAATTAAGCTACATAGCAGTTCCCGGGAACATCTGCGTCAATCTCGTCCCTGCTTTCAACGCTGTTGCTGCAATTTTCCTGTCACCATTTTGGCTCTGGCACAAGGTGATGACATCAGATGTGGGATTTGATTCAGGGAAACCTGGCTAAACTCATGCTGGATACCTCCTTACACAGCAGAATATGTACATGTAGTACAAATGACATTGGCATCAAACAGCGCAGCGCACAAACAGGAACACTGTGACCATGCACCGTGAAGTAGACAATGATTAATGGAAAAATTAAGTTAAACCTTTGCCTACACAAGGACTTGTACCCGGGGCTCCTGCCCTACAAAATGAGCTAAAGCTTTCCAGTTTGGCTAATAGTTGGCCCAACAGACCAGCCATGCAATACGTGTAACCCTTCAGGGACTAAATATATATAAAGAAAAGATCATATGTGAGTGTACCAAATCTGTGTTAGACTTTCAATATCTTACAACTGCCCTCCACCCAGACAGAACCTTATAATTTGGTGTTAAGATGGATGTCTTATGATAGAGGCTCTAAGGGTGACTGACTAAAGAAGCTTTTCTTCCACAAGACAATGACATCCCCTCAATCGTTGGAGCTCTTGAAGCTTTTTTGTGTAATGAAAGTGCCGAGTGCAAGGGCATGAAAAAACTTTACTTTTCTGTGATGCGTCATTGAATTTTAGGGTTTTCCAGGTCAGAAGACTCTGTTTTGGACATAGATCTTATTTATTGTGGCTTTGAGCTTCGGATTCAAAGCAGATGGAATTTGAACTGTCTTACATCGCTGGCATGAGATCTGATAGTCAAACAGTACATGTGGGAGGAACATTACATTCTTGCAGGCGGAGTATCGCATCTATGTGACCTTTGATGCATTCTTATACAGAGCGATTTTTAATTTATTATAAAGTATTTATTGTTGGGTCAGGTTCTATCCAGATCCATGCTGTATACTCAGTGTTGGAGAATGTCTGTTCACGCACATTTGATGGGAAGATAAAAAAAAATAAAGCCAACATTCAACAGTTGCTCAGACCAAGGGCAAGTCTGAATTGCCTCCTTCAAAGTCAATATTTCAAGACCGAATGCATCATAAAAGGGTGACGAGACAAAGGCTCCTCCGGTGGGGCCATAAAGACACTTCTTTTGGCTACATTTGGACCACACGGCTGGAATGGTCTTTGCTGTCTTTAGTGCCCCCAAACCAGTTGTGAAACTTGTCATATGAGGCCTACAAGCCTTAAGTAAGTCAGTTTATTAGAACATCCTAAAGGCAAACTGTGCTCCACCATTAAAATAAGGCAACACACATAAAATACACACAAGAGAGCAAAATCACTATAAAAAAGAATATATGAATAATGGCACAAAGGCAAGTCTAAACAACTGGGTCTTGAGCTCCTTCTAAAAAAAAGGGGGTGCATAATGTCGAAAGATCTTAAGTCCAAGGGAGTTCCAGAGTTTCAACTCCAAAAGCACAGTCTGCTTAAGTTTAAAGTTAGGAATAAAAAAAACAAACAGCAAACCCTGTTCAGAGTATCTTAGGTACCTGCTGGTAGGCAGGTGTGTGACAATGCAGAGGTCTACAACTGATCCTAAGAATCTTGAATGGTATTCTGAATTTGATTGGGGGGTAGTGGGGAGAAAATGAGATAGGTGTTACATGAGACCTCGTTGATGACCCGGTCAAAGGTGTTCTGGACAGCTTGTCAATTATCCACAACTGTTTTTGTGGGACAGAAAGGTCCAGAGGGAATTATGATAGTCGAGATGATTTCATCGTCATTCCCATCTAACGTATTTACAGAATGGGACTTAGTTCAGACTGATTTCCAGCTGGATTAGCGAGAAAGAATCAAACTCACACATCATACAATGTTCAACATGGTGAAACTGATACTCTGCATTTAACCTATCCTGATGAAGCAGTGGGCATTGTACTTGCCCGTGACCACTTCAGATCTTAGCCAGTACTTTGAACAAAGGCAGTGATTGGATAATTAGCCTAATGTCCCTGTTTTGATTGTTTAGGAAAACTTACAAGGATAACATGCATAACTGGCTTTGGCGCGATGTTGAAGCAACAGTGGTCAGAGGACTAGTCATGTTTGGATGCTAATGTAGACAGGCGAATCCAGGAGCAACACTTGATGTAATCTGCCATAGTTGTTCCGATAATGCTGGGAAATTGGGGATGTATACAGTGACTGAACAATGTAACTCTATGATGGCTTTCATGCCCGTGGGAAAGCAAACCGGTTCTTCAAAGGTTTGTAGGTTGAACGGACTCTGATCTAGCACTAGCACCAGCCCAGAATCCACGTTTGCGGAGCCCAGGTTCACTTCGGATGTAAGAGAATAAGTGTCCAGAAACATCTTTTTCATCAAGAAGAGCCACGTCTTCTGGAGCCGTCATTGTTGTACTCTCACTGGTCGTCACTAATAAACCACATCCGTCGCTGCCAGTAGTTCCTCTGAGGACGCTGATTGGTTTGAACCGCTGTGGCTCATTATCATGTTGAATCTAGCTGCTATGCAAGGTCAGCATCATCAGGCCTCGAGATGTTATATGAGACTCTGAGAAGGGCTGTTTCTAGTGAGTGCAACCAGAGTGGTTATTGTGAAGAATATTGTTTTGGGACAAAGAAAGGTCGAGATTTGCTTTTCTTAGAAGTGCTTGAACAACAGCCTTTATTTGAAATTAGCAGGAACATAAGATATCAGAGAAAGTGGATTATGGAGTGCACACAAGGACCAGTAGAGCCAATTACAATTTTAAACAGATGTAGGTAAAATGTCAAGGGAGATAGAAGAAGTTTTCATTCCGAACAGTCTTCTGAAGTCTTCAAAAGCCAAGTCGTTCAAAGGAAAAAGCCCTAATGTGGGACGTAACTAAAGTAGACCAAGACTAAGATGTTTGATCAGAATCAAGCGCTGCAGCCCCAGATATAATTATACAACAGAAGATTGGGGGCATCAGTTACTCATGCAGACAAAATAACTCATGCAGCCTAAAAAAAAAAAAAGAGATGACAGAGGTGGCCGGTTCAGTTTCCCCAAACGGCCCGGAAAATCTGAACAGGAAAGTTAATGAGAAACACGCTCTCAACAATTCCCATTGAGATGCCCTTGAGCAAGACAATTAATCCCCATCAGCTCCAGAGGAATTCCTGCGAGGCTAATGTTGGAAGACTGCGGTCGTGCCGGGCAGCTCCCAGGTGTGAATGTGTGTAAGTGTATAAAAGTGAAGCAAAACAAAAAAGAAAAAAAAAAAAAAAACGGGCGAGCTCGGTGAACCTTCCCGGGATAAGTGAAGGTTAGAAAAATCTATTTAAGGTTTTTGACGAGGCAGTGAGCGGAACCAAAGTTGGTGGGGGTAGGTCAGAGTTTGCCGACAGAAAAGTCCACACAGCCGGTTCTATCATTTGAGTTTTTTTCTATAAAGTTAGTTTCACATCCACAAAAGGTTTCATTTCAAACCAACATCAAGGTATGTCAGAAGCCACTTGATTGTTTCAAGATGAGGATTTGGATAGATGGCACTTTAAAGTTAAACTCACTTAGTTTCTGTCTTTGTGGCGTTACGTTCAACTTTTACAAGGTCAATTACATCCAGGCGCTTTCACCATCATCCGTTCACTCAAAGAGTAGAGGCAAAAAGAAAAAGGCTTCTCAGAATGACACAAGTTGTGATTTGGAGTGACAAGGGAGTGGATCCGAGAAGCCAGAGGGCAAATAGATGACACATGCAACACGGAACATACGTGTCAGACGCAATCTGTCTCAACTTCTTGTTTCCTATAAAGATTGTTTGTGGAATCTCAGAGGGGTAGTGACTCAAAAAGGATGGAAAACGTGTGTGAGTGCCTCGATCTTTGAAATATGGCTTTGTCGCTCTGTTGAGATGGGTAAACTAATTAGAGCAAAGAACCAACAGAAGTATTAAACAGTAATTTATAACTGTGGGTGAAATGCCGGGGCATGAAGATAGTTTCAAGGTACTGGGTATTGATCAGAAACCCTATCAACCTGTATTATGGTCATTTTGTGCAATGAGCCATTAAAATCAGACTTATCATCGCTTTCATGGAAAATGGTCCATAACCCCTCAATGAAAAAAAATTCTGTCAGTGTTTAACTCGATTCCTCCATCAATTTAGAATTATTTATCAAGCAAATGGATGCCACACATCACCGCCATCAGAGCTTGACGATTGAATTGCCATTTCTCTCCGTCGTTTATATGCTTTTTGTTGCTGAGTGGAAGGCTTATTGACTTGCATAAAGGGTTGTAGGTTTAGCGAGTGGGTAGTTACCTTCCTAAATAGTCCATATATAAATAGAATTAGAGGAAAATGAATGAAAGAGGGAGGTTTGGACTGGTCAATACAATAGGCTGATCAAGAAAACACCCAAGATTATTAAATACTTTGAAATCTAAAGGCCATGGTCTTACACAATACAGTGTAAGAGCAGTCTGTGTAATTTAAAGGATTTGTGTACATGGGCAGGAATTTTAAACTGTTTTTGTGACTCTCAGCTTGACTATCTTTTGTGTCTGCGCCATGCTTCTTTGAATGAAACACTATCTGGATGAACTTTGCTAGTGCATGGGGCAAGAAGGTGGCCGGGATGTATAATGGGCGTACAAAGTCCAGGACTGGCACATCAGAATCCAGGGCTCACATGGTTAGGTTTTGGCAACAAAAGCACAAGATTCACTTCGGGATGATTTGGGATTGTAGATCAGGCCCATTGCCATCCTAAAGCATCAGGATTGGACGAGTTGGGAATGAGATTCAAAAATCAACATTCTTACAATGTGGACTTTTAAATTATTGTTAAGTGTCACAAAAATAACCTAGAAATTCATGTACAGGAATCCTTTTGACTAGATTTTGTTGGTTCTTGACAAATTACTGTGATACTGGCAGGGTTACTGCAGGTCCTTTAAAAGTCTTAAAATTAAATTCTATTAAAAATAAATATTTTTTTAGTCATTTTAAGTCACACATATCTTAAATTTGAATTAATGATGTCTTAACTGATACAAACATTTGATCTAATTCAGTTTATCCATCGTTTTGTCAAAATGAGTCGAGCTCTTCTGTGTGAAAGTCCACATTTTTTAGGTCAGAAATCTTTGATCCTACCACTGAACCAATTACAGAATAAAATCTTTTAACTTCATACTTGTACTTGTACCTGTCGCAACCTCATTCAAGCCCTTTGATAATTTTGTTGGTAGGCTCATTAGCCCATTCGTTAGTTATGTCTGCTGCACAAAAGTACTCTTATTTTATAAAAAAGTTTTTAAAAAGTTTCAGCAAAGGAATTGAAGAGAAAGTCCAAAGTCCCAAATTTAAAGTTGAGACATAGAAAATGTAATCGTCTGGCGCTGCTCTCTTTTTTAATTAGTTGAATTGGCCCGATGCTCAAAAAACACAAGTTTTCTCACCACTATTGCTGCGCCACACTTTCTGAAACACACTTTAGCTCTTGTCTCTTTTAGGCTCCGCCTCCTGAATACCCAGTCTGCTCTGATTTGCCAGCTCACACACGCCTGAGCCAGCTCTGCTAACAACAACAGAGCAGCTGTGCTAAATGTGTGACACGGTCAGGTAGTGTGATGTCACTAAGTCACGGCATAACAAAAAAAAAGGCGGGACTAATGACGAGGCTTTCAGGAGTAGTGTTTTTTGTGGGAGAGAGGAGCTTCAGGCTTTTTTTAACTTCCAAGACATTTTCCGTGCACAAGAACACAAGGAAAGGAAAAAAAAAAGAAAGTTTGACTTCACAGTGCCAAACTTACCCCACGGAGCATGTAGCTCTTTCACATTTTACTGTCATTAAAACCAGGCAATGTTCCTGACTGCTCAGTAATTGACAAAAACACTCCTCCACAGGATGTGCAAGCTAATTGTCCTAATAAGGAAAACCGGGTTTTTGTTGTCCCTGGGCCGCCACGGGGAACTTTCCACTTAGTCCTCATGACTGCGAGCAAGCGCCATCAATTTTAGCTTTCCCTCAAAATAAGAATTGATGTATAGCTGATCGCCGTCGGTAGATGCGTGCTCGATGGCCGGCCGGCGTGGTGCGCGGTAATGATTTTGTGGACTCATGCAAACACGGCATCGGGTAAGGACCATTGCCTCCAACCCCTCAACCCAACTAAATACCAAGTACTCTTCATCGCTCTCGTCTCTCCCTCTCCCCCCTCCGTGTTATTGCAGTCACAGAATGAAAAATAATCAAAGCCTGGAAACCATTCAGGAATTTGCTGGCAAAGAGAAAAACACTAGATATGTATTTCTCCCCTTTTCAGCGTCTCTCTCTCTCCCCGTTCTCCCCCCCAGCAGTAAGAGTAAAATTATAAATCATCTCCCCGCAGACAAAATTTCATGCTCGATGGGTGAACAACTCCAGCATCTGGTGGGGTCCTGTGATGAGGTGCCTTCCAAGTTTCCCCCCTCTCCCAGCTCCCCCTGGGCTGATCCAGAGCACTGCCAGCATCCTGCCAAACGTTACACACATGCAGCCGAAGTGATAAGACAAAAAAAAAGGCAGATTAATATTTAGCAGGGGCGCGCGCGCCGCGTTCAGCCCGTTTCCGCCGCTCGGAAAACGGCGGGCGCGCGTATGCGCGAAATCTCCGCGGCGGATTCATGTCACATCACAAGGTGTGTGCACACCTGAAGGAGATTCTCCGCGGTGAGTGCACATGGGACCGCGGAGTGTGTCCAAACATAGCTTGTATCTCTTAACGGCGAGCCCGGAGCCAGCGGTCGGGCCCCTCGGGGCTAACGCGCGTGGTATCAGTGATCCGGCAGAAACTTTGCAGAGGAAGGAGATTAGCTCGTTTTGAAAAAATCCAGGCGACGAGGAAAACATTTATGTCTTAAACATCGCATTCATGCAGCCAAATAAATGCAAAAGAAGCCGAGCAAATAGTCCTTTGTGGCATCTTAACCTGCCTGATGGGACTCGTGCTGTCAGGACAAATTTTCGATTTCTTTCCTCTGTCTTTTTTTTTTTTTTCTTTATCACCAAATTGATTTTCATCTACTGCCTGTGGTTCTGATTTAAAAATCTTTGTTCAAGGACAGTGTTCACAAAGGATTTATTTTGTGTGCATGATGAGAATAATTTATAGCTGATGAATGGGAACAGATTGGGCAGTCCGGCGAGTGAAAAAAACTCTCCGTGGGTGTTTCGCATGATGATTTTGGTAGAAATTTGTGCCTACCTTTAGGGCGAACAGTGAAACAAACCAGTACTGACTCCAGCATTATTTGGAGGGTTAAATGATAATAAAACAACAGGTTGTTGCAGCAACAGGAGATAGCTTTACAGATTTCTTTGCCAATATTTTGCTCAAACATGGCTCAGGTTGTGGGTTTTTTTTGTTGTTTAGTTTGGGCTGGAAATTGTCAATAGTTCAGTTATTGTTTATTTATTTATTTATTTTCGTTTCAGTTGGATTATTTGACAATTTCAGGGGGATGAGCTAAGTTTGCGTGGCTTGCCCGGTTGTTTATGTCTTGTTTTTAATCAGAAGAGAAAGATCTTCAGATCTTCGTTGTTTATTTGTGGTGCCTAAACAAAGTAAATAAACAAACCATCTTTGTTTTCATGACTGAATAAACAAACTGACCTGAAAGGACTTCAAAGGGTTTTACTTTGTTTACATGTGGCGGACCCTGCCACCTTGCTAGCTTCAAAAAGTGTTCTGGGGAGCTTATTTTCCTCTGAGAGCGGCTCGTTTATCCAATTACAAAAAAAAAAAAAAAAACAAAAACATTTTTGAGTTTGTATTATTCACATTCATATTGCAAATGTTAAAATTCTAATTTATGTTAGTGCCCCTTTAAGTACGAAGAGAGACGAATACAGATGATTGGTTTTTAACATGTAATTTGGTCTTGGTGTCCTTGAGCCATTGTCGCTCAGAGGCCATGACCTGGTCGCAAAATGGTCCGAACCAGCTTCCATGACGCAACTTTAGGCAACTAAGCGCCACATGTGTGCAAAGTCATTCCATCATAGGATATAATGACACCTTTCAATGCAATTCAAACAAGACAGTTAAAAAACAGTTATTAAAAACGCCCGAACATGTCTCTTTAAAAAGGTGCGGCTGCTTCCGAGGCTTATCGCCGTGTCACCTTCACGGCGACGATCATCTTCCGGAACAAACTCCTTATTTTAAAAAAAAAACAAACAAAGTTATTCGCCGTCGTGAAAGTGACTTTGCACGCGCTGAGAAAAAAATAATTAAAAAAACGCGCTCCCGACCTCACCTGTTTGAGCCGCCGCGGGTGTGATGGCAGACACCATTAAGCTCGGGGATTCTCGGCGCCGTCGAGAGAGGAGCTTGTTAAAGGACCATCACTCACCGGAAAAAAGTGCTGCAATGCAGGAGGAATAATTTGGCTGCGAGTGTAATTCCCAGACTGCAAAGACCAACATTTTGGATAAATTAGCTGCCTGAGCTTCAGTGCTTTTTTTTTTTTGTATGTTTGTAATGTGGGAACAGATGGCATATTTTACTGTTTTACCACCGGAGGAGCGTTGTTGATATCTAAATCTGAATAATTCTTTCAGACGGGGCTTTTTTTTTTTCCCTAAGTGGAAACAAAAAAAAAAGCAGTCAGACACAGAACTTTTATTTCTGTTGTTGTTTTTTTTTAAAAACTTTTGTTCGTCCCCTGTTGATCAGGAAATGAACGGAGATGAGAGAGAAAAAAAACAAAACCCATCCCGCTCCGTCCTCTCATTTCAGCCCGTCCCAGATGTCCGCGGATGAAGAGAGCAAACGCCGGCGACAAGGAAGTAAACGAGTCCGCCGATGTAGCAGCAACTTTTTGGCACCGACATATGCTTGCCTAACAGGGAAAAACAGCTTTCCGCAGGGGCGCGGGCATATGGCCGGCTCCTGCTTCTTCCGACAACAAGATGCCGTGTCACCTTGCTAGCCACCTGTAGCCTCCGACCGGCGGAGACAGAAGAGGAGGAAGGAGGAGGGGAGGATTTAAGGTGATGCACAGGCCGACATACATATTCGCCTCCGCTTCCATTATCCCAGAGGCCATATGCTTATCTTGTCGACCTTTGTGGTGTCCGACGGCATGTCACACACTCTGTCACCGCGGCCAGGCAAGCGTGAAGAGGAAACCGGAGGGGGGTCAAGAACACAAAAAGCTCTGGAAAAACATGGCCGCGGCCTGGAAGTCCCTCCGCCTCCTCCTCCTCCTCCTCCTCCTCCTCCTCAGCCGTCCCCTCTTTTTAATTTCTGTTCTGATGCCGCGCACGTCCCGACAAGCGACAGCGATTTGCATGATGTGATCGGCCTCCGCCTTCCTGCAGCTCCCTTTAGAAGTGTGCGCGCGCGTTCGCATGCGGCCGCCGCCGCCGCCGCTCGCAAAGCGTTAATGTGTGCGGGCCGACTGCCAGCTTAAGCTGCGAGAGGGGGAAGCGAGGCGGAGGGGAGGAGAGGGGAGTAAGGCTTTGAGCTGATGGATATCTCGCAGAGCAATCAGGGAACAATGCTCGCACATGTGACAGGCGGGGCGCGTCACTCGGCGCCCATGTTTCATTCCGCGTAGTTTAAGGCGAGGGCGAAAGAATCTGGGCCAGGTAGGTTTTTTCGTAGGGGGGGAGAGAGCAGACGCACAGCATCACACTTTCACACTTGACTCATCAAGTGAGGAGGGAGAGATGTAATCAGCGGCGAGGCTCCGCTGATGAACGTTCAAGGGCATTTTCTGCAGATATGAAGAAAAGGGGGAACATCCGCAAAAAAAAAAAGTTAGCAAGTCATTCCTTAAGTGTTCAGAGGGATGTCTAACCTCGTGTAGTTATTTTTCCCCGCTGCTGTAATTACTAAATTATGAAAGCAAGTGAGCTGAAACACTCTTTTCCTATTTCTCTTTTGGGCATGAAAAATGTAATCACAAGCAAGGCTGCATTTTTTTTTTTTCTTTTTTTTCTCTTCACACCCCCCACCACACCCCGTAAAAAAAAAAAAAAAAAAACACAGTCCGAGTCCCAGGAGGCGAGCCAATTTGCCTTCCGTGATACATGGGAGAGTGCGGGCCGCCGTTAATAGCGCTACACGTGTGCCATGACGGGGCGAGTGTGTCGGTCGGGCGCCGGGGTTTGCTTAATGAGAGCGGGGCCTTCGAAACAATCAGTCGAGCTCGGCGTTAATGGAACGGGAGAGGAAGACGCCGCGTGCCACCCTTGTTTTTTTTCACAAAACGCCGTCCTCGCGCGCCCCCTCCCCGCCACGTTCGTATTGATTAGCATGCACGCTGTGCCTCCGCCGGGGGACTATTTCTAAACAGAGAGTGACGTGACAGCCAGTCGGCGTAATTGCTTGCGCGGCGTTTATGATGATCCCTCGAGCTCCGGGGGCCCGTTTCTGGTTATTTCTTTAGACGCCGTACGGAATGATTATTTATTCTTCCTCGATCCGATTGTGTCTGTTTCCTGGGTGGATTCTATGGAAAGATGTAATTCCGCCGCCACGTCAAAGTCGACAGGGTGTAATGAGGGATTCCGGTCGCAGGCAGCCGGCTTCTCACGGAGCAGGGTGCACTCTGACTGGGACAAAGAGGGATGGAGGAAGAAGAAGAAGTAGAAGAAGAAGAGCGAGGAGGAGAGAGGGACAGAGAGAAAGTGGGACAGTTTCGCTGGCAGATAAAAAAAAGTACTTTGGAATGAGAGGGAGAGAGGAAAAAAAAAAAAAAGGGAGCACTGAGGGAGGCCTCGAGGGGGGGTGCTGCGAGGTCAAGGTTCCAGTCTGTGGCGTGAGGTGGCCGCCGGCACGTGGCCGCGGCACGTTGCAGGAGCAGAGCGAACGCGCCGGGGAAAAAAGAAGGGCTTCGGCGAGGGAGGGGAGGAGGAGAAAGTCGAGGAGGGAGGATGCAGAGGGAGAAGACTGGAGCTACTGTAAAAAAAGAGGAGAGCGGAGTCCCCCCCTGACTGGCACGCGGGGAGCCAATGGCGGGGGCCGGTCCGCTGGCATCGACGCCTCCCCCCTCCCCTCCTCCTCCCTCATCTTCTCCTTGTGGCTGGAGTCAAAGCGGAAAAGAAAAAAAAAAAAAAGGCAGAAAAGAGCAGACAGAGGGACCACATGGCGCGAGGACATACAGCGTTAGCGAGTAATTAAGAAGATATCACATACATAGTGTTCATTCTGCTAATTGATTCACTGACTTAATTGACTTGCAATGAATTTCTAATGGCGGCAGCTGTCATAGTTTTCAGTTTTTTTTTTAAATGAACTGGCGGAGCGGGCTTTATCTGGGAAGTCAGCACGGGAAAAAATACTTTCATGACTTCCATTATCGCGCCGCGACGGCAATGTAAAGCTAATCGTGTTCGCGGCGGCTGTCGCGCCGAGATACGACGTCTATTTTGCCGCACTTCTGTTTTGGCGTCGGAGCCAAACGCTACTGAGTGTTTGGCAGCGCTGCGGTGCCGTTCGCTGACCGACCGCCGTCTGTATTACGCGTCCAAGAATGCTAATTTTTGTTTCCAGCAGCGGGGTCGACGTCACGCTAATTTTAGCCTCATTGTTTTTAACCAGACGAAGCCCTTCAAGCACATTAGCCACGATCAAGTTCGAATAAGGAGCTGAATCTCCTTTAGTCAGCGCTCCGCCGTGACTTAACAAACCCCATGCAGACCATGAATAATATCAAACGATGGAACATATATAATATATATTTGTGGATGCCTCACAATAACAACCTGTTTTGCCATTTGAAGCAGCAGCAGACGCTTCAGTTAGCATTAGCTTTGATTAGCGATGGCTGCCACTACCCAAAAAACCCCATACCTGCCTTAACGTTTCCTTAAGTTTAAAACTACTTAAAGGGGCACTATGTATTTTTTGAGAAGGTATTTCAATATATATGGAGTTTTTGACTACTAGTAGCGCTAACGAACGGTTTAGGCAGTCCTTCCGCAAAGCTACACAATGCTCCTTTAAAGTCAACTTCCAAGTTTGTCTGGACATTTTCAATATAATATTTGTATTAGTCATTAATAGACTTCTCTATACATTTGTTTTTTTAGTTTTCTGTGGATGCCTTCCAAAACAACTGCCCCTATTGTGCCGACTCACCACTTTTAAAGGGAGGCAGCTAACTGAAGATGCAGGAGCGGTGATTAGCAGATCCGAACATACGTTCCCGCTGAATTAAAATGCATGTAGCCTATAATTTTAGAAAAATATGTCTCGTTTAACCAAAAAAAAGATAACGATTGCTAGAAATCAAGGCGACTGAAAATGGATATTTATTTGCAGTACGTTCGAAATAACTCATTAACAAATCATTAACTATCAAGTCGTTCCTGATTCATTCCTTAGTCGTTCCTGGTTCGTTCCTGATTCGTTCCTTAGTCGTTCCTGATTCGTTCCTTAGTCGTTCCTGATTCGTTCCTTAGTCGTTCCTGATTCATTCCTTAGTCGTTCCTGATTCATTCCTTAGTCGTTCCTGATTCATTCCTTAGTCGTTCCTCAGTAACTACTGAAATCTTTGTGTACCTTATTGTAAATTGTAACCTTTAATTGTCTACTGCATGTTTTAAGATAACATGTATAAGCATAAATACCACCTGTTAGTCGAATGACCTTCATTTGAAGCTGGGCTATGTAGGCATGGCTGCATTGTAGTGGTTACTACTTGAAAAATCAACCATCATGTGATATCACCCCGTGCAAAACACACAGCAGCAGGCACAGTGAGAATCCTCACTTATTTTATCTTATCCCTGCTCAGGGGAGCGTCGCAGGCGCTGCTGCTGCTGCTGCGCTGGAACCCTTATCCAGAGGGCAGAATGTCAAACAGGTGGTTTGAGTGGATGGGCGGGGATGGCAGCGCTCTACCTCGCCCTTTCCCCCCCCGCTATGGTGTTCGGCAGGTCTCAGGCGGAGGGCAGCTGGTAGCCAACTCCTCTCTAAGCCGTAGACGCACCGCCGTGCAGACGTGTGATGCCTCTGACAAATTGATGGGGAAAAAAAAAGGCTGCCCTCGTTGACACGGAGACTGTCGGGACTTTTAATTTCTTTTTAAGGTGCAGTCGTTCGCTTGCGAGGACGCTGCACGTCAAGGATTCTGCGCGCCGCGCAGACAGCTCTCAATAGAATAAAGAGACGTTGACGAACAAAGAGGATTCTGCACATGGTGAACCTCGTGCCCACTGAGTTACACAATTTTGCTTATTTGTTAAACTGTTTTTACTGTCTGGATGTGGATTTATAACTTAATGGTTGGAGACTTGTTTTCAACCTTCACTGAAAACACTGATTATCTTAACTGTGCTAATTTGTCGAAAAGAAAAACAGGAAAGACGTGGTTTTTAACAGCTAATATCTGCAATATGTTCTCGTCTTCTGCATGTTTTAGCAGTTCATTGCAAAAGACCACCATACACCAGCTTTGTTCACTGAGAAGTACCAGTCGCTGTTGTTATTGACTGTGTCCTGGTAGGGTTCAAGAATAAAAACGCCGCCGAGCAAGCATCAGGTTTGTTTAACGTGCAAAAACCATCATTGAATCCTTTTTTTCTTACCTCAGAAGACTTACTCTTGGGATTTTGTTCTCAAGTCTGAGGGCTTTGAAGCTATTTTTGACTTGCTCAACCTACTTTTGAAATGACATTCACATTTTTGCTCTCTTTTCCCTTTTTTTTTTTTCCGAGCCAGGAATAATCCCGCTTGACACAACCTTTGGTCCATTTCAGCAGGGTTTTAGGAAGCTCAGAATCGACGATGAATGGTTGTTGTGGCTCGCCGCGCCGCCTTAAGGAGTCTTGGAGATTCAGCACCTTATTTGATTTGTCTTTATCACTCAAAAGGACAGTTTTTTACAGGCTGATCATAGCTAATGTGCTTGAAGGGCCTCCTTAAATTAAAAACAGTGAAGCTAAAATTAGCGTGGCATCAGCCAATTGCTGAAAAAGTAAGCATTCTTTGGTGCACAGTAAAGACAGTGGTCAGTGTTGAGGATTAGAGGAAAAAGAGTGGAATAGAGAAGTCACATTTGGCTCCGACACCAAACTGAAAAGTGTGTAAAAATAAAGGTCGTCCATCTCAATGTAACAGCCACTGCAAACACAGCAGAGTCAATAATCATGCGCAGGCATCAATCTTTTGTGGATTTGTCTTGGTTAAGAAGGCAGCCTGCTTTTAGTGCAGAAATGGCGGACTCCGTCACCACCTAGAAAACCCCATGCCGGCCACAAATAACATTACGATGGGGTCTGATTTCACGGAATAAGCCTTTTTTGTGCTGCCTACTTACAAAAGACACATATTTTAAAATAGATACATGTGTATGCTTCAGCTGAAATGTACCTTTCCCATAGTTGATAATCATGGCTAACGCTAACTAAAGATCTAACTGCCGCCGCTTCCCTTTGAAAGTGTTCAAAGAGCCGAAACTCAACACGATTGCTCATGTAAGGTCATTTGCTGCATTTCTTTTTCATCAGCACATCAGTTTGAAATATTGCTGTGAATAAGGAAATTAAAACCTAAGCAAGGTAACCGACTTTACTGTGTTCTGCTGAGGTGTAGGTTTTCTACACGCTATTCACATGTGCAGCATGAAATCAGGGACACGGTTCCAGGTATGACTCACTGATTTCTTTGTTAAAACGCAGAACAGCTTTTATTCACCCTCATTCTAGGCAGGAAATTGAAGTTTAATACAAATCACTCAAAGCCCAATTCACAAAACAGTGTATTGTCGTCTGCAGCAGTTATAATAATCGGAGCTTTGTGGGGGGTCTCTGAAAGATGTTTAACATTTGGTTTAACCATCGGCCCTGACTCATCTGATCATAAGTGGACGGCTTCAAGCCAGTCACTTCACACCTGATCTTGAGACCACTTGAGATTACATCTCACTTACCCCAGCTCTATATGCAAATGCACACCAGCATCAGTGGAAGAAACAGATACTTTTATTACACAAAGAAAGAACTATCTTCATGTGTAACGTTTGTCGAATGAACAGGTGGGCCCAAGTAGATAAGAGCGTGTTGTCGTCAGCGTATCGCAAAGTTTTCACTGTTGCTCTCGACGCAACAAGTCTCAAAATTGAGTGTTTTTTCAAGGGAATCTGGTGACTTTCGCCACTGTCTTCTTTCTCCAAAGAAGTAGCCTCTATAATGGTAACTGTTTACTCGATTTGTAAAAATCTGACACATTTATCTGCTATATTCTTTCATAAATTTGGTGCAAATGGCGAACTCTATTCAAACAGCTGCTGGTAGGAAAGACGCATTTGAGATATGGAAGCAGACAGGACGCGTCTAAAACACGTGGGAAGAAAGCTCTCAATGTATCGTGTTTAATGGCAAATTTATAAGGATGCATAGATGATTTAAACATGAACTTAAGAAAAAAACAAAGATTTAGACGAAGATACAAGGAAACAATATCTGATCAGGGCACATCGGGGCTGTGCTTTCATGCTCATTAGAGTTGAACCTAATCATCTAGTTCATTGAGCCGGTAACGCACTCCTCTGATCAGACGTTTAGTGTGCATTTGGCCCCGTTTACGCACTGGATCGACGGAGTCAGCAGTATCAGCGCTATCTGCATCTTCCACCTGCTCCAGGCCGTTTGGGTCAGCTTCGGGTTGCCTGTTGGTGTTTTAAAAGCATTGTGCTTTTTTGATTGCTTAGTTTTGCTGACAATATGTTAAACCCACGTGAATCGGACTGTTATCGGGACGACTTTTACCAGCCAGGAGGACGGAAGCGAGCATCGAGGCGGCGACAAATTAACCCTCGCTCGAAAAAACCCTATATCTTCACGGGTGCATCCATTCCTTCCGTTGTCAAGCGCACGCATCAAAAAACAAAAAGACTGCCTTGAAACAGCGGCCTTGCTTACCTGCAATTTAATGTGTTACTATGGAGCCCAGTGTATATAATCACTCCTGCGTAATGAATGGGCATCAGCAACCCTCCGCTTGCAGACGTTCCCTCGGTTCGCACCTTCAGGAAGTGATGACAGCCCCTGTTGTGGCACTTGGTTCCTTTGCGGCAGCGTCGCCTCTTGATTACAACAAAGGGTTTAAAAAGAAAAAAAAGCCTCTGGCGAGGAAAAGAGAGTTGCACGACTACCTCAATAAAACATCTTTCCCTTTCTTTCATTGCCTTTTTTTTCTTCCCCAAGACAAGGTCAATTTGACCTGTTTGCCTTTCTTCGTAATTAAAACTCAAAGGAGACAATACCGCGTTGCTAGTGTAACATTATAACGTGGCCGACAGCCTATCATTAGGCGGGGAGTGAGTCAGCGCGACGCATTCTTCCTTTAAAGGATCAAAACCTTTCCTATTAATCAGACTAACTATTTCTGACTACAGCTGTGATTCCGGACCCAGAAAGTGCGACTGTGCGCGGTAATTATTATCCAAAGCTCCTCAGATCATATCATTAAAGATGCGCGCGTAACAAGGGCCACTCAGATTACATTATGCGCGGATGGGAAAGAAGTAGAATGTAGCCGCTGAGACGCGCTCCTCCGAGGTGTAATCATTGCCTTTGTGAGCATTTTCAATCAGATGTTTTGTAGTGGGTTTTTTTTTTTTCCCTTCTCCCTCCAATAATTCACCACGCAACATATGAAAATAAGTGTTGTTACTCTCTTTGTCCTTTACCATGCTAATTATGAGTGTTCCGTGTAATTACAGTAATCATTACAGTTTGTCAGTTTCTCCACAAACACACAAAGATGGATTATCTATACAACTCTAAAGCACGAGCGCATGTTTTCTTTTTTAAAAAAGCATGTTCAAAATCTACACGACAGGCGAGTTATTTTTAACTCCAGTAATGGAAACTGTCAGTCTGCTTTATTGGAGAAAAAAAAAGATGCATCTGCAGATCTATGATCTATGCGAGGCTCGCTCAAAAGATTGGCGTGCAGAGGGATGTACATGTGAAGCAAAGATACCGCATGAAGGGTTGAAATGGAGCTGCGGTTTTCATCAGAAATCACACTCATTCTCCAATGAATCAATGAAATCTGAACCCAATCTGATAGACATGATCGTTAGATTTACAGATAGACTTACATTTTCTGAGAACGTAATTATCTCCACTGTCCAAGCCTTGCATAAATCTAAAAAGAAACCCTTAATACATGCTCCTTATAACTTCAGAACTTGCCTGAGAGTACTCGAGTTTTTAACTTTTCTCCAATATCAAAGTAACCCAGTGATCGCTGGATGGACTTCTGCGGGCACAGTGCGTACAGGAACAGCTCACAGCTAATTCGGCACACTTTTAATGGTGCCAATTTCCAAACAAACACAGGCTTCAGATATACTGTAATTACCTCCTGTAACTATTGCCAATTATCTTTTAAGATCTGCTGGGAAAACCTTCCAAAAGAGAATGTTCCCTATAAAAATCAGGACTTGCCTGAGAATCCTCATATTTTTTAAGTTTTCTCCAATAACAAAGTCATCCAGTGATAGCAGTGTGTACCTCCATGGGCACATTACATACAGGAACGACTAAGAGCTAATTCGGCATCCTTTCGATGGAGGCATTTTCAAAACAAATACAGAAATAAGACATAATTATCTGTCCATGTCCATCATGAAAAAAACAGATAAATCTACTTTGAGAACCTTAAAAGAAAATGTTCCTTATGCCATCAGAACCTGGCTAAAAATAGTGACGTTTGTATCTTTTCTTCAATCCAGTGATAGCTGGTTGTACATCCACGGGCACATTGCGTACAGGAACTGCAAATAGCTAATTCGGCATACTCTCAGCGGTGCCAAATTTGGCTTATAATACAAACATCCCCATTGCGAATAAACAGGACATAAATCTGCTTTGAAATCTCTTTAAAAAGATGCCTCTGATAAAAGCAGAACTTGCCTGAAAATCCTTACATTTTTTGGTTTCTCTGATATTAAAGTAATACAGTTGTTGTAGCCATTTCTATGGAAGCGATTGTTCTGTTGTTATATTGTCGTTAAGAATAATTTCACATTGAGAAATTTAAGTTTGATTGTATTTTCAAGACCAGATAAATTCTGTGTTGCATATAAAACGAAAATTTTAATTGGCTGTTTGACTTAGAAACTTCGCGAAACAGTCAGAAGCCACTGGACCTTGGAGCAACAGTCTTTTGACTTACACTTAGTTAATCTGTAGAAAGTTAAGATCTTATTTTTTCTTTATTGTGTATGATTTACGTTCATCAGTAAACAGATAAACGAAGACTTTTGGATTCCAGACTTTTATTTTCTAACTTTGGTGTTGAGTGCAAAGAACTTTTAGGTCCTAAACTAGTGAGTCAGCGTTGCTGCACTCACAACAACAGTGATGGCTGACTGCACCTCCATGGGAATATCGCATACAGGAACTGCTCACAAATAACCCGGCATACTTGTAATGGTGCCAATTTTCCAAACATCCAGGCTTAATATGCAATTATCTCCAATGTCCATTGCGAATAAACCCCTTAGAAAAAGAGGCCTTTTTAAACTTCAGAACTTGCCTCAGAATCCTCACACTTTTAAGTTTTCTCCAATATCAAAATAATCCAGTGATGGCTGCGTGGACTTCCATGGGCGCATTGGATACAGGAACTGCTAACAGCTGATTCGGCATACTTTTAATGATTGACTTAACTTTTAATGGTGACAGTTCCCAAACACATGCAGGCCTAAAGAAACAGGTCTGGGGAGGACGAAGGGCATAATTGCACTTCCCAATGTCCGACTGATAGACCTGTGATCTATTCAACGCTGCTGCAAAGGTTGGAGACGCAGCAGGAGCTGAATTTTTCCATCGCTGATCAAAACTGACACCAGAATTAAATTTTTCACAAATAGGGCGAATTTCACATCTAGTTAGCCGGCTAGAACGTCCTGCTCTTCCCAAGGTCGCGTGACCGCGCGTTACATATTTCAGCAACACCCCATTATCATTTCGCCCGTCGCTAAAAGTAACCCTCGTGTGTTATCTGATTGAAATATTTCTCTGCTCGTATCACCTTCTTCCATCCCAAAATAAAAAAAAAGAAGCCCTAGAGAAACCTGCATTGCGTGATGTATTAAAGGTCTCCTCGGCTCCGTCTTTATGAAGGCATGGGAAAGTATTTTACCGAAATCCTTCATCAAAACTGCATTTCATATCCTCCAAACTTGTAGGGGGGGGGATTAAATGTCCTCATTTCTTTTCTGCTCTCGCAGTCATTGAAAGTCGATCTGGATAAAAGTGTCAGCCAAATGCCTAAATGTAATATTAATGTGTTCTTTTTCTCCTTTTCAAAAAAAGATTTAAAAAAAAAAATCTACAGACGAGCACTGCAGATCTAGTCCATCATCATAATTATTTAAGTACTATTCTTTTATTGGTAAATGAAGTTGGTTGAGATGACAAGCTAAGCAAATGATGATTGGAGTTTAATCAGTCCCATCAATCAGGCGAGTCAATCATTTAATTCAGCCTCACCCCGGCTGTATTGTGGGATTAATGCAGGAGGACGGGGTGAGGACATTGGGATTCAGCGCATGGGTCCCGCACAGCTCGCTGGAAACTCGGGGGCACGGTTCAGCAGACAAACGCATATGTCATGTCACGAGTCTATTTGCTGTGCAGCGGTGGAAAAAAGGCCATAAAAATAACCTTTAAAGAAAGAAATTTAGAGCCATCATTTCTCAAAGTAGGAAAAAAAATACAGGAAGAGGCCTTCTTTATCCTAATTCTGTCATTGGTTTCATGGAAAAGAGAAAGAATTCAATGTCAATCAGAGGATGTTTTTGTGAGGACGGCTCAGCGTTCAAACCTGTGGTTCAGAATCGCAATTGGACCCAGTGCAGGTGAACACCTCGCACTGCGGTTTAACACAAAATCCCATTAACACCATGTGAATCTTAAGTCATGTGATTAAAGACCTCAGTATGCTTAAAAGCAACCATCTTTACCCTCACTCTGTCACTGGTTTCATGAAAAAGATAACATTCCAATGTTATTTGATGGACAATTCAGAAATCAAACCTTCATGTTAGAATTTGCAAGTGGACTGCGAGTACACACCATGTGCTACAGTAACACAAAATCTTATTAACATGATATAAACCTGAAGTCATTTGTGAGTGAAGGCCTCGGTATGCTTCAAATGAGCCTTCTTTCATATTAATTATGTTTAAATTACCTGCCTGGCTTTTTAATGAACACAATGAGGAAACATTGCTCATTAACATATCTGGCAATTATTGATATTAAACGTATGATTAACAGTTTATAACAATCAATGTTACACTTATTGTTCAATAACCATATGTTAACAGTTATTTTCCACTGTTAAACAATACAATTCTTTACAAATCATGTATAAAAAAACTGTTTATTGTAAAGTTGCAACTGCTGTTCATAATGTTTGTAAATGGTTAATAAAAACTGTGTCGTTCATCTTTAAACATGATTTGGATGGCCATCAGAAAATTGCAACTGGTGTTTATAAACTAACTGTGTATAAAGCTTTCCATAGTTTGTGAACTAATAGTCACATAACTTTTAACTAATGTTTAATAAACTATACTTTTACCAAGGTGCTGTATCGTAGGCAAATAAGGCCTTAGCAACCCCCATGAAGGCCGGTTTGACCAACGATCCACAAGTGGTCCTAATGACTCTGAAACTCAGAGTTTAAAAGCCTGCAACTCCCCTCCAGTTAGTTAGAATGGAAGAAGCCTCTTAAGGCCGGCACACACTGGCCCAATCGTCGGACATCTGATGCATTTGGAGAGAGTCGGACCAGAACTCTGTTCGGTGTGTTAAGCTGTCTTGGAAGCTTTCAGAAGCGCGCGTACGGCGTCTGGTCCAATACAACTTGCGAAGTCTCAGTGAGTTGGCCGTCTAAGGATTGGATGCCATTGGATACTCTGGTTGTAAGCTAGCTGTTCAATGACCATTCTGATTGGCGCCATCAGCGCGGTGTGTGGGAGGGGCGAAAGTGATGATGGTCCACACTCTGGTCTGTCATTCTGGACGGTGTGTAGACCTTTAGATGAGAGTCCAGTTGCAGACGATAAAGCACCTAGAATTACCATGACCTGGATGACTGAGAACCCTCATCATATACTTTTACCAGCAATTAATGATGGCTAATAATGACTAAACATCCATTTGTTTTACTATAACGGTATCTGCTTTTGCAGTTCAATATTCTGTGAAAGCAACTACAACGGTTTACGGTTACGTTTAGGTACTCAAAGCACCTCGGTCTTGGTTAAGGTCATAGGGCATTATGGACAAGGAGTAAATGGAATACTAAGTGTTTTTCTTAAGGTAACTTTCTGTGGGAAAACCATGTCATCTAAAAAGTAGAAGTATTGATTATCTGTAAACTTGTTTTTTTTTGCTAACTTATCTTAACGTATAGTAAGATCTTAAGTCAGCTGAAATAGTTGTTCAATCATTTTCTTAATGTATTGAACGAAAGCTATGTGACTTTTTGTGACTAGCCCACTGTGTGATACGTATATGGCGTTATTTGCTACAAAAAAAAAAAATCTAATTTGAAAAATCTATTTTGCAATCATGGATCCTACATTTTAGACTTTACACTGTAGCACATATTCTCTCTGATGGCTTGATTTTCCATTAAAATTTTTTAGCCTTTCATTTTTAAATATGCTAATTGTAAGATGCCTCACGTTAGCAACATTTTTATCCTGTTTTGTGAAGACGGAGCAAGTTTGAAGTAGTCTACTTGAAATATGTTAAAACGAAAATTAAAAAATAAGCACCATGACCTTTATTTAAAAGAAATATTGATGAACAAAGAAAGAAAGAAAGGGAGCAGAAGAAAAGCCTGTAGCCATTCAGGATTTAAAAGTCAACTCACCATGACACACCGGGCCAAAGGTTTTTATCAGTGTCTTCTGTATGATGACATGCATGGTGGAGAATGGAAAACGAGGCAGTGAACTTGCCACCAGTGCTCGCACCAGATGGCTAAACTCAAAGACTCACAGTGCTAAAGTGTGTGGCGACAGGCTGCCACGGTGGGCGGTTGCAATTTCTGTTTTTCTGCTCAAAGAACATGTGATGATAATCAGCGGGGTCTAGTTTAAAGCCGCGGCCGTAGGGGGGCGGCGTTCCTGTTGCGACGCCATTATGATACCAGACTTGGGAGGGAAAAAAAGAAAAGAAAAGAAAAAAAAACGACGATTAACCTGCTCACCATTCCGCCTCATTAGATCTAAGAAAAGTGCCTACTGATTGGAAATCCCCCCCGTCTGCCGCAAAGGAGCCTTTTCTCAAGATTTAGTCATTTTTGCGGAGGAGTAGGAACAAAAAAAATTGCCCTACTGCCACCTCTTTAAATGGTGCTGTGTTGCACGACAAGCAGGTTGGTGCTGAAATCAATAACAAGATTAAAATCTCTGTGTTTTTTGTTTTTTTATCTTTTTTTGTCACCCACACTTGTGCTTAAGCATGACTCACTAAGGGTGTGTGTGTGTGTGTGTGTGTGGAGTTCTCTGTGTGACTGAGTAAAACATGAATCACGCCGAGAGAGGCCGGGTTTCTGTTCATTTGCACAGCAGGTTGCCGGTTTGCCTCCTCGTGATCTCATCGCGCCATTATGGAGTGCATGAGACTGATGGCTGCTGTTTCTTCGAATGGCGCTCTGCCGCAATGAATGAGTATCTCTCGTTATCATGGGTCAGATAGGGCGCTCAACGGCTGATGATTCAGATCACACACACGGCAACCTGCACGCTGAAAATGTTTCCCTATTTCGCAAAATGTGCCGTTTTACGTCAAAATTGAATGTTCACACATGGAAGTTAAAATCTGAGCACGTGAAAAGCAAACGTCACGTGCAAACTCAACATTTTTGCAAGATTCACATGTGAAATTCATGATTTTTACATGTGAACGGCAAAACATGGCACATTGAAATCACGTGACATTTGATTTTCCACATGTGAATTCCAAATTTTCATCTGCGAATGGCGAATGTCACACGTGAGCTAACATTTTAGCATGTGAAAATGAGATAATGTCACATGGAAATATCCACATGAGAAATTACCATTTTCACATGAGAATTCTACATTTTCATACGAATGTGGCAACAAGGGGACGTGGCTTGTTGTTGCAACAAAGGCTGATCTGCTCCTGTCAGAGAAAACAAGCAGAAACTTTGTGTCATTTTAAAGATTAAAACCAGTCAATTCATAATCATGTTTCAAGGCCTCATTCTTCAGTGGAATTCCTACTATTGGCTGTTTGATTATGGTGCCTCGAATCTGTATTCTTTCTCACGACCAGAAAGATGCCACTCCACTGGTTGCAAAAGTAGAATGTGAGCTTATGAGAAAATGACCCTACTTCTCACTTGATTTATTAAGTCGGTGAACATTTTGCCGATGAGTTCATGGTCTCAATCAATAGTTTAAAGTCTCCGTTAGTCTAGCGTGATTTCCATCGACAAAGCAGGGTAAGCTTTAGGTGGCGTGGCTAGCTTGTGGTTTGCAAGTTGCTACCACGGTTTGTCCTAGGGTTCTCGGCTGGATCCCATCAAAGTACCCTTCCCTGCCCCACAACCTTGTCGAAATATGTTCACTTGTGGCTCCAAAAAACCAAGATGGTGATGACCGCAATGCCATCATTCAAGGCTTCAAAACAGTAGTCCATAAACAAATAGGTGACAAAACATTGGGTTTACATTTGTGGCCGACAAGAACACACTGCTTTCCGCCACAGTTTGAACAATTTTGGTTATTTTAATATGAAATTCTGTTCATTTGATACAAGCATGGATTACTTTAAAAAAAAGGTGCTCTCTCACTATTAGTCATTATGTCAGTTCCCAAACAAAGATTTAGCAATATTTGAACTGAATCTATTGAAAGCCTGTTTGTTTTTTGATTACTTTCAATCAAATCTGATCAAACAACACCCACGCAGCCCTTAAAAAAACATTGATTTTGTGTTGAACTCTTCTGAATATGCTGCCTACAGATGCTTCTATAACTTTGGCTGTTGCTTACATAGTCATAAATATACTGTTACTCGAGTTTTCGAAATATCAAGCCGATAAAACAATGTTAAGAATGTTATTTTGATTTGTTCAAAAGGGCATCTAAAGTCTTCATGCCCTCAAAGATGCAAAGTGGTGCAAACTCACTGCACTCTCAACTCAACTGCCATCATTTCAGTTTAGTTTTTTTTTTCCACCCTTCAGCAAATGTAGTCTGGCACCGCAAGGATAAATAAAAACTTAATGTATGAGCGGAGTTTATTATATAACCTATAAAATATAACGTGACCTCTCGAAATGGCTGACATTTATCTCCTCTAGAATATCTGTGAAGTGTGCAATTATTTCTCTTTTCCCTCTCTTATGTCTCCTTGGCGACCTTCTGGCTGTCACTTTATATCTCCGTCTTCGAACTAACGAAATGCAATCAGTCACTTTATATACAGTTTTTATTCAATACCGGCCTCAAACCACTGATATGATTACAACAGTGGTTTCATAATTTGGTATCTAACTGTGGGGATGAAAGTGTGTAAAGCCAAAGAAAAACAAGGGTTCGTTGGAAATGTATTCTTTTCTATTTTAAACTGTAACATGGGAAGGTCAGAGGGGTGTGCCGTTGTGCAGTTTGAGCTAAATAGGAGAGTGGAAGTGTGTTTGAATCTGTGTGCTCGATACATGTTGATAGCAGACACATTTATGGTTGTATAAAATAAAAGGAACACACACATACACGTTTCTCACGTAATTACATAAGTGCACATGTAACAGATCAGATCAGAGCCACTCAGATAGCAAAATGATGAAGGGTCAGTGACCTATTTGGAAAATAGTTTTTCCATTTTTAAATCTAAATGAGCAAATGAGCGAATGAAGGAATAATTGTGGACACTATTTAAGTCTGAGGACTGGACGTTCCGAGATAATTCCCCACAATAGACTCAACAAAACAGTGGACGTAGCTTTTGGGTCTGAAAAGTGAAGCCAGTCGTGAATGTTTCTTAAATCTGCATTCAGCACTGGTTTCAAAAAGAAGTCCGATTGTATGTAAGCTTATGAGAAAGTGACCCCACTACCCTACTAAATTTAAAACCTCAGTAAACCTTTTTTTTAATGAGTTAATGGCCTCATGGCCCTCAGTGCAAGTTTCGAGTCTACTTCAATACACTGTGATGTTAATTTTTGTAAATGATGGTCCTGTATAGATGTGGATTTGAAAAAGAACTAGCTAGCAAATGCAAAGATGGCGCCAATCCAGGCCAGTGAGAATTGCTCGCCTGGTGCAACACCAAAAAAGATTTCTAGCTTCCGGGGTTTATTGGTTGTGCTGTCCACTAAGTATGTGCAGTAGTTTTCCCTGTTGGGACCCGCCCACAAGCTCCTGATCTGCCAATAAACTTTACATTGTTATGCCGTAACAGGTTTTTAAAATGCATACAAAGCCTCTATGGATTCAAAATTCATAATAGAAAGAGCCATTATTGATCTTGTTTGCAGTCGGAGTAGTCCCGTCAAGTTTCACGGACATCTCTTTTATAATGATTCGGGCAGCAGGGGAATTTTCCACTGCAGTACCACAACTGGCCACTAGGCAAAATTGGAAGCAAGGGTTTGTAAGACATTAATCAAAATAGACAATAAAGCGAGGTGTGATTAGATTGTGCTTAACAGTCAATCAGGATAGAGGTGTAGAAATGCATATCCATGGCGCCTCCATTCTCTCTACTGGGAATATAGATACACATTTCCAAGACTAGTTAATTTAGAGTTGACGTAATGGCTTAAACTGTGATAATGTAAAAAAAGTTGAAAGTTTGTAATGTCCAGAAAAAGAGCTCAAGGTGTTATGTGAGACAAATTCTGACTTCGGGTGCTATGCCATAATTGTCGACCAGCCCGTCTGTGGTCCAAGCTGCAACTTACAACATGAGATGACTCCTTACTATTCTGGTGAAGGGTGAAAGGCAGAGTTGGTCTTGCAATTCTACAAATGTACAATTTGGTAGGGACAATGATATTTGAAACTCAATGCTGTCTCCATTTAAGATCTACTTGTGATTAGTGCGAGCCCCTGGGCTACACCAGAACAATCTTATTTTATATATTTGCCTACCTTTTTTTTTGCCTGATGTTGTTTCCTACATCATGAATTCTGCATTAACTGCTTGCAATCTATATTTGCACTAGAACAACCAATGTACATAGAGCAATAAAAGACAGGTTATGAGCTTTGAAGCAAGATTTGAGTGGTAGAGAGCACCTTTTTATAGGATTTCTATGCAGATTTACTATATGCTAATTGACATCTGCAATACCAAAGGCAAGTCATGGACATTCCTGCAGTGTGCGCAGTCCTGACTTAGATATCACTGAGAAAAAAGGGTTCAGAGGGTTGCGATGACATTGATGCCTCACAGTATTGCAAATGTATTGTTCAATACCTCTTTAAACACTCACAAGGATTACTACAATACATATATCATTTAGGAACATGATCGTCTAAAGATTGGAGACCTTAAATTGTCTGATAAGAAAGAATAGATCCCACCTAAGAAGTTCAAACATCAGAAATCACAGTCAAGCAAACTCGAAGACCTGCTCTTATCCATCCACTTAGCGTCCAGGGATGGAAAATGGACTCAGCGGCTGTCTTACCACAAAGAGCAGCGCCCGATCGATTCAGTCTAGGCCTTTTTTTCCCCCCCTGCGCCGATCCAATATTTTTTTCTGTAATAACACCAGGTAAGCTTGCATCCTAAGTGGTATAATATTGTTTCGACCGTTAGGCAATCTTCAATTATTCACAAGCAGATATTGCTTATGCATGTCTTTCGGAGCTCTGAAGACGACGCCTCGCTGCATTACTCAGCGTTTAGAAAATAGGTTGGAATTAAAATATACGCAGACGACTTGATTTACTCTCGCAATGAGACTGTAAAAGGCATCCTCCTCCTTAGCTAAATAAATTCATGTTTTTTTTTAAATTAGAGTCTGGAATTATTCCGCATCTGGATGCCAAAACAGAACAGCGGTTATGCGCGGCGTCTCACTGTCACTTTGCATTAAAGTATCAGCATGTTGAACCCCGAGCCGAACGAAACGGTTTGGGGTTAAGGTTATGAGGAATAAGCCGTGGGAACAATTCAATGCAAATGTGTATTAGCTCTCAGAATGGGAGCTGTCACAGTCAGTCACTGTCATAATTTGGTGAAAATCACTGTCTTGCTCATCCAGAAGTGTCTGCATGCGCGGTGATTTACGTATAAGTGCAATTAAAAATGGAGAATTACGTCTTTTCTCATCCGGGGAGTGTATTATCGCCCATTACCTTTTATCTCCACTGCAATCAGCGTCTATTTGAATGCGCTCCGCTTCTTTTTGACTGTTGACAATCGTGCAACAACGTCTGATGTCCCCCCCTTTGACGATTCACTTGACAGCGTTTTTTTGAAATCCAGCCTCCACCAAGGGCAAACTTTTAATTAGACGCGAGCCCATCGCCGCCGCCGCCGCCATCACCATCAGCGACGGCGACAAACACTGACTTCTTTTATATTCCCCCTCTCTTTTCATCCTTATCAGAAATCTCCCCTCAATCATTCCATCCACACAGCCCATCCACTTTCCCCCTCCAACATCGCCTCTTCAGTCAAGCATGATCTCCCCTTTATTGCGGCGCGAGCAAGAGAGAGAGAGAGAGCGAGAAGGGACGGCGAGGGGCGGAGGGAGAGATAGGGGAGGAAAAAATAAAAAAAAGAGAGATCCAAGAGGCCCAGGCCGCCTTTCATTTCCGCTGCTTGGCTATGCAGCTTTGCCCCGCTTCCACGGTTCTGGCAAACTCTGCCTCTTCCCCTTGAGAGGCCCATCTAGTCCACAATCTAAGGCCTTGTAATGCAGTCCCTGGCCCACAATGATAGATCGCGCTACATGTGGGATGGTATTGTCTGCCTCGCTGATAAGCCAGTCGAGCCGGAGGAGTGTATGTGCGAGGCGGGAGTGTGTGTGTGTGTGTGTGTGCGCACGACATTAGCATCCCTGTGCTGTGTGTGTGTGTTTTTTTTGCATGCCAGTGAGAATGCAAGTGTGCGTGAGATCTCCCTCTCTCTCTCTCTCTGTGTCTCCGTCTCTCCCCCACCTACGGGAACCCAAAACCAAGCCCTCTTGTGTTGATGCTGTATGCATCTCTTGGAGGGTTTTTGATGTTACAGCGAGAGGTGAGTCACTCCATGTGGAGATCTGGCCCTGCATAGCTAAACCAAAAAAAAAAAACAAAGAAACAAAGAAAAAAGTTGGACGCGTCTGTAAGAGGAGCATGACTCAGGAGGAATTTGCGGAAATATCCTCTTAAGGTAACGGAGCGTGCGAATGTGCCCAATCCTTTTCCTTTTCCCTCATTTGCATGTGTGCATGATTGTGTGGGACAACAGTCCAAATGAGGGAAAACAGACAGAGAGAGTCCCCGCTTTCTGGATTTAATAATATTCCTCTGACATTATGTACCTCGCCCATCTGTCTCTTCACAGACGCATCCTGTGTGGCCTTGGACTGACGCATCTCCGTGGAAATTTAGAATCCGCCACAGCTTGTTCTCTTGAAGGACCATGAGAAAGGTTAACAGATTGCGTTTGGTGGTGCACCTTAAAAGAGACGCGGCGTGAAAGATCATCAAACTATTGAAACGTACTGCTGTTTGAAAGGGAACATATGCTCGTGTGCGCACAGCGCTGTTTGACTCGGCCAGACAGCTGTTGGCGCTTTAAAGGAACAGTTCACCGAAAGTGAAATAAATTCAGTGATCTACTCGCCCCCGTGCTGATGGGAAGTCGGGTGAGAGTTTTGTCATCGGCCAAACATTTCTAGTGCTTCACAGCATTGCAGCATTCCCCTGACAACTTAAATAAAGGGGTAATTTAAGGTAATGTAACCAAGAAAAAAACAAAACTGAAAAACAAATAATTGCTCCATACAACTTGTATAGAGTACTCCAAATCCTGAAGTTAGCATGCTAACTTCCTAGCTCCACCCCATCCCTGTCCAAAGCTACTGTGCTAGCGGTGTAAACACGAACACTCCCTTGGTACCACCACTAATTCACTCGCTGCATGGCTGACTGAGCTAACAAGCTAAGAGCTACAGTGAGCAGCAGTTAGCAGCTACTTAGTGGGGGTATGCTCCTCTCCATTTTTGGAGGATGAAATGACTCCATACAGCTTGGACTTTATTTACATCACTGACAAATGTTCGAGCTCATGCACCCACTTCAGCGCTAATGCTTTTATCCTAGCAGCAACAGCAAGGGCTAAATGTCAGAATGTACATTGAAAACATTAAAAAAAGGAACCGAAATGATCAACAGACTGTGAATGAACAGCAGTTTTGACCTTATTTCAATGTGTTGTGTTCCAGAGATGCCTACTAAAGTAAGCGTGCTAACTAGCTAGCCTCAAAGCTCCTTTGCTAGCAGTGTAAACTCTTACACTCCCCCTGGTCCCAGAGCTCTAAGTTAAAATCGCAAGCTTGACAGCTAACTGAGCTAACTAGTTAAGGGCAGCTGAAGCTAGCAGCAGTTAACGGTTACTTTGGTGATATGCTTCCCCCCTATTCGTTTTGAGTATGAATTTTACAGGTGACCAATTGTTACATAATGCACCTTTAAGAGAGGGTCTGAATAATGCATTTTCAAATGAATTTGGAATCCCAAATTTCAAATGGATTTGTTCAACAACTTGTGTGGGGCAATATTTTGTTACTTTTCAAAATAAATCTCCACCTCAGTTGTCTAGAAAAAAAAAAAAAATCTACAACGCAGGTTTGCTGTGAAGTTCCAGAGAGGTTTTGTTTACTTATCTTCAACAAACTTTCCATCAGCATGGGGATGAGCAGATAATGACCAAACTCTTGTTTAACATATTCATATCTGTTACGACCCTGAAGGAAAGCTTGTGGCCCAAAGAGGTCTAACATAATTACACCAGTCAAGAGGTCCAGAATAGAAGGATTTTATTTCAACAGACAGAACACGATCAATCAAAAGTCAAACTAAACTAACCCCAAAGCCTCCCCAACTAACTACAAACTGATGGGCCGGCAAAAAAGGACAAAAGAAGGGAGGACACCTCGGTCCAACCCTTACAGGGCCGTCGAAACCGGGCTCTCTCCTATAACCTACCCAAACATTCCCCAAACTAAACCCTACAACAGAAATAGCGCCACAAAATTGAACCACCGGACCCATCAGACAAGGCAAAAGAACAACAACCAAAACTACATGTGGCCAGTCTGAACTGCTGCTGCTACTACTGCTGTCAGGCCAGGAATGGAAAAAAGACCAGACGCGAGTCCACTCCCCCTCTTTATTGACTCCTCAATCAGCCTGAGCAGGTTCACCTGGAGAGAGGAAGAAACCAACAGACCATGAGTCAGTGACATCAGGGCGTCACATGATCAGAAAGGGGGGGAGGATGTAAAAATAAAATGTACTGCATGCATTTGAGCATTTGAGCCAACAAGGGCCTTATGTCACAATCGTCCATAACCTACCCTTTTTTGGTTTTACATCTGTTATGCCTGCAAAGTTGAAAAACTGGCACAGTGCATTAATTCAGAATATTTTAATCAAAATATTCAGAAACAGCTTATAAAACTTTATAGAGAGACTTTCTTGCCTGAACTATGTTTATTAGTATTTCAAGGATTTCTTTTATCCAAGGATCTGCTGGCCCTGGCAGTTGACGTAATTTTTTTAGATTTAAATAATTTCCTTTTGAGTTCTCAAACAACGGCGGAACATTTCTTATTTGAAAAAAGTTGAATTCGAAATTTGACTTTGGGAAGCTGCTGTCTTTCTGCACCCACACAACACACACTGTTCCAGTCTGGCTGAGGGAAATGAATACCTCCTTTATTAGCACTCGAGTGTGAGTGTTAATGTGCATCTGCGTTTGTGCAGCGGGTTCCTGTATGATCACTGTATGTGTCTTTGCGCACTCGCTTTAACACAAATCTGTTTCATGTGGCTCGGCTTGTGTATGTACATGCTCGGAGTGTTGATTTGGGAGCATTTCCGTGTGTGTGTGTGTGTGT
Source organism: Lagodon rhomboides (assembly GCA_039737535.1). NCBI lineage: Eukaryota > Metazoa > Chordata > Actinopteri > Spariformes > Sparidae > Lagodon > Lagodon rhomboides. The sequence continues at coordinate 7,393,063 of CM077807.1, forward strand.
GCGCTCGCGTGTGATGCTTTTACGACAGCTTCCTTCCTGCCTCCTCTGGGTGCCTGCGAGTCTGGTTGGTCTGAAGGAAACCTGACAGCCTAAATCACGCTGAAGAGCCACAAACAGATGTTAATTAGCTTTAATTTGCCTTTTGTTGTTTCACTGCCAAGGCAGCGCCAAAGACACTTCTCTGTGTATTTCTACACTCAGTACAATGTTGCACTATAATCTAGGGCTCATGAGTTTACTTTTTTAACTAATTTCCACCCAAAAAACACTGAAATTTGACCCGGTGTTATGCTAATTGGCATTTAAAATGTTGTTTTGTTTCCTGACTTGACAACAGCTCAAAATTTGAATTTGCTTCAAGCTAATCTACAGAATGGTGGCAGCTTTTTTGCCCTTTATAACCTCAGACCAATGTTGCTCCTGTAATTTGCATTTTTTACAATGTCAAACTCACAGTTACATTCAGTGTGACAGCACAGATACAGTAGATTACTGTCTGCATTGTGTTTGTTTGCACACTGCAATGTGTTTGCATTGTATGAAATATGAGGACTTTTGGAACATTACTAGCATTGTCAAATGGTCCCAGTTTGATTAGGTTTAGCTACAAAAACTACTTGGTTTCGATTAGGCAAAATAAACTACTTGGTTAGGTTTAGACACCAAAAACTACTTGGTTAGGTTTAGCTACAAAAACTACTTGGTTTCGATTAGGCAAAATAAACTACTTGGTTAGGTTTAGGCTACAAAAACTACTTGGTTAGGTTAAGCTACAAAAACTACTTGGTTTGGATTAGGCAACAATAAACTACTTGGTTAGGTTTAAGCAACAATAAACGACTTGGTTAGGTTTAAGCACCAAAAACTACTTGATTAGGTTTAGGCGCCAACAGGTACTTGGTTAGGTTCAGGCACCAATAAACTACTTGGTTAGGTTTAGGTAATATAAACTACCTGGTTAGGTTTAAGCAAAATAAACCACTTTGTTAGGTTTAGACACCAAAAACTACTTGGTTAGGTTTGGGCACCAAAAACTACTTGGTGAGGTCTGAGGCGCCAACAGCTACTTGGTTAGGTTTAGGTGCCAACAACTACTTTGTTAGGTTTAGGGACCAAAAACTACTTGGTTAGGTTTAGGTGCCAGAATAAACAACTTGGTTAGAACTAGGAAAAGATCATACTTTGGGTTACAATAATTACATCACCTAATGTACATGACATCAATTACATAAATTAGGTATGTTCACTTCCTTCCGTTTGCATTAGTTAAAACACATCACTCTGGACTTTTGATCACAAACGGGGCGCAAACCTCATTTAAATTAAAACGCTTCTTTTTTTCGTGTCAGCAAACATGTTACATGAGAAATTAGAAACATGATGGTTAAACGTGGCTTCCTGACACATTTAAGGATGGCTTACTCTAAAAACATACTTTCAAGGGTTTGTAGAAACTGCACTGCAGTGAACTGTAAACCAGGGTGGTGCATTCCTTTAGTTTTTATGCCTTTGATATCAACATATGCTGGTTTAAATTTACTTTGCAGTTTTATCAGTATTTACATATATTTTACATTTGGATTTTCTGTTCTTGATGTGTTCTACAGTGCACGTTCCTTTGGACTGAGGACCACAGGATGGGATGACACTGGACAGTGTGCTTTTTTAAGTATTCATCTGAGACAGGTGGCAGGTGGGAGGAGGCAGGAGAGGAAAAAAAGATAGAACAGAAGCCGGAGAAGAGAGTTCCACACGCAACGTCAAAGTTTGGAGTTGAGGCCGGTCCACTGAAGAACTCCGTCCACTATGCTGGCGGAAGACAGTGCGATGGAGCGGAAAAAGGAGACAAGGCACCGGATAGAAAGCGGGAGGGGGGGCAAAAAGACATCTGTTATCTAACTAAAATGGAAGGAATCTGTGGTTGTCAAAAAAAATCAAAGGACAGACTGAGATAAGGTTACTTTCAGTTTTCCCCATGGCATTAAATTTTTCAACAATGAAAACACTTTTGCTGGTGAAATAAGCTGCGTCACGTACAGTACGTGTAACTTTCTTTAATCCGGATGCACAAGGACACAGAACAATGCAGCCTCAAAGTATCCATTAGCAATTACCCGAGCACATGTCTGCATATATGAATCTTCTCCGGATCAATATTTGAAGACGACGTCAAACACAGGAGCCCGCGCGCCGCTCGTTTCCAAGCCGCGCGCATGCAATTACACCAATGACCGGACTTACTTCTAAGCCACATCTGCGATATTTAAAGCATTCCTGTACTCATTTGTCGGGAAGGGTACCGCTGTGACCTTGACGCTAATTCAATCTCAGATGAGTATCATATTTCAATCAACGTGTATCGGCAGGCGGGGGATAATGAGCAGTGGTAACTGGATTAGTGTTGATACACTGATGTGGGAGATTGGACATGTGGCAGGCCAGTAAATGCATCCATATTGTTTATGAGGGTGGAATATGCAGCAGCATGATCGATGGCATGCCTCGTCGAGGAGCGGAAAGTGTTTTATTCGCCATGCACACTTTGAAACATCCAGTGGAGGTTGCACGTTGTGGCATTTCTTTTTTACAATAGCCACTACTGTTGTATTCTATTGTTTCGTTTTTTTGGTTATCACCCAAGCAATGACAGATCCTGCGGGTTTTAATGATATGAGCAGCATGCTACAGATGGAGTTTTAGCGATGTGTTGGAGGGTTGTGAGTATTGCATTTTGTAATGGCGTTCCCAAAGGATTGCGTAACATTTCACTTGATATGTGCGTCCTTCACAAGTTTTCCATTCTCAGTTTTTGATATAATTGGACGTCTGTTTATTTGGACCTCGGGAACTACATATCCCTTGTGTACTCGTTGTTGCCATAACTCTAAAATTGGACAGGCTGATTAAAAAAATGTAGAAATGCGATCGCCTTAAAAATGCTGTAAGCAATAGGGATAGACCGATATGATTTTCCAAAGTGTTCACAGTCCCAACTCATCAAATACAGCAGCTCTCTTAGTGGCCTTAAGCTCTACCTAACCCTCGAAGGGCTCTGCGGTGAAGTTAGTCATAATGCACATGCCAATTAGACTTTCAAAGTAAGGCTTGCTAAGAAACATTAAACTTACATCAAACCTGACATTTAGATTCAAATTTACGTTGTCAAATGGGCACAGTTTGGTTAGGTCTAGGCTCCAAAAAACTGCTTAATGAGATCAAGGTACAAGAACTACTTGGTTAGGTTAAGGCTAAAAACTACTTAGTAAAGTTTAGAAAAAAAAACATCCTGCTTTGGGTTACATGACTTCCATTAGGTAATTAACACAATTTAACTAACTTTTGCAACATAACTTGACACAGATTTTTAAAAAAATAAAATAACATTTAGACAATCAATCAACTCCTAGTCAGCAAAGATAACAAGTAGTTTAAGGACATGTCCTAAACTTCAGTTGTTGGAGTATTGAAACACACTCCACACTTCATCGATCATAAAAATGGTGCTAATGCGCTACAAAATCAGGGATTTGCCAACGATGGAAGGAAAGACAAAGACTTCCAAAAGGCACAGGTGGATGTAAACAATATGCAGCTATTCAAAATACTAAGGAAGGAAAACACTCAGCACATTTGTACGACTTGAAGAGGAAGACACAGATGTTGCATTTTTGTGAGAAACACTGAATGTAACCTTGGATTTGATATCCATATGTGTACTTAACTCAAAATTAGATTGACTTAAATTGGTGAAGTTGTGAAAACATAAATAGCTTAACCATCTCCACCTTTAAATCCCGACTGAAACACTAACTAAGCAATCACATCCTTGTCCATTTACTGTAATATTGCACTATGTGGTCACATTCATATGTATTTATTTTTTGTACTAATTTCAACATCAATGTTACCTGATTTATATTGTTTGATGTACTGTTGTTGTGTTACATGTGTCTTGTAAGGTGGGGGTCAGCCCAATGTTCCCACAGCCCAATGTAATTGGTTAGGGTTAGGTATTGGAAAAGGAGGGCTGGTTAGGGTTAGGCTGTGGGAACATAGGGCCTAATTTTGAAAGAAATCTTAGAAATGTGGGAACATAGGCACGCTCCCGTAAGGTGTCCTTGAGTGATTTGAAAGGCGCCTTTAAATAAAACGCATCATTATTATTATTATTAACTGATTAAACACGGTTTTCGAAGTGTATAACATTTTGCTTTTGTCAGACTTTTACCACAAAGAGAAGGAAGGTCAAGTGACTGAAAAGTTCACACATGTATATTTTACATAAGCATGAAATGGAAACTTTTTCTGAGGAAGAAACAAAAGTCAGTATTTGTACTACTACTATTTGCGTTAAGAAAGGCGGTTGCATCAGTAGTAGTAGTTTGTGAATTGACTGACACGCTTCGGTCTTTGTTTTTCTCGCCTTTAATAAACTGGTATTTTTGGCTCTGCTGTTCTTGTTGAAATAATTGCCGCCTTGTAAATATAAAAAAAAAAAGAATAATGAACCACAAAAGCAAAGCGACTAAAGGGAGAGAAAAAAATAAAAAAATACATACACAAATACAAATAACCGCACGTCTCAAAAGACGCTGCGAGGCAAGAATTAACGAGATCTATATCTCGCAATGTGGTCAGAAGCAAAATACCCCCGTAAAGATGGCGTGAGGGACAGAAACGAGAGACATGAAAAGGGAAGTGTGAGAGTGGAAATAGGAACAAATTCTGTAGGAGAGAAAAAAAAAAAAAAGGAAAACACGAACAAAAGCAGAAATCAGGAGCTTCGAGCTTGTAATAACTTTTCTTTCCCGGGACGTCAAAGTAATTAACTGTGATCAACATCAAAGCTGAAGGAGGGAGGGGGAGAAAGAAGTCACGTCAAGCTCGCTGTATAATTTAGCCACACCGTTGCCGAGGAGTTCAGAGAGACGAAAATCTTTTCAACCTATCAGTAGATCCTAATCACTAACAGCACAGTGGGTTGGGTTTTTTGTTTTTTTTTCCACTCTGTTCTTCATTTCAGAGAAGAGTGCTTCTTTTTTTTTAATACGCTCCTTCATTTCTGATTCAGATCTGCGTTTTTAAGGCTGTGTGTTTTGCAAATATCGCACGAGCGGTCCGATTGGAAGCAGGAGCTTGTTTTTGCTTGTGCGAAGGGACGCATTTCGTATGCTTGACTTCCAATTCGAACATGCAACTTACATCTGTGAACGCCCTGGAAGATGCAAACCGCCTTCCCCTCCACCTCCGCGAGGCCAGTCGCACATCACTCACAAAGGAGAGGAGGTGTCTCGCAGATACAGCCGCGCTAATAAAGATGCGGTTAAGTGCTACGGGAAAAAGCAGGGCTTAGAGTGCTTTGTACACTTAGAAGGCCTTCTCCATGGCTAGCTGCTCTTTGAAGGCTTACGGGGAGGCGAAAGTGGCAGCGGAGGGCTGGTGGTGCCAAGGCAATCATCTCTCCCGAGCTGTGCTCCTGCAGGGGAGCGCGGTCCGCTATCAAGGAAGGGAGGGAGGGAGGGAAGGGGGAGGGCGGGAACGACAGGAGGTCAGCGACTGTCACACTGCTTCACGGCACACGCGCGCTGGATATACACACTACTGGATGGGATTTCAGCCGCACAAACATTTTCTCCCGAGGCGCCGGGACGGTGTCAGCTCTGTTCGAACGCGCCGTTTCATCTCTTCCGTCGTGACTCGCGAGTGCAGTTGTGAACTCGGCCTTGTGGCCACTCCGAGCGGCGGATTCAATATACTACACAAATTCCTCTGCTATATCATGATCTTAACTCAGTCCACTTTCAACTGTTTTTGCAGCTTGAAACCACTTTGCACGCTCAGGTCTTCGCAGAGTGCTTCGGGGGTGACGTATATTTGTAGGAAATTAGCCTTACCCTTGATTTTTAATTACTGCTGTGTCGCAAACACAAGTTTATAATCCTTACAAGTTCTGTTCAGCAACCAAACCTGAACAAATGAACACCACCTTAATGTTTTTAGAAGCGTAAATGCAATCGGCAGAAGTAAGACGCTTACATAAGCAGCCCCTGAGCTTCTTTTTACACTATACTGTACACACTTAAGTCCAAATTGATCAATCTAACAGCTGCAGCTATAGTCCGCCTCTGGAGAGGCACTCATGACTTGATGAGACTCTGTGTTCAGCGTAACTTTGTTCAACGACGTAGCCTCATTTAGCTACTTGTTAGCATCTGCCTGTTCAAAGACATGTGAATGAAATACAACATATTTGATGTTGTAAAACAAAATGTGAAGATTTCTTGGTTATGTTAACCACAGAACTTATTTCAGGCAGCCCATTCAAAAACCTACTCAAGGGAACTGGAAGAGCAAAAATGCTAACTTTGTTGGTTTTAGGACTCATTCTTGTGGTACTCTACAACCTATTTTCCCCATCTATCCAATTATCGTTGTGATATCTGTCAGTCTTTACATAAACCCTTGTGTTTTGTTGACATTGGCTTCACTTCCTAATATTTTTGGGGGATCCCACTGGCCCCAAATTCTGCATGTGTCGTTGCCCATAATAATCACAATAATAATAAACCCTGTAACCTAACAATGTGTAGAAAAATATGAATAGAAACCCCTTCCCATACACATTGAATTAAGGCTTGCAAGATATGTAAATGACCATAAAACATGTCATTGGACCAATGAAGGAAATGTCATGTTTTACATGATATGTGTAACAAACTTTTAACATTAGCCAATGCCAAATATCTGTATGGGCTTAGTTGTGATTTGGGATGGTTACGCTGTTTAAAAAGAGCTGTTGGGTTTTCGGTTAGTGACTTTATGGCATCGGTTCAAAACCATTTTTATATGGATCTTTTCCTTAAATTTAGGAAAGGTCATAAATTATGAAGCTGACAAATGGTTCTCTGTTAAAGAGGATTTCTTTAACAATTATTGGTGATTGGTCATGTGTCAGGGGAGCAACCATTCTTCCCCTTAGTAGGCCTTCACTGCTTAATATCTTTCTTCTTCCCACTCTTATTTCTTCACAGAAGTTACAGAGATAAAGTACCATACAACTTATAGGGATGTCATAGCCTAGTTGATGCACCATTTTCCAGGAAAATGTCTTCCGTATTCACAGGTTCCTCTTTTCAAATATTTATTTGTGTACTAGTTGTTGGTCACCACTCCATTAAACAATGCCAAATCTCAATCTCAATCTTCGCGAATGAATGGAACTGGAGTATTGAGTAAATCGCCATATATCCCCAAATACATCCTCATGCCTTCATGACTGAATTGGTCAATCACCGATGCCTCCCAAATTGACATATGTTACAGCAACAGGTGAACCGGACCTTTATGTACACTGGTTTGGTTAGGTTAAGGCAAGGAAACTTCTTTAATAACTGCTGGAAACATTGTGGTTAAGGTTAAAAATGGGGTTAGGGTAAAAACTCATGTAACTTTTGTATTCCGTTACATATGTGAGGTGAGTTAGCTACACGTGAGTACACGATTATTTTTATCTGTTCAACCAGCTCCATTGTCTGTATCTGTGGCCTTACTCCGAATAGGCGGGTCTTAAACAGGAAGTGAGTTGCACTCAAGACGTAAGTTGTAAATTTAAGTTTGAAATTGATGTAGTTTGATCAGAAGTTGATGTATGTGTTAATTAGAAAACTATTAAGACAATTCACAATTGAGCTTCAGGTCAATTTCATGACCACAAGAGTAAGAGAACGATTGACATAGTTCACATCTTCAGTCAGGTACCTGATGAAGATTTTGCTGCATCAAAACAACAGGTGTTTGCCTATTTTACTTGGATGATACTCAACATCTTTGTACCAGATACTTGTTCTTTGGGCGAGTAAACCCTATTTAAAAAGTCAAACTAGGTCACCACTGACTTTAGGGTCCACACAGGACAAAAACATCTCCTGGATGAAAGTGTGACCCAGCAATCCAACCGAGTCTCAATCCATATGCAGACCTTGTTGCCCATCTGACGTCATCCTTTGCCGCCGAAAATTTGTGCTTACAATACATAGCATGTTTAATATGGGACCTAATAACCTGCTCACAAAGTTCACCTAGTAGTTTTTATGATGTTGACGAGCTGATTTCCGAAAATCAAGAACTGAGCTCCATGCTCAAGAGGTTATTCCTGTTTTATTTCCTGCTCATGTAGTACTTCAGTAGGAATTGTCAAGTAGGAGTCAAGTTGAAGTGAATAAAGGTACCGGCTCATGTAAAGCTGTGAATTTTTGAGGTTTTACACAATTCCCTCAGTGATCCGGGGGTTCAAAGCCATTCTGGGGTTCTCGTAGTGTGCCAGCGACTTCAACCTTCGCCAGCTGAGCCCCGGATACGCCGATATCACGTCTGATTCAGGCTTGACATTGCTTCCGTGCCTTCAGACTGCAGAAGTTGACTACGGGCTCTTTTTGACTCACATTCAAAATGTCAGCGATGTGGCAGGAACAGAGCAGAACACAATGGCTGCCAGAACGCGGAAGTAGTGATGAAAATTGGCTCCGGGCTGCGCTCTAGGAAAGAAAAGCAGAGCCGCAATTTGTAACATATCAAAGCTCCCGCTCTAATGCTATCACTACAAATTACTGTATAGTCATGGCACTGGGCAAATGAAGCGATGCTAAATATGGTTTCCTCTTTTGTCGGCTGAGTCATTTTGTCATTGGAGTAATTTCGAGCCGCAGCATGTCGCTGGTTTTGAATGTCCCTCGCGGTTATGCACTTCACAAAGACTGAACGTTAGCGTGTTTTTTTTTTTGCATAAGTTTACAAAAAAGTAGGGTATATTTGATAAAGAAAGGTTGAAAAGTTGCAGATGCGGTAACACGGTGTGGCCAAAACTTCCTGTGCTGTGTGTTTTTGTTGCCAGGTTTGGATATTTTTCAGTTTATAGAAAAAGGTGTGAAACCTTGGGAATACTTAACAAACGGAGGCAGCACAAATTAGCGAGTGCTTTTCCCCTTATTAAAGAGAGTTCCAGGGTAAGAAGAAAAACACGCCCGCCGCCACTTGCTTATTATTATTAAATGCCTCTGAAACGGCCTGAATTTTTTATCCTCCTCTCATGCTACAAAAAAAAAGAAAAAACCTCTCTCTCGAGGAGGCTTAGCTATCTTTAACAAAGGCGAAAACGCTATGAAGCTCATCAGTTGTGAAACAGCCACCGAGGGGACGCCGAAAAAAAGGATTTTTGACTCATTTTTTAAATCAAGTGCCGGGCTCGGGGAAAAAAAAAGTGAGAGAGCGGAGGAGAAGAAAAGCCCCGAACACTAAGAACTCGGCGGATGCGCCACATACCGACAACATTTGGGTCTCTGTCAGAGATCCAGACTGATATTATGTGCCTGAAAATTTGATTGAAAGGGTATGCAAATGCTGTTCCTTATTTGCATCGCTCTCTCTCGCAGTGGTGATGCAGACGCCGTTATCAGTTTTGAGCTGATGTATAAGAGCTTAAAAAAAAGAAAAAAAGGAAAGAAAAAAGGCAGGCGGTTGCTGTGAGGCATTTTGGATCAATTCGCAGAGCGGTGAATGTAAATCCGAGGATTTTGCTTGTTTGTTTTTTTGTGGCTGTTTTTTCAGAAGTCGGTCGGAAATGTGCACAAAAAAACCCCAAACAAGTGAGACCCGAAAGTTTCAATCTCGCAGATGATTGATAGCCCTGGTGAATGATATCATATGGTGGAGAGAAACTGGGCACTGATCTCAGAATGGTACTCCCACTCACAATATGCTCCACAAATGTTTTTTTTGGAGGCCTTGGCCTCTTAAAATAGCAACACTGTGTGTTCGTAAATGGACATGGTTTGGAAATGCATGCAGAGCCGAGCAACAATAACCTCTCACCAGTGACTATTATCTAATTATTCCAATACGCTAAATGCACTTTGAACGCATTAGCAACAAGAAAATGAAAACATATGACATTTTGTAGAAGTGTTATAACATCTCAGGAAGCAATGTGCTTTAACAATATGATTAATAGACGATTAAATTGGCTACAATGCAGTCAACTGTAGATGATGTGGAGCATGGGGATTGGCTTATAGAAATCCAATTAAGTGAATGTTTGCATCCAGTTGTAGTCGGGTGACTGTTAAAATAGATCTCAACATCCTGGAAAAGTTATGTCGGAATGCTTTGGGGATCCAAATGGGTTAAAAATATGGTTTCCTCTTTTGTCGGCTGAGTCATTTTGTCATTTGAGTAATTTCGGGCCGCAGCGTGTCGCTGGTTTTGAGTGTCCCTCGTGGCTATGTACTTCACAAAGACTGAACGTTAGCGTGTCGCAATGGAAACGCTAATATAGGCGCTTAAAAATGAAGCTTTTTTTTCCATAAGTTCACAAAAAAGAGTTATGTCAGAATGTTTGGGTGATCCAAATGGGTTAAAAATAATGTGCTATGTGGACTACGTTTGACATGATTTTAGATTAAAGGGGCAATATGTAAGAATTTTAGAGGTAAACATTCAAAAAATAACTAAAAAATTCAACAGAATGTGAAGAAATAACAGTTGACATTTTGGCGCAAATGTGTTGTGTTGCAGAGATACAGCAGATACTGGAGCTAGCATGCTAACCAGCTAGCCCAAGCCAAGCCCGGCCAGGCCCAAAACCCACGTGCCAGCTGTGTAAACACCAACACTCCCACTCTGCACTGCTAGTTGCACGGCTAACTGAGCTAACTTGTTAATCATAGCTACAATTACCAGCAATTAGCGGTGATTCCTGTTTGTTTTGAGTATGAATTTGACAGGATGCCATCTCCAACAAATACCAACAAAAAGAAAACATGCACAGTAGATGTTAGTTAATTAACTTTAAAATCCAGCAGTATCTAGCGCTGATCTGGTGTCAAAAATGCTTCGAATGACCCGTTTAGTTTTGTAGAGGCATTTCCGATGAAGGACCGCAGCCAGCACTCGCCTCCGAGACAAACTGTTTCCTCTGACTGCTTCACAATCAAAAGCCGTTTTGTGGTGTTTTGCCAGTTCGGCGCTGAAGCAGCAGCAGAAAGTGTTTGTTTCCAGCGGCAGTAACTTAAAGGGTAAGTGCGCAATTTCCGTGTTTTTGCTGGTGTTGGAGAGTACTTACCAACATGCCTTACAAAGCCTTTAGTGGTTCCAGAGGGAGCTGTGTGAAGCCCGATGACTCGCCACGAGTGATACAGTCCTCAGCCCCGACAGAGAGTGACTCAAGTGACAACAGAATGACAAAAAAAATAAAAAATTCTGGGAGTGTGGAGTAAAAAAGTAGTGACCCTTCTGCTGTTCTGTACCCCTTTCATTTCTGCTACAGGCTACATTAGCTTCTACTAGCATAATACGCCCAAATCTCTGACTGAGTTGCATTGTGGGTAATGAATACATGGAATAATCAAAGAAGGCAGTGCTAAACCAGTGAGGTTAATGTCAATTAAGACAGAGTTAAAAACAGTAATGCTCAATTATACGTAATTTCCCGTGAATCCCTCATGTGCAGGCACATAATTCAGATCCCACATGGGAATGGCGGACCCCGCCACTAACATTAAAAGAAAAACACCATATAGAGAGGTAATTACAGGATGTAGATGCACTGCATAATATTGCTGAAGAAATTCCCACCATAGAAAGCTTCAAAAATTGGTTTTATTTCACCGAAGTTTTAATGATTACAACTTTCAATGAGCACCTAGAAGTTCTGGACGGATTGAGTTCCGGGCAAGTCACGAATCGACCGAACCTTACAGCGGCCCTCACATCATCTCGATCTATTAAATATTTTAAAATGCAGAAAGTCATTTTTCCCCCCTCATTTCTATCAAAGGTAAAGTGCAGGTTGCCTCATGAAACAGTTATGCGCTCAAAGTTAGTCATTACACCGGCGAAGATGTAAGACGCAGGTTCATTCCCGGGTCAGACGTGCGCCCGCAGCCTCCAAAACCCACAACAGGTACTCCCTCACAGCGTGCGCTCGGCTCACTCGCGGTAATTCCCCCCCCCCCTCAGAATGAAGTTGTGTTCTATCTGGTTTGGCTGATCTGGGGAATACATATTCAGAGAAAATTACATATTCTGCCGGAGACGCCTTCTTGATTTCCTCCGGGTCTTGAAAAAACAAGGGTAAGACGGAACCGAGGGAGGTGTGGCGGGCGGGGGGGGTGGGTGGTTGTGGGCAAAATTAAATTATGCCTAATTACCAGAGCAATCAATAGCAAATTGAGTTGATATGCATCTTTCATGACTTAACTAGATATCAGATAGCGCGGGTAGGCGATGCATTGTAACGCGAGTCGATGGGTAGAGGTGATACGGAGGCACTTTTTTTTTTTGATGGCAGGAGTTAAGGGACTGAGTCCTGAATTATCTGATCTGTCAGGGTTGTGGCTGTCTCAGCTTGGCAGCTTTCCCAAAAAAAAAAAATCAGGAATTGAGGAGGCACGAGGGGGAGGAAGGTTGTTGTTATTGTCAGGGGTGCCGTACCTTGTTGAATCTGTCACGAAGCCAAAATACATCAGAGTACAAGCCGGGGACGTCATTCTGAATGTCACTTTTAATTGAAAAATAAATGAGAAGTGGCATCGCCCTCGGCTACAATTCAAACCTATCATCGCCGTGGTATCATCTACAGTATGTTGTCGAAATTATTAATCGTCAAACCGTCCGGGGGGAAGATCCCCAAGTGGTATTTCGGGCGATGCGTATTTCCAGTCTGGAGCCGCCGCTGGGACCGGTCCCCGAAGTGAACGCTGTCCCGCTTTTAACAAAAAAAAGGGAAGTTATTTGACCTCGGCGGTTGCGTCGTGACAGCGGATGATGGACGGCCTGGAGCGATACCGTTGGGTCACGCCGGTGTTTCAGCTGAGCGGTGCGCAGCGGTGGTAATTAGAGAGAGCACCTTATAGCCGGAAGGTCACAGGTTTGACGCCCCTGATGACCAGCGCGCGCATCCCTGTCGACACGCCGCTTGTGGGTGACCCCGAGCCCTCCAGACGCCCAATTGAGGGGTGTTATTTGCTTTTAGAACACTCAGAAGTCGGCAGAAAGTGCATTAAACAAGAGGGGATTTAATATTTCAACAGCAAAATACATCAACTTATACTTACCGTACATAACACCTTGAGAACAAGTGCCTGCAGCCATCTAATGCAATACGTTAACACCTCGCCCCTCTCACTCCTCTGAATTCTCCTCCCGCCTTCCCCGTTCCCCTGCCCTCTTTATTTTTAAGAGGCGAATGATTGTGCCTCCATTATTTTTCCCCTTGTAAGAGAGCTAATATTATCCCGTGCTACATCATAGCCGTACTAACAAAGATCAATATACCGTGGGAGAACATAATGCATTTTCAACGGCTGGGGGACGGTTATAAGCGCTTGTAAAATACAGAGAAGCGCAGATTGAGTTACTCCTGTTTAACACACGTTTAACAGAAGCTAAAAGGAGGCTAAGGACTGTAATTTTATGAAATGACTGTTATCTACCTGAATGACTAGCTGGCAGATGTATCTTGTATTTAGAGGGGAACCAACTTTTTTTTTTTTTTGACTCAGGCCAACATTCTCTGTTAGAAATGAAGCATTTGAAAAGCAGGTTTGCAATTGGAAACAATGGAGACTACAGATGTGGAAATGTGATGATTCAAGCTGAGTGTGTGGGTCGTGGGGCGCTGTAAGGTTCGGTCAATTTAATCTTGTCTGGAACTCAATCCGTCAAGGATTTCAAGGTTTTCATTTAAAGCTGTAATCATAAGATTTTCCTTTTTTTTTTTTTTTTTTTAGCTTTTTGTGGTGTACATCCTTTCAGCAAAAGCCATTCAGCACATCCAGATTCTGTAATTACCTCTTTATATAGTAGTTTTTATTGTAAGCGACCGGGTCCGCCATTCCCATGTGGGATTCAGATTATGTGCCTGCACATGTGGGATTCACAGGAAATTATGCATGTATGTAATTGAGCATTACTGTTTTTAATTTTATGCAATTTGATATTAGCCTCACTACTTACTGTTCACTTCACTGATTTAGCCTTACACTTCTATGAGACTGTACCAGAGATGTCCTCTCACATTTTTCCATGTATCCATTACCCACAATGCATCTCAGAAGTTTGGGTGTGTTTTGCCAGTGGCAGAAAATGTAGCCTCAGTTAGCATGTAGCAGAGACGAGTAAGGGTCTTCTAACTCCAGACCCCCATATTGCTTTGTTTTTTCCTTCATTTTAAATTTTTCATTTTCAAGCTTGTCACGGGAGTCTCTGAGGCTGAAGACAACATCGCTTGAGATATTTTATTAATCACATTAAAGTACTTTGGATAAAAACACCCATTTAAGCATCCTGCTTGGCCAAGCTGTAACGTTAGCTAGTTTAGCTAGCTTAGTTACCTAGCCTCTTGTCTATGACTTGTTGCTTCCTTCTGCAAGGTGATGCAGTAAAAACAAAGTAAAAAGTTCCTGACATGAGACCATAAAATCAAAAAATGCAACCGAAATAAATCAAAAAAACAAACACAAAAACTAAAAAAAGTACAAACTGGGAAAGACGTGAACAAAATCCAGAAACATCCTACGGGGAGAGACGGGTACAGACACAGGAAAGCTGAACAGACTTAGCTAACAGGATAAAGGTGAACACAGAAAAAAGGGCGGGAAATCACACAAAGGGAGGCAATGAAGAACAAAACATGACCCATGAGGGCAGAACTTCCAAATAAAACAGGAAATAACAAAACCACAAACTCAAACTAGATGACTGAAACTGCTTACAGCATGGTCTGAGGATTATCTTGATGAAGTGAGTCATGATTTCATGACATTGCTTATGAGTTGTTTTGTTTTTTCAGCATTGTGAGTACCGCAAGCCAAGTACCATCTAGTTCTATTATAATCAAGAGAAGGCATACATCTTTATGTCCAGTATCTCCCAAACTAGCCATCCCACTCCATAGCAGTCCAGATGAACAAATAGCACTAAAGGTAGAGAAAATATGCTTTTTTTTTACCCCTTAAATATTGTTTATATTTTCTGCTTTCTTTCTTATTTTGGAGGGGGAAAAGCAAGAAGCTCACCTGTGCCAGCGTTGTTTTCTTTTCCCATTTTTCCTGGCTGTAAACCAGCTGTCCTCTGACCCAGGACCAGCTCCGACCAATTAGTTGTACTCCAGCTACTCCACATCAGAGAAAGGCAGCAGCCCTCAACCAAACACACCATGCGTAGACGGGCAAGCTCAATTTGTACCCCTCGTCCGCACCTTGATGCACCCAAAGCCGGATTACGAACGGCGGCTCAGGTGAAATGACCAGGCTGCCCTGACCACTAAATCAAACATAACCCACACTGTCCGGCGCAAAGCTCTGTAGACAGAGTTCATATTGGAGGAGGGATGTTGAGGTGACAGAAATGGAAAAAAAAAAAAAAAAAAAATTGGCATATATTTGCCCTGAAAAAATATTCTTACCCAATCTGAAAATATTCAGGACATGTTGTAGCTTAAAAGTGTTTGACATTGAGAGTACCCTGGCTGGAATCCATTAAACGAGTATGTTGTGGCACCGCGCACGGCGGCGGTAATGCATTACGGCACCACATTCACTCCCAGGTGTGAGTTTGCGTTTGAAAATGTGTGTCCAGATATGCCATTCCCACTTTTTACTGCTTGTTTGCTGAGCTACTGCTGCATGTTGGCTCCGTGCCCTGGAGCAGAATCAAAATACTGCTCAGTCGTTGGAAGTTGCAAAGGGAAAGTCCTATAACTAGTTTGTTCAGACAGTTTATGTTACAATATGCTCGAACTGTCTGCAGTGTTAATGCATGGTAGGTGCAGAGGGGGGGAAGAATTGCACAGAGGTGGCCCATTGACCGCCCCGGCGAATGGCTTGGCAGTGCAATTTAGTTGTCGCCGTGTTGTCGGATCAGATTCAGCAGAGAGTTTGTTGCTTTTTTTGCACTCCCAACTGGATTTATATTAGCTATTACCAGCATTTTGGTGTATTCTTAGACATCCTGGAGGATTTTTTGTGTTAATTCAGAAAAATGACTAGTTATTTTACTATTACTAAATATTTAAACACAAAAAGAGAGGTCACTTAAAGGTCACATTTAATTGAAAGTGAGAATTTTCTTTTTTATTATAATAAAGCAAGGGTATATGCTATATAAATAGTGTCAAAGTATCAAAATGCCCAGTCCTTCAAGAATCGCACAACACCCGCATACAGAAAACTGCGCCTTTAAACGAGCTGCAAGGGTTACCGTATGGTTGTGATGTCACAAATATGCAGTCAGCCACGCCCCTAGCCACGGCCGTGGTTGCAAAAACACTGGCAGAGCTTATGCAAAAAAAGTTGGTGGGTGGTGCCGACTGATGGCCTGTGAGAGCTGACCAATCAGGGCAGGATTCTTAAAGAGACAGGAACTAAGACAGAGGTTGCAGACAGAGGGTGAATAGAGGTGCTGCAGCAATGGACAGTATGAGAAAAATTATGTGTTTATTGAACATTAAAGCAACAGTTTGTGAGAAATGGGGGTTGCATATTGTCAGAGTAGCCACTAACTGTAGCTGCTGTTAGCTAGTTAGCTTAGCTAGCCGTGCAGCTAGTGGTTCAGACCAGAAAGGGCAGGCGCTAGCTGAGTTAGCATGCAAACTTCAGTAGACATCTCCTCAACACAACACATAAACAGGTATTTATTTACATCCTGTTGATAATTTGAGTTGATTTTTGTATATTTTTAACTAATATTCTTAAATATTGTCCTTATAAAGCAAGCAAACATGTTCTAGTAGACACAACAAAGTGAAAGTATGAAACCAAAAATAAGCATAACGTGGGAGCTTTCATTGAGGGAATTACATAAATATTTAACATGCAACACATGCCAGTTTTAAAAAAAATAATTTTGATTCAATTCAACAATTCAAGCTCTACGCTTGGCTGGGCAAAGTGGAAATTTAGCAGTTTGAAAGCATGCTGGGGAAACTAACAAGACTCCCTTCGCGTGCTCACACACACAAACACACACCTCCTCGACTTCTCCCTCGGAGCTGGTCAGTGGCCAAAGGCTGTGGGTGTACACTGCAGCTCCCAGGTGCGAGATGGTGAATCAATCCAATTCTCCCTCCTCGCTGTGAACAAGCATGTGTTCTGGCTTCACTTTGTCTTCATTACATTTTTTTTTTCTTCCCCCCACTTCGCCCAGCCCAGTTGGACTTTTACCAAAACACACACATAGTTGTCAAAATATGCAGTAATGAAAACATAAATTCTATCACCCTGTGCACAGTTGTAGAAATGTACTCGCAGATACTTTGTACACAATTAAAAAGCCTTGGCAAATGAGACTAAGCTCTTCAGTTTTTGAAAGTGTATGTTTTTCTGTTGTTCGGTCGCTCCGGCACTTGAATGGATTTCGGGAAGCCAAACACTTTGTTCAAACAATTTGTTTCAGGGAGATTTGTATTATCATACAGGCCGTTCTCTCAAAAAGCCTGCTAATGCCATCACTAATAACAACAGTCTCAGCCCAGACGACAGGAAAAAAAAAGTGTTGGCATTTTACGATCAAATATCCGTGCGTCATATGCATCATATTAACATTTCTACAGTATGTGTCGTGTCGTGCGCACAATAGAAGTATGAGCTGACTTTCGTGTCGGCAGACGGAGGGGGTGGTGGTGGCATTACAGCTAGGCCAGATGGCTGCCGGTATTTGTAAGCATGAAACCGCTGGATATTTTTAACGAGCTGTGGGGCTTTTCCATTCGTGTTGGTGACAAGGGAATCAGTTTTGCCAAAACATGATCTTCTCCTAACCCTAACCAAAAATATCTCCTTACCTTAACCTAACCAGACCAGCGAGGTCAGCAGGCGCCAACCAAGCCAAGGACCACTGTCCGAGACAGCATTTCAACATTTGCAAATGCGAAACCACTGGATATTTTCAATGAGCCGTCAGGAGATTATCCGGCCGTGTTGGTGGTGACAGAACTATTTAAGTCAAAACATGATCTTTTCCTAACCCTAACCAAGCGTTTTTTTGTGCCTTTACATAACCAGACCAGCTTGGTCAGCCAGCTACCAAGCCAGTCCACTGTTTGAGATGGTGTTTCAACATTTGTAGGAGTGAAACCGCTGTATATTTTTAATGAGACTTAATGAGACGCTGTGTTTGTGGGGACAGAACCAGGTTAGCCAAAACTTTCCTCTTTTCCTAAACCTAACAAAAGTGTATTCTGTGCTTTAACCTAGCCAGGCCAGGTAGGACAGTTGGCTACCAAGCCAGAGACCAGTGTTCAAGGCTGGGTTTCATCATTTTCTGACCGTGTGGGGACAGAACCAGGTTGGCCAAAACTTTCCTCTTTTCCTAAACCTAACAAAAGTGTATTCTGTGCTTTAACCTAGCCAGGCCAGGTAGGACAGTTGGCTACCAAGCCAGAGACCAGTGTTCGAGGCTGGGTTTAATCATTTTCCGACCGTGTTTGTGTGGACAGAACCAGGTAAGCAAATAAATGATCAAATCAACAGGACAGCAAGGTCAGGAGGCAGTGACCAAGTCAAAGACCACTGTTCAAGATGACGTTTCAACATTTGTAAGCAACCACTTTTTTTTAATTTTGTAAGCGTGACACCACTGGATAATTTTAATGAGATGTTTCCTGCAGTGTTTGTGGGAACATAACTTTCGTTACGAACGTTACATTTACTTAAGTGATTGAGTTGAAAAGCTATAACACTATGCATGCGATTTGAACAATGAAGGCAATGTTGTGAACTCAATATACTGTATCGCAACCAAACTGTAGCTGTTACAGAAACCAATAGTGCCGCCCTCTTCTTCTTCCTCCTCTGCTGTGCTTTCACCGGGTGCAGAGAAGTGTGAACAGCCTCGGCAGCAGAGGGGTCACAGGCTGCAAACTACCTGTATGAAATATTCCATGGAGCTGAGAGACACACAAACACCGCTTGCACACAAAGACACACTTAAGTGTTTCACAAGGTGCTTTAGTTCCTGTCCAAATGCTTCATCTCGCAGGTGGGCAGGGGCACGGATAACACACCTGCAACATATCAAAACAAGGCTATGCCCTGGCAGTCCGTGTTTTCACACGGGCTTTTTCTCTGAGGCGTTTCAAAGCCAGTGGGTATTATTTTTAATGATTGTTTATTGAGACTAATCTGCCACCTTAATCAAAGAGACCTTTGCAATCTGTGAGCCTGGCACTTTTTTCTGTTTATGCTGCTGGCTGTTTGTGTCGTGCCTAAAAAGCATATATCAGCCAAATGCATTTTCAATCACCCACAGACTGGATGGGGATAATTATGCGGAGCCGAACGGCGCGTTTGCAAGTCCAAATGTTTCGCGCTCACCTCGTCTGAAGGTCGACAAGCGGACTAAGATGATGGAACACAATCAAGCAGATAAAGCAAAGACTACATCTACAGATACTAAATGATTCACAGGTGTGCGGAGCAGGTTTTTCACTTGGACAGATTTAAGAAGTTTCTCCAGCTTTGAACAAACAAGTGAATCGAGAAGAGAGCCATCGGTTGTTGGTGACCCTCGGGGTGACTCATGAATGCAAGGAGACTCACAGTACAGCTTTTGTATCGCAGTTGGCATTCTGTGAAGGTCCGACATCG
Source organism: Lagodon rhomboides (assembly GCA_039737535.1). NCBI lineage: Eukaryota > Metazoa > Chordata > Actinopteri > Spariformes > Sparidae > Lagodon > Lagodon rhomboides. The sequence goes on from CM077807.1 coordinate 7,412,703, forward strand.
GACTGCAGTCTTTGATGTTCATGTTTCTTTTTATTCATTAAAAAATGCCAGAAATTCTTCTACTTTCTCAACTCACTCAAGAAGTTTTCTGAGTTTCCATTGACGCCAGCACAATGGACGGCCATGCCAAGATTTGAAAGTTGTGTGTGTCAGTACTTGGGTCTATCATGTTGATAAAACCGCATCTCTGACGGCTTATTGCCCTCTGAAAACATTCAGATAAGCCTTCCCTGAGATTCCCGCGTTAACCCTCCGCCTTTGGTGCGCAGGTAGAAATTGAGTTGATGCGTAGAGGAAATGTGATGAAAACTTTTTGTATGGAGGCTCCTTGGCTGTCCTTGGTCAAGTCAGCCTGTGATGAATCATGCATTGGATCAAAGTGGAGCTGCCATCCTCAAGGGGGCACAGCACTGTCTGCCGCCGTCCTCATTCCACCTGCTGCCCGTGCGTCAGCGGCCACAGGTTGGCTTCCCTTCGGAGGATGTCACCGCTGCCACTGTCCCCTGCAAGACCGAACCCCGCCGAAGTGGGTTTTATTTAGTCCTCTCCAACGACAAGTCTCTGCCTCACTCCACTGCCTCCGCAGCTGGTACTTGTTGGCGCCCATCTGTTAAGGGTATTGTTTATGTGGTTGGTGATCCAGAACTCATTACCATCCCACCTTCCCCTATACACTATTGTTCTTCCTGCTAATATGGAGGCTCTGATGCAATCTGTCTTGAGGTGCTGCATTGTTTTTGAGCTGGAGACTGTCTAAGATAAGAGAATGCTCCAGATGTTGAGATCTGTTAGAGGAGGGAGCAATTACAAACATTGACAGCAAAGTTGGATTCTCATTTCAAAGTCCACAAAGTCCTTGAAAAAGGCATCGGCTCCAACAAAGAATACTTTAAAAAATGGGCAACACTTTATAATCCTTAATAAATGTTATCTTTATAGTTAATGAAATAGCTAAAGTGTATTTATTTCACAATTATAAAGGTTTATAAGCATGGTTACAACTTTATAATGGCATCCAAAAACTAAAGCTCAATTAACTATACATTTCCCTTTTATTAATGACGTTATTATAAAGTGTTACCAATTAATGCACTATTTTTTTTTTTAATTGGCCAAAAATTACCACCATACCAATTCACTCTTTGTTCAAATGGACGTGTCAGGTAAACGACAAACAAGAGAGTGCAGGAGAGAGAGCCGCTCCCCTCTCCTAAATTGCAGACGTCATAGCATAATCTTCATGGTACTTAAGTCCAACATTACTGGCAATCGCGGCCATTCTGAGCCACCTGTGTTCAAGTAATCGTACCTTCATGCCTGTATCCATGCACTTCACTGTCAAGTGGGGGCCCCTTTAGATGGAATCAGGCATTGTGGTGAAAATTTGGATGAGGGTAGTGTGTACAAGCTAAGGCAGTGCGGACTGCAGGGGGTGCAGTTGAAAAGGTGAAACAGAATCAACTTTTGGAGAAACCCAACCCAACATCAGGCCACATGAGGCCTAAAATCTGTTCTATATCTATCTATTTTTGGACGTCCTGTTACCTTGTTTCAAAGTCAGTGGGGTTTTTAATGGGTTTTAGGGTAAATACATGTTTAAAACCTCACCGTGATGATTTAGCTCAGGGCCCGGTCATTTGCTATTATTTTCAATCTGGACGAACAATCGCTAGTAGGACCAGTGTTCTAGCAGCAGAGCAATGTAGCAGCTTCCCCTTCGTTGTCTAATTATGGTTGGCAAACTGCTTTGAGGCGCATTACCGCCACCTTCTGGCACGGGGGGGCTAGAAGCTAACATTACATCACACAAACGGGCCATGAAATGACACTGCGGACGCGAATCGCTAATCACCACAATGTTTGATTTGGTCTCAATGAGGCCTTGGCGGAACAGCTACATGGCAGAACAGACACTGGTTGGCCAGAAATCAGTCATCACACACAGAGTGGGCTTGTTTTTCGGTCGTTTCGTGCATAAACTTAACTCACACAGCTGTCACGACGTGATGGTCTGTCATTTTAGGCTCACAGGATGTAGACTCCCTGTTGAACAGGCTGAGAGTGAGTTCTTATTTCCGAAACATCTCATTTGACGCTAGACAGGGGGGAAAAAGAAGTAGTAGCTGTCACCTTCTGAACAGTTTTAGATGACAGAGATGTACTTCACAGCACATGACTGCTGCTGCCACTTCACTGCATTAGCCGGATTCAGCAAGCCTTACATCCTCCATTGTTTTATATGAGCAAGTCTGCAGGCCATGTTTAACCACCCGTAGACAAATTCCACGCTGCTCTCTGATTTGGAGTATTCCTCTGTAGCCTTTCGCTATGTAGTATGTCTCACTTCATATTTATTCATGTGAACGTCGTCAGAGTACGGCTCAGGCTTTCAGCTCTGCCAGAGAGCATTCATGTTGGCAGCAGCATATGCTTAGAATGGATGGGGAAGTATCTGTACGATATAGTAAATAATCGCTGCAGTCACTTCAGTGGTCAGTGCAACTGCAGTTCCTTGCCCAGTTTCCTGGAAGAATAAATAATTTGAGACAATGCCTTCTACTCTTCTACGTTTATTAAGTACACAATTGCTGCAGGACGGGAAGCACTGAGGGTACTGCAGTGGGGCGAGATTGAAACGATAATAATCTTTTAAACAATCTCAGCAAGGAAAAAAAAGGTTATCCGAAGTTCATGTATATGCATTTTCCTGTTCATGCATGGTGTTCTACCTTGGTATGCAGAGATGACCTTTAACGTCCCATATCATGCTCATGGCATGTGCTCGTGGTTCATACTTTTATTTTGGGTGTCTACGAGAAAGCATTTATATGCTCTAATGTTCAAAAAACACATTTTTCACTCACCCTCCGTCTTAACGCACTGTTTTAGTGCCTGTCTCTGTAAGACCCCCTCTTGAAAAGCCCAGTGTGCTCTGATTGGTCAGCTCTCACAGGCCTGAGCAGGCGCCGCCCACCGTGAGTTTTTGCAACAACAGACGTGCTGGAGGCACGGCTGAGCTTGGTGTCTGTACAGTTGTGACATCATAAGCTTAAGGAAGTCCTGACGGCTTGCTCAAAGGCACAGTTCCTGAATATGGGTTTTAAGACTTTCACAATATTTGGATGGTGCCTGCCTTATAATCATAAAAAACGTCAAAGGACTTTCTACAATATGGGACCGTTAAATAGTTAAAAATGTTTACTGGATGGAAAAAGGACAAAATGTGGAACATGCATGTACAAGGCCACACACTGGCGAGTGTTCCCGGCAGCCTCCGCCCCTGCTGAAAGTGCATTTCTTTGCATTAGGCAGAGTAACATCAGCCAGGCATTGCCAGACAAATTGAGAGGAATCAGCGAACTCCCCCTGCTGCCCAATGTTCCAGCAGCAGGGGACGGTATAATTTCACATGAGATCTTGTTTATCTTTAAGGATTTTGGTTTAATAAATGATTTTACACATATAGAAATTATGGAATTACCTTTAAATGGTTGAACTTTGTTAGAATAGCAGCATAGAGCATAGAGAAGTGCTGTTATAAATTGGATTTTGAACATTGTGTTTTATGTATCAATATTAAATACAATACAACGATAAACCACTCACATCAATTTTAATAGAAAGATTTAATTTTAAAAAATGTTGCTGTTAAAAATTGAAATGTTATGGTTACCCACAGTTACAGATTATTCATTTTATTTTACATTCCAGTCACTATAGTGTACCTATTTGAGTTTATATATATATATATATATATATATATATATATATATATATATATATATATATATATATATATATATATATATATATATAAATACAAGGAGAATATGAAAATTAAACAGGAAAGATACTGTAAAATTAAAGATGTTTTTATATGCATTCAAATTAAATTAATCTTTGTTTGTTACTCTCTAAAATTAAATGTATATCTGTGATTATTTACTGAACTCCCAACTCAAACACTTTACCCACGTTATTAGTATCACTGAATGAATTCAATCTGCCTGTACAATAAAGGTTAGATTAGAAAAGAAAAATATAGCTTGGGTAAACAGTCGATTCTATGTACGCTCATTTACATTGCCATGCTGGCTTCTACCGATTGTTTACCAACCACAGTATTTGATTGTTGACACTCAACCCAACTGCATATGGATGGGAGGTACTCTCGTTTGCTTAATTAGTGCTGATGACAGTAATCAACCTTAACTGATGGGCTTATCGGAAAGTCAACTGCGCCACATTGATTAGCCATCTATGCTGCGTTTGATACAGCATACCAGTCTATTCATTGGCAGGGTGCCATTCTCGCTCGAGCTGTTTATTCTGCTGTCCTAGCAGAGCACAGTAAGCTTTCTTTTTATGGACTCAGCTCCCCCCAACCCCCCCTTCCAAACAAACTTCACCGACTGTTCAGAAATCAACCAATTATTAGCCCATCAGGTTGTTGTCTGCAGCCCCAGGTCCCGGGCGTATATACTGTTGTGACCACTCCACGAAAAACGCTCTCGGAGCAAATTGCCTCAGTAAATACCCTGTGTATATCTTAACAGGTAATATTTAAAATTCTGCAACAGCAAGTCACCCAAGCCTTGATAGATGTGTCTGCCTGCTAGGTCGATGAATAATGCAAATGAAACTAATTCTTCCCGACCTAGTGCCAAGCCTAATACACATTTATATGCTTCACTAGTGAAAGATGTGTGAGATTCCTATTATGGGAAGGAAGCAATCTGTATTTTAATAATGGGCCTGATAGACCTTGGCCTTCCTGTCTTTGAGAGTCTGCGTGCACCTTATGTGACTTCTTGTAGAATTTAATGGTAAAAATTGCTTCCAATGAAGGCTGGGATTGTGTGCATACACAGCAGATCTTTGTGTTGGCTCTATTCATACTAAAATTAACTACTAAAAAGACACCTATTCTTTACCGAGAACTGTCATCAACCTTGCGTGTGAACTTTAATTGACAGATCACGGGCCACATGAATGATACTATACTGCTCACTCCGAGCAACAGATCTTTTTACTGCCTATGCTCATGTGTATGACAAATTGAAAGTCTCATTCAGCCAAAATTTGTCGCAGATGTTTCGACTCCTCTTAGATTAAAAAGAGCCCAACCATAAATATCTATTAGATTTTTTACATCTCCGAGAGACATGTGGAAATAAATCTTCATCGGGGCAGGGATGTCCCACCTTCACAGAGGAAGGGGCGTATAATGAAAGTCGTGTTAACTTTAGATTGGCACAGAGCGGCTGCCTAATATGCAGAACTTTTTGCTCCTGATCCCCTTACCATAGTGCTCAGTCCGAAACCCACCAATTTAACAATTAAAGATTGTGCTGTCAAGTGAATTCAGGTAGTTTCTGGAAGTAGATGAAGAAGAAGTATATGATCTTGCAAAGGTGTTCTAGCTTTCCCATTCATTTGTGTCTTAAATCTTCTCAGATTTAAGCATTTGGAAAGTAAAACATGATAATTGATGTTCTCTTTACTCACATGAATGTCTGGACCAAGATCAGGATAAAAACTGTTCCGCGAATCAATACAAACTACACGATGTGAAGGTTATTGCATTATGTATGGATATTGGGCGCCACTGTGATAAAATGTGCACAAGGAGTTCAGTTTCAAAGTCATCACCGTCAGTCGATTGACGGCAATGCTCACAGCGAGTTGTTCTTAAGGTTTGCAAAGAGAAGTGTTGTGTTAAATATTACCGTAGGAATAGAAGTTGTGTAACACTCTTAAAGTACCTGATAATAAATGTATTTAAATAGATCTATAGACAGAAAATTACATTTGATACCTGTATCAAACTTAGTACTAAGTATCAAAACTAGGAATAAATGTAAATTAGACATAAATGTATATGTATGTTTATACTGTATACTATGGGATAACCAATCATTGGCCAGAGGAGTTAAATCTGTTTGGCAATAATGTTAATTATTTAAAAATGTGTGGTTTGTAGCTAAATTTATCACATAAATATACTGCAGTAAAAAGTACAATATTTGGCTCTAACATGTAGTGGATTAGAAGTATAAAGATGCAAAAAATCTAAAGTAAGTAAATCTAAAGTACAATTATACTCAAGTAAAGCACTTGAGTAGATCGACAGAGTTGCATTCCATCTCTGCCAAAGAGAAAAGAAGCAGTCGAAGATTCTAGAAGTAATGGAGAAACATTCATTCAATCCACTCTAGCACTTAACCAATGAACACCTCAGCGCCTCTAATCTGGCAAACAGTGCCATTTGCCCCCCTGGCTAGAGCCAATATGCAGTCTTGTTGAATGTGTGTGTTATTAGTTCAATATATTATTGACTGTAGGATGTAATGAAGTTATACCTCTGACCTTTTGGAAAATTCATGGGCCATGAATAAAAGGTAAGCACTGCAGAACAAAAAGTGTCTGCTGCCAAAACACTTTGCTTGAAAGCTTGTATCTGTAAGTCTTATGAAAAGGTCAGGCAATTAAGACACGTAATGGTATTACCAGATTGCCAAACAAGTACATTATATCCACCGATGGTTTAAACTTTATTTTTGATCAGAAATTGACCTTATAAAACCTTATAAATGGTTGAGTCTCACTCAGGACTCGTCAAATATTGATGCTTTCGGTCAGCAATCAACTATCTTAAAAATTGGACTTTCAATAAACCTACAAATTATGTTTTTGAGAAAAAGTTTGAGTCTACCAAATCCAATGAAATAATTTTATAGGCTACTGAAAAGGGTTATTCTACTGTCCCTTGGGTTTAAGCCAAAAAGAACTTGCGGAATTTCAATGCCAAATATGGGAATGTATCAGTCTTTTTATTCTTTCGTTTGGTTTGAAAAAATGGGTGGTCCATTCACTCTGGTTGAACGAAACAAACAACATTGTAGAGGCACTTCCACCAAGATATATTTTCCAAAACTCAACGCCAGTAACCTACTGTGCATACAAGCTCATCAAATATTTATGCTTTGGGTCAGCAATCAACTATCTTAAAAATTGGACCTTTGATAGATCTACAAAAGATGTTCTTGAGAGAAATTTTGAGTCTACCAAATCCAATAAAATAATTTTATAGGCTACCAAAAAGGGTTATTCTACTGTCCCTTGGGTTTAAGCTAAAACTAAGTCAGCAAACGTTCAAAATTGCAATGCCAAATATAGGAACGTATCAGTCTTTTTATTTTTTATTTTGGTAAAAAAAAAAATGGGTGGGCCATTTGCATTGGTAGAGCTAAACAATCGACAATATAGCAGCACTTCCGCCAAGATATATTGTCTGCAGCTCAATCCCTGTAACCTACTGGGCATACAAGCTAAAAACAGGTCTATTCTTTGATGTGAACATGAAGTACAAAGCAGTATACTAAGTTAATCAGTGTCTGTCAAGGCGCTTCCTGTCAAGAAAGCTTTCAGTCCGTTCACCTAGCAATTGGCTAATAGCACATGACAATCTCAATGAGTTTTCCAACTTAAGATTCTAAACCAAATATCAGCGTCTCGCCTCCACCCCTCTGCTAATTCAAAAGGTCTTAAATCAATTTACAGCACAGAGTCGATGGCTTTGGATGGTCCCAGTATCTCTCCCCACTCATTCTGCTGGGGCCTCTTGGGGGGGGGGGGTGTAATTCAACTACCACTCTATAAATTCTATTACATGGTGCTGGGTATGGCTGCGAAAGTGCTGTGTCTAATGAAGAGCTCGTAGTACCTGACAGCCCGCTTTCGAGTTTCTGCTGCAGCTCGCCAATAAGAGCAGAGAGTGGCCTTCTGTGGGGGAAAAAAAGCTGGAGACAGGGCCTCTGAGTGTGTGGGAGACAGATATAGACAAAGTGTTAGTATGTGGACATGCACTGTAGCTCTTAGTGTCCCGGCCATGTCACATTCATCTGCACTCAAAGCCTGCCGGACTCTGAGCTTAAGTACAGCTGTTTCTGTGTACTGTTTAAAAGATTTGTGCAGCTGCTTCTTTTATTCAACACATGTACATTTTTTCTTCAATGTTGCATTATATTTCTGTATAATTGATGTATCTGCATGATTGAATTCAGAAGAGTGTTTCTTCTTCAGAAAACCAGTTTGATACAGGCTGAAATATCTCAACAACTTTCAGATGGATTGCCATGACATTTTGTACATAAATTCATGGTCACCGGAGGTAGAATCTACTAAATTTTGGTATTTCCTGTAGTGCCATCAGCAGTTCTTAATTATTTCTTCACTCATCCAGTGAAATATGCCAGCATCTGCTGGCTGGTTGGCACAAGTTTTGGTCCCAAGGGGATTAACTGTGACCATCACCCATACACCCATGGTGCTAGCGTGGCTAAAAAGGGGTTCCTGTGATGATGTACAGATTCAATGAGAAAATCCAAGAAAGTCTGAATATAGACATATTTGAATATAGTAATAGAATATAGAAAATAAGAAGAATATCCTCTATGCTGGTTAAACCATTGCCAGCTCTGCTTTATGGGTGCAGCACAGTTGTACTGATACTTTTTATTCCTCATCTAATGCATATTTAAAAGAGTAGAACCTGCAGGGCATACTATTATCCCCAGTAGTTGATAATATATGTTTAATTGCATATGTAATTCTGGGATGTGTAGGGCTTCCAGTGAAAATCTAATGAATTTGACAATTGTATTGATGTGCACTAAACAAAAAGATCTAACCTTTATGGTCTATTTATTATTATTTTAATAAATATAATAATAGCTGTAATCAGAAAGGGTCATCCTACCATCAAGCATTCAACAACACAGGATTGGAACTCTGACTAACATGTCTTACTACCAATTTAAAATACATACATTTTTCTGATACTTTAAAAGGTTGTTTTGCATGACTATGCTTTTAAAATACCGTTCAACCTACAGATAATGTTGTATATACTTGAATTACTGCATCGTATGTATTGGACTACATAGTGTTTGTCAGTACTTTATACGGCACATCCTGGACATGATTAGAGTTGCATTAGGCTTTTACAGTTGCATCAGGATTTGGGCTTTGGGCCAACAGACAACTGAAGTTTACTACTACTACTACTACTACTACTACTACTACTACTACTACTACATGTTGTAAGTACCTAAAAGTCATACTTGAGCAAAATTTTACTTTTGCAAAAGTGATAGTCACTAATAGGAATAGCCGTAAGGTCAAAATTGGATACTTATCAAGTTGTTTTACCAATTGAAAAAACAACCATCCACATAAACACTGGTTCCCTGTAAACCTTGCCTTCACAATGCTATTCTCTGCTATTGCACAACCAAAATAAGAAGAGGCATCGTTTTTTCCCCAGTCGCTTTCCCCAAGGTAGCGTCAGTACTACCGGACTGACTCTGCAAACTACACTTCAAAAGAAAAAGAACCCTGCTGATGGAGCAGGCAAAGAAGATCAAGAGGGAGACTGATGGAAACGTAGGTAAAACACGTGTGATCAGACAGGCATTCACTCAAAGGAGAGTGCCGGTGTTGTCAGTTCCCTCACTGATATGTGTTTCTTTTGACTAGTGGGACTTTCCCAATGGGCATTCTTTCTACTAGTTCAGTAAATAACAAAACATGCCTACTTATCAATACAACCAGGTGTATTACTCTGTCTTTTCATTGCACTGAGATCAAGGTTTAAGGATTATTGGCCTGGCTGAACATTTTTCAATAATTTGAGGAAATGAATAATCTGAGTAATCTGATAAACATATTTAAAAATGTGCTACCTTGCCTTTGATGACACATGCAATCTGCAAAGTAGCTAGTAAATACTGAACTAGCTAGGAGACTGAGACTAAGACTGAAAAGTCCAATAAGTTCCTCCAAAATATAGTGGAGTGGAAGTAAAACATCACAGAAAATGGAAATACTGACGTACAAGACAATTTGTACTCAAGTACATGACTAAATGTTGTACCACTACCACCACGACTGCTACAACCACTACTACCACGTCTACTATAACTACTTCCACCCCCACCACACTACTGCTACAACAACCACTACTACTACTACTACTACAACAACAATCACTTCTACCACCACTTCTACTACTACGACTACCACTATCACCCCTAGCACTACTACTACTAAGACTACTACGACCACCACTATTACTACTACTACTACTACAACAACGACCACTTTGACCACCACCACTACTATGACCACTACAACTACTACCGCTGCTACAACTACCACTACTACAATAACCACTTCTACCACTTCTTCTACTACTACTACTACTACTACTACTACTACTACTACTACCACGACTACTACTACTAGTATTACCGCCACTACTACTGCTACTACTACTACTACTACTACTACTACTACTACTACACTCCATACTACTACTAATAATAAAAATAATAATAATGATGATAATAATAATGATAGTGAATGAAGTGAGATTGAAGTCATTATTACTCACAGAACAACATGTCTCCACTGCCTAACCCATAGATCAATTCAGTGAATCCCCACAGTAGCTGGGGATGTCAGGGGAAGTGACTAACACTGCCTTCCATCAACAGCTACAATTGAGACGCCCCTGGGCAAAGCTCTCAATCCTCAATTACTCCACTGGAGCTGCTCAGCGGCCAACAGCAGAGGACTGTGGTTGTATCAGGCAGGCTGTGTATGTGTAAACCCAATTTGAAGCAGTGTGGTGCTGAAGGAACAATCGCGCTCACGTGTTCTAGAAGACTCCATACAGGTGAAAATGCTGTATTTTATTTTATTTTTGGCCAGCACAAAGAAGAATGCACTACAGGTCTGTCAGCAGTGCCAGGGCTTGCATTTTTGTGTCATTACTAATAGGTAGTGGTATGTGTGAGCACATAAGAATGTTTTTTTTAAACATCAGATTTCACTAGTCCTGCAAGTGCATGAATAGACTGAATAAATCTGAGTTTGCTGGGCCGCTAAATGGCCCCCGCGTAAGTGATTCTCGAGTGCACGGGTGCATTTTTGCAGCTCCAAGTTCAAAAGTTGACACATTGAAGTGCAAATGGAGTGTCGTCTTTCCCACCACTCTTTATCTGCTTTGTGTTGCTCTCTGTCACGCCGCCATCTCATGCCCGCTTTAAGTGGCAGTAGCGTCAATCCAAGTTAAAGTGAACAACCTGACATTTTCAGGAGATGAAGACACAATTTTGTTTCGATGCAAAAGGAAAGAAAAAAAAAAAAAAGGCGACTGAGGAGAGATGGTTGTCTGAAATGATAAAAAGTGACACTCGGAGGGAGAGAGAGCGCAAACAACAATAAGGCTGCGAGAGATCAATGCGGTTTATTGTCCGGACGTTTCCTCTGACTGTGGACAGCCGAAATGAAAACAGACATTTGGATGCAGCTTGTTATGCCGACGGCATGCGATGTTCAGTGCTCAGGCCTCTGGTGACCGAGCGCATGCAAATGTTACACGCTCCCCTTTCCACGAGGAAGAGCGGGAATGACGCATCGGGCCTCCTGCCAAGGCTCGGTGGCAGTAAACACACACAAGCACGCATGCACAACACTCCCCACCAGTTGATTTCTGTGCAGCAGCCTTTTTTTTTCATAATATTTTGTTTTTGTCTATATTCATGTGGAAATCAAAACGAATCAGGAGGAAACGCTGCTTATCTTCGTGTCTGTTCAAGATTTGCTTTAAGACTCGGTGGACGGGGAGACTTCATCCACAGCAAATCAAACCTACCGGAGCAAGAAACGGACAGAAACTGGCCCGAGTTTAGCTAAATTAATAATGAAACAATTTTTTTCCCGTTCCCGCTGCAAACAGAGAGCAGACAAACAGACACGAACCACCAACAATCTCGCTCTAAATTGCATTATTTCTGCTATGCTGAATGTCGCGGGTGGAACATCCCTGCTCCGTGCGCGCATATATACGGGGGAGAACATACCGCAGAATGCAAAAAAAAGGAATTGAGAATGCAAATAAACAGCCTGACTCAGCCGGTTTCATCTCTGCTGATGGTACACATAAACAGCCCAGAGGATGAGGTCGCGGCGGGGTCGTGTCATTAACCTGCCCGTGTGTGTTTCCGGATCAGCTGCCGCGAAATCTCTACGGGGATATCAATCAAACGGGGGTGTCCATTGTAATTTGTGTGCATGTGAGTGTGTGAGGGAGTTAGAGACTGTTGCAGCAAAAAAAAAAGGGATCACTGCTTCGAGAAACCGGCCAAGCATCACCTTGGATTTTATGTTTGTGTGTCCAGACATTTGTTCGCCTTGGATATGTTGACAAAGCAGCACATGCCGCGGAACATTTATTTAATGTCCCGTCTGTGCACTGAAGATAATTCTGCGCATGAAAAAGGAATCCTTTAAAAAACATCTTGTCTGATTTCTTAATTAGATCATAAAAGAAAAGCTTGGGATCTTTGAAGATATTTTATTTTTCAGCACATGGCACGAATGACAGGAAAGCTGTTTTTTTGTATTAATTAAAAGTTACTGTTTGACTCAAATCCTACTTTAGATTGTCAAACAATATTAAAGATTTAAAACTTCAACGCGCTTCAAGAATAATTTTATGAATAATGCAGGGTATATTTCCCCTTATAATGTTTAAAATATTCATCAAGGGGTTCACTGTCACTTCAAAAAAGGGTTAAAGTGGAGAGTGACTGATAAACCGGCACTGTCGAAGTCTTATCAGGTCATTTCTCTCTAATAGACCCTTTGTCATGGCAGACATCCTACTGTCTTCTCATCCATTTGTACCACCAAGTCATGACCAAGATCAGAGTGCATCAAGACCAAGACCACAATGTTTTGTGCATGCATCATGTTTTAGGGGCTGCGGTAGCTCAGTCCACAGGGACCTGGCTTGGGGACCGGAGGGTTTGGACCAGTCTACAGATCATGGACTGGTAGCTTGAGAAGTGCCAGCACTATATATATATATATGTATGTACAGTGATATCTCTGCAGTTGCGATCTTGACTTGTCTTCAAAAAAAATCCAGTGTCATCTTTGTATAAGACCGAGAGAAGGTCGAGTAAAAATGCGAACAATTGTAATGAAAACAAGACTTTCAAAGAGCATCTTGGGACCTGTCCGGAGACGAAGGCCAATCTCAAGCACTAAAATAGTTACATGTCGTAACTTCACAATGTTAGTAAGTTAAAATACATTTCTGTTAAATTCTGGTCACTTTTTTGTTCATTATTCTAAGAATTCTTACTTCCTCTTTTGGAGCCGTAATAATTGCCACAGCCACTAGGGGTCGCCATCTTACAAGAAATGTGAATATGGGCCTCGTGCTTTCAATTTATATAGTTGTTTTTTCTGATGAGGATGGACTTGAATGTTGTTCAAACAGCATCTTACAATGCGGTGAAGGGCAGGAAGTTTGATTGCTCATTTGAAGGAACCCAATTCTAGAGTCTTGCTCCCACTACGGTTTGTATATCCCAGCTGTGTCACGGCTCTTCTGCATCCTCGCTCACAGCTCCTTCAGCGAGCCTCCTTTCTCCTCGAGATGCATTGCAAGAATCGAGACATCCTTCAAGACGGCGCGCTGAGGTCGATTGCCAGGTCACTGGCAGGAAGCCTGAGGCGAGGGGAGACAAGAAGGCACAAAACAGAGTGATGGGAGGAGCCCCTTGTCTGGTCGAAGCAGGCAAAGCACAGGTGTGACCAATAACGCTAATGATTGCTCCATTCTTGTAAGTGTCCTAGTAACCAATGTCATTGGGCATGCACAAGACCAAAGCCCTGGAACCAGCTGACCTTAAAGGAATGCAGCCATCATTATTCTTGTTGGAAATTGAAAAAGTCAAAATATCCGCTGTGAAAAGGGTATCTTGAGGCAAAAAAGCTGTATTTCCATAGGGAGTGGTTGTTATTGCAATTAGGGTTAGGGGCTTGCTTTAGGGTTAGGGAGTGTCTGTATCTAAAAACAAGAGATTAAAAGTGGTATGCCATCTATTTAAAAGTGCACTGCCGTAAATTTGGACGACTCAGAAGGGACAGATTTAACAAAAAGGATGGGCAAAATTCATGCAGTAGAGGCATATCCTGACTTGAAGTTGCTAGCGTGGGTCAGAGATACTGGAACCTACATCTCCCATGGTGCAAGTCAATTACATCTTTGATTAGACCCTTCCTCCCTGGATAGAGGACATTACACAACTGCTATCGCAAGCTGGCACTCTGAATGATCAGTAATCTGATGATAATGTGCAGCCGGTGTGTCCCTTTAAGGCAAAGGGGACAGACTCACCGTACCCGAGTCAGGAAAATTGGCACTTTTGGACATATTTAATACCTGAAATATACCCATGTGGAATTGCATGGGTAAATCCGCCATGATGAGCGGATGTGTGAACCTAAGGGTCGCCAGCATTTGCAGTCATTTTCTTGCTCTTTATTACAGAAGTGGCCGGAACAGATCCGAAAACTTGCTATCTTTTCCCCACTTTGTAAAAGATGGGTGTTTGTGTGTCGTGTATCACTGATAAAAGCAGAATGCTGCCATAGCAATTATGAATCCCCAGTGTCAGAGGTGATATTTGTTTAAAAGTGGTCGTGCTGGAATACTTTGTTTCCCTCAGTGGCGTCCTGATAGCTTAGATCGGCGAGGAGGGTCGGCTGTAGATCCCTGCCTCACTTCGTCTCTGTTTGACAGCTATGAACTGAGAGCAGGACGAAATAACACATCAGTTCTCTTGTTTGATGAGTTTCATTAGCAGATATGTGCCACTTGAAATGTAGCACCAATCCTGAAGAAGTGATTGCTGGAAAGAGACGAGCGACTCGATATTAAATAATAGAAATGTAGCCCTACCAACAAGAGTACAGCACTCAGGATGTAATCAGTTCGGCTTTGTAAATATTAAGCATTTCACAGTCGTCACTCGGTGCTCTTGCACGCCAAGGCCCCCGCTCTCATGAACCAACACACTTCAGGCAGACACAGAAGGTGGTGCAAGCTCATTTGAGTGTGACCAACAGTTTTTTGCGGTCATTTTATGACCGAAGGCGCTGTCCTCAGCAGGGGTGCACCGGTAGGACAGTTGTGAAAAGTACTGGATCCGGTGGAAAACATGACCGGTAGATCTTGTAGGGTCTGGATATGATCAAATAAATAAGATCAGCTGCTCTCTGCCCAAAAAGCTCAACACTTCTTGCCGTGATGCGCAGAGCGTTATGTAAGATACAACCTATCCATATGCAGACCTCGGTTATGAGGGTTTGATAGGTAGGATGAAATGTCAGAACACTGGCTGTGTTTACCTCTCATGCGCTTTCATTTTAATGAGTCATATTGCGATGAATAAGGCAACACATTTTTGTATTCTGAGTGAGGTCGAGGGGAATGGTTGGCTCTGAGAGCAGGAACCGTAGACTGTGTAGGGCGAACTTGAACATATCCGAAACATTTCAGATTGGTTGCTTTTATGCTAAAAGGGGCCTAAAGATGTCACTATGTTGGGACCATGTTTTTGTTGTGCTGGGTGTTCAGGTGGACAACCTGGAGAACACTAAGTTGAGTTTTCTCCCCAGATCTTCAACAGTAACGCTTTGGGCTTGTAGGTCGGGTCGGACACCAACCCAAAGTGGTCCAGCGGTCAGCTATGGTTTGCTTTAAAGGAGATCTAACATTTGGGTCCATGGGTCCTGCCATTCATGTGGATTGTTACCTTGACACATATCACCTCCCTAAACTTCGTCACAGACGAAGTACACCCCTTCATGGAAACGGCATTCCCGAATGGCAGCGGCCTCTTTCAGCAGGAGAACCCTGCAGAAATTGCTCAGGAGTGGTCTGGGGGCACAACATAGGGGTCAAGGCGCGTGTCCAAATTCCACAGATCTCAGTCCAATCAAGCACCTGGAGAACATCTTGGCACCAGATACTGCAGCGCAACTTCAGAGGTCGTGTGGAGTCCACGCCTTGACGCGTCAAAGCCTTTTTGGTGGCCTAGATAATATTATGCAGGCAGCTATTGCATTTGTAGTGGTTAGTTTCTCGTTCCATATTCAAAACACACTATTAATTATAGGCCACATTGTATTACATGTGTATCCCTATTATATAAAACTACACATTCTTATTAAATGTCCTGGATAGGCTTGGATTTTGTACGAAACAGGATGTTGGGTGAGATCAGGTCAGTGGCCTGGCCAGATGTTCCTTGTGTTTTGTCCAAGGATAAGTGTTGACGGATGACTTTGTTTTTGCCAAATATGGATGAGTAGAGTTCCAAAATGACCTTAGAACCCCAGTAGGGAGTCGAGAAGATAATCTTACCTTGCAGCGCATAATAAAAACAGACATGCAACATGTAAGTGACTTGTCAAATTCATACTCAAAGGTCACCGTTACGATCAGTTTAAATGTGTAGAGGGCAAACCGTTTAATAGTCCGGCAACCCAAACACATGGCAGATCACAGCACACACAGAGGGAGTGTGACAAATGTTCAGCATCTCATACATATAGAGAGAGCGCCTATGGAAATAGCTGCAGACAAAGGTTCATAAAGGGCGATGACGTATTATGATCTATAATCGTCTTGTCTAACTCCCTTGTAGACTGCTGTACTTGCATTATTAACGAGAGCATGACATGCATTCATGTGATGTCCATTATGCGCTATATTGTAAGCTACAAAGAAAAGAAGAAAGAAAAAGAAAAAAAAAAAACAGCTCTGAACGCCTGCGTCAGTGCCAAGGACGTGTTTGAAAAGAGCTTATTTTTGGACACAAAAAACGCCACTACACCCCCGGTCATGCCGTCACTCCACTCTAGTGTGCTCCACACTGATTCCGACACGAGTGATGTCACGGCGTGCTGTGAAATTACCAGGAAATGTGGGAAGGAATCCACTTGCGCTGAGTGAAAATTACCTCTCCGCCCAGCGTGGGGTCACCGCGCCTGATCGGCGGCGGAGCGACAACAGAGCCTTTAGTTTTCCGGAGTCAAAAGTTGCTCGGTTATTGCCGCTGCCGGTGTCAGCCGTGTGACACTTATGCAAATGCTCCGGTGTTGCGAAAAAGGACAATTAGAACCTGTATGATGCAAAAAAAAAAGCCGTCAGAGCAACAGGTCGGAATCTCATAAAATCAGGAGAGATAAAAGGTATATTCATAGCTTGACTAGAAAAACAAAGAAACTCATCTTTATTAATAAAAAATTAGAATCAATTAAAGAGGGGCGAGTTGTAAATGGGAGTTAATTCTGCTTGCATTCGAGCTCTTTCGAGTCAGGGAGTCAAAGAGACATCTGAGGACTCGGCGCATGCCCCGCATTCATTTTTAATTTGGATCCTGAAAAACATTTTTTTTTCCCCTTCGCACCCCCTATCACTGCCGCATGCCCTTCAGACAGAGCCGAAATGGTTTAACATATCTCTTAAAAAATGGAAGAGAGCGAGGCCCGTTATCTAACTCGAACGCTCCCATTTTCGCAGAACGCAGCAATCAGCGGAGAAAATAGGCGAGAAAAAAGAAAAAGTTATACACTCGGCTTTAACACCATAAACATTTTAACACGGCGCTGCTTCGGAGCTCTGGTTCATTTCGCCTCCCTTTTTTCTCCTCTCATCAAAAATTGATCATTGGCAAATAGAAACAATGCACCTCTCCCGTCCGCAGTGGTTTTGCCTGACAGAAATGAATGTGTTTGCTGATTTCCCCTAGCATCGAGGCTCAATACTTTGTCTTGAAGATGGATGCCGCTTCTCACAAATTGTCAAACGTCCTCGGGCGAGCGACCGGACGGGCAGTTTTGTTATGCTTTTTCTTTATTTCTCTCTTTATTTTATTTATATCCCCGATGAAATGAGCAAACTAAAAATAAATCGGCACACTCGCAGACATCCGGCTGTCTCTGAATTACCGAGCCGGAGTCACGGAGGCAGAGACGAGCGCAATCACTGTTGCATTGAAGACATTCAGATACCCCTCAATCTCTTATTTAATGTTTTTTTTGGTGTAATCAGTTTGGATTCAGCTCTTAAAATAAAGGAGAATTATCATGATCTAGCTGTCAAAATTTCTTGAGGAACGGTTCTCCCGTTCATAAATAATGCGCTCCCCGCTTACCACAAAGGCCCTTTGTGTTGCAGGCAGGCCTCAGACATGTATGTCACAGGCTGACATTAATAGACACCCTGCTCAGTTCATTTACTGAACAAGAGTGGAGTCTGATTCATTGGATTGCTATTTTTTTCCCCCCGTGCATTTTACGAGATGGCGCCCAAGGTGGGGGTTGGGGAAGGTGGCGGGTGAGCTAATGCCGCAATCATTTACCGATTGTCCCGGCCCACCTTGGCGTAAGTGCAGCGCCTAATTTCTATCGCCCTTCTGAGGCCATTACGGCTGCTAACCCAATAACGTAATTGACTGTGCGTACTGGGCTTTCGGGGGAAGGGGAGCTAGCCGTTAGCAATTTCCTTCGGGGGGGGGCGACTGGGTGAAATACCAGCAGTCAAGCTTGAAACAGATTGCGTCCTTCGTAGCATCACTGTTTTCGCTCATATTGTGGCTGATGGCATTTTTGGCAGGTTGTTGCACAATCCTTGAGATTGTTTTTTGCCTCAGTTTCACCGCGCTCCTCCGAGTTCTTTTTCATATCGGCTCGTTCGGTCCAACCCATTACAACTTAGGGATAATGACCTCGGAAATGTGCGCTTTTGGCATGCCTTCCGCGGCCTGTGCGGAGCCTCCAAATGTCTTTTCATTTGGCTTCCCCTCGCTCCTTTGCTCTGATTGAAGCCGGAGCAGACAGACTGAGGGATAACGAAGGCGGAAAAAAAAGTTCAAACGAGCCACGGGTTTAAAACAACACATGATGGGACGTACCGTGGGGGACGCCGCCGTCCCCTCGGGAGCAAATGTCACTTAATTGCGAGGTATTGATTTCCTAACAGCGATTTGCAACACTCCAGCCACCAATCAGAGGACAGTCCATGTGTCCTGCTGAGGATCCCCCTTCATAGATCTTGATTAACTGTTTCCGATTAATTGCTGTGACAACAGGGAAATGTTTTGTTTTTTTTCTTTCTTGGGGGGATTGATTGACCGGGGGGAAATCGGTAAGATGTGGGCGCTGTGACGCATTTGATCCTTAGGGGGGTTTTTCTACAGGGAGGGAAAAAAAGGCCACAGAGAAGATTTCCTTGAGGCAGCATCATGGCTTTTCTGGCAGCAGGGTCGGTCGAACAGGTGTGCCGCATTTCACACTCCACTGGTCACATGGGCAGTCACGTGACTCCTCAACCCAACGAGCACAGGTGCGGAGAGTTACACTGATTACATCACGGCAATATCTTTAAAAACACAAGAAAAGTGACTTTTCCAATGAATTGGCTCTGGAGGAATATAAATAAATAAGTGCATGATTTCTCTTATTTCATGACACAAACAATATTTTGTGCACAAGTAAGAAGAGTCAGAAAAACAAGGGAATATGAAGCCTATCTTAAAAAAGAAAAACAACAATGTATGAAAATTAAAGGGGCACTATGTAGTTTTGGAGAAAAACTTCAAACTCAGAATTGTAATATTCACAATACTAATGAGGTATTCCAAAACTGAATAAACAAGCTGTTTAATAAGAATATAAGTAAGTATGGAAATAGGAAAAAAAATAAGGTCCCCAGAGCACTGTTTGAAGCTAGAAAGGTGGCAGGGTCCGCCACACATAAACAAAGTCAAACAGTATGAAACTGTGTTGTTCTTTAAGGTCAGTTTGTTTACTCAGTCATGAAAAACAAAGAGTTTGTTGATTTAGTTTGCAAATTTAATCAGCCAATGAAGATCTTTCTCTTCTGATTGACATTTTTCTTCCTCAAAACTACATAGTGCGCCTTTAATAGAAATTAAGATAGAAATGAAAAGCTAAAGACGGTACAAAAAAGCATACTAATTTGGCTTGCAATAATAACAGGCACTTGGGGAATTGTCATAATAGCTGTAATGGATGATTTAATTTCAGTTTTCGACTATAAAGTATTAAGCAGATCACATTAGTTAGAAAACACAAGGCGATGATAAACAACATAAAAGCCTAGAATGACTTAAAATGACAACAAAGAATATGAAAAGGCTTCAGTATGAGAGCCAGTTCTGAGAAACAATAATGTTTTTGTTTTTTTAATGGAGATAAACATCCCAAAAATAGATTTTAACATGTGCATGGATGGCACTATTTACTGTCATATACTTGCAAAAGAAAACAACAACAAGACATTTAAATAAATAAAAAATAATAAAAAAAGATTAATTTGGCTTTCATTCACATGGAGTATTGTCATAATAGCTATGATGGATGATTTCATTTCAGTTTTCATCCGGGAAAAAGGGTGATAAGACACCACATTAGTTAAAAAACACAAGGGCGTACTAAAAAATATGAAGAATGGAATTAGAATTAAAAACAAGTCAACAACAAAAAAAAGAAATAAACACATAAAAGGATCGAGTAAAATAAGCCTTTTATTGTTCGATATTTCATCAGGTGCGTGGTGATGTACGATCATGCGGCTTACAAAAAGGGCTTTACTCCATCTTGAAGGATACAGTGTGATCCAATGTGATCCTGCTGGTGCTGTGCTACTTAAGAGTGAAGGTCATGTGATGACTGAACGCCCGTGGTGGGTGAGAGGAGGATGTTAGCCAAGCTGACGTCAATCATGGACAACACCTCTCACCCCACACCAGACTGTGGAAGCCTTGAGCAGCTCCTTCAGCAGCAGACTCTCACACCACTGTGGGAAGGATATATATATATAATTACGACAAATAATGTGCAATAACTCATATTTCAACTGTAGCAATGTTTAGTACACTGTATATATAGATATATTTCTAGGAGATCATATATTTCTTATATTTTTTTATTCTATTTTTATTATTCTTTCTTATATATACAGTAGTTTTTATTTTTTTGCAGATTTTCCAAGACTTTTCAATGGGAGCAGCTCTAACGCAAGCGATTTCCCCTCGGGGATCAATAAAGTATTTCTGATTCTGTTTCTGATATATAAATGTTTGCTCACTGCAGGAAACCGACAAGAAACGTTTGGCCGGTAAGCTGACACAAATACCGCAAAGGCTACGTTGCTTTTTAAGTGAATCCTTAACAAGATAAATAATTTATTATTTTATGACAAACATATAGTTGATTTTCCAGTTAAGAATCCATGTAAAGTGGAGAAGCAACTATGATATGATAAGGACAACACTGGAATATGAATCCTGTATCAGAAAAGAAAAATCACGCGTTGACATTTAAAGGTGCACTATGTAGTTTCAAGAGAAAGGTCTTCATTGACTAATTTTATTAACTTTTTAATGCCTAAATAAACAAACTCTCGTTGTTTTCATGACTGAATAAACTGAATTAACAAACTGACCTTAAAGGACAAAACAGTTTCACACTGTTTTTACTTTGTTTGTATGTGGCGGACCCTGCCACCATTCTAGCTTCAAACGGTGTGGAACAAATTCATATTTCTGAGTTTGTACTGTTACCTTATTAATAATGTGAATATTAAAATTCTGAGTTTGAGTTTTTTCTCCAAAACTACACAGTGCCCCTTTAACAATGAAATATTAAGACTTATTAAAAGAAAGGCTTTCATCTTTCATTGATTTCTTCTTAATTTTTTTTAGTGTTCTTGGGTGTCAACCTAAATCCGTCAACCTCAAATGCACTTTGCTCTAAAATTCAGCAATTCCACGACTGCATTGTGACTCTGTTTGGTGATAACGACTGTAGCCGGGTCAAACAGGTGTGCTGCATTTCCTCCTCCATTTACAGTCGCTCCTTTGTTACATGAGGAGTCACTTGACTCATTAACCAAAGTAGCACAGGTGCAGAGAGCTACACTAATTATATCATTTAAAAATGTAAAAAAAAAAAACCTATATATCTCTAAAATACAACACTGGAAAAGTGACTTTATCTGAAGAAATAGGAATATGAATAAGTAACAGCATTATCTTGATCTTGTTTTATGATACAAAAATATTGCACTTTGTGGTTCATATTGTTCTGTCTTTCTTACTTTTTTATGAGTTTGTGCGTGTATTGTTGGGTTTTATGTATTTTTAAAAAGGTCCGTCTGGGGACGGGCACTGCGAATCAGCTTTGGCTATAAATGCAGTGGTGTGTGGCGTCACTTTGCATACTTGTCCCTACGCAAATAAACATTAAATGAGTAAGAAAATCACAAATCGTTGAGAGTCTCTTTAGAGTGCACGAGTGACTGTGGCACAATATGAAAAACAAGGGAATATGAAGCCTGACAAAGAATTTAAAGAATAAGGAGAGAACTCAATGATTAAAACTTATTAAAAGACAAAAAGGATAAAAAACAACAAGGCTTTCATAGACATGCATTTTGATAAGACATTTATTTTAAAAAGGATATTAATTTGGCTTACATTCACATCAGGTATCGTCGTAATAGCCATAATGGATGATTTAATTCCAGTTTTCATCCGGAAAAAAAAGTGTGAAAGTTTTCATGTTGGGTGAAAAAAAAGGGGGTCATAAACAATATAAAACTTGTAGTTAGTAAATGATGAAAAAAATCAGGGAATGAATAAAAGTATGAAAGGACTGAGTGAAAGAGCCAGTTGACGATCCAAACTGGATCGCAACGATGCCACTGTGGCTTTATCTTAAGCCAAAATGCATTTGAAAAGTGTTTAATATAGAAGTATTAACATTATAGCTCTAAAAATCCAGAGACTCTGTGCTGTTGACTCCATCGTGATTGACGTCCCAGAGTTTGCCGCCACTACATCGGCCAAAACAAAGCCAATTACGCCGTCTTAAAGTGCCGCTTTGGTGCAACAGGTCCTCAAGTTTAGTTTCTGTGTGTGTGGTCATTTTCAGCGGTGTGCGTTGTGTCGTGTCGTTCGGGGGCCGGCGCCACTTGTGTACCATCTGGGTTATGCGTGGCTATAAGTGAGCACTGAAAAACACAAACGGCTCGCAGCACCCACTTAAGGTACCCACTCCTGGAAAAATGTGCACCCATTCAACAGTGAAATGCCAGATATCTGACAAAGAGGGTCAAAAATTGATGCAATCAAAACAGTCATCACGCTCCAGTGTGTTTTGGTAAGCGGTCATTGTGGGCCTTCGTTTTGTTGCCGCTATCGCTTTTGGACTGTTTATTGCAGTCAAGGAGGGTATATGAGTGTGGGAGGGTTGGATCAGAGTACACGGCACGCAAGGTCAGAAAACATGAAAATAAGGTGATGAAACCCTGTTGGCCTGCGTTTGAGTCCCGACTATAAAAGCTCATCTCGTACGAGTGTGTTTATATATCGAGAACACTCTTATAATCTTTCGGGAAATTGGGAAATCCACTCCTGACCCGCTCCCGTGGCCCCTCTTCTTCCTGGCAGACCGCCTAGCCAAAGATCCAAACGAGGTAGTATATGTGTATGATTTAAAAAAATAAACGCAGATTCAGGGGGAAATTGGACATTATTCACACGCCAAGGCCTTTGACTGACCTCCGAGAGAGTGTGTCGGACAGCTGTCAGCTATCAAATGTGGCTCAACCCATTGGGGTGAGAGGTGAGAGATGCCTCTCGGCCCCGCGGCGGCGGTCGCAAATTTGGCTTGACATACCGACGCCTTTTACACCCAGCGCACTTGTCCAGTCTCCCGTAGTGTGAGATTGTAATCCATTAGGCCACCTGGAGGGGAAAAAACGACTCCAGAGGTGGAAAAAAAAACAGACCCAAAAGCGGAATTGCTTGAACCAGAAATGATGAAGGTTGGGACACCCTGTCACATAAACCATTGCTGGGTTTTAAGACTGAAGTAAGAGTGGAAAAGGGAGGGAAATGAGCCAACTTACTTGGCAGGTGATGGATGGTGACCAAACTCTACTCAAAAACCTGATACGAAGAAGTCTTGGAAAAGGCAGCTAAATATAGATTCTCAGTATCCTGAAGCGACCTTGTTACAGTGACAGCACGTCAGAAATGTACACTGTTGAATGCCCCCCCCCGCGCTTTTTTTCATTTGAACCATTTTTCTACTTGTTATGAAGCAATCTGGACGCCCGGAAGTCTGCGTTCAATGTGACATCGGTGAAGCGACTGAAGGATGTGCAGCGAGGGGAAAAAAAAGTAACATCTGTAGTCAAAAGGCAGCCGCCTTGTGATGTCCCACGTATGTACCAGCACACCAGTAATTAAGTAAGTCAGCTGTTAAATAACCTGTGGATCAAATGTCTTCACACTTTTCAATTTGGTGACTTCGGGGAATTAGAAGCCTTCCAATTAGCCATGTTAAAAAAAAAACTGGTTCTACTGCTAGTCTTGTATGTCTATATCCAAATCCATGCACCAATTACTTGCAGATTAAAAAGGGTAAGTCGGCCACTTTTACACATTAAAGTGTGTTGAGACGTCTTGGGGAATACGACTGCATATGCGAAAAAGTACTATAAAGCTGTTTGTGGCTCCAGAGGAAGCTCAATGTGGTCCTATAATTTTGCCTCCGGTGATGTCGCTCAGTGGCTAAGTTGCATTGTGGGTGATACAGACGCCCGGTTATGAAAAGGAAGAAGAATGAATAAATAGAGGCAGTATCTTCGGTTCTGCTGTATCGATTTTAAACCTTTGTTTTTTAACTCTCCACAATGAGTCCGACAGTGTTGTAGGAGTATGGCGCTTGACCAGCTTTTCAAAACCTCTGCCGCCTACAGTACCCAAAATGCAATTTAGCCAGTGAGTGACATCACTGGAGGCAATTTATCAGAGTAGATGCAGCTTCCTCTGGAGCCACAAAAGGCTTTTTACTTCTTGTTTTAACATCTGCAGTTCAAAGGTTCACTTAATTGTCATTTTACAACGCATGGTTGGACAAGGAAATGCAAGTTGTAGTCACTTTATACAACACGAGAAAAAAAATGATGGTGGGGTGAAAGTGGGTTCGGGAGTCTCATTGCCTGAGGCAACAAGCTGCTCTGTAGTCTTGTGATACAGCAGCGGATACTTCTGTATCTTTTGCCAGACGGCAGCAGGGTGAACAGACTGTGGTTGGGGTGGGTGTCGTGTTTTAGTATCCTTTGGGCTCCGTGCAGACAGTAGTACAACACGGGGAAGTGTTGAGCGTTCAGGAGTATGAAAGCCTGAGGGAAGAAGTTGCTTCGTAGTCCGATGGTACGGCAGCGGATTCTTCCGTATCTTTTGCCAGATAGCAGCAGGGTGAACAGACTGATGCTGGGGTAGGTCTTGTCTTTCAGTATCCTTCGGTCTCTGGGCAGACAGTAGTACTACAGAAGAAGAAAAACACATGATGGAATGTTGATGGGTGAGTTCAGGAGTCCAGAAAGATACTGCTTCATAGTCCGACGGTACGGCGACAGATAAGTCTGTATCTTTTGCGACACAATAGCAGACTGTTGCTGGGGTGGCTGTTGTCTTTTAGTATGCTTCGGGCTCTGTTAGCGCTACCCCAGCACCTGTAACCACACTTGAATGTGTCAAATTTAAGAGCAGAAGAAACAGCGGAATGCTGAATCACAAGGAGCATTCATATGTGAAGGCCATCTCCTTCTTTGCTAAGCCGTCACGCAAGTGTTGCTAAGCGCCAAGACTGTACCGCGGTTTGCATTTTAATGTCTGTTTGTGTGGCACCCGCACTTTAAACTACTACACGTTCATTGTCAAGTTGTTATGACAGACTGCTGAAATAAGATGGCAATTATCGTGAGCTCTGTAATTTTCCGGTGGAGGGCTGTAGTGTTGTAGCAGAATCAGAGAGTGGCAGATTGAGCCTTACAGTGAAGACAACAGCCACTGTGCCTGCTTGTCTTTGAAATGACGGCAGCTGCCCTTGAAGTGAAGTGCCTCACGCCGACTTGGTGTTGGCATCCGATGTAATGTTGATTGGATCCCCACTGTGTCTGTCGTCTAATAAATCAGGCACACCGTTCTCCTCCTCCTCACCCTTTCTTGCTCTCATCCCCGGTCCCTATAGTCGCCATCCTGAAATAAAACTGACAGTGATCATAATGGCGGCGCTGTGGGGTGAAGGCTTTGAAATAAAAAAGTGGTCTCGAGGTTAATCTTCAAAAACAATGTCTTCATTGTCTTCAGTTCTCGCTGCTGAAAACATTCCGGATGGCTGGCACGCAGGCGACTCTATAAACTTTAACCTGCATTTTAAATGAGTGGTGGAAAGGACGTCTCTCTCTTCTTTCTTCCTCTCGAGACCAATCGGTGGTCGCTTTGGTGGCTGATGGAGCGATGGAGGAAAAGGAGGATGGATGGGGGGGGTGGGGGAGGGTGTAAGCGTTTTGCAGAGAGTGATTGTGAGAGGACAGCGGTGGCAGAAGATGTCCTCTACACAGTGATTAATTCCAGACCCAATGTGATTTATGGCCCCACCACGGCTGTTTTGTAGGTCACTTTGGTGCCACATCACTCAAGCTGTGCAAACAACAAGTCTGATATCAGTGTTGGTTAACCGTAAAGGAGGACACACATGCGCGCCCACGTTGAAAATGAAAATGTTTTGCTTTGAATTTTGTATTTGCCCGTCCGACCATCAAATCAAATGAATGCTGAAAGTATGAGTGAGTCAAAAAGGGATGGGGCTGCGATGAACTGGGAATAACCCCCTGTTGGCCTACAGAGACTGATGCAGAGGGGAGTACATTAAACACAGGATAGACTTTTGTCATCCCTGTCCCCCACAAATCATATCCATGTTGTTGAGAACACTATTTTTTTCCGATGAAAGAAATGTGACAGTTGTAGAACGCTGGTATACTCAACTGTACACAGATGTTGACAGCAGCGGATAGGTCTGTACATACACTTGCTTTAATGGGTGTCTGTATACACAGCTGTGTTCAACATCTGCTAACTGGAACTGAAATGGTGACCCGGTGATTAAACTTTCCCAGTGTAGGAACAAATAGTCTGCATGTTGATGGTTGACTGAATTTAACAGCACTACCAGTAGGATTTGCGTCCAATCTCCACCGTACCATTAACATCCAGTGGCGACATTTGACACCAAGGGTGTCACATTGTTTTGAATAGTGGTGGGGGAAGTAAATGCTATATAACATATGCGATCATGGCAAATTAGTAGGAGCCAATTACGAGACAATTGCATTGCACCTTTATATGTTAAGTTAAACTGCCTTGCTTCAATGGTGCATACTTTCCCAATGGATAAGCACAGTTTAGAGTCAAGTACAACCAATCATGACTCCTTCTAAGCATAACGTGTAAATATGTACATGTGAGAACATGTATTCATATGTCCAGATCTCCACCTTACCATTTACATCCAGGGGCAAAATTTGGCGCCAAGTGCGTCAGGTTGTGTTGAGAAGTAGTGGAGACATAAGGGCTCAAATAAAAATGCTCTTTAACGTGTGCGATTTTATCCAATGTAATGGGGAGATCCTATTAGGCCAGAGAAGACGATTACAAAACAATTGCATGGCACCTTATGTTAAGTTAAGCTGCCTTGTTTCCATGCTGCATACCTTAATGATAGAAGTTCACAAGAGGTCATGAGTCAAGTCCAACCAATCATGACTCATTCTAACCCTAACCTTTTTTTTATTCATTATTATTATTTAATTTAATTCTGCGCAATTAATTCACACATTTCATGCAATTAAACGTAACTGCCATGCCTGTCAAGCTGGACCCCCACAGGATCATCAATCTGAAAATGACAGTTGTTGGTTAAGCTGTGGATTGTATCGCTATTTACATCTCAGCTAGACCAGCTAGATGGTTAAGGCTACAGCGCCTTGCTCAAGTTCACCTCAGCAGCGCCTATAGGAGGCAAACTGGCACCTCTCCAGCTATCAGTCCACACTCCATATAGTGGTCCACGCTGACCTTCAACTGGCACTGATTCCAATGCCAAGTTCGTACAGACTGAGCACCTGGTACACCATACATCAGGGAAATCTTGGTGCCATTAAGTTTCCTACAAGAAGTAATGGTAAAACAGAACAGCTAGACACAAATAATGTTCTTATCTAATTTCAAGTTCCCCCAACATAGCATTTGATTACAATAGGAGTAATTTCATTTACTCCACCTTTGAACTGTGCGGTGGCAGAGGTCACTGCAATCCAGAGATGTCAAGGGAAGCTCAAAACATAACCGAAAAACACACTTTTTTGGGCATAATAGCACCGTTAACAACAGCAGAATCATGTCTTTAAAAAGCTGAATAAGCCCGATGACATTGCTCACTCACCTTTAGCCTGCTGTCTTCTGCTGTGAAATTGCAGAGCCATTACAAAAAGACACCACGAGAATCCCTCAGCGAAAAAGTAGGGAAATGAGGCCCAGGTTAACGATGATCACAATGATGATTTAATAACTTGGTGATGCGTACCAATACAAGTCGGGCACCATTTAGAGCAACTGGCACACCGGAATGCAATCGGCCTGCGTGCTGCAGTTGATGGTCTGAATTTTTCATGTGCTATTTAAACGGTTAAATCAAGTGTGCATCACCTCTGACTCAGACATGTAACTTCAGCGAGGTGGGTAGAGAAAATTGTGCCTTCTGTGCGTGTGTTTTGGGAGTGACTCAATTGACTGAAATTAAAGCTACCATTAGAAACTCAAATTAAGGGGTTGCTAAGCAACATCAATCCCAAAATCCATTTCTTCAATTATTCTGCTGACGTTAATCCTTCCCTTCATTGTAGCACTGGGATTATTGATGCAAATTTCAAATGAGAGCGGATTTGAAAAAAACAGAAAGTCATCGGAAGAAAAAACTGTGCTGAGATGATGTCCCAATTACTTTCCACCGTCACTTTTTTCCGGATCAGCGGGTTCATTCTTTTTTTATGTAACCAGTGTCAAAACAAAAAGAACGTCAGTTGTAACACTCAGCTCTGTTTCTGTCCTGCTCCTCATCTCTTTGTCTGTTTTCATATACAGGTAGGAAGAAGACTGGGAGACAGAGTTGGTGCAGCCCAAATGAATTCTGATATCGAGGCACTTTGGAGAAAAAAAACCATTAGACTGAAATCAATACCACGCCCTGTTGATCTTTAGCTCTCAGTCCAACCCTCCCTCGGCAACTTCTTTCCACCAGTGAGGCCTGCAAGATGCCAAGATAAAGCATGTCCGTAACTTTCATGTCCAGACCTCAAAGAACACCAGAAGAAAAAGAGAAATCAGTCAGTCTGGAGACCTTTGCTCTTTTCATTGAGTCAACTGATGTACAAGGTTATTTGTTTTGGCAATATTTGAAAGTGCTGCATCTTGTCGAGTGTCTAAGCTAACCAAGGTCATCCACTCTTGGGTGAGATGAGAACGAAACGTCTCAAAAGAGGGAATAGGATTACCGCCAGTTAGAGCTTACTTGGCTTTACTCAGCTTCTTTCAGACAGAGGCAGAATTTTCATCCCACTTCAGTAACAGCAACGCTAAAGGATCATATTCCTGCATTTTCCTGCCTGACCTTAACAAACTGACTGATTCAACACCTAATCTAAATAATAGTATAAGTATAGTCCAGCAGGACCTGTTATTTGATTGATGGTGTTTTCCATAATCCCCTGTTTGTTGTCATAGAGACACATCCTTCCCTCCAACCTGGGAAACCACTATTGTTTTTTTTTCTCCTTATTTGTGATTGAATGCAACTCTTGGGACTGGTTGAGCAATAATCATTCTTAGCAATGACATCAATCTAGAGCTGACTGTTTGAGGGAGAACAAAATGTTTGTCCTGTTCTTTGAAAGGGAACTGTTTGGACTTCCTGACCAAATGACAAAGTCAACGAAATAAACATAGGGGGCTAAAATAACCCAGAAGAGCAGAGTACAATTTTCCCTGACCACCTGGGTCTGCTGTGTCTGAGGATCTCCGAAAAGGGCATCAAAAATGAGCTGGTCTGATATCTAATACTCATGATTTCATCACTGTCTGATACAGACCTTCATGCACCCTTCGGGATGAATTTCAATAAGATTGGTGATCACTTACCCTTCAATCTAGTGCCATCATAAGGTCAGAATTTCAATTTGTCCAGTACTCTGGTTTATGACCAAAGGCCTTCAAAAATAATGCCAGTCCCATCAGCGCCAATTGGCAAATGTTAGCATGCTAACAAGCCGATCTAAGATGGTGAATAGGAGAGTTGCGATTTGGGTTCAGAATCGAGAATGTATCGAAACGAATCTTTCAATCTCAATCATGACAATCAAAAGCAGGATCAGCGATTCTCCCAGTATTGTTTTTGCTCCCCGTGAACACGTTGCACATTTCCAAAGAAAAAGTGCTGATTTTCTCTCTTTTTTTTTTTTTTCAAATCAAATCAAATTCTGAAACTTCAAAAGTCGATCTATATTTGAGCTTGTGCTAACATTCAGCATAATGCTAATACTGGCAGCATGGCGCTGAGATCGGCAGTGGTATTATTCGAATGAGGCTCTATCTAACATAAGAAGTAGGCCAAAATCTGAATGGCTTGTTTTCTGACATAGACAGCCCACAAAATAACTGGCTGGGATGTCTTATTTCAGTTTGTGGATTGGTTGGTACTCCGGATACCCAACTGTATGTGAATATATGTTCCCTTTAAACCATCACTGCTACAATTACTTATACATGGATTTATCCTTATGGCAGTAAGAAATCTGAGGTGTGTGTGTGTGTGTATGTATGTGGGGCTACAGTGTATATAATCAGGTTGTTCTGTATGTTCCTATGCAATATGCTATTAAGTAAATGGGGTCATTCAGGTCAGAAGGAATAACATGTACCCTGCAGCCAATGTAATGGAGTTCCCTCCCCTCAATGCGCCTCTCAAAGCCATTAATAATCTACACTCATAACCACACCAGATACAGGACTGATTTATTTTGTGATTCAGTGTCATGGTGCATTCAGGAAGGAGGACAGCAGTGAAGAAAAAGCATTCAGGCCAGAGACCTGACAGGCCTGAATATCTTCCTTGGTGCCCCCCCCCTCCCCTTCCCTTTATAGCTGACTAGCAGATGTTTGTTTGACCAAGCGGGAGACCTGCGCCGGAACGCAGTTGGCTTCATTAACGTCATCCGCAAACCTCAATTTGATTGCATAATGTATACTGAGTAGAAATAAGGTCAAGCATGCATGGTGCCTTTTCCTCTGGCTCAGGGTTGCAGACGCAGAATGATTTTCCGAAAAAAGCTTTCACCAGCGTGCTTACAGTCAGTCCACATTTGGATTGTAAATGTAATATGCAATATTTAAATGATGATTTGGGAATGCTAAGTCAGAATACTTAAGACGGAGTTAGAACTAGCATGAATGCTTCAGACAATGTTTGATATGAGGGTTTAATGTGTAAGATTTTCTGCAATATGATGGGCAATATCATAGTTTCACTGACGTCCTTGTATCAGATGGTTGCCTGAATTTCATGGGAAAAAAAAACTGCCTTGACTTTACACTGACCCAGACAGGAAGAGTGGAACATTCTCCAGGATCTAGTGATCATTATCTTGTCCACAATTCAACGTCAAAGAGAGACTGCAACTCGAAACTTCTCTATTCTCTATCTATATCTCTATTCATCCGTGTTTTATTATATAAAAGTTGGTTCGACAGCGGAGCCTGCTGTTTGGTTTGAATAGGAGCATTGTTCCTTTCTCTCGTTGAGGGCCACTTAACTCCAAGTTGAATTCCACAACTGGTAGAGGTTATCTGGTATATCCGCTGTAGCAGTCTAGTCCCTGTTAAGTGTTTAGAAACATATTTAAGCTGGTGTTGGAAAGCATGGAGAAGTATCTTACCAGAAAAAAAAAGCCCACTCCCCTCCCTCAAGAGCCACACTTCCAAACACGTGAATGCATATTGCCTGACACCAACTGTCGCATAGCTGTCTAGCTAGCTGGGAGATTTGTAAGCAGCTCCTTTGCTCTTAGCTTTTTTAGTCTAATAAATACATCAATAAACAAACTTCAAACAGCTGTCACCATCATACCACAGTCCGAAACGACTACTCGACCAAGCAGTTCCTGCGCTTCCCTTTTGGTGTGCTTTGTGCTAACTTGGTTTAGCTACTGAACGACAGGCTCAGGGGCGGTCTACTGTTTCAACCACAAACTACCAACTACGCCATGTCTTATTTACGTGTAAGAAAACAGCTAAAATTTCATAATTAATGTAAAACATGCACATAGCTTTTGTTAGAGCTCATTCAAGCTAGCATGTTAGCAATGGGAAATTTAGGCTGCATTAGCTCGATTAGCCTTAGCAATATATTTTGTGTATCTAACAATTAAAATCTGGATACAGTGTCAAAGGCGGAGCCCGTTCATTTCTATGAAAGCTGCTCAGTGGCAAATGAAGTTAAAGAAAAAAACTCTCGACATCTCAGGTATAAAATTACCCAAATCTAGTCCACTTCCACCCAGCCGGCTAACTTCAAGGGAATGGGAATAAAATGAATTATTTGTGCAAAAGTAAGCGGACATAATGGCTCAAAATATGATAGTGAAATAAGTCATTTTGTGGGGGTTGTGACACTTACAAAAATGTATCCACCGTTTTACAGTCACTTTGTTCACAATATAAGCTTATGGGAAAAGGTATTTTTGGGCCTCAATGCATCACGTGACTTTTTGTCCACTACAATAGCTGGCTTCAAAGCTTGGCACTTTTCCTTGGGGCTCGATATATCCACAACAAGCTTTATGGACCATTCTTGTCATGTACAAAGAGTGCACGGGTAGGAAGGTATGTAGGCAGACAAGCAGGAAGGCAATCCAGTCATTTCATCTGGTCTGAACAAAATGACTAGATGGTGCTTCTGAGAGCTGTGCAACCAGGCACCAGATTTTTTTCTTCTCTCTTATTATTTTTTTTTTCAGAGCATTTTATTGCTGTCAGGATGTTAAGAGATTTTCTGCTACAATAAAAAATGTTTCTAAAAGAACTTGCCAACCCCAGCTTTACATATCTTAAACAATACCAACCATCATGCATTCAATTTTAATTCAGCCTTACCTGACTGATTTGCTGAATAACTACAGAAACGAGAAAGTGTAACTGACTTCATTACATAAGTCATGCCAGTTATGTAACCTGTTCCATAAACATAGCCATTTCAACTCATTGTTTCAGAGTTAAAGTGGTGGGTACTGTTTGTATTCATTTTGTTATATTTTAATGATAAATAATTCCCCAGAAGGGGTGACAGTGAGAGGTCAGCATGTGCATCAAAAAGCAGCAGATGCTCAAGTAAGCCTCGTTGCTCTTCCCTTTAGGCAAACTATATAATTGGAGCTATGTTACAATCCTGCCTTCACACACATACACACAAAAATAAGCACCCCCCAAAAAAAGTTCCAGCGGCAGATATGTCTGGTTCTGCAGCTTGTCTGCTTTCTCTATAATGAGTATTATCAGAATTGGCTGCTTTTAAAGGACTGCAAATCCTTTGAGAATCAAGTCGAAATCAGTCATGGTTGGAACTGAAACCAAACTCTGCGCTTGTGAGTTTCCAGACAGGGGAACCATCTGACTTACTGTATTTTGAAGCCAATTATTAGGAGTTTTTGTTGGAATGTGACACATCTGTTGCCTTTTGGACTTCCAGTGCTAAATCAGCATGCAGTGAGCGATCCCCTCTGGAGGTTGAGATAATTTAAAATGAAAGAGCAGAAGAGCGTCCTTTCAAATTTCTTCCATATAAAAGGTGACTTGATCCCTTTTGGGATCCTCAGCAATCCTTAAACAGGGGTTGAAGGGTCAGTGGAGTAAAATTCAGCTTGAAAACCATTTGAAGCTCAGTAAAATACAGGAATAGAATGTGACCTAGTTCGTGAGAGGTACAGAGGAATGGATCCAAGATGGCCGTTGCAAAGGGGATTCTGTAACTCTGTAACACAGGATGATGACAAACCCTTACTTTGTCTTGGAGAGCGAGGGGCAACAGAGGCGGTGAGTTATGAGCCTGCCACCTCAAGAGAGACCCGCCTGCTCATTTGCAATCCTCTAATTAAATCACAAAGGCACACTTTGGATTTTGGACTCCAAGTCCAAATGGTTTGCTAATAGGTAAGCGCCCAGCTGTAAGGAACCGGGATAAGTGCTGTATTTGTCATATCACAGGCATTCACAGTGAAGGGCACAGTTTCAAGTCAGCCAATAAAAATATTTTAAAAGGTTGGAAAATTTTGTCTTTTAATATCACACATGTCTGAGGCTGTGCTGAGATTCCTTTCATTGTGAGTCATACCCCTGTGTTACATTCACTCTTCCATCCTATTATCTTCCCACATAGCAAAATTAGCCTTGCCCAGCGATGGGCCACAATACAGCAATGAATTATGGGCCTTCCAGACAGAAAGCGCTTTGTTCTGTGCTCGCTGCTGGGTTCAGCACAGTGCTATGGTGCGCCGCTTTGCTCGACAGTGCGAAAAGACGTTGGGGTGTGGTGCAAGCCATTGGAAAGCTGTAACATAGATGATTTTGGAGTCCTATTCTGTAGTTATACATAATACTGACACTTTGAGATGGTACCTGACCCTCCCTACGATCCCAAAGCATCGATTTTTGAGTCTCATTCCGAACTCGTCAAATACTGAAGCTTTAGGATAGTGGCTGACCCAACCCACAATCCCCAAACATCAGTATTTGACAAGTTTGGAATGAGACTCAAAAATACTATCTGCAGCTATCTTACGGATGGGACCTTCGATGATAAGCTGATGTCCAAAGTCCAAAATTGAAAATGCAAGTAACAAAGAGCTGGCAAAGTAAAGTTCAAGAGAAAAAAAAACAAAAAAAACAGAAGCCTGGACACACTAGGACCAGGGAGGGACGAAAACAGATGAACCAACGAAGAGTAAAGTAAACACAGACTTAAAAACACCAGGGCGAATGAACAATACAAACACATGCAGGAAAAACAGACAAACACAGGAAGTGGAAAGTCAGACATGACATATGAGGATTAGCTTCCAACATAAAACAACAAAATCAGCTGAACAGAGACCATGACATTTTGGTCCAGTGGTGATCCAAATCCGGTAGCCAGAACATGGCTGTTAAGCAAAATCTCAGCAAACTGTATGACTATAGCTGACCCTATTCTGGCCCAAAACCCAGGCTTATGTCACAGGCACCTGTGTGCCAGCTACCTGATCTGGACCACCTCTGGACAGTGATCCATTGCTGTATTTGGGCCAAGTGTAAGGGGGCTGTGTGGCCCAACACTGGCTCTGTCCATTTATGCAATGCAAGATCTGAAGTAGACAACTAGTCGTGAATGGTTTTTATTTCACTTCGGGTGAGATCATCATACTTTAACAACTTCGATCCACTCAGGGCAAGAAGACAAGAAAAGAGAAGAAAACATAAAATGAAATTCAGGCTTCCAACAGCTTTTAGAAAATGATGGCCTGCCAGAGAATGTGATGCTCTGAGTAAGTACAACACCACTGATCATTTGTTAAAGGCCTAGAGGAATTACTGACAGAATTTTGACCCTATTGCAGTCATTTTGGGCGTGGGGCTGTCTTTTTTTGTCAAAGGAAAGAGGACAAATAGGCATGGCAGCATATGATAACCCATGGGACGTATGTCCTGCCCACATCCACCCTTACATTGTCAAATTTTTCCCATGCCCTTTTCCAGAGATTCAATTATAGCCTGAATTATGACTTTTGTCGGAATAAGGACTAAAAAAAGATACCTGACAATCCCATTGTGAAGCCTCCCCCTCTTGTAAGGTCAGAGTTGGCACTCCGGCCGGAGAGAGAAAGGTCTGCAAAAGTCTGCTGCTAAATCCGAAAGAGTCTTTCTGCCCCCGTGGAAGTAACTGGATTCAGCAGCGTCACAGCTAATCCTATCCTCTGGGCTCAAAGTATCATTAAAGAGCCAAAATAACAAGTGGACATGGCCAAAAGTGGAATACAGTGCTGCACTGCGATTGCTGAGCCTTAATGGCGTACAGTGGTGGGTGGTTAAAACACAACATTGGATGCAAAACATTTGGAAAAAGTTCCAGAACCCTGCCGAAAAAAAAAAAACACGATTACTTCGTTTAAAATGCGCCGTCGAGCGGATGCCAGGTGAAGAACATATTTTTAAGGCGCACATTCAGTCTGGATTAACTGAAATACCTCAAGGTTTCTGGTATGCAATTTCAGTTTGAATTCAGAGCACATTACAGCCGGCTGAGTGGAAAGTGAATACTGTCTATCTCCAACCTCAGAGTGAGGGATTGAGGTTATAACCCTGAACCTCCACTGCGGCTGGTGGCGGTGGGAGGGGGGGATCTTTTAGGGAACTAAACTGTTTGATTTTAGTCCGGGCGAAG
Organism: Lagodon rhomboides; assembly: GCA_039737535.1. Lineage (NCBI taxonomy): Eukaryota > Metazoa > Chordata > Actinopteri > Spariformes > Sparidae > Lagodon > Lagodon rhomboides. The sequence goes on from CM077807.1 coordinate 7,449,039, forward strand.
ATTCTGTTTTTTTTGCACCAGTCCCTCCGAAGCAGGCCGCTACATTTGCAGCAGAAATAACATCAATATTCATACTATACGCTGCGAATACTGGGGGGAACCATGCTAAAAATTGAGTTCGCATTCAGACTGCCTAAAAGCAACTCATCCGCTGCTTCTAACTACATCGTCTGGCATGTGGCTGGTATAGATTTAATAAGAGCGGCGGACGAGAAATATGTTTATGAAAAATACAAGAGTGAAGCGGAGCGCCGCAGTCCTGAGTCACTCCTTCTCCTTGGGCCTGCTCTTGATAGCAGCAGGAGACAGTGACGGATTGAGGCTGCGACCCGGTGATGGACTTCCACTGCGGCTGTCCGGGGGGTCTCTCGCTGAAGCCAAGCTGTTTGATTTCCGGGGCCCGGTTTCGAGATCAAGTCACCCCATGTCGGCCTCTGGGACGGCAGGGAATTCAAATCAAATCTGGGCGATGTCGGATTCCGAACACAGCAAGAAAGACGTGATTTAGTGTGTGACAGCTCGGTTTGAGAAAAAAAAAAAGCAAAACAATTAAACACAAGTTGGAGCGTCTGTTATTGATCCCTCATGCTTTGTTTTTCTGAAAATTGGACAAACTTAGTCGGGACCGCTTCCACATTTTGATGATAGACAGATCGAACACAATTTAAAGGGAAAAGGCTGTTTGCATCTGATATTTCCCTCATTCTTGCCAAAAACAAACACATTAGTTCTCCCGTTTCCGTGGCAGCAAGCATTTTATGCTGAATAACAAGTCACAAATATATTTCATTTAAAAACACTTTTTTTTATCGCACTGCAAGATTAAGCCCAATGTGCTTCACATTCAAAATCAAATCAAAACAGACCAAACTAAAACTAGTGGCCGACCTATGCTCTGTTATTTACCATTTACCATAATAGGTAGTATATTGGCTTATACACATATGTCTTTTTCTGCATTATAATATCCAACAACAGCAACTTCACACCTCATAATAACCATAATTAACAAATGGTCAGTTAATAGCTAATTACACTTTAGGGTGATTGTTAACAATGAAATGCGTTGAAGACATGTGTCAACTTTATACTGATATTGCGATAATGTTTATGGATAAACTATGCTATACTATAACAAGTAACAAAATGCTATAAAGATCAGTTACAATTTGACAATTAATAATTGCTTAAGTTAATTGTTAGTTAATGGGGTACAAAGCATTTCATTGTTTAACACTGAAATAACTAACTTTAAAGTTACCATATATTGACGGTATCACGTGTTACCCAGACAACATATAGGCAGGCACGATCCATTTGTGATATGCTAACATGATGATAGTAATAAAAATAATATCAGAGCATATATTGGTATAGAGGTATATATAGATGACATATTGGTTGTGCTCTAAAATAAACAAAAGTAGAACTGTGCAGGACCAAAAAAAAATACAACAATAAGACAATCAAGTAGTGAAGATCAACATTAGTTCAAACTGAGAGCCAGATTTTAAAAAATGGGTCTGTAATTCCCTTTTAAAAAATACTGAGAGAGCTCGCCATTGTGATGTACAGTGGCACACAGTGTGTGGGCATAAAAACAGAGAGCACCCTCACAGGTCCCTTTATGGTACGCATAAGGAACATTCACAAGAAAAGTGGTGGGGGACCTCAGTGATCTGGCTGGAGCATAAAATGAAATAAAATATTTGATGTAGAGAGGAATAAGGTCATTTTAAAGCTTTATAAACAAGTAAAAATAACCTTAAAAATAATTTCATATTCTGAAAGATAGCAGCAGTGGGGTACTCTGCTCCATTTTCCTCACTGTAGTTTAGAGTCTGTAGTTAAGCTGTCGTTTTCTGACAGAATTAATTCACATATGGTGAGCTAGTCAGTATTTCTGGCTTCAGGGTGGTGTGGATATACAAATGTGCCACTGTTTATTATAGTGAAGAAATATAACCAGTTCAACAGTGTGACTCATTGATGGGGTTTAATAGCCTTTGGACAACAATGGAAACAAAATGGCACGGTGGAATAAACTACATCAGGCTTTGGCTAAGCAGGCGATAGATCAATCAATAGTGTTATCACTTCATTGTGTTGGTCTTTTTATGGGATTGTATGGAAGGTTGTGAGGGCCAAGACTAAGTATCTAAATAAATATCTACAAATCTATGAATACTCAAACAATGTTATGAATAAATGCTTAAATAATTGAATAATCCATAATAACATACCAAATGCTTAAACAAATTAACAAATATATAGTTATATAATAAAAATTGGATTCCCCAGTCAGAGTTAGCCAACGTGGCTGGGGAAAGGAAAGTCTGAGGCTCGCTGCTGAAGCTGCTGCCCCCGCGACCCGACTTTGGATAAGCAGTAGACAATTAATGAATATAATAAAAAGCTTTACTTATACTATAATACTAATAATATAATTATGCAAATTAAAAATGAAAAAAATATAATAAATACATCCAAATAAATAAATAAATAAATAAAAACAACATTGACTATTTATTCAATTCAATGCTGAACTGTCACTATAAATAATTAAATAAATGAATAAATAATGACACAGTACATGTATTACATGTGTATTTATACATGCACTTTGTTAAACAGTTATGTATGCAATAATATGCATTTTGTTATAATGTATGCATTAATATGCATTTTGTTAAGCAGTTATAAATGATAAATAGTTTTGTATGTCTTTATATGCCTTTTGATATGTAGTTATGTAGGATATATTTAGTTTTGGCTATTAAAACCCCCTATAGGTTTGTTGACCATAACATATAAACTAAAATATACAATAAAACAGAGCATTACCAGCCCCATCCTTTAATCGTGGTGTCAAACTATCCTTGGCTGGCCTCCAGTCCCAACAATGCGAACATGGATTAATTAAGTGAGACCGTCCTCAAATAATGGTGAGTTGACACAGCGGGAGGATAAACATTTTTAATGATGTGGTCAGCTGAAGGGAGCTCGGTTGACCCAAACCCTTTTATCGATCATAATTTGCGGTTTGCTGTGTTTTAAAGGGGACCTCGTTTTTCAATCTATTTTTTGCACTTATGAAATGAGATATCCCATAATTGAGCGTGCGGTGACACGCAGATTACCAGGCAGATGCATGCAGAGTTAGAGAGAGAGAAAAAAAAAAGAAGTAAAACTGGGATTAGCACTTAGAGGCGCCACACCATGCCACCCACCCCTCCCCTTTCCAATTCACTTTACAATTCACCAAGCAGTGCACTCACATTTCAGCTACAGACAAACTGTTTGGTCTCCAAAAGGCTTTTGGAGAGATTACATATCTTTCCTTTCATAAAGATGCCATTAGTGTCTGGGGAGTAATGGGAGCCACTAATTTGATAGTCTGACCTTAAGCTATTCATCAGCTCAGAGGGAAGAGAAGAATAGATGATGCGGGAGATCACATTATAATTTGGCTACAGGATCCAATAGTCTAATGACAGCATTAACTCAAACACAGCTGCAAAGAAAATGTTTGGAAATGCGGTGGGGGGGGGGGGACAAAAAGGGGTGGCGTAGCGGGGCTGAGCGCGGCGGGCAAATCAGTCTGAAAAGTCCAACTTCTCAGCGGGGAGCAAGTATAATATTCGCACGATTCCATAAACAGGGAGACGTCCTTGTCATTGTTTGTGCTTGGCCCTCAAGCAGCTCTTAAAAGTCACAGTAAAGAATGATAATTGTTTCTCAAGAGAATGGGCTGAGGGTTGCAAAGCAGAACTGTTCTGTTTTTTTTTTTTTTTCAATGCCGCCGTATACGCCAAGGTTGTTCCCTTTTAAATTAAAACACAACACGAGTCAGGCGCTGGGGGTTTTAAAAGGGGCATAATTTTAACACCTAGGCAAACAGTTAGCGCAGGTGTTCTCACGGAGAGGTCAGGCTGATGAGGTGGTTACAAATCTGGACACGCGTCGGAGCAAATAAATGAATAATTGAGGGCAGTTATCCAATTCCACCCCTTGTTTAGATCCCTGGGACATTTTTTAGCGGCGTTAAGACTGAAACAGAGCCAACATGCAAATGAGTTGGGAGCGTGACAATGGGTGGTAGATGTGTGACAATGTCAGGGCTTTCGGGCAAGTCAAGCATGAATGTTGAGAGGGGCCTTCTGATTTTCTAGGACTGTTCTGGGGATTTTTTTTGGCATATTTCATAAAAATAATTGTATGCTTTGATACTTTACAAAACTTACCATTGCTCCTTGATCCCCCTATAACAGAACTCTGTGGGTTCAATCTAGGGTTCCAGTGGATCCGTACGCTAGGGGTTTCATGACATTATTTACTAGTGTCAAGATAGTTTCACTGTGTGTGTGTTTTCTACATTTTTTGTTGTGTCTTTGGCTCTTCGCCTCCTGTTTTCTTGGACTCCTCACCAGCGTAGATTTTCCTCTACACCTGCACTGCATCTCCTTTATTAGCCTTCCCTCTCCCTAGTGTTTAGGCAGCCTATCAGCCCCCTCCCTTGCTTCTAGTGTTTTTATGTTCATTACCCTCATCTGTGTTTCTCAGCCTCACTTCACCTGCAACTCATCCCCTCGGTAATTAAGTTTGAATTAAAGTCAGGTCTTTTGTATAGTCATTGTCGGGTCATCCATTGAGTTTCCATGCTCCGGTTGTTGAGTTTCCATGTTCCTGCTGTTGAGTTTCTATGTCCCTGCTGTTGGGTTTCCATGTTCCTGCTGTTGAGTTTCCATGTTCCTGCTGTTGAGTTTCCATGTTCCTGCTGTTGAGTTTCCATGTTCCTGCTGTTGAGTTTCCATGTTCCTGCAGTTGAGTTTCCATGTTCCTGCGGTTGAGTTTCCATGTTCCTGCTGTTGAGTTTCTATGTTCCTGCTGTTGACATGCCATGTTCCTGCTGTTGTGTTTCCCTGTTCCTGCCATGTTAATAATATTTAATATAGTAATAGTTAACTATTAAATCCACAAGTTGACGCTGTGCATTTATGGATACTAATCATTCATTTGAGAATTTTACACAAAACAAGTAACATTGTAATGAATCATAGTAGGTCATCCACAGCTTTTAAGATTGTTTACTAATATTATTACAAATAGTACTTGTTCAGATCATTATTTTTTATAATACGGCATGTTAAATGGCAATAATTTGAGGTATTTTTCCAGCTCAGATAGAGGGTATACAAATAATCCACATTGTGATCTGACTAAACTATATCTCAAAACCAATCAAGGGCCCTACTTTTTGACTTACCTCCATGTTTGTCCTGCCTACATTAGATAGCCCTTAAAGGGTTGTATTTGAGATCTTTTTTGACAAAATTCATTCAGCCATTTGTGTTGGATGGAAAAAAGTATGATGAATCCCGTGTTTAATCGGCTATTCAGCTACTTTATAGAATTAAAAATGCAGCAGACCTGAAAGCCCGACCATACAATGAACTCTGCATAATGTGTAATGAGCTAGCCAACCCATGATATGTCTGCCAGTGTGAGCCCCATTGAAAGGAGGCATTCACTGACCACTGAAGTTCACCATACACAACTCTTTCAAGAAGGCGCATTCATGGATGATTTTGACCACACAAGCCGTTGCCTGGTGGTGCCCCCAGTGCCCCGGTTTCCTGGCTATACACCCGCTGGCGTGTTTTCTCTTCTTGGCAGTAAGACTACTGCAGTGTGCAGTGGACCTTTATTTATACGAAACATCATTTTCACCAATTGGTCGTGCGAAAGAAGGTAAAGATTGTTTTAAAGTCTTCAGATTGGAGCAAGTGTAACAAACAGGGACCGACCAAATATTATCTGTAAAAAGTGGAAATACACTGGCAAAGTAAAAGTGCCTCAGAAATGTATTTTAGTTATATTTCATCACTGCTCACTCTAAATTTTCACTTTTTCTCCGAATGTATATCGGTTCCAATCATTGTTCTTCTTTATCACCAATAATCGCACGGGGCATGACAAAACACACGGGTCAATACCCAGTGACAGGCTCCAATATGTGAGATTAAAAAGTTATCCAGACATCAACATTTATAATGCAAAAGTAAAATTAAACTTAAAACCTTTCTAATTATTTCTCTTCCTTACCAGTGACACTGAAATCAATGCTGCTTGGCATCCACTTCTCATATCTCTCAATTCTGAGTACACCACCCAGAAAACTTGCAAAAAGTCCATACTAAGCAGCAAGTGTATTACAAAAAAGAGGAAACATCGCACGCAAGTGTCTCACGCAAGATTAATGTGTCCACATGCATGTTTTCATACTGTACTCAAGGCAAGCTGCATTCACTAATGTAAAAGTGTACAGTAGGAATGCTTTGGAAGATGGTCAGCACTTTTAAAGTACAGCATACACAGCATACACAGTGTATAATCAATGGGCTGGGGCATGTAATATATATATATATATATTATACTACATATATGGGCTGGGAAAAGCAGCATCTACAATCACTCATCTAATTGGTTTTATTGGAAGAAATCCCATGTGGGTCCACTTTCTGACTTTTTCTAAAACTGTCAATGTTATATCTATAACACATTTAATTTATCAAATGCACAACCACCACACATAACTGATTCTATATACTTCCAGAAAACGATGCTCTATCTCCCACAAATCCACTGTTGATTCCCTTTTTTGCTGGGGGCCAATTACAGCAATAGATTATGTGTCCTTCTGCAATGTGCAGACCAGGTCAGTGTGCTCTCCGAGGGCTCTGAGACAGTCGTTCGGCCGTCTATCATTACCGATAGCTTCCATCGAGGCCACCTCTCTCTGCCCACTGCCACCCCCGCATGATGAATCTGCGCCCATTCAAAGCGTCATTGGAACACTGTCGGCCATGTTTCACATTCTCCTGACCCCGTCGGGTCGAGACCCCGGTTTGGTCGGCGCGCTCTTCCCTCTTTCATCTGATCTTGGGAGACCTGCAGCGGCAAGGCGAAGGGCACTGATAGATGCACTGCACGGAGGGAGTAATGTATTGTGGTCCTTGCAGGCAACAGAGATGAGGTTTAAATGATCTACTACGCGGTGGTTTGTAATCTCGCTGATCAAATTTGCTGGGGATCCTCTCCCCGCTGCCATCTATATATGGAGAAGTAATGGAGTCTACCACAAGTGAACACAAGAGCTGTACTCCATCAAGGGCCCTCCAAGTCACTGCGGCGTATCTCGGACTGTTGATCTTCAACCATCCACTGACAGACAGAAAAGAATTGAGAACTTGTTCCCATTTGTTGTAAACTGCAGATGCAGATGCTTCTCAAGGGGATCATATTACCATGATGACATTGTATTGTATTCATCAGGTAAATAAAATTTTACATGTCATATTCATATGGAGTGTGTAGCTAATGCTTATATGCAACCCCTGGTTGACCATCCTCAACCAACATAGGTCATCTGTGGAGACAGCATATTAGAATACTGTACAATATTTATGCTATTGTTAGGTGGTGACCTCAAATGGTTGCAGCAATTATGACAGAAACAAAGGAGGAAGTCAGGTGAAGTTGTATGAAGTCCACATTAGGAAGGTTGATAGATGTATCAAACACCCCCACACTTCCAGATTTTTGGTATTAAATTAAATGATTTTAACATATGTATTGTATTTATTCGATTCGTTTATTCGATGGATCCCCATTAGTTGCCGCCTTGGCGACCACTAGTCCTTATCTAAACGCTATAGTCTTCCTTATCTAAACCCAAAGCTTATGTTGTTTTTCCTGAACCTGACCAACTAGTTTTGGTGCCTAAATCTTACCAAACTGCAACCAATCCACAGCATTAACCACGTGTTGGTGAAGTTCCAGCAGGGCAAAGCTTGGGCTAGCCCATCACTTGTACCCTTAATGGTCCTATGGTTGGCTATGTCATTTTAATAGTCAAACAGTATATCATTTTTGACGTTTTGATATAGTTTGAAAATTTGGGCAAAAGAATAATGTATAATGTTCCTATCTTCGTTGCTGTTTAAAGATATAATAAGTAACACAATGTTCCTTTAAGCAATTATTTATCTGGCAGTGACAACGCACATATTGCACGGCATTTACGTTGAAAGTTATGCATCAGCATCACGGGGCAGAATCTTTTCTGAGTCATTTTTCCTTGCTGTGTGTGTATAAAGAATGGTCAGCATTGGACAACATAAATGACTGAGAGGACTCCTGACCTTTTCCCTTGTTCTAAGTGGCATTTGCAAATCCCCGCTCCAGCCTCTGCCTCGACACATAGGCACGGACTGATAAAATAATGTACATCCAAACAGTGCATGTATATTGTCAAACATTTACTCCGGCGTTCGCCGCCAATTATTCTAATTACATACTTTGCAACTGTGCAATTTTCTGGAGAGGCTGTTATGGTGACAAGTGAAGAGCCGCATTCACAGGCACTGCTTCCATTCTATCCTTAGCATTCTCTAAAGCCCTCAGAGAAGGGTGCTTGCTTTGTATTGTAAACAAGACTTCAACGGATTATTGCTATAAAGCTATTCTGTGGTTAGAGGTCCTCCGACACGGGGGCACGTTCGCCAAATCCTGAAATATTACTGCTGACATTTTATAAGCCTAATAGCAAACAATGTGGAAACCAGTTAGTGTGACGTGCAGCGTGTGGATGGTTACCAAACAACTGTCAGCCAAACAACATGTACTGTCTGTTTGTTTCCTGTGGCGAGATGGAGTGGAATGGTGATGCATGTGGAAAATCAGCTTTTCCTACTGTGTATTAGGGTAAAGGGAGGTTTGAGAACCCCCTGCCTTGCGGAACAAAAATATATGAGCTTATACAGAAAAAATACAATGTTACATATGAAAAATACATTTAAAAAAATCAGGTCCACATATATATTGTAAATTTGCTTCATGAATATTTTATATAAAATAATGAATGGACATTTTGATAATGCATTGGTAATATTTACTGTTGTGTATTTAAACATCTATTACCTAAAATATATTTAGCATAGATTACTAGATGATATATTTTTTGGAAAATGTCTGTTTTTAATATATGAAAAATGGCAATGGCTATATTATTAAACCAATAGCATATATTGAATTGAAACTGAAAAAAATCTAATATAACAGATAAGGAAAACATACAACTACATTTTAATACTGTATATGGAAGTAGTCCACATGTATTTGACAATACATGGCTAATATATTGTCATTTTCTGCTTCATAAAAGTAGTACAAATTATTCTGAACACACAATTTAATAATTTATTGGTTATATTTCTTGATATGTATTCAACAAATGTATCACTTAAAAAGTGGGAACATGTGATGTTTGTTACACTATGAAAAACAGCAATAATTGGCAATTGGTATAAATATTAATACACCAACTATTGCCTGGGAAATGCTAGTAAGGGGGGAATTTGAAACATGTTCTGTTTTAAAGGTGAAATATGTGTGACTTTGTATTTAAAACATCAAAATTTAACAAATTGTTGACAGAATGTGAAGAAATAACAGATTTGACATTATGTCAAAGAGGTCTCTGTATTGCAGAGATATCTATTTAAGTTAGCATGCTAACCTGCTAGCACCTAGCCACTTTGTAGGTTGAAAACAACACCAACACTCCACTGGTATATGACTGCTGGCCGCACTGCTGACTATGCGTATTAGCTAACGGCAGGTACAGTTAGCAGCATTTAGCGGTTACTCTGGGGGTATGCTGCCCCCTATTTGTTTGGAGTATGAATTGGCCAAGTGGTCACTTTTTATTTAACATTACACCTTTAAGTATTTCAACACATACAGTATGACACTAATTTAAACATAAGCCTGAGGAAACGCTTCATATCAGTGCAATATATAATTACAATGTGTCACAAAAAATAGCTCATATTGTTTAATTGACAAACATACAAATAAAAAACTAGAATATGAATATGTTAGATGAATATATATGGAAAGTATATTAGCGTTGCATACCACCCCCTCCAATATATAAAAAATAATAACAAAATGGTAAATACTGCACCAAATACCTATCAATAACCCATAAAAGACATGAAAGTTGTCTTTTTGCTGTAACAATTTGATATGTGTATGTATATAGATTTTTCTCCCTCTACCCTAAAGATGAGAAAAAAAGATAAAAGACCTCCGCTGTTCTCCCCCAAAAAAGTCAGACTACCCTCCCTTCGGCAAAAATAAATAAAAAAACAGTTTTGTTTGAAGTGCACTAAGTTTGTTTCCACCGGCAATCCAAAGCTGATTGCTAGAAACCGCCGACACAAAGCTTGCAACAGGGTTTTTGGAGTGTTCGTTTCATGCCTTCTGAAGGGTTTGAGGCTTTTTTTTTCTCATGCAAGAGGGATAACAAAGTTTTCTCGTCGGTAATCTCTTCGCTTGTTGATCCGTCTTGCATTTTAATCCAGATTTCACATTAAAAGACACATATGGAGGGAAACGACTCCGCTAAAACAATGGCTTACTGTCTGTGCGCCGGCCCCCTTTTCGCCGCCGCAGACGGATTGTAATGGAAGCAGAACGTGTCGATTTAGTCAAGTATTTCCTAAATCCTCAGTTGAGGGTGTTTTTTGAATAATAAACAAGACTCGGAGCGGATTATGCCTCACTCTTTCACTGTTGGAGGTCGGAACGGCGAGGCCACGTTCGACAAATCCCCGAGCTTTGCCGCTGACATTTGATTAAGCCAAATGGAAAACAATATGGACATCACCGAATCTGACGTTCACAGTTTAACTCTGGGGAGCTTGTTTATCATCCGTCCGTCTTTTCTCATTTTTAATCACAATCCGATTGGACTTGACTGCTCCCCCCCCCCAGACGCTATGTGACCGAGTTTAATTATGATGTCATTCAGTTTGTGGGCTTTTTTCTTCTTCTTCCTCTTCTTTTTCTTCCCTTTCATCCAGGCAGAGACGAGATGAGGGGAAAAAAAGAGTAAAATGAGACAAGACAACGTGACCAGAACAATAACATAACTATGCCTCCACAGTGTGGTTCCTTCTCTCCCGCTGCGAGAGGGCTCAAATAAAGGATGCGCGAACACAGTGGGCTTCCTCGCAGTAAAATAGTCGAGCATAATACCTAAAAAGCTCCTCTTCCGAACACTTCGGAGCTCCGCCACACTTATCCTGCGACCCTAAAAGCCAGTCTTGGGCTTTGAAGCACTGCAAATGGCGCCAATCCACTCCTAATGACACCACTCAATCGCCCATTGAACATTTTTCCCGTTGAACTTATCACCGCTGTCCGACGCTCCCTTCGGAATTTACCCCCCCTCGCCGGTGTGTTTTTTATCCGTCGTGTTTTTATGTTTCCACGGGGCCCCGCTTCTGTCATAAAAAAGATGGCTTTATCCGGCGCCGCCGGGCCCCTCCGAACAGCCAGCGGAAATCCAGCAGGAATCAATAAGCGGCTTCCCATCATTCTCGTATTTTTGCAACACGGAAAATGATATGATTTAGTGGCGAAATTAATCAAGATGATGACTTGTTCCGTGGCTGAGGAAGTACATCTGCATTCATTTAAATTAATTTGAATTTTCGGCTGTTTGAATAGACACTCGGCTTTCAGATAAAATCATTTTTCACCCGGGGAAAGTAGGCAGGAAAAAAGGCCTCTGCATGTAATATGTGGTTTTGATCTAGTTAATGTGTTGGAAAAAAATGAGCCAATGAATTTTCAATCACATGTTTTGTTAACATAACCCTGATTTTAACATATGGTAATCCGCAAGGCAAGCACCGTCGGAAAGATCAATGGCATGATAAAGGGGAATTGCTTCTCGCGGTGTGTTTTGTTGTGTGTGTGTGTTTGTGGCCCCATGCCCTTCACCTTGGCTCTGCATATCAGCGGAAAAACCAACACAATTTCCCATCTTTTATGAGGCTGCCGCAAAACAATTTGGGACCTCCTCAACCCGCGTGGTCTATTTTCCCGCTTATCCTCGCCGAATAAAATCAAGTCGGCCTATATAGACTCACTCCAGGCAAATATCACGAGTTATTCCAGTTCTTCCCTTCCCGCACTTTCTCCTCTTCCGTCCTTTTCTGTTCCTCGCTCCTGACGACGACGACGTTTTCTGATCTTTTATTCTCTTCTTTTCCCGCTGCGCTCCCCCCGCCCCAAAAAAGGCTGCGGAGCATGATGAATAAATGATTAAAATGTGAACAACACTAACTGTTGGCGTAAATCACCTCCTTGCACTATCGAGTTTCGACGTCGGGACTAAAGCTCTAATCGATGTAGGGTAGTTTCATCCGTAGATAAATATGGAGCTTGATGATGAAACCACGGGGGACAGATAAAAGGCATGATTCCTTTTGAATGAGTGCGATGCTGAAGCATATCCAGGCCATTGTTTTTTTGTGTTTTTTTTGGGGGGAGTCACACATTGTCGTAAATCAACAAAAGCAGGCCCTAAGCTCTCTGGTTAAAGAGGCAAGCGCGAGGGGAGAATCTCGCCGGGGCTGGCTGGGAAGTAGCGGCGGAGAAGCCGCTGCGCTCTCTCTCTCTCTCTCCCAGCATGCCCAGAGTGAGAATCACCAGCTGAGCAGCTCAGTCGCCCCAAATCCAGTCGAGTCAAACGCATGCAAAAACCCACTTTGAACAAAAAAAAACCTTTGTCACAGAGACAAAGAGATAAAAACAAGAACAAACACAATGGGTTCTGAAGCCAGAGCGTTTTGGGTTTGGACTGCAGCAGTCCTGGTCAGATGCGGGTGTGTGTGTGTGTGTGTGTGTGTGTGCGCAGCTCTTATCCAGAGGTGTAAACAAGACCACCCCCCCTCACCGGGCGAGCTGCCTCTTACTCGCTTGCCTCGACTGTTTAGTTGTTAGTTGTTGACTCAGTGAGATTTTTCAGTTCATTAGCCAGTTCTTCCCAAACAATGCATCTAACGCTTAGCACACATAATTGCCTGCGTTCGCGGAGAGAGAGAGAGAAAAAAAAACGTTGTCTCGTTGTCCTCGTAATAAGCGAACGCAAAGCAACAGTTCTTCAAAGCGGTTTCACACATGCAGGGGTTGTGCGTTCATCTTGCAAACAGCGAGGGATTTATATAAGTACTGGATTGCATTGTGAGTGACTTTTAATGCTTACTGTGAATAGCATCTCATAGCATTTCAGAATCACCTAGACTCTACGGAGGACCAAAACTGCCAAAATCATGAATAAATGAAATACATAAATAATTCAGATTAATAGAAAAAGTCATAATAATATTTTTTTTATGTAGACAAATATTTCCTTTGGAAAATAAAACATTCACAGAGAAGAATAAAAATGTCTCTTTCACTCAATAAGAACTAGAATAATAAATAATAAATAAATTTAAATGCACCCAGCATACTTCACTACCCTATTGTAAGCTTGCTAGTATTAGCAATGTCAATGTTTGTGACAGTTAACGTTGAGACATTAAGATCATGTTAATGATCTTAGCAACGTTAGCTAGAGCTAGCAGTGTTAGCTTGTGCACTGGCACCCACTTGAGGGGAAGACGATCTGACTTACAGTGGTGTTGTAGCATGATATGGAAGGGGGAGATGGGATGCCACATGTTACGTTACCAATAACACCTTTAATTTATAAAAATGTGACAAATGTTTGTGCTTTCTATTAATTCAACTAATTTACTTTACTTTGCCATTTCATTTCCCCTTTGTGATTTAATTTTAAATATTTTTTAATGTATTTATTTACGCAGGCTTTTCATTTCTGTATTTTTGTCCCCAGTACCCTGACATTTATTCTCAATATTGGTTTTGGTACATTTAGTGACTTATTATTATATTTATTGAGATAATTCTTAATTTTTTTCTCTTTCTGTTTTTGGCAGCTTCAGTCCTCCAGATAGCAGCCGCTATCAGCTGTATAACTCTCAGCTACAATATTTAAAAACATCAAAACGTTGTGTTTGGTCTCCTCTGTGACCCAACCAGCCCACAAACCATATTCGAAGTGTACATATTTGTAACTTATGCTTGATCTTGACAATTATTCCAGCAGTGTGAAAGCATAAAAAAGCTGAAAGTGTTGGACATGCTAATTAATCTAAACTCGTGAGACCCTGTCCAGTCTTTCTTTTTTTTCCAAAAATGACTATTTGGTTTTACTGTCCACCACAGCAGAACATTTCTCTCTGGTTTCTCCAAATGTGTTTTTGATTTCGTCAGCCTCCAAGAGAAGAAGTCAGACAATGACCCCTCGCAACAACCAGCCAAGGTTCAGCTCATGCGGGAAAGAGATTTAACCGGAGGTGCCACTTTGAACAAAAAGCTTCCTTTCACACAGACTCTTACAATACTGCACTCGCTCCACTTTTGATGAGTTGCCATAAAAATTCTGTTGAAGAAATAAATCAAAATGTGTAAAAAAGGAGATGTGCCTTGCAACATTTCACAGAAGAATGCAACTGAAATGTAAAGTCATCTGGAGTGGCAGTCTGGACAGGCCTGTGTTGTTCAGTATGAACAAACCACATGACAAACAATGATCTGTGATCAAACATTCAAAGTATTGGCAAATACTATAACTAGTCCCTGGAGTTTTAGTATTTGCCCTCTACAACATATGCAGGATCTGGTCTTTCCTCACAAAGGATGCAACACAACTTCTGGTTTGTCAAGTGTTCCAAGCGTTTGTCAGCTCCCGCCTGGACTACTACAACTCGCTCTTGACCTCTGCAACTAAACCGGTGCATCGTATCTAGAACGCTGCAGCGTGCCTTGTTTTTAATCTACCCAAATTCTCCAACGTGACCCCCCTCCTCCGTGACCTCCACTGGCCTCCCATTACAGCACGCATCCGATTCAAGACGATGGTACTGGCCTTCAAGGCCGTCAACGGAACAGCACCCATCTACCTCCAAACACTGGTCAGACCACACGCCCCAGCGCGAGCACTTCGCTCCACTACATCAGCTGGTCAGTTGGTACCGCCATCGCTCAGAGCAAACAAAGGTCGCTCAGCGAAGTTACAACTTTTCTCTGTTCTGGCGCCTCAGGGTGGTGGAACTCGCCATCTTTCGCAAAAGACTCAAGACTCACTTGTACAGAGTTCGTTTCCTGTATGTTACAATTTCCACACATACCAATTGCATGCTTACCAATTTATCCTTAGTGTACTGTGAGGATAAGTGGGCCGAAGTCTCATTCTTGGGATAATTTTGTTTTCTTTCTTAGTTCTGCTAGTTTTTTTTTCTACTTTATTTTGAATTATATTATAATGTCTGCCTTTATTTTCTCACTTCCATTCTTTCCACCATTGCCTCCCCATTATTGATTTGATTATATGCTTAACTTCAGCCTTACTATAATTTACTGTCATATTTATTTCAGATTTTTTTTTATTATTATTATTACTGTCTGCCAGTTCATTTCCTCAACAGTGGTGCACTTCCTGCCACCCTTATTAAAAAGGAAGGACAGCCCGAACAGCAGGGTCCAGAGTGGGCTGTCATGGCACCAAAAACTACAATCAGCAGCTTTTTGAAAAACCATTTGATTCAGTTATAGTCAGTCGATGAATGTGGGTGTCCTGTCCCAGAAGGTCAAGACTCAAATTCGCATTCAATACATTTGTAATCTATATTTGACCTCCGTGTTGGAGATGAATAAAGAATGTCTTGAAGGATTTTAAACGATATCTTAGCCCCATAACTTCAAATTATAAGGAATGCAATGTATGCTGCATTTAGTTTCTTGGTCAGGACGACACAGTAAATCAGTTCTTTTTTTTTCTCAGTTCTGGTTATTGTCGCATAATGCAGCTGTACGTTCTGATTCTTCAGGGGAATACAGAAGTACATTACCACAGAACAATCATTTTGACAAAAATAAATGCAGACACGCTCGCTGTGATGGATTACCTCGTGCTAGTTGAAATTGAAATACAGCTACTTAGTTCAGGAAAGTGCAGGGGAGCAGACAGTTTTATCATATAGACTGTGAAAGATGCTGTCTTACAAAAACAATGTCAATATCCGAGTTCCCGAATGGACTCAAAACTCCATTAGGCATTGTGGCGACGTAAGGGGAAAAAATAGCGAGGTGGAGTTCAAATGAGGCAACAGTTATATAAAAATGGCTTCATAATGTGATACGCTGAAACCCATCCGCGTCATCTCCCCTTCTCCCTGTCCGCCGTTATTTGCCGGCGACTGAACAAAATGTCAGAGCGGTCCACCTGGAGAGCGCCGGGCAGATGGAGAGGAGTCTCTGCCGGGAACTCAAAAAACCTCTTGACGGCGCGGGAGTTCAGGAGGCTCGTGCAAAAAAAAAAACGGCCTAAAGGGAACCGAACAGAAGTCCAAAAGACATCGACACATCGCAGGCAAGGTATTCACCACGAGGGTGCATTTACGTGGAAGGGGAGAGCGCAGGTCAAAGGTCTGAAGGCAGGCTGAGAACGAGGGTTGGCAAACAAAGGGAGGCAAGGTGTGCAATAGTAGACGGTAAAAGCACACGGTGACCCATTTGGATAGTGACTCGCAAAGAATCGTGAGGATTTGGGTTGAGAATATTGGAGAGTCCTTTGGGAGAACAGCGGCAGCAGAAATATTCACCATGAGAGAGCTTATACCTTTTTTTTTCAATGCTATATGATGAAATGCATCTTATATAAGTAATGTTCTTTCCTCCCGTGGCAGCTCAGTTTGCTCTTCTTGAAATAATAATCCGCATATGGTCTGCATATTCTCAGTTATTTTCATTCCTATGGTTCGTGTTCGGTTATAAATAGATTCCTACCTCGGTGGATACTGTAAGCACACCGTATGGGCTGTAGATTTTATTGTTTTTTTTATCGTTTTTTTGGCTCAGTTAATTGCCCACCTTTTTAAAAATGATTGATGACAACACCACCTGCCGAGGCCCCCGTTGAAACAATCCCATTCAGGAGTCGCCCAAGACGGTATCCCTCTAATGAAAATATGGATCACCGGCCATAAGTTCTCATCTGCTTTGGTACGTTTTATAAGCAACCTGCCCCATAAGCGTATTCCTATTCTTGTTTTTTTGTGGAATTAACTGCTCTCTGCTGGTGGGCTGGCAGGCATTTTCTTTTTTTTTTTTTTTTCCAATTACGTGCAGTGGAGGAAGGTCTGTGGGGGCTCAGGTCAAGTTTTGCAGGTTTCAAGCCCTTAAGGGCTTGTTATGGATCTCAAACTCATCTCGGTGAGCTGTCTTAACTCCTGCGGTCGACACAGTTTCGACCTTTCCATCCAAGACCACTTCTGTTATGGGACGATGTGCAGGGTGCAGGAGGGCGCGTGGGGGGGGGTGGGTGGTGGTGTTATTCCTATTTATTTTTTCCCCCAGCGCTGCATTTATGTTGACAGTTAATTTAAGCGGATCAAGGTGTCCAGTTGCCTTGTCTAAAGCAAAGGCTTAGTATGACAAATAGCAGGGCAGTAAACTCTAAAGTCTATCTCTTCAGCTGCACTGCCCACTCTCTGTCTGCGAAGATTAACCTTTCCGGCTCTGGTGACACAGTTTCGATTATTTCCATAGTCGGCCTCGGAGCAGCGTGAGCGGGGAGAGCACAGCCTGGATTCACAGGATCCTGACAAACATCCCCCGTTTCAATTTTCTTTTCTTTTTTTTTTTCATTTTAGAAATGAAGTGAGACTGAAGACTGAATAGCAGAGAGAGAGAAAGCCAGAGAGAGAGAGGGCGGGAAGATAAGTGCTGCCATGTTCAGCGGATCAATTAAGCCTGCTTTATTTGACGGCTGTATGTCTTCCCCGCTCAGGCTTTAGAGGAGGGATGTGACTTGATCTGACACTCCTCAAGCACAGTATAATGTAAGCGTGACAGGTACAGGTTTGAACTTTGAAAGATTTTACAGGAGAGAAACAGTCTTTGATAATTTGCGTCACTCAATCTGCGAGATCAGCTCAGGTTAAAGACAAAAGTACAAGGGAAACATGTAACAACTTGTTGGAGCCTCCTCCGCACACCTGCTGCCCTTGATGTAATTGTTTCTTTATTTTTTATTTTATTGTTTATTTTATTTCTGTTGGCGCTATTAGTACATTGCCTTATGAACAATTAATTTCAAGCACGCACTTACCGTGGCTTTAATTCACCACAGGTAATTGGAGTTACACTAGTTCCGCGCGGTTGTTTGGCTTTGATTCACTGTTTTTCACTGAGAGCGTCCTCATCAGAAAAAATACCAAACTGTAAAAGCAGCTTATAACAACGTTTATCTGCGTTTCTTGTAAGCTGGGTGCTCTATTGTCCGGAGTAATAATAACACCAGCAAAGCAAGGGAGAAGGGACATTAAGCACCATTTCCAACATTGTTAGACGGGTGATGGTAACTATCATACCAGGGGCTTAAGATTATTGCATTTGGGGGGAAATGATTGTATGCAAGTCACTAGCAAGAGAACAAACAGGAATAAATATGTTATTTTAAAATAAATAACTGGGCTTAGTGATGCATTCATAACAACTTGAATACACCAGTACAGTGAACAAAAGTTCAAAGTTGTTTGTTGACTTTATCGAGCAATGGGAACACACCCCTACACATCTGTATTGTATATGTTGATGAAGGTTCTAAGTTATCCAGGTCATGGTAATTGTAAGCGCTGTATCGTAGCCAACTGGACTTCTTTCAGTTTCTTGAAGACGTCTCACTCTCTCATCCAAGAGGCTTCTCCAGTCCTAACCACCTGGAGGGGAGTCGCAGGCTTTTAAACTCTGTGTGGGAGTGTCCTTACAGGGTCGTTAAGGACACATGTGGCCTCTGAGTTTCAGAGTAATTAGGGTCACTTGTGGGTCGTTGACCCAACCGGCCTTAATGTGCTAGGTGAGCCCAGGTGTGAATGGTTGTTGAGCTGTCTGTCTTGTATATGGTGTTTGGGTCCACTGGATGCGATGGTAATTAAAGTGTGGAAACTGTAGGTGCTGGTAAAAAGTCTTTTCATCATTCTAGGTTGCGGCCAGTTGCAACAAAAATGTTCTGTGTGCGGACCCAAGATGGACAGGAAGACACAGTATGGGTGCAAGAAATACATTAAAGTAAAACTCTGCCCCTCATGTGTTGTATAGGCTGGCATGAAGAGGTGTTCAATGGGGCTGGTGTGTTGTTGTTCAATCTCAAATTGAGTTCAAAGAAATAAACATCAAAAGTGATGGAAAAACCTTTTTTCATTGACAGCTGTTCAAGATAAACATGTTTTTTTTCATCCATAACTTGATAATAATTGATTTTTCTTCATTACATTTTATAACAATAACAAATAGCACTGTTATTCATAAATGTAATTTAAAAGAGGTAAATGGCAAATATCAACCAAAGATGCGTATTGCTTGTATTTTGGACAAAGTGAACATATTTAAAGTAAAGTATTTTGACATAAATTGTTATGGCTGTATTGATTGAAAAACCCAGTAATGTGGTGGGTCCACCAGACCCAAGAACACTGACTGAGTGACGAAAGCATGAACACCACACATGAGTTAAAATGTTCCAGCGCAGACTGAAAGCAAAGTGTTACAAAAAAGTCAAATTACCGTACATGATGGAATATTTGGCATTATTAATCATTGTCTTAAAGAGGGTACAATTATCATGCAAATACAAAATTATTTTACACCTGGCAACACTGTTGGTGCCATTTTTATTCAAGTATAAGGGGGATGAATGGACAAGCAGACTAATACCCAACATACCTTAATCGTATAACCTTTGATGTAGACATGCCTCGACAAAATGGAAGAACTTCCTTCAGGCTAATGACTGATTTTTAGAAATGGCCTTATTGGTTTATTTGCTGTTGATCTCTAATTAGTGATATATAAGTAACCTCGGCCCAGTTAGGGCAGACCACTCCATTTGTCCCTTCTCAGTTTCACTATTATCCAGCTGGGTGATGGAGGCCCCAGTATTTTGGTGTATTGTTATTAACATAATGTTTCTTGGGTTACTTTTGGTTTGTATGTATATTGATTTAATATTTTTTTTTGCATGGTAATTGTGTTTATCTTATGCTAGATTTATGTTGGAGCGGAGCTTCCGTTTGAGGTTATTATGTTAGGTTTCAGTCTGCTTGTCCATGCGTGTCCCATAGACTACAATAGAGCTGGCGCCAATGAAAAACATGATCATGTAATGTCCCTTACTTCTTTCATAGGTGTATGTATTGTAAGGGAAAAAGTAATGAGCGAAAGAGTCTGGTTGGCTAACTCAGTACCCTAGATAACTTAGGTCACATAAATAGCCTAAGTTATATACTGTACGTAATCTACGTTTCCTTAACATCACCAAATAGATTTTTTCCATAAACCGAACCAAACAATGACCTTATGACCATGGTCTGGTATACCTGTCGCTTCAATGGCCATGTTGTTTTGGGAATGGAGACATACTGAATGTCGTTTTGGGCATCACTGGCAGTCAACCTATTCAGTCATGCAGGTATGAGGAGGTGTTGGAGGGGAAAAAATGTTATCAACCGGTTGGACAATTTAAAATTTGGGACCATATGAAAATGAACCTATAATAAGAAATGTTTGTTACAATGCTGCTATAAGCGCTTTCATTTCCATGTGACCGGTGAAATGGAAGATGTACAAGCAGTCCTCAGTCTCAATTGTCTGACCTTCACACTTAACAATCATCCACAAAATCAGCCCGCACACCTAATCACCGTCTTCTCAGCCCTGGCGTTGGATTTTTTTATGGAGAAACGAAAGTGCTTGCTCGTGCTGTGGCCTTCTCCTTTTCCAGAGTGTTTTAAACACGGTGCCGACATAATCAGTTTGCAGTCCACTCCAGCCAAAGGTAATTAGGTGGAATGTAATAGGGGCTGCATTGTGCAGCTTTGATGGCTCCTTGCTGAGCTCGGAGAAGACTAACAACTGAATCAGCATGCCACTGTCAGTATATAATGCCATATTAAGTCTTTATAATGGGGATGCTTGGTGGAAAATAAGAATTATTTTCCATTGACGACAAAAACCTCATGTTTGGGAGATCCGTACTAAGCATCGTGTGACTGTGATGCAATTATGTTCTTAGTAGCTGAACTCCAGGTAGCTATGAACTTATGCTCTAAATGTGAGATTAAAACAAAAGAGGATAAAGTATTTTACACATAAGTAGCGACGGTTTGGCAGGAATCTGGGTTTGGGATTTTGGCAGCATTCAAGCAAATCTGAATCCATTATTGAATCCGCTCGTTGCTTTTGAAATATTGTTATGCACTCACTTTCATAATGTACTAAAGGTGTAGTTCACTGGAGTTTTGGAGTCAATGAAAAGTGTATAGGATGGTGATTGACATGTTCCATAAGTGATATGCCACAGAAATGATATCATTTGTAGAGTCCGACCAATATAAATGTCGGCCAATATTGGCCCGTCCCATATGTGTTGGAAGTGGGGTATGTGTTGTCTGATCTGCACTGACATGAAAACTGGACAGTTTTCAGGGGAAACAAAGTATAGTGTTTGTCCTCAAGTGACCTTGCTGGACATAACTAGATCTCCAACTGCATCCCCTTCAACTCACCATTACCTTTTTTTTCTCTGACTGGAAACGCAAAATTAAAAAGTGCTTTGTGAATAATCGTAACCGCAGTGTACAGTTTAATGGACTTTTCTTAGGTTATATAATTGCATGATTGCAGCATATCTAAACCCAGACAGATGCATTCCAGTCAACGCTTGCTACTGTTTCACATCGCATTTGCTAATGTGCAAAGTTGCCGAGTGTGGCGTCGACATTGTGCTGCAGATGTAGCATCTGCTCCTTGAGTGCCTGCGTGTGTGGGCGGCTGGCTGTTTGTCTTTCGCCCCCTTTGTAAAAAGCTTGAATGTGCTGCTTCAAATGAACCGATCAGCTGTCTAATCCCTCACACTGAATTGGTCGCACTTCAAAGACTCGGAGGTGGCTTGTCCTCAGACGGCATCGCGTGCTGTCGATGAGGCCCTCCGCGCCGCGAGAGTCGCTTCCCCTCCTGGCCCTTTCTGGACTTTTAAGTCCGCCTTCAAAACCGTGACACAGCAGCTGCCACTCGCTGCCCTTTCCGACTTCCCTCCACTCTCGACTGTCTGACCACTCAAATCACATTTCTGTAGCAGGTCTGTGCCTTCATTGAATCCCTCTTTGCTAATTCCCCAGGGTTTCCTCCTGTACCTTCCTGCCTCTCCCTCTGATCCACTCGACATCTTTTTTCTGTGCCACAGATTCCACAATTTCTCTTGTCCTCTACAGTACAGACCCAAGTATACTTTTCCATCATCCTCTCTTCCCCAGACAAACAGGTCTGCTTCTCCGCTTGACTGGCTGACATATCAAGTTGGATGTCTGCCAGCCGCTTTAAGCTTATCACCGGTGACAACAACATAGTGAATCCTGCCCAGACCGCTAAGCATCTTGGTGTGATCCCTGGCAGCGAATTGTCATATGAGGCCTCTCATCGCAGCCGCAAAAGCCTTCCTGCAGAGTTTTGCACTAAAACATCGGTCAAAACAGGAATATTCAGTCACCGGGGATACAGATCGCCTTGTCTGACTCCTAATCATCTCCTGTCTGAACCTCCATTCCAGGGGGACTCCGATGTTCAAAGTATTTTCCTCAGCTAATATAATTCTACAGCTACCTGTGGTCTTCAAAGCCCACCAATCCTTTCAAAAACTTGTGCTCTTTTCCTTTAAACTGATGCTTGTTAACACAACCCCGATAGCCAGAATAAATGTTGGCAATGAATGTTGCTACAAACCAGGCATATGTTGAAACTTCTTTACTGTTTAATTTTATGTCACTTTAGGTTCAGTTTTTCATTTTGTCTTTATCTTTAATGCAGTGCTTGTGCTCTGGTTTGGTTTAAGCGCTTGGTTAGGGTCAGGAAAACGATTATGATTTGGCTCAGGAAACCTGTTTGGGTCACCACTAACATGGCTGGAGATGTCCAAAGGTCAAGGAAATGTCCCGAATTCATGTTGAAGAATCTGTCTGGAAATTGTCTGGAGGTCTCCTCATCGAGTGAGTCCAGTATATCCAGCCCTCACCCAAAAAATATCCACTGGTTTGACACTTACCAACATTGAAACACAGTCTTGAACTGCGGTCAGTGGCTTGCCGGCCTTGTCGCTGGTCTTGTTAGGTTTAGGCACAAAAAACTCTAAGTTAGGGTAAGGAAAAGTATACTACTTGATTAGGTTAAGGTAAAATAGACTGCTTGGTTAGGGTTATGAAAAATATAGAATATAACTTATGTATGTAACTTATGTAACTTGTGAAAATGCTGTAACTCATACAATGTGAGTGAAATCAGTGAAGTCATTTACGATAAAAGTGACCAAAACAATCCGGTTCGACCCGACAGACATTTTAAAATAATCCACTCACAATCATAATAATGTTTTTGAGGAAAAGGAATACTACAAGTTATTTTTTTTTTAAAATTTGTCTACATAAAATTGTTATCAATATGACCTTTAATTAAGTTTTAGTTAATTTCAGTAAACAATTGCTTAATAAATGCCTTTAATGAACTATTTACCATTTATTAATGATGATTATCTTTGTTGATTTGTGGGACAGCTCTTTTAAAGGAGCTGTTAATGATGTGGTGGTCTTGGTCTTGACAGTTCTATAAGCACTTCTCATATGGAGGAGCGTGGTCACGTGCTTCCTAATCCTGGTGCTCCACATGTACCGGAGGGGAGGGCAAGTTGCTGCTAATGATTTCCTCCTCCGACTGGAATGACGCGAGGCTGGCCCCTTCTGTCACACTGGGTGGATGTCTCAGACCGCCGATGCGATGATTGCAGAGTAGAAATGCACAATCTGCTGTTGTCAGGATGGAGCGCATGTAACTCCTCCACTTCTGATTTCAGGGAGATGGAATTAGGCTACTCGCTATTGATGCTGATGAAGAGTTAAGGATTGGCTCTTCATGAAGTCTACACTCATCTGTGCGGCATGTAGTCGCGGATTGTTTTGGCTGAAGCGGGCAGCCAGCTGTTCCGCCGCATGTCTGCACTCCGACTTGTCACCATCATGAATAAAGAAATGCGAATAGTTGAACAGTTGTGCTGTCGGCAAACTTTAGGACAGGTCACAAGGAGGTCTTTGGAGGTGAGGCCACTGCTGTAGTCCAACATTTGCTTTTCAGGCTTCACTTGTTGCGTCTTACCAGGTGGGAAGCGCAGGATCCGTCAACAGATGGGATCAGGCACAGCGAGCTGGGAGGGCTCGGTGTGTAGTCGCTCCGGGATGTGATTTCCCTCATGAGTGAGGATATAAGAAAAGTAGTGCAAATCTCTAGAGAGAAGTCTCTTTGCTTCTTTGTAGCAGGGACATTGGGGAGTTAGAAGGATGGCCACTGTTTTAGAGACTCAAGATGCTAAAGACATGAATAATATGGGGGAACATAATCTATTTACTTAAATTGTAAAACACTTTAGATACTTGGCTTAGATACTGTATAGCTGACCTATAAACAATATTTTGATGGTCATTATAAAGTTGCAACTAAAACCTTTACAATAGCTTAAAGCAAAGTTATGTGGAAAATGGAATCAAGTGTGATTTGGCGCCCACAGTGCGACATCACTGTCGCAGATATGAATCCCAGGTCTATAACAATTTGTAAAACTTAATTTAGGTCATACAAACAAAACTTAACACCTTGTAGCATGGTAGGCGGAGTGGCTGTGATAGAGACACCATTCACCCTATTATATGACACTGTACCTTCAAATTGAAGCTGTTATTTTAAGGTAAAAAAGCTACATAATGCTTAATAATTGTATGTCACTGTTTGTCGAGAGTGTTACCCAGTAAACACACTGTAACATTAGTAACTCGGCAATATTCATCTTTATTTTGTAAAGATTAGCTTGCGTTAGCGGCTGTAAGCTACGGGTCACGTCTGACCAAGAAAGGTTGTATGGATAAATCCCCGCAACGGTGTTGAATTAAGGAACGGTGCATTTTGAAATTGCTCATCATATCAAATTATAGGCCTAAGCAAAATAATGTGCTACTGTATTTCCTCTTCAAAAAGTTACATTGGACATGTTTCTAATAATGTATTTCTATGCCCATTTTGAAGTATCGGTAAAAGATGATGGAAACAGCCAAACCTGAAAAAGACGCCCTCAGTTTTTGTGCTCACTTTAAGTCTTTCTTATGCCTTCTTTGGAAAACTGTGAATGCACACGATGGGCGATGGGAGCGCCTCTCCCAAATGACGAAACTGATGTTAAACTCACATGACCGCCACCCTGGTTACATTTTGATGAAGTCACTCAATTGTCCTCTCTTTGATGGCACCGACTGCTGCTTCTGCTTCTTTTTTCCTCCAATTGAAAGGATCAAAAGCACCGGATTTCCATTTAGCCTTTTTTGGGTGTGCGTGTGTGACATTTCAGTAGTTTGCTTCAAATTCACCTTTTTATTTTGAAAAATGTTGATGAAAGGCACTGCAAAACCTGGCAACTGACCACCGCCTTTGTAGATGGCACCCTCCTTTTTTTAACGTCCATGGTGGCCCATTGCTGAACATTTGGAACTGTATTTGTCATAATTCTAGGATTCACCAGTCATATAACATAATCAGTAATGCCGAGGTAGAGCCAGTTCTGTGCTGTGCGGTCTCCATAGAGTTCTCAAAACACAGTCTTATGAGGTTAATATGCAGCTGCTTGACAGTTGGCACACCTGTCAAGCCTGGAATCTGGAAACAGATGGATGCATTTGGAGTGTGATCTGTAGAAGGGGGAAATCAGTGGAGCTTTATGCACTCTTACCACTGGCTGGTCCGGTACACTTTATATAAGGTAATCAGATAAGTGGAATTGAGAGCTATGTGGGTATTTCAATCAGGGTGCTGGGATATTGTATTTTGCAATCCTGCACGATCTCCGTAGGTGATGTTACACAACGCTAACAGCAACAGACGTGGCTGATGAAAGCAGGTAATGCTGTTGAGCCAGGAAGAAAATATCTGCTCTTGAGAAACGTACAGCATACCCCGAATTATACGATCAAGCAAGAATCAAAATGGCAAGGCCCCTATCCCTTCTTCTCATCTCTTCATTTTCCCTCAGCTTGCT
Organism: Lagodon rhomboides; assembly: GCA_039737535.1. Classification (NCBI taxonomy): domain Eukaryota; kingdom Metazoa; phylum Chordata; class Actinopteri; order Spariformes; family Sparidae; genus Lagodon; species Lagodon rhomboides. The sequence continues at coordinate 7,475,146 of CM077807.1, forward strand.
CACATGGAAAGCTCCCCGTAGAGCCCACTGCAAGAGCTCAAACTAACGCCACATCTCAGTGAACATTAGAGTCCCACTAGCCTTTGTCTTGGCCAATGCAAGGGGCTCATCCATCTTGTTAGCAAGCACTCCCACCTTCCCTATGACGTTAGATGGAAGGAAGGAATTTCTCTTCATTTTTCTTTTTTCCGTTGGCCTGTATTGTCTTTATCTCTCACATCCACCCCCACAATCCCTTTAGTAACCAGCTCCATCAGTAGATCCTTCTGGTTTCAGGTGGCTGATGACCCCAGGGTTCAGCCCCATTGCAAGTCCCAGATGTAATTCCTGCAGAAAATGTAACAGTGTTGTGTAAATCTAATACAAATGCACTTTAAAAAAAAGACAAATGCATTTTTTTTTCTAAGCATGCTTGAGGGCTTGAGAGAAACAACTGAAAAACAGCGGAATAATTAAAAGTAATGGAGAGCCACTGCAGTGGTCTTCAATTAGTTTGGCACCGGCGTGGAAGAAATACATGAAATGTTGAGTGTTTCTTAAAGAGATTGGTTTTCTAGCTTGCGCAGGCAGAATGAGGAATGACTGTTTTCCTAAAAAGTCTGCTGCAACTTGCACTACTTACAACTCACGAGGGAGGAAAGTAAGGCTCAGTGGAACAATGTCCATGTTTTTACATGGATGGTCAGCAGGTATGGAGTTGTTGCCTTTCAGCCTTTCTCTCTTCCAATGCGCCAAATACAGCAGCCTGGTTTGTGGCCTTGTAGTTAAACCCTGTAGTTCTTGGAACGCCCCTCAAGTATAGCAACAAGAGCGAGTGATTGAATGGGGTCATATACAAGAATTAACCTCAGAGACCTGGAGTCAGATCAAGCTAATTTAACATATGTAAATAAAATAATTTACGTGGCATAAGTGGTATGACTTACATAACATTTCGTTATGCACATAAGTTACGTGAACGTAGTTATTTTGAGCCAAAGTAAGATCTTTTCCTAAACCTAACCAAGTAGTTTTTGTGCCTAGCCCTTACCAAACGGTGACAGTTCAAGTCCACGCTTCGACATCTGCAAATGTTGAAACAGTGGATATGTTTCGGATATTCAGAGGAGACGTCAGGATCATTTTCAGTTGTATTTGAAGTGACAGAAAACAGATATTTTTGACGGGAAGTCTGGGCATCGCCAGCCGTGTTTGTGGCAACTGAAACAAGATCTTTTCCTAACCCCAACCAAGTAGTTTATTTTGCCTAAAGCTAACCAAACTTCTACTGTCTGACAAAATAAATATAATTCCAAAATGCAAAATACTTCACACTATGCAAACTGTTTCTCAGCACACCAATTTGAATGTCCAACCAGGCGTTATATATTATGTTTTGTTGCTAACTTGACCGCAGACCTTTCATTTTAAAAGGTGTCAACCAAATGTTGTATATAACGTATTCGTGCTAATTTGAGGGCTGACACTCGAGGGTTAGGTATAGCACTTCATAGTTTGAAGTTTAAGGCTGCGGAATTAGATGAGTTGGGAGTTGAGAACTTGTCGGTAAAGGAAACAGTGCATTAAGCTCTGTTTTTAAGTTTTAATTGTGAACTAATAACTTCCTTTGGGTAGACAATAATTAAATTTCAGAAAATACTGAAAATCTATGGGGTCTCATTAAGAAGAGTTGGCATGCTTGTCTCTCGTCACTTGCAGACACACACACAAAAAGAAATCCAAGCATTAAAACTGGTATTTATACAGAAGCTACATCGGTAATTCAACCGAGGATTAGCCCTCCTATAGGCTATAGATTCACTAATTCCTAAAAGAACAATGTAGGATCCTGTCTCTGTCGCTCAGTTTTGCTTATTTAATAAAGCAAGCGCCAATCTGGGGGATTCACGTGTAAGCCACAACTGATCATCTCTCAGAATTCACACATGCCGCCACTTCTGTATAGCACAGTATTACAGCGAGGGATCAAAAACAGGAGCATTAAATTCAACTTGGATTTGAGTTGTGGGGACTTGTTTTAGGTCACCGTGTTGTTGTCATTCAAACACCTGCTTGGCGTTTCATCATTTTCAAATGAACTGAAATGAAAGTGGTCCATCATGAAGCGAGGGAACTGCATGACCTTGAGGCCCGTTGTCAAACCTATTTTGTAAATATTGCATATATGCTCAAAGAGATTTTTGCAAGGAGCCTTATTCTTATTGAATCACTCCTTACAGAAATGTGAAATAACATTTGAGACACAGCTTTCCAGGATAATAAAATGGACTGCCCTTACGCAGTCACAGTCATTACTGTATGTTAGTAATAAATGGCGGTGACCTTTCCTTTAGTAAATGACTGGGCCAAAAACAGCGCTAGATAAAAACAGACAAAGCTGAGGGGAATCTTAATGTCAGTATTTTTTGTTGTTTTGGCCATTTGCTGCATATCAATTGAGCAGACAAACGTGACAGCCTTTACGTCTCTGATACCCATTCTCATTCCGCTCACAATCAAAATCCACGTTGACAATATGCTGCTCGGTGAGTAATGGCGCGCAACGGCTGGACATCAATTTTGAGCTCTTTGGTATTTTTCTCGGTTCACCCCGGGCCCTGGAAGGAGACAAGCAACAGTGGAACCTATTAACATGAGAATGATTAATGTGGCCAGATGAACCCCGTACTGTAAATCATTCTTAAAAAGTTGATGCACGGGACCGCTGGGTAATTACATGATCACAAATGACCCTCGCACGAGTCATGGGAGTGCACCGGAGATGGTATTTAATCTTGATTTACGATGCCGCGTAACGTTTTGCTCATCACACTCCTGAGTGATGTGGGAGATTTGGGAGGGGGGGGGGCTCATGTATCTGAGAACAGTCAGCCCTGCTTCTGTTGATATATAAACACCTTGCCACAAGGACTGCGGTTGCAAATTGAAAACACTGGCACATTGTCAGAAATGTTGATTAATGTCTGTGTTACAATTGGTAGAATCCGGGTTGAACCCAAAAGCGGACGCAAGGCTGGAGCAGGATGAAAAGGTTCTTTATTTGAACACAACTGAATTCACAGCCGATGATGGTTTGAGCTCGAGGCTGCTGGAGAGCTGCGTGGTGGAGGACGCCGCAGACAAAGCAGTGCAAAGTTAGTTAGTCGTCGCGCTGGAAAACACAGGTGCGCTAGAGTCAGCCTCGAAAACACAATTGAAGGAGCCATACACCACGTGCGGTTCACAAAATCATCTGGCAGCAGGTAGCGTGAGGATCAGGGCTTTTAAGAGGGCGCTGATTGTCAACCTGCTGCAGGTGCGTGTGAGTGTGATCCCTCCCGAGGCAGCAAACTCCGCCCAGCCTTCCGGTGCACCTCTGCAAGCAAACAGACACTGCAGCCATTGATCGTGACAGTCTGCTCTCCTTTTAAATAAATGAATAATCAAATCATAAATGTAATCAATAGCCAGGATGGTAAATATGGGAGGAAAAAAAGGCTCAAATTGAGAGTAAAACAATATTTCCATTAACTTAAATTAAATGAAAAATGTTACTATAATACATACAGTAACAGCATTGTGTTTTATTTCCAAGCGTGGCCTTATCAGCTAGCTTTACCTCATACATTTTACATTTCCTGATTTATGTTAAGGCCACACGCACATTTATCAAACGCTATGGCCACTGTAGCCTAGAGCCCGAAGCCCTCCACATGACTGCCAGACAGTATTTCACACTAACGCTGGGCCTCCCTCCTGAAGTCTCTGCCATTGTTTTCGGTGCTCTCACACACCAGAGACATACCCATTCGATTTCACGTCTGTATACAGAAGCTGTGTCAAATCCTGTGCTGGATCCCCTGAAGGACGTGACCCACAGAGGTGTGTCATTCATAAATCCCGAAGGCCAAGCTGACCTCATGCCTCCCTCTGAAAATGACACTGTCTAGCCAGACAGACCATGAATAACAATGCATTCCAGCGGTCCTCATCAACTCATAATGTCAACTATGTATATGTTTATGAGAAAAGGGCATAAAGTTTAAAGGTGCCAATGTGAAACCAAAGCATAAAAGGTGAGCCTACAAAGCCCAGTCGCCAGAATAAAATGTTTGGTTGATGACATTTCGACAAACCACTGATATTTTCATATTTGTACATGTCACATGAACCATAATGACATTTGTGCGATACCTGTCACATCGCATTCACATTATATGTTTATACCTGTCTTTCATGCCCGTCTTTCAGGTGGAGGGGATGGTGGTGGAGCTACAGCTAGACCAGAAAGCTGCTAAGCCATTAACCATTATTCTGGTATTCTGATAAAAAATATTTAATCTATTAATAATTTATTCTAACCCTAAACAAGTGTTTTCTGTGCCTAAACCTAGCCTAGACTATAAGAACAGCAGACCTTGGAGTATCGACTCCCTGAATTTGGACACAAGCAAGAGTCACTACGGTACTGATCTACAAATGGATCGGTCTTTAGAGATGAACTTGTTTGTGCATTAGTAAAAGAGCAGTGGGCCGAGCACAGATCCCTGGGGGACATCATCAATGACTGTTACATCTGAGGCTGAGAAAACTCACATCTGCTGTTTGTATGCACGTAAACTTGCTAAAAACTATTAAAAACTTTTAGATTACTGAGGATAATAAATGAATACATGTTTAAAGGATCAGTAAGTAAGAAATTAGTTGAAAACATCAAAAAGTAGCTGAAAAAACAGACAGAATATGAATCAACAACAGATATCTAATGAAGATAGCACGCTAACCAGCTAGCCCCAGCCCAAAAAGCCTGTGCTAGAAGTGTAAACACTAACATTCCCCTGGACCCTGAGCTCGCAGTGCGAAACCGCTAGCTTCAGGGCTAACTGAGCTAACTAACAGCTGCAGTTAGCAGCAGTTAGCGGTAACTCTGGTGATATGCTGCCCCCTATTTGTGTTGGCGGCCAATTCTTACATATTGCGCCCTTTTTAAAATTTAAACTCAAATACAGCTATTTAAAAGCCATAACTTTGCAACTATTGAGCATAATTTGACACATAAATTCAAATTACTGAATGTTAAATACTAACTAAAAGGCAGTTATGCAGGTATACAAAACAATTTGGATGTTTAACATCAACTTTCTAAAATGCCAAAAAAAGTGTATTGATTTATGTACAGAGCCATACACAGGAAGAGTGACCAACAAACTAAGAGAGACAGGCTTAGGGGCTGACTTACGATAGGCAGACAGACGTGGTGACAGAAAAACTCAAAGAAATGAGACAGAAAAATCAAAGCGGTTCACTGACAGAAAGCCAGACAAACCAAAATGACTGACAGGCTGTGAAACGGGAGCGAAGTCTTCTGCTGAAGGTATTCAATAGAACTGAACTGATAGGATACAGGTTCTGCGGATATGTGCGGATGCATGGAAGCTCCGATAACCAGCTGGTCAGCTTCAGCTCCATCGGGGCCTCGAAAGTTGCGAGGAAATCGGAATAAAGGAAGCGTTCCGCCTATTCTCATTCAACTCCAGATTGAGCTGTTTATCAGAAGGGAAGTGGCGAGCCTCTCGGCTGAGTGACAGATGAGGAGAGTGAAAGTAAGAAGCTGAATGAAAAAGTGCCATTGTCACATGTCAAGCTCGCTCGGGCTTCCTTTAGCTGTTTTGAAGATGCTACCGACTTAACCACTGTATCAAAAACAGACATTTCTGACAGCGACATGAAGCCCCTCGAAGCTTTCATCGCACAATTACTTCAGCGTGAGGTGATATTTAGTACAGTGCCGAAAGTGGCCTTTTGCGGCGGCGCTGCACTTAATCTGAGTGCTGCTTAAACACTTCCTTATCTGGTCCAGGTGTAAAATCAAGTGGAAGTAATGAAGGTTGCACATTCGGTGGCACATTTAAATGAAATGCCTTGTGATACATGCAAATTAGGGCTGCAGGAAAATGCGAGAGAGGCCAACTACCATGCAATATTGATAAAGTAAGTGATTATAATAATATAAATAACCAATTTGACTAATTTAGTTCTCTGGGATGGGGTCAAGATTTGAATTTGAACCTTGAGAGCAGCTCATTTTACCATGAAAGCCCAGGTGTTGTTGGAATATCCCAAAGAATATTGTTTAAATCATACGAGGTGGGAAAAAAAAGGAAGAAAAAAGTTTTTATTTCCTAACCCACTTGTTTTGTAGCATCAAAAATGGATTCCGTGATTTCTGACCTTATGTTTTATTCAGCTGCATCGGCGGCTTTTGCGAAGGAACACCATTTTTGACTCTTGAGTAAACAATAAGGTTATCTGCCGAGTTAAGGTCACCGCAGGATGATGCTCGCCACGTTCCCTGCGCCATGTTGTGTTCAAATTTATCAGACGGAACATTTTCACTCAGTTAAGCTATGTATCACTTTGACCCCTGTGTGAAATGTTTAAAATACAAATATAGCTCCCTCATAAGCTCTCCGTCTTCCGCGCCCGCTTCAAAAATTCTGGGACTCGGGGCAAACCAGAGGACATCAAAGTGTCTTTATGAACCCACTCCTTTTCAAGCACAACATGCCCACAGCGTCTCCACATCACACACTTGTGTGATGGGTTTTCTGTCAACAAACATGTGGTGTAATATGCAAGGTTACTTTCCCAGCTCTGGTTTTTTTCACTACATCAACTCCAGTTTGTCAGCCCCCCCTGAAATGCAGCTGCATTTCTCTCTGGAAGCTTCACTGTTAAAAAAAACAATAAGTTATAATATTTTCTGCGTCTTATGTCAGGCGCTAGTTATTTAATTAAGTGGCCCATTCATCCCCTATTCAGTAATTTGCTTGTAATTAGTGTACCGATCCCCTCTGGGTTGTAACAGATGGTAAATGCTCGGTCTGTGCGGTCATTGCACCGGAGGTATAGACCTCTTTTCTAGCAGACGTCCTGACATGACACAGCAGGAAAAGCACAGGTGTGATCAATAACATTGATTCTGCCGGCATTCCACATACAAGTGCCTGTTCCGGGTTTTGGTGCCGTTCATGCAGGCTCACTGGAATACCTAAACGGAGCTATTGATAGCATTATTAGTTTAACCTTTGCGCTCCCTTTTTAACAATCAAAAGGTCTGCTGGGAAAGAGGTTTGTTGTGGTAGGAAAAAGGAAGGGGAACAAGGTTGTCCGGCCATATTGTGAAACTCCAAAGTAGTCTGGGCCAGTAACTCTGTTGAGAGATCAAAGTTTCACAGTTCACTTCAAACAACAGAGGGTTAGCATTTCAATAAAAACAGCCAGGAGATTCAGCGAGTTGCTAATGGTAGCGTCTAACATTCTGTAAAGGTACGTGTTCACTGGGCCGTCGTTTGACAAGGTACATTAAAGGTACATTTAGTTGACATTTTTTAAACAAGGACTGAAAAAACAATAATGTTGTGAGTCCTTGAGTCCTGCTACATCTATTTTCTGGAGTGTTGAGTGTTGGTGATGAGTTTAGGAGTCTCACGGCTGGGTAAAAAAGCTGGTCTATAGCCTGGTGGTACAGAGCACGATGCTCTGTAGATGGTACCAGTGATGTTCTGAGCAATTTTAATCACCCTTCACCCTGTCCCAGGCCGTGCCTGAACCATGCCGGTTTGTGACGTTTCCAGTCACGATGCTCCCTATTGCTCGTCTGTAAAAGCTGAAGTCGGAGTCTGGCTCCGGAATTTAACCTTCATAAGTTTCTGTAGGAATGATGGTGGCATTGTCTGCATACTTCACAATAGGGAAGGCCGAGGCCATGCAATGCATTCATTTTACTTGACAATGTCTTTTTTTTTATTGTAGTTCAGGAGTTACTACACAGACAGTGAATGGGAGGCATGAAAAGGACGGATCCTGAGGACACGTACATTTACAAGTTAGCTAGCCACGATGATGAAGATGAGTCCTTCTCAGCAACAAGTGCAGTGACAATAAAAGGGAGAGGATAGGTGGAAGTCAAAAACATGAGTCAGACAGGCTACAGCTTCTGTCCTGATGGCCAATTGTCTCTCTGCTGCTGTCTGAGTGTATAGATTGGACGTCTTACTATGAAATTGTGCTCGTTTGCCTGAACACTGACTTTGCCGTCCATACAGACACCGCCGGGGAGAAAGCCCACAGCAGCTTTTGGAACATTTAGAATCGATCCAATTTTTGCATCCATTGGATGTTCAGTCACCTGTTGACAGTCAGCGAGAATGTCCTGTTGGTTGGTTTGTCATGTCATTGCCGAATGAGTCATTTGTTTTAATGACTGTGCCGTGTAGGCCATTTGTTGACTGCCAGGCTTTTGGATAAGACTGTTGTGTTTAATGCATGCAGAAACCTTTGTGATTTTATTTTCCTTTTCCCCTTTTTAGGGGTTACTATTGGCTTTAAGTCATCGGTCCAGTCTTGCATTTTTGTCCTCATATCATCACATAAGATACTTTTGATTCATGTAAAGTAAATATTGCATCGAACATTCTCACTTATTTCCTTTTTTCCACTCTCCCTGCCCTTTCACAACCCAACTGTTCCGCTAATGGCTTTGTAAACCCCAGAAACCCGAGCCTTTCCCTCTGTTGACATTGAATGTGACTTGCAGCACACTGTTCACCCGAAATAAATGTCGTTTTTTGATGGTAGCTCATCCCCGTCGCCTTTTGACTCTTGCTGAGGGGTGGGAGCCAATAACTGGCCGGCCTTGGGGGCGTCTAGTCAATTTGAGCTGTTGGGGACGTTGCATCTAGCTGTGTGAATCATGAGCGCTTTGATAAGTCCTTGGATGACCTGTGCACACTGGCTCTTTCGGTGGATTAGATGGCAGCAGCCGAGGGATGGATTTGCTTTTTTGTTTTTCATAAACCTAATGAGTGTAACGTTCTTGACAGTCTATTTAAAGTCGCCTCATATGATTGTGCTCATAATGTTTCATTCTAAATGCACTGTATGTCTTGATTAGCATTAAACCAATACTCCAGTTAATGATTATCTGCGGAACAGTCAACATTCGCCCGAGTTGGTAAACACAAACGGGGAGCGAAAGTGCATCTCTGCGAAGGCAAAAACAATGTAAATCTGATTAAACGAAACCGAATGAGTTAAATTTGGATCAGACGAGCTCATTTCCATAATTATCCAATTGTGTTTGGTGACTCATTCAAATCAGCTCACTGCTGAAATATGCATGTCTCGATTCATTTAAAACAAGGACTGTGGCTCGCACTGGAAGTAATGAAACGTCTTTGTTGACAGAAATATGCAGCTTTGATTTGTGAATTCAGCTAAAGCCAGAATTGTTCCCATGACACCGCATGTGCCATACATGTTAATAGAAGAACGGATGAATAAATAAATGACTTGTTTCCAATTATGTTAACTCTCTTATATCAAATAGACGAATCTCAAACATTGATTAAAAAGCCATCGTTTGATTAGAGTTTGTTAGACAGGTTGTTATAATTATGTCACATATTTTGCTGTTGCTGTTGCTTTTTTAAAATAAAATATATTGAAACCAACAGAGTGCGTATTACTAGAGACCGACCTTGGACTGAACTTTTTTGGGGGCGGTACTGATATTGATCCTTAAACAGTACCTTGCAAGGCTGTTATGGATTATCGAATAAAGGACCAAAATGTATGACACAGAGGCCGGGAGGTTGAAAAACAAGAAGGGAGCTTTAATGAATCCAAATCTGGAGTCAATGCAAGCAAAAGGAATCCAAGACTGCAATAAAACCCAAAGCCCAGACAAACCAGTACAAACAAAGGAGACACCAGGACCACAGGCAGAAACATAGGCAAGACACAAGGAGAACACAGGACAGGGGAATAGATTTGAAATAGAGGAAACAATCCAACAAAGAACGAGGGATAAACCCAGGCTTAAAAACACAGGGGATGGTAACTAATGCAACACATTGGAGCAGGAAAAAAAAGCAGAAACAGGAAATGGACATCGTGGAACTAGTTCTCTGCATTTAACCCATCCCGTGGGCGCAGTGGGCGACGATCACGCCCTGGGACCACTCCAGATATGAGCGAGCGCCTTCATCAAACATTAAACCTGACCGGAGGGTTAACCTAGTGTGTGCATGTTTTGATGGCGGGGGAAAACTGGAAAGCACGGGGGAGAACACGCAAACTCACAGAAAGGCCACATTAATTGTAATGTTCCAGGAACAACACCAACATAGCCATATCAAATGGTGCTATATCTGTGATATGCTAATATCAGCAGTCCTATATATCGGCTGAGGGTCTTATATGACAACATTAAGGTCTACAGTACAAGTGTATTGATGAGGACGGCAAATTAAACCCCTGATGGCTTAAAATCACAGTGCAATTTCTGCTTTATTCTATGGATGTTTAAAGCAGACTTGTTTGATTCCAGTGTTCAGTTGACTGGTGTGTGATTGACACCTGATATACTGGTTAAAGGTTTTTGATTGGGCAGGCGGAAAGCCTAGCCCGGGTCCTGTTTTAGTGTGCTGTGGTGCATGCATGGCCTTGGAAGGGGGCCTCGCCTTAACTGCTAAACCTACGGAAAAAGGAATCTCCCGTGCGCAGCATCTAACAACATAGATTAGATCCTAACATTAATGGCTACAGCCTGTCTGTGCAAGACGGACACTGATGCTTATCTCCGGCATGAGGGTACAGAGTAAATCCACCAACCAAGAGAGGTGTATACGCCATCGACCTGAGTATATGCAACACTACACCCCCTGCGGTCTGTAATTCTTAAATAAATGCATGAAAACTCAGTGTAAATGACAATGAGCCATCTGCTTTCCATGCTCTTCCTTCAGTTACCTCATTTTGGGTGGGAACACTTTTTTTTCAAGCTTCTCCATTCAACTGAACATCAAAGTAATGCATCATTGAATGCGCTGAATACTGTTGGAGTTATCAGTTATCTAACAAGCATCAGCAATAATTACTTTTGACTATAATTCCAATTAACTCCACGGGTGATTTCGTGTTTAAATACTTTAAATCCTGCCTTATCTTCCTGCCTGCTTTTTAGAAAACTGTTGTTCGTAAGATGATGAAATCTCCTCTGCTTTGTATTTGCCATCACCCTACCTCCAACATATGGTAAACTCATTAACCAAGATGTGAATTACCTATTAACTCTGCGGGTAACTGTCAGGTTATCGCAAATAAAGGTAATTTACAGAGGACGGAGCCACAAACAGCTGTCGGCGTTGCTTGAATCTGCCTTCGGGGGCATCATTTCAAGCAAACCTGCGGCACTTTAATCAGGCTGTGGAGCAACTTCTTTCGTTTAGTTCACTTGGTGAAACAGAGGCATTCAAATTTGGGTGCACACAAAAACAGCCCCGCTGAGACTGACTAAATCTTGGTTCTCTTTCAAGGAAACTAGGGGGCAGTTAATTAAGAGAGAACAAAACACAAGAAGTAGCTCCAGACAAATAAAGCAACAAAAGTGTTGAGGACTGACTTATTTATGACATATATTGAGCTGTAGTTAATCAAACTCTTAATACCAAATGTTAAAGCATCAGACATACTAACAGACATTGTATAGTGTCAGCCAGCGTTCATCATTAGCTATTATCTTGTGTTTTTCTCAATGTCCGATCGACCAAAACATTGAAACGGGAGGTGAACTGAATATCATTGACAATGCAATGTTCTGCTGGGAAACCATGGGTCCTGGCATTCATGTGGATGTTCTTTGATACATAACACCCATCTAGTGCACCACCTCAGGGCTTTTGGCATTACCTGTTGGCAACAAAACCGCACCACAAAAATCATTCAGGAATAGCTTGAGGAATGTGGCAAAGAGCTCCAGGCATCGTAGACTGGACGCCAAAGCTCCCTAGATCCCAATGTGATTGCGCATCCACTGGACGTGCCGTACTGCGTCCGATCCATGGAGGCCCAACATTGAAATTCACCGGCATCGATCACCAACAGAAATGTTTTAATGTTGTGGTTGATATGGGTCTTGTTGGTTGCGACATGGGGCCTCCATGGATCTGACTTGTTCCAGTCAGATCTTATCCATCTTATGGATGCTTGATCAGATTGGGATCTAGGGGGTTTGAGTACCAGACTGGCACCTTGAGCTCTTTGTCATGTTCCTTGGCCCATTCCTGAACAGTTTTTGTGGAGTGGTGGGGTGCATTGTCCTGCTTAAGGAGGGCACTGCTATCAGGTAAAGCCCCAGCCATGAGGGGCTGTACTTGGTGTTCAAAGAACGTCCAAATGATATTCAGTTCAGCTGTCAGTGGTTTTAATGTTCTGGCTGATCAGTATATAATCACCCCACATGGGGGGAATTGAGAGCTCATACAAGTTTGATTATGTTGCTCGTCATTGCCAAAATCATCTTAAAGTTAATTAGGTAAGTCAGTTTTATTTAAAGGACCAATATAACAAATCACAATATTGCCTCAAGGGGGCTTTACAATCTGTAGAGCATATGACACCCTCTGTCCTTAGACCCTTAATTTAATTATAAGTCCTCCAACAGGGGACAGGAAGGAAGACACCTCAGGAAGAGCAACGGAGCAGAGATCCCTCTTCCAGCACGGACAGACGTTCAACAGATGTTGTGTGTACAGAATAGACTATGACAATATGGACAGACTGCACAAACACACCGAGGCAAAGCCCAGTCACACCATTCACACAAATATGAGATAGGAAACCAACAAACATAGGGAGCGAAAGCCAAGGAAAACATGCACACGAGGGAGAGATATGAAGAATCTCCTGGACGGATGGAGCTTGTAGGGATGAAGATCCAGTTTGGGACATCTGGAATAAACCACACGTACACAGATGCTTAAATTAGTGTAACACGGTTCAAATCATTTGAAGAAATCCAAGGTGTGAATTAGTGACTTTGCATCAGCCATGGACAGAAAATACCAAATGTTAGTGGTAATGCACAGGTGAAAAAGGATGGTCTTGGTGTTTATTTAATTTGCTGTTCAAATAAGAGGGTAGGATCAAACCTAACACTAAATATAAGAGTCTTTGCTTTTGAAATTTGAGAAAATAAAGAGTTGTCCAGAGTTAATGTTAGAATGATCAAACTGTTGAGAAAGGTCAATGACCAGCGCTTTACATTTTTGTGAATTCTTGTGCAAGATATTACATAGCATCTAGTTCTTCATAACATCCCATCACGCCCCTAATTTTAAAATTTGGGAATGACCATCTGCCCCTACAGGCATACACAGTCGCGTATAATCAGTATGGCAGTGGAAATTAATTCCATGATACCCTGCATTTCACATCAAAACATTTGGGTGTAGTATTATTATAGGAAACAAAACAAACACAGCACTGGCGGCACTCACAGATGACGTCTTATTATATTAGTATTATGACCCTATTATTATAGGAAACACACTGTTCTCTCACAAGGGTAGACTTCCACCATGTGAGTGCATGGCCACGACACCCAATTGATTTTCCAGTCAGTCTAGGACAATACGCTGATCTATGGTGTCAAAAGCCAGGCTGAGATCAAGCAATAGAAGTGCCAAGGTTAAATTTGAATCCATAATAAGGAGAGCATCATACACCACTGTGCAGTGACAGACCCTGACGGCAGAGAGAAAATGTTCAAAAAGAATAATGTTGAATATGGGCCGAAAGTTGCCGAGACACGACTCTTTCTGGTTTCTTTTGAAAAGAACTGAAGTTAAGGGAGAGGGCGATGATTATTCAGAGACCTTGAATCAAGGTGTGGCTTCTTAAGTAGAGGTTTAGCGGCAGCAGACTTAAAGCTAATATGGAAAGCAGCGGTTGTAAGTGGTAAATTAACAATATTCAGCAATGTAGGTTCCAGAAATGGCAGACATCATTAAAAACACTGGCTTGTAGGGGGCGAGGAGCAGGTAGCCAGAAGCCAACACCATCTTAGACTACATTTGAAGAGAAAGGGAGAGATTCTCATTTGTAAGAATAGAGGCTATAAGGGATTCAACTTATGAATATTGCATATGCAGCCGCAGAGCCAAAATGAACCATATGCTTTTAATGTCTACATAAATGTGGACCTAGAGGTTTGTTAGTTCCTCACAGATTATTCCACGATTCTGGTAAAAAATCTTCAATAGCAGGTTTGGAGAAATAGTGTTTCTGTTGCTGATGATTTTTGGAATTCCTTAATATCTTCTTCAGGGGAAAAAGTAGAAAAATAACACTGCAGTATTTAAGAATGTTCCATTATTTTGTATTGTGAAACCTTGAAAAACTGTTATTTTTCATGGCGTGTTAATCGCAGACATTTTTTTTCTTTGAGACAATCCAGCCATGTTTGTGGAGACGGAACCAGTTTAGCCGAAACATTTAATCTTGGTGATAGATCGGGTTGATTTGTTTGCAATGAAATTATAGATTCTTAATCTAAAAACGTGCTTGAATTTGTCATTACATTGCAACAGCCGTGGAACTACTGTTAGCCAAGCATGGAGGACCTCGACTAGACCATAATACTACAGGGGCGTTTTTCATTGTGTCCCACATATCCAGAAGCAGGGTCAATGTTATATAATTACCACAAACCAGTTCGTGCAGTTGTTTATTGTGTACCTCCTATATGGAATCACTCTCGCCAAGAGCTTGAAATGCTCCAGGGATCAGATGAAATGAACCAACATTCTAGGTGTGCATGAACCCTGTCAGTTCTTTATTGATCTATAATGTAGAATCAGATCACTGGGTTGGTAAGAGTTTCGCCTCGGAGGAAAGCTAACACGGATTTAGAAGAAAACCACCCCGCCACTTGTTGATCAGCCATTATGGTGTGTTGTGTTCAAATATAAATTGAAAATGTTTGCGCCGAAACTGCAATCAAATCCATTTTGAAAGTGCAATATGTAAGACCTCACTGATGCATCAACAGATTGCGGAGGAATAACAGTTTGCATTGCAATGCTTAGCACGCTAACCAGCTAGTCCGGATTCAAAGCTCTTGTGCTAACACTTCCCCAGCCTGGACTGAGCTAGCTAGCTTACAGCATTGGACAGCAGTTAGCGGTTGCTCTAACGATATACTGCCCCTACTGGCCATTTTTTTTTTACATAATTGCAGCTTTAAGACACTGATATTTGCTTAGGCTACGTTCATTATGCAACATGTTTAATCCCCAGAACTATGATCCCAGCTTTCAAAGTGATCTCTTTCAATTCCACATGGAAAATAGCTCAAAAACCAAAATGATACTGCCCCTCTTAACTAGACTTTTAAATTTTCTAGCCAGTCGGGTTCCATTAGAATCATGGCTAAAACAGACTTGACAATTTTAACTTTGTATATTTCTCTGACTCCCAGCCTGCAAAGTCGCTCCTTTTGATGAAGGCTGTGTGGGATAGTGCCCGAACCCGACGTCTGACTGCCCCTTTTTACCACTTTTCTAAAATATTCAAGTAGCGGCGAAGATCAAGGTCAGCCTTGGATTTCAAAGCTATCTTTTTTTCTTTTTTGATTAAACCCACATAGGAAAAGACATCCCACTCCAGTATTTTACTGCACAAAATGTCCCCTCTCGCACAGTGTTTATTCCCTTTTAATTCTAAATCCAACAGCCAAACTTTCTTTTCAATTTCATTCTCCTCCGTCCTCCGCGAGCTCTGGGAGTCACCTGCTACGCAATATGATGTAAACAATGTTGACTCGAATTATTTCTGCATCACTGTGTAGTTCTAACAAGTGCTATTTACATATAGACGTGCGAACTTCAAAGCTCACATTCGTCTCCATTTAAACACAAGCCCCCATTATGGCGAAGTCTTTGTTCTCGGACACACTGTTATAAATCACACTTCGCGTCGTTATGCAATACCTGCTTACTGCTGTGACTTACTGTGAGGACACATGGACCCGGTCGACCCATATGGCGTATAAACCAGAATGCAGAATGTGTCACAAGCTGTTATACCTAAAGTAAATGCGTAGCTATGTAAAATTGTATTACTCACACCAGCTCTCCCGAAATACAACAGGAGGACTAGCGCTCGCTCTGATATCAAAGTGACAAGTAATTTGGTGTGGACCCAGTCATCTAGCGCGAGCGCGGACATGTGGAGAGGACCCAGGAAGCGTCTCCAATCTGGCGGTGTCGATCACGGCAGATGGAGTGGACGATCGGCCAAGCGGCCTCTGTTGTCGCCGCCATTCACAAATAGCGCAGCGCATTGCGACTCCGCGAGCTGATTAGGAAACAAGGCACAGGCGAAGATGAATCGCCCCTCGCCCGCTGCGTAACATTAAAGGACACGTCTGCTTTTTTTTTTTTTTCCTCCCCCCCACCTCCTCCTCCCCCTTCTTTCGAATGACAGAGGGATAGTCCGTCCTTCTGGTGCATTTCCTCGCTCCTTGTAGACATGAGGAACGGCCGCAAAGATCAAAGCGCAGAGTGTCAGCCGTTCCACAGGGAGGAGAAGCGAGCGCGGGGTTGAGAGTTGGCCCGCTTACACGCTTGCAGACTGGCGGTGCAGAGGGGGGTCGTCTGGGCGGAGGGGGGAAGCTGGGACTGATATCCCAGACGCTGACGCCGGCGGCGAATCTTTGAAGAACGATCTATACTTTATTTGAAGTCATGAGTAGGTTCCAAAGCCCAATTTTTCACGTGATTTAACTTCATGACCTTTGGGTAAAAAGCAAACGCTGTCACAGACTATCAGTAAATGTGCGGTGTATGTTGTGTATTACTGCAAAGAATTTCAATCTTATTATGCTATTTTGTACGCTATGTGGCCACAAGTAAGTGGATACCTGTGTCTGTATACATCTGTATTAGGGCTGCGGCATGGTCACTTAGTGCCTGTTACAGGTGTTCTTGTCATGGTTTGGGTTTTTTGGTCAGTCGTATCTTGTCTTATTTTGTAGATTACACACTTCCACTTCCTGTCTTTGTCTTTTTTCCGCCCTTTTTACAGTGTACACATGTTCATTCGCCGTTGTGTGTTTCATCCAGTGTGTTCCTCATGTGGTTCTTATTTGTTCCCTGTAGCACTCTAGTTTGTCCTCTATTTTTATACTATCCTTCAGTTTCATTGGATTCTCATTGTTGCCTTTTTGTCATTATGTTATTGATTAGTTTTGTTTCTTAACCTGCCTGCCACTGTATTTCCGTTTCAGTCTTTACCTTTCTGCAAAATATAACAACACTATGCTATGCAGTTTGAATTCATGTGTGTACTTTGGCTGCATGCATACAAAATCCAGTGGTGTGGCACCTTCCTATGGGAGGGTGTGGACTAGAGCATGGCTACTCGTATCAATTCCCAACAAAACTCATTCCCAACAAAACCCAGCCCGGTTTGGGTTTGGTCACATCAGTTGACATGTACTCATGTACTTCATACTAAACATAGTATAAAAATAAGTTATAAACGATATTAAAGTATCTTTATGTACCTTTTTGTAACCTAAAAATGACATCTTCAAAGTCATGTTGATGGTACAGTATCTTCTAATAGGGTGAATGGTGTCTTTGTCTCAGCCACTCCACTCCACTCCAGCCAAGAGATTTAAAACTACCAAAAACTATGTGGGAAAACTGATGGTATGGAGGCATTTGGATGTAGTTGTTAATGCTGCGACTGGTTATGTAAAGGAGATCTATTATGCTCTTTCATTCCCCCCCTTTCCTTCAGTATTTTATAGCGGTTCTTTGCATTTACAAGATCTTGAGAGATTATAAAAACTGGGTACTCAGCCTTTCACATTCACATTCAGACAGGGGATGCAGAACGCTGCCGTGCTTCAGCTTACATTAACTGCATTTGACTCCCTATACAAACAGAGAATAACGAAAATGATGAATCCCGCATTGACTACCTTGAACAGAACTCCTAATGCCACGGCACTCGAGAATCTTTTTTGGCCAATGGTGTGTCTCCAACTTTGTTGCAACAGTTTGTCGATGGCCCCCTTTGCTATTTGAACCTGACATTGAGAAATTGTTTTCCCAGTTTGGTGTGGAAAAACTTGAGTGGCCTGCACAGAGCCTTGACCTTGGTCCCGTCCAGCACCTCTGGAACAAATTGGAAGGCCAACTGTGACCCGGGCATTGTCGACCAGCGTCAGTGCCCGACCTCACTAATGCTCCTGCGGTTGTATGGGAGCAAATACCTGCACCCATGTTCCAACCTTGTGTGGGGGAAGGCGGGGGGGCTTTCCCAGAAGATTGGATGCTGTTACACTTTTGGCCCTGGAGTGTATTTTGAAGACTTATACTCATAACTTATGTGCATTTTCAGCTAAACAACAATCCACAAACCAACAACTGGACAGTGGGAGTAAAGCACTGCAGTAGCAGCAGCCAGCAGAGCATTAAAATGGTGAGCAGCATCCACAAGAGTTTAACCCTATGACCTTTATCAAAAGTAATTCTAAGCACGGGGGGTTTAATCATAAATCCACATGGACACTATATGTAATACACCATTGGATAACCGGGTTGTGTTAGTCGTTCCTCTATATTCTGACCGTATCGCTGTGCTTTTTTACGGTGCAGTTTGATCACACTCCAGCACGGAGAGCGAGGGGCTGAGGGTTTTTTTTTTTATTTGTTGTTGTTGTTGATGAGCGCCAGGCAGCATCAGACCCATCAGCACAGCCCAGCCGCGGTTATCACTTTTCCCCCGTTTTACATCTTTGGTGATCAACGGTCTGTGCCAATCCAGTGGGGTAATTGGCTGTACATCTTTGCCAGTGAAAAGGTTAATTAGCATGCTATTATGTGGGTGATTGAAAGCCATGATAAATACTGTAATGGGTTTCACTCAAGATTTGTTTTGTTTTTAGTTAATTTGTTTGTATTAAAAGTATTTTTCACCGTATCTTACAGACGCCTATACAGGATGCTTGAGAAAGATCTGCATGGCATGGCTGGGAATCTTATCCAGAGCATGATCAATTCTACTGTGTTGTATCCAATCGACACTGGATTTTTACAATTAAAATGAACTGTGCAGCTCAGCAATCACATATCTATTCACCATGTCACATTCTATAAATAGATAACAAGTGCCAATGGCTCTATTTAAGTGTTTCGATGCTGGATTGGATTTCTAAGCCATTGCACATGCAGAGTGAAGTCCCATTGATTGGCTGTCTGGCGAATACATCATTTTCAATTCTAAACAAAGAGACCTCTCACAAATAATGAGGTGGAACTATGTTGAAGTATAAAAATTAAGAATTATTCAAATGAATCAAATGTTCGTGGCTGTTTTCTCAAAAAGAAAGAAACCCTGATTTTTGTTTTCCTCTGATTGCACATGCCAGTCTGAAGTTTTTCTCTGAAACACAGAGGTGCACAGCAAAAAATAGCCCTATGCATTACCGTGTTTGGGATGCTGGAGGGTGAAATAACAGCAACATCTCACTCGCCGCGTCGCTGCCGGAGCAGAAAAACACACATACTCCATTAGTGTCCGGGTTTTATGCAGCTCCCAGTGTCTCCTTGCTAACATAATGTACACATTCCCCTATCGAGCCCATAACACATTCGCTAGTACAGTGCTGTGGTATAAGGTGAAGTCCTGGTTGATAAGTGTAAATATATGTCCCGGGTACATTAGAGAGGCCGTCTCACATGGACTCACTCTCGTACACGCAGACATGCAACTTAAGTGTGTCCCTTTTAGAATATGTTCTATACAGTACATGCTCTTTTGAGACAAGTGACAAAATCACCATGAAAAATAAAAAATAAAACTAGCTTCTGTAAGAAAAGTTGGCCTGAAAATGCACTATGAATCTCAATGTTTGTTCGTATTAAAGGTCCCATATTATGCTCAAATTCCGGTTCATACTTTTATTCTGGGTGTCTACAAGAAAATGTTTACATGCTTTAAGTTAAAAAAAACACATTACTTTGACTCACACTGTCCATTGCTGCAGTACTTCTGCTCATCCTCTGTCTGAATGGGCTGTTTAAATGCCTGTTTCTTTAAAGCCCCCGTCCCTAACAGTCCAGTCTGCTCTGATTGGTCAGCTCTCACAGGCCTGAGCAGGCACTGACCATTGATTTTTTCACATAAGTTCTGCCGGTGTTTTTGCAACCACAGCCATGTGGCATGATGTGGGCAGTAACTGTATAGTTTGGACATCACAACTTTACAGAGATCCTGATGGCTTTAAAGGTACAGTTTCTCTTGCCCTATTTGCGATGTTAACGTTACCTAGCAGCAACAATGTAGACACTAGCTAGCTAGCATTAGCAATGTTAATGTTCGCTATCTAGCATTAGCAATGTTAACAATTGCTAGCCATGGGCATATAATTACACCTGGATACAGTGCTGGAGGTGGAGCCTCGCTCATTCCTACGAATGCTGCTAAGTAGCGCTTGGAGCCATAAAAGCATGACTTCCTGGTTACGAAAATACCAGTATCTTTTGTGTTGTGTGGCCCATTGAGTATGCGCACTAGAGACTTCCATTGGCTAACTTTCAATTTTGCGCCTTGCTAACTTATATAGGGATAACATTTTAGTGTGTGGCTCTTCTAGACTTTTCAAACTTGATCCGACTGAAGGGATTGTGATGCTCCAAAAAATGTATCCACCATTTTACAAACACTTCTCTCACAATGTAAGCTAACGGGAAACAGTCTTTTTGGGCCACAGCGTCTCACGTGACGATGCAATTACACGGTTTGGCCATGACAAAAACTGGCCTCGTAGCATGCCACTTCTCCCTGGGTAGCTTGTTGCTAGCTTGCGTTAGCAAAGTTAGCTACTGCAACAAACTGGCGACCACTTGATGGGGCAGTTGATTCAAACGATGAGGGCGCTGTGACGTGAATGCAATGGACGGGTGGAGATAGAATGCCTCATTCAGTGACTGAATGTTATCAATAACACCTTTAACTTTTAACAGTACTTGATCTTTTTAATAGAATTATTATTATTTTTTTAAGTTTGTTCAACATATGTCTCTTAAGTATCTTATACACATCTCATTGACATAGTAGAGTTGAGATCAGATGTCACCAGAAAGGAAATTGACACTACAGGCGGTATGCTCAGTGCAGGGTGTTCAAAAGGCTTTTTTCCCCAACCCTCCTTTGCTCAAGACAGATCACAGACTGTATGGGTTGGCATAAGTGTGCTGCGTGTACTCCAATGTCACATTACATCGTCTCCGGCAGACTGTATTTTTTTTCCTTCTTCCAAATAAGTGACCTCTCGATGCCATTGGGGAGCAACAATGCGCAATTGTTGCTTTAAAGAATTGAATTTGTCACTGCACGGTATGCCCAGCTAACTCACACAATCAATTTGTTTGTTTTAAGTGAGGGCTGGTTTGATTAATCACTGTGACAGACTCCACGATGAACCCATTCCTTCAGTATTGTCATTTCTAAGACGTGGGCATCCTGCAGAAGCAGCCCTCAATCCAACCCATTGTTGGGGCCCAGCCCACAGTTTAGAGAACCAGGCCATAAACTAAACATAATTGTTTGAATCTCACTCATGTAGGCAGTTTGTAATCTCTGCCAGAAGGGGACTGCTTAATCACAGGAGTGGGGTGAGATATCGCTGTCAGCAGACGTTTGTCTACCACATTGGTAATCTATAGCCTCGTTCCCAATCATGATCACATTATAACCCACACATACAACAAGTGGAGAGAGGGGGGATGCAAGTATTTTTTATGCCAGTCATACGTCTCCCCTGATTGAAATTTCCATAACATCCTGCGGGGGAATCGTTGTCATGTATTATTCATATCAAACAACCCTTAAGCATTTAATAGAATCATGTGTGAACACACAAACAGGTGCAGGTTTTGGATTAGTATGCGTGTATGCGGAAGACACCCCGCTGTCATTGAAACAACGCCGTTCCAAATACAAGAAAAAAAGGAAAAAATATCAGCGAAAAGTGTTAACCGGGCGCACGCTTGACAATTAATGGACCTGGACCTTGATCCAGAGATACAGACCTAAACTAGTGCACTGATACTCCACAGCCGCTAGCAGAGCTGTCACAAGCATTTAAGGCAGCGCTGACTGGAGGTCATGATGCAAAATAGCAAGAAAACAGCATCCCAGTTTAGTGTGTTACGCCGCACTGACCCTGCCCTTGAGGCCACCCTGAGGTGAATGTGTTAATGGGGCCCCTCACTGCTACCAACAACAGTTCAACACTTTTTTTTCTTTCTTTTTTAGCAGGAAAGAGGAAAGAAAAATCGCCAGGAAAAAGAAAACAACTATCTGTCATACAGGCATCCCTATGAGGCCGTGCTGTTCAGTACACAACGGAAAACACAAGGGTTCGATGAAAAATGGAGTTATAGCTTTGCTATTCTTAGAACACAAATATAGCGGGGCTGTCGGTTTTATTTATACGGTCATATGTGGAGAAATAACTGTTGCTGACCCGTTCGGGTTCAGAATGTATGGCCTAAAACTGCAGCAGAGCGTTTTAATTAAAACTGCCTTATGGTCTGCATTATTCAAATTCTAGTAGATACCATATGGCAGTATTATAGACGACTTGTTAGATTGAATTTCCTTTAAATTAATCTTCTGAAGAAGTAATACCAGAGAAATGTTCTAATTCTGTAAAGGTAGAATTACCTATAGCTAAGGTACATATGTTAACACGTACATAAACCCAGATTCCAGTTGATTAAACATGTCACATTGTACAAAAATGTTTGAATTCATGAATTCACCAGGGTCGCCAAAATGTCTCTTGGCGGTGTTCATTCCTCCTCTGCTGATTTGCCCGTTGCCGTTGTCCATCGCGTCTGACTTTTTTACGCTTTGGGTCGCAGCTCTGTTAACGCTGTCCGTGGAAGAGCAGCGGCTTTGCGGTTTAATGCGATCGCACTGCATCCAAATGAAGCACAATCGAAGGTCCACCATTTACACGTAAGTCTGAACTGCACAAGTGTTCGACTTGCACAACTTGAATGAGTTTTTTTTCTAAAAACAGTTCCCCACTGTTCCCAACACGTATTAATTTGGCTTAGCTGCCGCATTTAATCTGTTTTTTTTTTTTTCTCTCCTCCCCTAATAATAGTTTAGCGACTTAAATCTGTAAAGAAAAATGGATTTGTCTTCAGTCCAGAAAACTCAAATTGCAAACAGGCTGTTAGCGAAGTGGCATTGTTTCAACGTGAGGGATGCCAAACCGAGGCTCATATGGATGGCGCCTCGACGATTGCCCGGGAGTTTTTTCTCTACCGGGCTTACGACGCCTCTACGCCCTCTCTCTGTGGTGACAGGCCATTTTCTAGGGATAAACATAAAGAGGGAATGAAATGATAAAGAAGATAACCTCTCAGGGAGCGGGGATGGAAACCGGTGATGGAACGTCAAGAGGGATGTGTCTGCGTAATAGAACGCTTGGTTGATGCATATGGCGAGCGGTCAAATGTTTTTTTTCCAAAGTGTTCATTTATGTGTTTATTCCTGCTGCGTGTGTGTGTGTGTTTTTTTTTTCCTGTGAATACGCGTTAAGAGGACTTTCAGCAGACACATACAGTAGTGGAACATGGGGGCGGGGGGGGTGGGTCTCTAACCACCACATCCTATTCAATTTCACATTTCACGTCAAGGCCACATATAATTACCGGGGGAACTTATCTCGTCATCGCCTTCGCCACGAGTGCCTTCAAAGCCCAGTCAAAAAATGCACATATGCTTTTGATCCAATATCTCTGCCCCCTTTATCATGTTGCAGCGGGATTATTGGGATCACTGTCTGTCGGAAGCAATCTGAGGGGCCCCAGATAGAAGCATGACCGGCCAAACTCTGTTTTTCTGCTTGGTTAATCTGACAGCACCTTCTGAGGAGATCCAATTAAATCTCTCCTTCAAAGAATATGTGACTGCTGGAGCATAGATGAGATGAGAAGGATGGGGCGGGGAGGAGGGGGCGGCGGGGGGGGGAGGAAGACGAGGAGGTTGGAGGGAGGACGGGGTCTCTTCTGTTTTAATCATTCCAGATCAGTGTCACACTATTTAACCAGCCCCTGCACACCAGAAGAATGTGTTTGGGAGAACAGGGGGAGATTAAAACGCTGGGTGTGTGTGTGTGTGTGTGTGTGTGTGTGTGTTTTGCGATCGGATGCATGCGAGTCACAGGGCCGAACTGATAAACACATCATATATCTGTTGATTAAAGGTGATAAGATGAATAACATCTTAGATCGGAGCCACCGGCGCCTGTAATTACAGCGCTAGGGCGGAATTTCACGGCGACACTCTGTGTTTTTTTGGCGGCGCGAGAGGTTTCGCCGTGTCAAGAAAGACATGCGCCTTTGATCCACGATGTCGCGCATGAGTTTGGAGTGCACTCATACGACCGTGATACCCGCTTGAAATATTTGTGCCCTTTTTTTCCTTGGCAAACGACTTCTGTAGCAGCAGATTACTCCATTCCTGTTGGGTGGGGGAGGGGGGGGACACAAAATAAATTGTTTTGCTGAACTGGAGAATATCTCCCGAACAAGACGCCCATACATTATGTTAAACATATCAATATTAGACCTCCTTTGAATTCTTTCCAGAGGCCCGTGTTTACCGAGACGCGCTGTGGTAATACAGTTTTATCAAGTCTGAGACTAATTGTTTGGTGGTGGGATCCCGAGGGGGAGGAAGGGAGCCTGTTGGGATGCGGGGGGGTAAAGAGGACGGCAACCCTCGTTGTTAACACAAATAATTATGCGCGTTTCTCAAAAGAAATACCAAAAAAAAAACTATGCAAGAGACTATGCATTTGCCGAGGCGCCGTCGACTCGCTTCCCCTTCTCCGAGCCATCTCGCGGTCGCCGGTGCATGCCGGTGGCAGCCTCTGCCGGAGTGAGTGGCCGGTAATTATAACGCGCACGACAGGTATTTTTCTGCTAATTAATTTCGGGATAAGCAGGCAACCGTGCATGTTTTCCACTTTATTAAGCGGCGGTGGTAAAGTGCCGGCGGTTTAAAGTGCGCCCTAGTTTTCCGAGCCCCGTCTGGATGGATGGATGGATGGATGGATGGATGATGAAGGGGAGCCAAGAGGAGGTGAGCGAGGTGAGGATACCAAACTTCGACTTGCAGATGTGAGCGATACGGATGGACGGACGGATAATTGCACATATTAAGTCGTATAGCGAGGGGCCCCGTGTCAAGTTGAACCCGTCAGAGCTGAGATTCCGCTACAGAGCGTCAAGCCTCTAAAGCGGCGGAGGTGCTGACTCTCCCATAATAGTGTTTAGACCCTCTCTGTCCTCTCCCTCATCCACCCGTTTTGTGTGGAGAAAAAAAAGCCTCTTAGGGCTCAAAACCGCTTTAATAGAAACTCCTCCATTTTTTTTTTCTTCCCTTCCCTTCCCCTCTCGCCGGAGCGTACGCTCAACACTTCGCCACGGCTAAAGAGATCCACAACACAAATGTAATGGTTTCCCATCACGGCGTGACAGCTGCTGCGAACAACGCGCTGTGACATCCTGCAGAGTGGATAGTCCACAGTGGAAGCGATCCACCACCCAACACACACCACCACCACCGCCACCAAATCTCCCCATAACCTCTAATTGTCAGAGTGAAGTGTGTGCAATTGTCCCAGCTGTCTGCGGCGTGCTGAGCCCTCTTATGCCTGCCTTTTTATTAATGAGATACGCAGTTACTGTCGCGGTTCGCATTTCACTCAGATTGCTCAGGACGAGACGTTTGGCCTGCTCTGATGTTCCGACATATATCACAGGGGCTTGAATTATGCATCTTTGTTCTTACATTTACTTTACATTTGTTGAGATCCGGGAAAAATGAAGAAAGAGTCGCGGGCGGACGATCAGTCAGCCGTCGAACGACTTCTTCGAGTTTCCGGTGAGCGAACCGAGGGGAAGGCGTTCAGTCATTACGCAAACTAGCTGAGACATCCATCAGGCCGACTTAGCGGTTCCGCCGTTATTCCCAGAATTATTTATTCCGAGTCTTTGTTTTACCTCGTAATCTGGCAAACCGCTGGCTTGTTTACAACCCGTAATGACAAGACTGCTTATTTTTTCATGCCCCCGTCAGACTTTCAGTCGCGGCGCCGTTGCCGAGAGAGCCGGAGAATTTATCACGAAAGTTACCAGAACCGACAAAATAACTTTATGACCGACCTAAATTCAGTCCTGGGACGAGCAAGGACAATTCTACTGACAAAGTTCCATATTTGGGTACTCACATTAAAGGGGCGAACTCATCGTAATAAAAACTTAGAAATATTTATCTTCTCCATAACTGTATGAATCAGCTGTTCTCAGAGGACAATAAGGTCCCCTGAACACTGTTTGAGGCTAGAAAGGTGGCAGGGTCCGCCACATATAAACAAAGTAAAACAGCAATAAATTGCATTTTCCTTTAAGGTCATTACTTTTATAGTTACAGGATATATTACTTTGATTTTCCTGTTTTTATCAAGAACAATGTGGTCTCGACTGAAGATCATAAATGTTCCACAGCAGTTAAAGAAAAATAAATATATAATAAAACACTAAAATAAAGATGATTCATAGGAAAACACTGCTATCAATTAAAATCTCATCAAAATGACTCTAATGCGTCACTTAAAATGCGTCTGGTAATATCGCATGTTGAGTTAAAACGGTTGAGTTTATATCTATTTAGCACATTATGAATCTCCACGTTAATGACTTTCGGTTTGACTTCCAGCACGATCAATGATTACTGTCGCCTAATATACTCGAGCGCGATTCTATGAATCACAGCGGAGTGCTTTAATGCCTGTAACGCGGCAGATAAGAGCAGGTAATGCACTTGTTCATTTGTTCATCCTTTTTTTTTTTTGAAGTTCAGCACGCCAACCTGCATTTAGCTGATGGAAAACAGAATTAGGTGATGAGCTGCGGGACGTTTTCTGTCATCGCGCTAATGCACGACTCAAGTTGTTATTTATTTATTTATTTATTTTTTTATGAATCGTCACCTCGCTCTGCTCGGCGGTTTTTATGTAAATGAAAGTCAGACCTGGGCGACCACGTGCATCGCAGGTACACCGTATTGCGGCTAATGATCTGCCAGGCGCAGTGGACCGCGGAACACGCGTGAAGCATGCTCGGGCTTTTACCGCGCTTGAGTGATCGTGTGTGGCGGGGCGGGCATTTCCAGGCTCTTAGCCGGTTGCGCACATCGGAAGTTTGAGCAACAGACGTGAACAGACTGCAGGAACATTTGGCCTCAGATGTACAGGGTGTCTGTATGGAAGACGAATTAGGGCCAAGGTGAAAAAAGCAGGAAAAAAAATAGTTCTGAGTTGTTGTTATTTTTCAATTATAATTATTTCTCAGGATTCAAATTTTTTTTCCCCAGAAATCTAAGATCAAATTTCTGATCACAATTCTCAGAAAAAAAAGTCAGAATTGTGAAAAAAAGTTTTTTTTTCTTTCTTTTTTTTTTCTTTTTTTTTTTTTTTTTACAGTTTTACAGCATTCTGACTTTTAACTCAGAATTCTGACTTTTCTAGGGAATTCTGACTATATGCTCAGAATTCTAAGATGAAAATTATATTTTCAAATATAATTTCAAATATAATCATATATTTAAAATTTCCTTTTTTTTTTTTTTAACGGTGGCCCTAATCTGAATTCTGTCTTAAAACTCCTAAACTTTTTTCTCATAATTGTGACTTTTTTTCTCAGAATCCTGACTTTTCTGACAATTCTGGCTTTTTTTCAGAATTCTTAGATTAGAATTTTAATCTAAATTCAAATAAAAAAGTGAGAATTGTGCAAAAATATTTTTTTTTTTGTTGTTGATTCTTTTTAACAGTGGCCCTATTCTGAATTCTGACATTTTTTCCTCAGACTTCTAAGATTTACACTCTAATCAGAATTAGAAAAAGTCAGAGCTCTTTTTTTAAATGTTTTCCTTTGCAGTGGCACTAATCCCCCTCCGTAGATCTGTACTAAACAGCAGTGAATATAACACACAGTACTGCACACAGCAGCCATGCACCGGCACTATGCCTCCATTTGTCTGCCAAAACTTCCACCCCAGAAATCATTTCTGTCTGCAAACATACACAAACACAGTTTTGTCGCCGCATGAAAGGAAATCTTTGTTCCGAAAAAAAAAACACAGTGATGCAATTTTTTTTTTTTTTCTTTTCTCTCCCCTCCTCACCCAGCAGTCCCCGTCTCTGTGAGGCTCTCCCTCCTCGGCTGCGAAATGACGGCGCATTTGCATGACGAAAAAAGAAACACGGGCCCCTTTGATATGCCTCTCCTTCTTCATGCCTCCCCCCCCCTTCCCCTTTAGTTCTTCTTGCGAGCCCCTGCTCACCAGGGACAGATAATTGTCTGGAATCTTGCTCCCTCTTCCCTCTCGTTCCTCTGCTCGGCAGTAATGATGGTAAGCCTTTTGAGGTGCATCAGGGCTAGGGAACCAATTACGGATTCTGAGTTCAGCTGGGCTTCGGAGAAAAAAAAAAAGGGGGGGGGGAGGCAGGAAGACCACACTGCTGCACTTTGTTAGCTAATAACACAGAAATTAGCCACTAACAGTGGCTTTATTTTGTTTGAGATCTCGCCCCGGGTGAGTTCACGGGGTTCTTTTTGTGAGCGAACTTGCTTTCGATGTCGATGGAATACCGATGTTTAATTGCAAAAAAACGGGGGAGATGATAATAGGGAAATGAAGGGATCTTCGGTCATCTCGGGCAAAAAAAAAAAAAAAGAGTTGGAGGCCTCGCTCCACTTTAAGCTAGATAATCCTCTAAATCAAGTCAAACATGTAGCTCGTTCCTCCTCCTCAAAGGGAGATAATCAATTACAAATGCAGAATCGTGATCGGGGTTTTCTCCCAAAAATCTCCGGAGCAAGTGGGTCAACATGTTGCGTCGCATTCATGATGGTGCACTCCTTGTACTTTTCGCATTCCTCCCGACTCCCCCCCCCCTCCAGCGCTCGCTCGCTCTCGTCTTCTTCTCCTCTCCTCTCCTCTCCTCTCCTCTCCTCTCATTCAATCACTTTCTCTCCCCCCTGTGCACTCGGGGAATGAATGCCTCAGCTGCAAATTTCCATCAGACTTGTGAAATGAGTGCCAAAAACAAAGACTGCAGCTGTGTTTTTTAAACCAAGGGAAGCCTTTTGTTTCAGGAACGACTTGTGGTGCTGTTGCCTCCCTCCCCCCTCTCCCCTCCCTCCCCTCCTCGCCTCACCCCCTTTCCCTCCCACTCCCGTTGTCTCATCCGAGTTAGCAGCCCGGGCGCTCCTCTCCGCTGAAAGACTCGTCTCCTCGTGAGACGCGGGAGTCTGAATGTTCCATCCCGCCGCTTACATTTTTTTCGCCGAGGCTTATTATGCCCGCGATAAGGCCCCGTGGCTGCGCACACAGGAAATATTGATTATCCTACGAGGCAGCGGCGGGGGCACGAGAGCGAGTGACGGGAGGCTGACAAAACCGGGTCAAGCTCTCTCGAAAATATCACAACGAGAGCGATGTCGAGCGCAATCGGTCTTTTTTTTTCTCATAATGCGAGAAGATTCGGGGGGGGGCCCGGCGGTGTGTGCTTTGCGAGCTAATGCGCAAAAAAAAAACAGCCCTTGATGATAAAGCTCTACCTGTCTGCAGTAATCGCGGCGAGCACCGCTAACTAAAACCCGCGAACGTTTCTCATCAAATTCCGTGTGATCCTCCGCCAGGGAGGCGGGACGGCGAGGTCAGAATCGCTGTCAAAAGACACTTACGGTGCAGCAATTATCAAACGATCATGGACACATTTGCCGAGAAGGTGTTCTTTTTTTTTTCTACTTCAAGGAGTCATCATTGGAACTTTGCGAGCCGAAGCGTCTCTTCGCGGGACCGTGATAAAATAAACGCCCCCTGAACGCAGCAAACGCTGACAAATGCCGGCAGGCCGAAATGGTTCACATGGGGAATTTGTGCTTTCAAATACTTCAGATGCTTCCCTGAGAGCCATCGGTCTCGCAGACAATAACGGTTGGAGAGGAAGAAAAAAGAGAATCACCTTGACTTATTATCGCTGATTATATAGCGGGGGTGATGTGCAGCTTAACAATGTTCAACCAAGAGTATTATATATAGATGTATATATATATATTCATACCTGTGCAACCTTCATTCAACAAGTTCATTAAAGAAACAAGAAATTTGATTCTTTCGGGCTGAAAATTGTTCCTCTGGGCAGGCTGGTTTAAACCCTCAAGTTTGTTTCAAGGTAAGTTAGACAGCAGGGGCGATTTAAGGTTTGCATTCCAATGGAAGGGCGGCTCGATTCGCCGAGGAACGCTTCAATAATTGAACAGCGAAATTAATTTGATTAGAGGACCGCAATAAGACGGCGTTAAGGTGTTTACGCGCAGATCTGCCGAAAGTCGGTCTGGTCGAGAGTCGCGCCAATGGTGGTATCAATCACACTTGGAATTGATGTCAGCCAATACGAGTCCCCCGTTGTTCTTCTTGCCCCCCCTCCATCATCAACATATTGCGGAATGTGCGGCCTTGCTGTGGGGAAGGTGGTGGAAGGGACAGCCAGGCTTAGAGCGGAGGCGGAAAAAGAAGTGAAAGATCTTCAAAGCATCTGCTTTACAAGTCTGATGTATTCTCACTAGCTGTGTTAAAATCCTTTGTGTCTCATTAGGCTGCGATTTTGGGACGGTGCCTTTGTGCGCCGGACAAATTCTGTTTGAAATGCAAGGGGCGGCGGTGGGGTGGGGGGGGGGGTCTCGGTGCTGTAGGCAAACCCATGGGCTCTGGCTTTGTTAGTGAGGAGAAGAGGGTCACTTGTCTCAACCAATAAATGGTTTATTTTATCTTCTTTTCTAATAAGGGGAGTAAATATTTATGATGGGGATGATTTAGTTAGAACACAAATACCTATTTGGGTCTCCAAACCCAAAAAGGCTGCGCTGGATTCAATAGATAAATAAATTTAAAAAAAGGTTCTCGACTGCTGATCTGATTTTGCTGAGTGGTCTCCACCGCCAATAACAGCATCTCGGATTGCATCGCATGAAGAAATGGCGCGAGATGCCGGCAGCCTCCCCACCCGCTGTTTTAAGATCTCATGTTGACAAGAGACGCAGGGATCAGACCCAACATTAACTTGGCGTTTGGCGTCTTGATGCTAACAATGCACTGCAGTGACATCCAAAAAGAAGAACTCCAAAAGGCAGTACGATAAACAATAAGCATCCATCAAGAGCATCACCACACCTCGTATGAGACAGACAGTATTGTGGTAGTTGGACATCGACCGATCAACCAACCCCACTTATCAGAATGCTGCTCTGATAACAAAATTTGCCCAGAGTGAGGATTGAACTCTTAAGCTGATTCACTCATGTGAGCAACGGGATCGAACTCTTCAGCTAAATAGAGACGAATCCCCCAAATCTTGATTTTTTTCTATTTTTTTAACATCATCGGTTGCGGCGAGAGAAGCTGAGCATGAAAATATATTTCACGCTCACACAGTGCAGCAATCAAGTTTAAAGAAAGGGGAAGGTGAGCGGGGAGTCAGCCGGGAGTCGATATGGCAGTAAATGAGTTTGACAGTACTCTGCCGATCAGTTTGAGTTTAGATCTGCTGAACTCCATCTCATCTGTGGGTTAGATGTTTTCATTTTGATGCCCAGCACTTTCTCTTACAAGATCACCAACAACAGAAATAACCATCATTACAATGGCTATATTAACAATAACAACACAGCACTAAACCAATGGGAAAGGGAAAAACAGTTAGCACCAGCAACATTTTAAGTGACAGTGGTCATACAACAACGACAATGGCAACGACTACAACTATAGCAATGACGACAACGAAAACTGTTATAATAGAAAGTACAACGACAACAGCAATAATAACAATGGTGATAATAGTAAAAACAATGACAATAATAGTTAGAATGGCAACCACAGCAATGATGGTAATTATGTCATCGACAACATTAACGACAATGGCAATAAGGGCAACAACAACCACAATGGCATTAATAGCAACAACAGAAATGATAAAAACAACAATGAAAATTGCAATAATAGTTCAAATGGCTACAATTGTTATAATGCAAACAACAACAACAGTTGTATTGATGGCAACAACAAGGACAACAACAATGGTATCATGGAAACGACAATGGTACTTATGGCATCAACAACAATAATGACAATGGTAAATATAGCAACCCCTACGGCAATGTTAATAATGACAACAATGACTACAATGGTTATAATGGCCGCAACAACGATGTCCACAATTGTAATAATAGTAACAATTATACCAATTGTAATAATGGCAACAACAACGACAATGGCAATGGGGCAAACACAACAAAAATGGCATTAATAACAATAGCAGACATAATAAATACAATAACATAACAATGGCAAAAATAAAGAAAGAAACACCAACGATAATGGTAATAATAGCAACAACAAAAACTTCCTCAACCACTGAAAACAGCAACGATAACAATAATAGCAAAACTAGCAATGACAACGCAGTAATGGCAATACTAAGCAGCAATTAGAGAACTATCACAATATTACCAACACCACTGACAATATTGAAGACAGAAATCAAAGTGAAATTACAATTTCTACAGCACCAATTAAAAACTCACCACCAGTGAGGAATAACAACAGCAACAATAATGACGGTAGCTTTCATAAAAATACGTTAGCAGCATGTAGCTCTTTATTTACTGAAATGGAAGAAGCACATACGATAATGATAATAATAGCAACAGCAAAAACTTCCTCAACCACTGAAAACAGCAACGATAACAATAATAGCAAAACTAGCAATGACAACGCAGTAATGGCAATACTAAGCAGCAATTAGAGAACTATCACAATATTACCAACACCACTGACAATATTGAAGACAGAAATCAAAGTGAAATTACAATTTCTACAGCACCAATTAAAAACTCACCACCAGTGAGGAATAACAACAGCAACAATAACGACGGTAGCATTCATAAAAATACATTAGCAGCATGTAGCGCTTTATTTACTGAAATGGAAGAAGCACTTTACGTAGCTAAAACATGACCACCAACAACAACAGTAACAATAACAACAATAGCAAGAAAGTTAATGGCAACAACATTATTAACATTAACGTAAGACTAGCAGCAACACCATCTCCAAAATCACAATGGCTGATAACTACCAGGATTATTTTTCATTTTATTTTCCTGACTGGTAAAGTGGAAACCATCCTACTGTACGCATTGACTGGGTTGTGACTGACAGAAGGGAGATATTTACCCATTGAAATTCAATGGGAGAAAACGTGGAACAGAAACCCATAGTTGATTCAGGCTGTTTGATGAAAGTTAATGTCTGCTTACAACCAATAATTGTAATTAAAGCAGCTCTTCCTGTGTTGCCTTGACCCTCCTGATTGTCCAAAGTGCATTTATTAATACACAGTGTGCGTTAAGAGAGTTCTGCTATGTATCTTTCATCATGATGCATGCATATAATAAATTGGGATTTTAAAATAATGGGGGAAAAGCAAGAAATCATCCAGAACCAGCCTTCAATAGCATTGCGTGGTCTGTGGTAATTCGATTAGACCAGAAATCCGGGGGTCACCACTTCTGTTAATCCCGGCTTCATAGAAATCTGCCCCGCTTAGCCTTACAGGCAAATGATTGATTTTTATGTAACTGTTTTTTCGTCCAGTAAACCAAAAAACATGTTAAGTGGTTCGGACGGGATACACTGTGATGAAATGGGAGAAAACCGGGGCTCCAATTAGGGTTCTGCAGACTCGTGCAACGCTGCGAACCTGCCCTTTCCATCCCCTCGCCCCTTCATTCGACTCTTGTCTTCCCTAATTGCGCCGAGGTCGGCTGTTCATTTATTCACATTCAATAATAAGGGTTATAATTGAGCTCAAAAGGAGGACTCGGAGAGGTTCACTCCTCCAAAACGATGTCTTCTCTGGTTCTTTGTAATCACGGCTTGTAAGCGCAGCTTGAATGGGAAGCACTGACTTGTTTTCACTGAGAAGTTTTTTTTTTTCGAATCATGAAACAATTCTATCACAAATATGCCCGAGCTGTTTTTTTGGTATGTTTACTGAGAAGAGCACATCTATCCATTCGAGTGTTTCTTTAAATTGCACCAGGCAAGCGACTTTGTGAGTCATTCGCAGTAAACTGTTCTGCGCGGGGCCCGTGTGAGTAAAACAAATGGTTTGTTTGAAGGTATTTACAGTCGGAGGGAGCTGCTCAGCCAGTGGTAAAAAAAAAAAAAAAAAAGCTTGAATTTAATCCTGGAACCTGGACAGAAATCAAGATGTGATGCATTAACATACGGATGCATCGCGCGGCCCCCGCAACAGCTTGAGCGTTAACCTTTCCGATATGAACTGGGTGTGTTTTCACGAGCCTCGAGTCAAAGATTAAAATGTGATTACGAAAATCTCTCATGACGCTCGCTAACCTTACACAACGTTCCATGAGCAGCGATCATGTGCTACGATGGCAAATTAATTCTGATGTAAGTGATTTTTTCCCAGCCTTTCTGCAGAGGTTTCACAGATCTTTTACTTCTTGGCCCTTTTTTTTTTTTTCATTTAATGAGCTCTCTTCAATCGCAGACCTGCTTTATATTTTAGCTTTTTTCCACCACGGCCCCTTACATACATCTGCAAGTGCTCTGGTCTGGGTGAATACTTGATTCTGATTGGCCGCAGGGTGTCAATTAGTTCCTGATATAGGGACACCTATGGAACTCAAGTGATTCCAGTGAAGCTGTCCGCTTACATAATGTATGTATGTCTTCATCTTGATATAGATTTGAGGGCAATGACATGGCTGGCTAGCTTGCTAGCGTGTAGCTGTTGAGCATACTGTCAGATAATATAAATTATATGTAAAAAAGTTATTTATGATTAGTTATTTGAAGATAGTTATTTTAATAGGATACATCATTTATTTAAATAAGAATAATAAAACACTTTTTTGGAAAATACATTAGTTTACTTTGTTTAGCTCCCGTTGCTAAGATTCCGTAGCGGTCCTGTCATTTAAGTTGCATTTAATTTGTGTTTGATGTGTTTTCTAGGTTTTTGTCTTGTTTCAAGTGCTCCGTTTTCCCTCCTGTTTTCTCGTGCTCCTCCCCATCCGGTTTTTCCCTCCACACCTGTCTTGCATCTGTCTAATTAGCCCAGTCCTGTTCCTTGTGTTCCTCCCCATGCTGCTTTCCCGCCATACCTGCACCGCATCTCCGTCGTTAGCCCAATACCTTTCCCAGTGTTTTTCCAACCTATGAGCTCCCTCCCTGTTCCTCATGTTCTTCCACTCATGACCCTCACCTGCGCCTCATCCCCTCGTTAGTTTAGTTTCTATTTAAGTCCAATCTTGAGTTCAGTCTTTGTTGAGGCAGCTGTTACGTTTTCCCGCTCTTTTTGTTCCGTTGTATTCGCCTGTGTTTGCCAACTTTACTGCAGTTGGTTTAACGCCAAATTGCTTTTGACGAGTTGTTGCGAAAGTCCTCTAAACACCAGACGCATCACGCCGCGTCAACACATATTTGAGACGGTGTGCTTTATGCAACCGGCGGTGGAAGGGGTATCCGCGATATTGATGAACAAGGAAAGGAAGCGCAAAATGAAATTTACATGAGGTTATGAATCAAGGATCCGGGGAAGGTTTTGAGCCGACAGCTCTTGCGAACCCGCCCTCACCCAGCGAACACCCGTATCCGCCGACACCGGAGGCGTGACCGCTTTTTTCACCGATGCGAACCGCAGCTGTTACTGTAAGCCGACCTGTGGCTGCGGGTAGACGCGGCGGGACGCTCGAACAACCGGGAGACGCTGACGACGGGGGGAATACTAATGACGAGCAGGATTCCGGGGGTGAGATAAATCACGGCGGGGGGATGTTGTGCGACCCGCCTCGACTTATGCAAAAACACTTACACATCTTTGCTGAGGGCGTATCGCGGTGAGAGTTTATCAAACTTACACGCGGTGCTCACAGCCATCCCCACTGTTCAGGAACATTTTTCTCGGCTGTCAGTTTACTGACGGATGTAAATTATGCAGAAAAAAAAAAAAAACGCCGGAGCAATGTCTCTTATTGTCGCGCCGCAAATAGAAACGCTCTCTTAAGAACACAGATGTCATCCTCGGTGACAAAGGATGCCACCACAGATGAAAACTGTCGCGATGCGGCGTTAATATTAGCAACATGTCACAGCATTTAGTGTGCAAATTGCAAGAAAAACAAGGCATTCCTTCTGACAGCAGTTTCTGTTTGTTGGCGTGATGGATGAGTTAATTCTCAAAGGGCACTGTCCTGTGTATGTGTGTGACACGTCGCCGATCTCCTCAAGCTGACAAAAGAATAGATACCCTGGATTATTTGCCTATTTCTCCGAGCTGTGCATAAACCAAGTCTTTTTCCTCAGCTTTGATTTATCTTTGATGTGCTAAGTTCATTAGCGGCAATCACTGAGGCTTGTCAGAACCGCGCTAAAGTGATTTTGTTAATGACTCTGGAGATGGATCATCCTGATGTATGTAGGCGTCTCGCAAGGAAAACAGAATAATGTGGCTGCACTTGAAGCTCCGGCTTTCCATAGGCTCATCGAATGCTCCGCTCCGAATAGTCAATACCTTCTCATTAGCGAAAGGGAGGCATCAGAAGGAAAAAAAAAGAAGAAGAAGTTGTCAAAAGTACAGTGCTCGCGCCCCCCCCCCCACGAAGTTGGAAAGGTTGGATCGCTAAAACGCAGAGAGCTGCACCTAATAGCACCACGACACGGACAGATGGTTATTGGAAAATGTTCAAAGCCTCTTTTTTTTTTCCTCAGTGTGAAGAGGTTTAAGAGCAGCAGAACAGTGCCAGTGAACGTATAGATGCTTTTAATTTGGAGTTCTGATCATAAAAATACATCTGTATGTCTGTAATTCACAATCTTAGTTTTTCTTTAAAGCACTCATGTGTATATATATTAGAAGTAGCCCGTATTTAGTTCTTATGAGACCTATTTAAAGCGACTGGAGCAGAGCTGTCCAGATAAATAATCCATCTGAATACATCCCTTATACCATGTTGGAGCGACTTCTGTGCCGCGTCTTGTGACCCATGCGGATTTAATAGGCCGGCAAAACATGCGTCGCGCTGTTGTTATTGATTTTAAACGACACAAAGAATAAGCGCCTTACACTGACGCACGCGCCACTGTTATCGTGTTAGCCCCGTAAAGGCCCCGGCAGACGCGCTCGCGCTGCCCCCGAGGGCCCCGCTGTGGAGGCCCTGACCGAGCCCCCTCTCTTTCTGTCATCCACACGTCCCACCGGCTCCCGCGGGTGCTCCGCCGCACCGGCGTAACCATTAGGCCGCCGCATTGATCTCCGCTCGCTCATATAATGGGGGGCGGCTAAACACACACAAAGCGAGCGTCGCCTCCTAAGAAGCTTAGTTCTGCCGCAGCCACTGTTGATGCAATTAATGTATTATTTAGCGGGAATCAGTGATTAGGATGCGCACAATTCGACTTTTTGGCGTGGCACAATATGGGGGACGCCGTCGTTCCCCTCGGCGTGAAGGCAGATTACACAGCAACTGTGAAAACCCACGCCGCTAAATGTGAATCAGTCCGACGATTTCCCCCACGGGAGAAAAAAAAAGCCAATTCGGGACAAAATTACAAAGAATCCATACGTGCTTTTTCTCCACGTGAGCGTTGGCGGCGGCCGCAATAAAAAAGCCCTCGGTGTTTTGATCGCGCGTCATGCAATGTGTGTCGTGTTTAAGAATAAAAGGGCAGGGTATTGATTCCCACGCTGCGGAGTTTATCAACGGTTTAATTTTCACTACAGGCTTGTGAAAGGCCCCCTTGTTAAGGCATCGATCCGAACCTGGCAATCATGAAGGCATTCGTGACAATCTATGAGTTCTTAGCGACGCCTCGTAAAAGTTGCAGTGACAGGGTGTAAAGTGGTGAGGCAAGCCTGACACAGGGGAGGAATCACAGGTAATAAAACAGATGCTTTACATGCCACGGCAAGACTGTCACATGGATGTTCCATGGATGTTTGTTAGGGTTAGGGTTAGCCTTGCAAGTGCATTTCCTTCCATTTTATTTTTTTATATGGAGTTCTGATCAAAAGTTTGACTCAACTGTGGCCGCAGGACTAGTCCACTCCCCACACTCAAATCAATTTTATGTCTGTAACTCAAAATCACAATCACATTGCCTCAGTGGGCTTTACGATCTTGTACAGTGAGCAAGAAAAAACTTGCCACAATGAAATAAATAAAGATTTAACAGGGGGAAAGAAGAAAGATGGTAGAATCCTCAGGAAGATCCACAAATGAGGGATCCACTTCTCAGGGCGGATAGACATGCAATAGATGTTGCACACAGTTTACAGATTTCATCGACAGAATATCTAATGTGGAACGTGTGAATCCATGAGGACGACTGAGCAGGCCAAGGCATCGCCAAGTGGCGCCCGAGTTTTCAAAATGTTGAAAAACTGACTGTAATGTGAAAGAATTTGGCGGCGCTGCCCTTTAAGGCCAAACGGCTGTGTTCGACAAGTTGGGAGTGAGAAAACCTTTGGCTCTTCGCCTCTTTTCTTGTTGATCTGGTTTTATTTTATGGTTGAAAGAAAGTTGGCGGCAAAGTTCCGAATGGAAACAGAACAAAACAAAACAAAAAAACAACTTAAATTTATTGTCTTGCAGAATTTTGGCAGAAACTAGTATGAAATGAAGCCCCAGAAACCAGCTTCTTGGAAATATAATACATAAATTACCAGCCTTTAATTGTTGACCTGCTTATTGAAAAAATAGCAGGGTATTATTAATAATAAATCATGTTGGGGTAAATTTTAATACATTTTAAGATAATGTAAAAATTAATAGGTAACTTAGAAAATACTACTTGGTAATTACCATCGACTTTACATTGACTTTGCAAACCTACTAAATTAAGTGATACCTGTTTTGTCAAAACTTATTTTTCTAAAATTAGTCACTATATGCAGTAAAGTTGGAGTAGCGGTCGTGGTTAGTTCTAAACAAACAAAACCTCAAGCACATTCATAAATAAAACAAGTCTTTACAAATGAAATGAACCCCAAAATGAACAAACGTCTTGTTACATTTGTGTCTTTTATGGTCAACTAGTTTTGTTGTCGCACGACATCTTGATGCTTCTAAATGCCCATTTGCCAACCTTTCAGCCATAGTTGGCATTACTCTCTGCTTTCACAAAACCAGCTCGAACGTCTTTATTTGGGAGGAAATGTGGAAGGAGTTCTGAATGAGTTGCACTCAGACTCAGACTAAAAGAAACTAAAAGAACCAGCCGGTGACTGTCAATCAGTAGTTGTAGAAGTTCCCTAATTTCAGAGAGGTCATTCCTTTCCGGCTTAGCTTCGGTGCTCCTCGAAGTCTCAAGATATTCCCTCATTTGGTGTTTTTGACGATTGTGGTGAAGAGAACAATCTAAAAAAGAACACATCCATGTTTGAAGCAAAAAGGAGACTTTCAGAGGCAGATAAATGGAAGGATGAGAGGTTTTTTTTCTCACTATCTTCTTTCTCTCTCATAGCTGCTTTCTTTAAAGACAAAGAGAGAATGGACACATATACGAACGAGAAAACCACTGACAGCCGGGGTGTTTATTTTCATCTATATACTTCAGACATGAGTTAATCCCTTTGAACAGTACACTTAAGCACATTCCCATCAATTTGGAAGCGGGGCGTCGTTAAAAGCAATGGAGACGTCTCCGACACGTCCTCACCTGTCACGGAGAAAGAACACCTGTCAGACACAGAATGCTCTCCGGTTTGGCTCGGATGTCTGAACGGTGACAGTCTAATTCAATTGCAGTTAAGCCCAAAGGCAACACGGTAGCCTGGAATGTAATTTGTAATCAGCTGCGCAACGGCGGCTCAATAGCACATGATTAGAGCCCTTCACTTAAATGTGTTCAACTCAACGGTAAACCCACCAATCAGGATGACACGTTAGCCTATGGTTTTTTTTTCCTTTTCACAGCCCTTCGAACATATTAACTCAGGTGAGGTCCATGAAAGGGGCTTTTCGCAGGCTTTTTTGGTATTATGCAGCCATACATTATTGAGGCCTCAACTCCCTGAAGGCAAACAGTTATAA
Source organism: Lagodon rhomboides (assembly GCA_039737535.1). Taxonomy (NCBI): domain Eukaryota; kingdom Metazoa; phylum Chordata; class Actinopteri; order Spariformes; family Sparidae; genus Lagodon; species Lagodon rhomboides. The sequence continues at coordinate 7,515,261 of CM077807.1, forward strand.
TCTGATTTTCCGAGCAGATCCGATACTTTGTCTGGACAGACGTCTTCCGCACAGAGATTAGTTTGAGGATAACCTTGCCAGGAGGATGTTGACACAGATTGAATGCGCACTGACAGGCCTCCTGCCGCCTTGTTTGCATTGACAGTGGATATAATAAGAATCAGTGTTGAGCTTTAGCCCGGGCTTCAGCCAAGTTTACCTTGCACTTGCGTGACGCTCCCAACTAAAGCTTATTGCCTTCGGCTTCCTCGTAGACTTTATTGAGCTGAACAATCCAGGGTCTGTTTTTAGAAGATGGATGGTAAGAATGAAAACAAGCCCAATTTATCCATCCAGATTGTTTTGGTGATGCCAGTCGTTGAGTTGGTAGCCTGTAAGGTAATGGTGATAATCCACTACCATCCATCAACTGTATAGCTGCGCAAAGGGAAACATATAGGGCTGAAACGATCCCTCAAGTAACTTGATTACTAAAAAGCCTTGAGGCAGCTAATTTACCTCAGGGCTTTGTTTAATCCAGGATAACAATCCATAGCACAATGTTTCACATGATAATTTCTGTTGCACAACGCACTCATTTCCACTGTTGATACGCTGTGTAAGTTCAGGCGTGGATTGCAAAATAAAGGAGGAAGAGAGGGAAGAAATAACAAGTGGCAAAAAGAAGAGACAGCCCAGAGAAAACAAAACAAAACGTCCCTGCGATTGCAACATGAACACGCCTTACAGTATTACGTACTTACATATTAATACATTTTTTTGGTGCTTTCAACACCACAATCCCCCCAAGTGCCCTCAAGTTCCAGTACATTCGAGAGCAGGCACACATATATGATATCTCCAAAACTCGACAACTCACACCAAAACTATCCGATGGATAAACAGCGCTGAAGGTAAGTTTTTTGAGGGGTTAACTGTCCCTTTAAGGTTGCACTAAAATGTTGCTCGGATAATGATCGCATGACACATCACTTTCTTCCTAAAAAGAGAAGAAACAAAAGTTTCAAGGATTAAAGATGAAGGTAAAAGTGTCTTTGCTGTTCCTGCCCTGGAGCCTCTCCTCTTTATATGCTAACAAATGCACAGCCCCTGGGCCTGAATTACATTGGAAGAGCTTTTTGTGGAATAATTAACCAGTCACATTACTGCTACCTGACACACTTTAGCCTACAATGACACAAGGCAAGCATAACATTAATTCAAAGGAAAGATAACATGGCCAAAATTCAGAAACCAATGAATTCTGATGCATTATACAATCACGTAAGTGGAGGCCATTGCTGCAGTGTTGCTGATTTAAGATGGTACGCTAATTTATATATGTTTCTGCCACCAGTTGCTGTCAAGCAAACCATAGAGGCTTGTGCTGACTTCTAATAGGCATATGAGATGATGAGGTCATGCTGATAGTCAAATGAGCTGATGGCATTGTGTCATGGTACTCTGGACTGAGACATAAAGAAAGGTTGTGTAGTGAAACTGTGCGCATGTGCAATACAAGTATAACCTGTTGGGATATAGGCATTTTTAACCTAATTTTAAAGGTCCAGTTTTTAAGATAGTTGATTGTTGAGTCTCATTTCCAATCTGTCAAATACTAAGACTTTGGGTTGGTAAGTCGGACCGGCCACCAACCCAAAGTGTCCGATGGGAATTAGATGCAACAAACAACTACTTTTCAAAGTAGACGTATAAAGACTTTTTAAGTGTTTTTTAACATATTTGACTGATGGTCTCTCCCCATTCAGTTAGATAGGGGCCTGGTTTGTTAGCTTACAATAACCGCTATTTAAAGTTGCAAAGATGGCTGCTAAGAGGCAAGTTTTGGCTAAAAGGACTTTGTTTGAATGAAAGACGTCTCTTTCTTTGGTAAAACAAATACTGATTTTACAGATGGTAATGTTCAGTCATCAGCCTACCACTTTAGCCCCAGTGTAAATATCCCCAACAACTATTGCAGGGATTGCCATAAAATGTTACGTTACGTTATGTTATATGTTTTGTTTTTCACGGCCCTTAAGGAATGAATCTTCATTACATTGACCACCATGAGGTTGACTTTTGGGGTTATGGCTGAAAAATGTTCACAACTATTGGACGGACGGATGGACTGCCCTGATTTTGCCCAATACATTGGTTTATGACCAAAAACCTTCAAAACTAATGATATTCCCATCAGCCTCAGCCCTACTTTGTGCTACATGGCAAGAAGCAATGTAAGCAATGATAAACAAAGATTGCTAAAGATCAACACATTATTTATTTATTTTTTAGCATGTTGGCATGCTAATCATTCACATTTAGCTCAAATCTGAAAGGTATAGCTATAGGTTTATTAATTCCCTTAATTTTCCCTATCCAGCCTGGTTGCCCAATGCTATCTTGCTTGCTCCTCATACAATTGCTTTTTCATGACTTTTAAACAGCCTCGACGGAGCAAAAACAGAATAACCACTCCACTCACTCTGTCAAGAAAGCAACAAACCTAAATGTTGAAAACAAAACCTTAAGTGCATTTAACATCCAAATCCCTTTAATAGGAAAACTTGCGATTTGGCACTCACTTGCAATTTAGCACTCACTCACTCACTTTGCCCATTGGGCCGCTGTGATCTCGCTTTCAAACCAATAATTATAGCATTTTCATTTTCCATTAGTGTCCAAGGTAAGCCTAATCCCAAAAAATAACTGCGAGGCTCAAAAGGTTCATCGCATTTATAATTTACAGTTTATATTCATAAAGACTTAGTTTTCTTGCTGTGAAATGGCAGAAAATAGATCACTGGCAGTAATTATTCATCATTCAGCCTCGGTTTTAGGTCAGAGTGCTTTACCAGTTTAAATTGTTAAGTAATTTAGATTCTATATTAATAATACTTGTACTCTTATAATACAACTTGTGCTGCTGTTTGGAAGTGAAGCCCAGGCGGATCCAATGAAATCCCCTCAGAAAGCTGTAATCTGCAGACGTCAACTGTGCCAGTGTATATGCTGCGGCCTCCCTGCCAATAAGAGGATGATATCGTAAATTGCGAGTAAATTCAAAACAGTAATTCTCTGATGGGAGACCGACGGAGTGGCAGACTTCCTGTTTGTTTATTCAGGGCGTCATCTGCTCGGAGTGCTCAGAACACACTCTGGGCAGTCTAGCCAAGGAGCGGGAGCAGCAGAGCGTTCAAATGTTTACATCGGTGGGGGAGTGATACCCAGCTGACGAGCTAAACGCGGGACGAAGCTCAGACGCACGCTGTGAAAACAGGTGCCGGGATTCATTTCAAATTGAGACGTCGTTGACACTTCGACACTATTTTCTCCGCTTGTGATCAAGCCTGCGTATTCTGCCACAACACAACTGACCATAACAAACACAGTTGAAGTTGCAGACATAATATTTTTAATAGGCAAATTATAAAAAACAGAAAGATACACCATCCACTGTCTAATAGAGAAAAGGGTTAGGGTTAATATTGTATAACCTTGGCAACCTTAACACAGGAGGATTTTGACTCTTCCTAAGATGGTCAATCCACCAGTTGTACATTAAAGTTGTTTAATTGGTCCTTAGCCTCCAGCGGTGGAATTCAGTGGCTAAGTTGCATTATGGGTAATGTAGCCACCGCGTTTTGAAAAAAAAACCCAGCTGACTGCTTTTATTAGACAATAAAACCGTTGGACTAATCGTGGACAGTTTCACCAAAAATAACCAAAATCGATAAAAAAAAACAACCCAGAAATACTGCCTTTTCTTTACTTCTGGCATTATTCCTCCATTTCAAAAATTATGATTTTCATAACAAGTTGCAAAAAAATCTTACAAACAAAAGTGACAAAGCCTACATAACACTCATATTACATTTGAGTTTTTCCACTTTTAATACATTTGAAAGTAATAAACAAGAAAAGCAGTACAGTGTTTGACGTCCAGCAGTCAGCAACAGCTTCTACTGGGCTACGGAAACACCATTAGAACAAACCACAGGCTAAACTGCAGTACACTGTGAATTTAGAACTAGAACCAATATTAATTATGATTATTATCATTATTCAACTCTATCAATATATTGGGAGGGGGGCTACTGAACATATTTGAATATTGTGGGGATGTGTCCCCCCCGATTATAATTATGGCCCTTCTGTGGTACCTCCGCCCACCTGTCCTTAAAATGAAACTGGAAGAACTCCTATAGTTTGCTGATGTTTTGTTTCAATAATCATTTACACACAAAAAATGCTCAAATAAAAATTCCCAGACCCTAATTTAACAGATAAAAAACAGAAAACACCCTTTTGCAGGAAAAAATATGTAAAAAAATGAATTTTAAAAAAGTGATTGATACTTAAATTTCTATTGATGGACCAGGGGAGTCTTTTTAAGGGGTTGCGATGTAACAACAACCCCCAATTGAACATATATCACCTCATACATGGGGATGATGTTGTCCTTCACCTCAAACCTTCACTTCCACTTCTGTATCTTGAACTGTGTTCGAAAGAACCAGAATGTTCTGTCTGTAAAGGGCAGTTATGCAATAATGGACTTAAAAGCCTCACACATGTATATCCCAAGCTGGCTTCTAACATCTGAATGCTTTACAGTTATATAACCCATCTTGTTATCACCTTGACACTCTCACCTAGACTTCTCACTTCTTTTCAAGCTCCAGAACACCACATAAGGATTTCGTTTCTGACTCTGTCTAGCCCTATACAAGTTTTAAAAAAAGGAAGTAACCTCAACAACAGCTTCTTTTCAGAAGATACACTGTAATCCACTGTCTTTAAATTTTATTGCGTGAAAGAGATGTCGCGGCGGTTTTTCTTTCACCCTCCAGTCTTGAATCTTAAGGCTGGATGGTGCCTTAGCAACAGCACTGCAGTTATTCCTCCCGTATTTCCTGCCAGCCTCCACTGTGCCACCTTCGCAGCTGAGCTTGAGCGGCAACAGTTTGGACTAAAATGATTGTAAAGGGACTGCACTCTCCAGTCTCTGTAATGTCTTGCAGAGAGCGAGTGACAGCCTGCTGGGAGCTGCACAGAGGCCTTCTTTTTTTCTTTATTCGTTGGGTTTAGAGCTTGTTGATTCACATGAATCCAGTGACGAAAAAGAAATTGTGCCCAGTATATCCTGCATTGAGGTCCAGTTGGCTTTCAGTTTTATTGGTATCCTTTGAGATGATTTCAAGGGCAGTATAACTGAAGTAAGGTATCTGTGTTTGAGATCTAGCGAGGCTTGTGAGGTAAGAAGCTCTCGCTTGACCCATGATTTCCCATGGGGGTTAGTCCAACACTTCCTTCTGCTGATCAGACTATTGATTAAGGCTATAAATTCAAGAGCAACATTACACTGCAGGATGCTGCTCAACTATGAGAATGCTGGGTTCTGCAGTAAATCGTATCATCAATGTCATTCGGCATTACTTTAATTACTTAATTCATTACTACTAACTTATTAAGACATCATTAGAATATTGGCCCAAAGGATCAGAAAGCATTCATTAAAATAGATGGAAGAATGGGTAATGTATGAATCATTTTTCACCATTTGCTCATCGAAGAAAACTCTTGATACTAAAACCTCGGAATGTTAAGTTTAACCCAAATTATGCAGTCTTGGCCTTTCAGTGTCTCTCAATTAAAACAATGAAAACAAAAGACGTAGTTTGCAGATGTGGAGTAGCCAATAATGAATATATTTGACGTGACTAAGGCAGAAATGTTCACAAATTAGGTCATTTGATTAAGTTGAATTCAAGTTCGCCAACTTCCTTCCTCATTCTCTGGCGTAGCATCTCTGGAGGTAATCACGACAAGCCACCAAACGAGATCCATTGTTACACTGAGTCGCCCAAGTGTGCATATTTCTCTGGATTTGAGCATTGTTGAACATTAAAAGGAAAAAAAAACAGGTACAATGAATAACGTTCATAGTTCCACCTACATGGATCGGACTCCGGTACATCCTACGGATGCTCGAATGGATTCTGATCTGGGGAAATTGGAGGTCAGCTGTTTGGTTGTGTTCAGACTGTAGGCAAATTGTGATCAAATAGGATTGTTGTGTCCAGAGAACACTGACCGGTCTGAGAGGCATTTGTCAAAATCTGTATGGAATCTAATTTTTGACCAACTCCAAACATAGTTGGGATCCATTAGGGGAACTACCATTGGGGAGTGCCATTGCCACGGGTGGGGGTGGGGGGGTGTACTTGGTCTGAAGAGTTTGGGTGGGTATTGCATGCCAAAAGACCCAACAAATTCTTATGAGATGATCTTTGTTGTACACTTCACTTGTTCGTCCTTTCAATATTGTGGCTTAAATAAGATTTTTGTGCCCTGAGAACACCAATCAATGTGCAGGCGGCAATCTTTCCAGCCATTTCTTTTAGCAGAAAATGTCTTTTTTATCTTCAGGCCTCACAGTTTAGACATACATACATACATACATACATAGAGGTACACACTTTACCTATTTGCAACGAAATTGTTGTGAAGATGCACTTTCTTCTGTAGATGTTTATCTTTGAGCAAAAAAAAGAAACACATTTGACATGTTGTGGATAATGATGAGAGAACATGAGGAAATGTTCGCGTGTGCACTGTGGTATACGTTAGTCTACACAGCTGCGGTCACTCTGTCAGTTAACAGATGATTTACAATGATTCCTTATCCAGACAGTAAATTGCGGGGGGTATTGAGCCTTTTGTGACGGATCTGCTGCAATTTTCCCTTCCACAATACTAGGCCAGTGGAGCGTTCTCTCTTATCTCCCCGAGTCCTGGCTAGAGTTTTCTGAAAGATGTTCCCTTTTCCTCCATCTAGTTCTTGTTCAGCAGTGAAGATAACAACCCTCCTCCTCCTCTGCCCACCCCAACCCTCTGCCCCGCACCCGCTGACACATAATCACAACCCTGACTGAAGTGTGTATCTCTAAGAGCAGATTCTCACGCTTATAATAAGAGGGCATAGTGCACGCGAGGGCGGGATGCGTGTTTTCCTTTGAACGCGTCCTGGGCAGCTGCCACAAGCTCCCGGTGCCGTAATGTATTTTCAAAGCGAAAGGGCCTCCGCGAGATTCACAGAGTTCCCAAACACTGCGGCGGAGGTGAAAGGGAATACACGCCGTCACTGTCGGGGATGATGTTGTCTTTCAAGAAAAAAGCCTCGCAGCACCATCAAAAGCCGGAGCGAACGGCTGGAGTGAGATTACCAAACAATTACCTGACATAATAAATGGTCAGAATCCGCTGGGAGGGGACCAGATGCTGCTAAATGGGAAGCATTTGGTTGACATTTTCCTTTGACTCCCTTGGTGCGCCGAGACACAATGCATGTGGGACCACACACGGCTCAAGGTAATGTAATAACACTCGCAGCTCGCTCAAAACCGCATTCCCCTGCTTTGCTATGTATGAATTCTCTTTCAGCCGCCCATGCTGGCACGGCAGCTCGTCTTCGCCAAATCTCTTATTCTGTTTGTGAAGTGACAGCGTGGCTTACAGCGACACTTAACCACTTGGAGAAAAACATCAATATCATCGCATCAATGGCATCGTTCTCGCTCCCGCTGCCGTTTCCCCGCTTCTTCTTCCCCCCTCCCCTGCACGTCCATCAAGATGAAAAGGTCAAACAAAGAAACTGAGAATTACCATACTGCCTACCGGCCCGGGCCATCCCTGAGCCAGATGACCTCATAGGTCAGCGAACCATAAGGGAACAGAACAGTTGTGTTAAGAACGTAGAGGCAGCCAAAGCAACATCAGTCGGGGATTAACTCCGCCACTTGGAATCTGACGTCGGCGAGCAGATGTGAGATCTCGCCTTCAACAGGATCAACTCCGATTACTTTTTCCCAGATGAGATTGGAATCAAACGAGCGAGGAAGAGCTGAACAGAATTAAAACCCCTCCGTTTGAGTTTGCCTGCTTCACAAACAGTGACTCATTCAGTGGAGGGAGATCAACTGGCAGTTGCTTCTCGAGATAATTTCCATCTCTTTCCCAGTTACCAGACGATGTATCCTAATGACTTGTGTGTTCTCCTAACTTTTCCTCTAGTACCACCATGAGGTTGACATTTGTGTCTTTGAGAACCATATCTGCAACTATAACGATATTAAAGTCAACAAATGGATGGATTGGCATGTTCCTCTCGGGATGACAACTGACTTTGGTGACCGCTTAACCTTTCCTCCAGAGCCATAATTAGCTTTGGGTTGATTAAATAACTACATTCAGTCTCACTGGCTGGCCAATGATACTTCCATCAGCCTCTGCTGTATTTTGAGGTCAGTGCTAATTAGCAAATGTTAGCATGCTTGAACTAAGGTGATGAACCTGGCAAACATTATACCTGCCTAACATCAGTATGTTATGTTAAACTTAGCATTTAGCTCAGTGCACCTAAACACAGCCTCGCGAAGCTGCTACCACAGCGACCGTTGGTTGAAACGTGCAGCGATCAAAATGTGTGCTTCTTGTAAATCATTTTAAATGTGACTTGACTGAATCTTGCTGAGCAAACCCAAGACTTGGAGAAACCTTAAAGTTCAGCGTGATTGTGATGTTAGACTACAGCTAGACTTGAAAGATCCGGTTGAACTTTTTTCCAGCTGGGGTGTGCCATCGAAGCCACAGATAATGAAACAATCAAAGAAATGGGCTTGAATAAATAGTGAAATTAGATTGTTAGATAATTCATTCAATTCGATGCGACTACAATACACATTGCAGCAATTATCTCCCATCAAAGAGATCCTCTTCCTAAGAAAAGCAAATATGTGGAGTGCGGCTTTGTCATGACTGCGGATGAAATGACACAGCATTCCGCAACAGAGGCCGTGTTGAAGCAGTGGTTATGGGTAACGCTGCTAACTAAATTAATCATGGGTGAGACGGCGGGTCGCTTTGAAATGATTCTTAAAAAGAATCCTTTAATCTCGGCTCTTAGTTCACTTGCTCGCCGCGCTGACAATTAAAAGAGAATGAAATCGCATGTCCGCGGGTGACACACCGCCACCTCAAGGCATTAATTTTTTTTGCGCCCGGGAAAATCCGTCAGTTAAAATCCGCGATGATCTTTTAAAAAGTGACCCATGGCATTTCAAATTTGGCTCTCGGCGGTGAACTCTGTCTCACCCTTTTTCGGAGAGGCGGCGGGGGAGAGGGAGAGAGTGAGTGAGAGACTCGGACAGTTACATCACGAGCCCGGGCGGCGACGCCTGCTCCTTCGAATAACATCACATTTACACTGGGGCATAAATTAGCGCCCCTCACGCCGCGCTGCTGGTCCACATACAAAACATCTAATTGTCACACAAGAAGGAGAGGGAAGGAGGATAGATTTGTCAGATCCCACTTTATCCACCGCCCCTCCTCGGTATCGTTACGGCGGCGTGGTGGACTGCGCCGAGGGTTTCTGCATGGATCGCCTCCAGGGTTGGAGAGGGCACCGCATCCAGAGGAGAAGAAGGAAGCAGAGATATTGATTAAACTCTGTAAGCCACCCACTGTAGGTATCCGGATGTTTGTTCCTGTGCTTGGACTGATTCATTTTATCCAGCTCCCCTTATAAAAAAAAAAAAGGGAAAAGTATTGTGGTCTTACTGAAGAGAGATTTTTGATTAATTCGATTAAGTATTGCCCGCAAGTCATTGTTCTACCAACGCAATTAACTTAGCATAATCAACTCGGCTCCTATATGAGTCGATGCTCCCGTAGACACAGTTCTATATTATTAATGATCTCTTAAGCTGTTGTTCCACTAGGAGTTCAGCTGTGCTGTGATAGTTATTCCTGCCTTAATGATGTCTTCGATGGCCGTCCTTCCTGGCAATATTTCTGAAATGAGCTTATTCGAAAAAAGCGCCCTCACAGGCTTAACTTTTAAAATTCTTCCTGGCAGGATTTTCTTTGGGAAGACACCGCCGAGGTGGCGTAATGAAGGCAACAGGCTCGGCGGCTATACATCACGCGGCGGACAAGATACGGATACTTTGTTACTACGAGTGCTCCGATCATAAAATGTCAACTGTCACTTAGGCCGCGGCGGTTCACGGTGACATTTATCAAGCATCTCAGTGTTGGAGGACTGATCTAGGACCTGTTTGCTGTACCCCCAAACTACACGGAGATTGATGGACACACAGGAGCAATAAATATGTGCCATAAACGGGTTCGGAAACAGACTGTTCAATTCTCAACTCAGCACTTTGAATCGCAGATTTATAGATGGGTAAATTGTTTTGTGTCTCAGTCAAACCTTAATCCCCTGACTGAAAAGGATCTTGCCTGAAAGTTTCAAATATGGTCGAGTGGAAGTCATTCAGGGTCGGCGGCCGGCGCCAGATTTAATTTCCGTCGCTAAAGATCTCTCAGGTGGAAATATTCAGGGATACGGGCATGTTTTAAAGTTTCATTCACTCTATGTTGACCCATGTTCGCTGACTCCCTCACTATTTCACGTATGAATTGATTGTTTTCCCTGGAAGGAAACTGGTCGGCAGGCCAACTGGACGCCATGTGTTGAACTCGGAGTGTGTGCTGATGAATTCTGGATGGAGGGTACAGGGTCCCCTTGTACGCATGTATTTATGTATAAAGATGTGAATGTTATATGCTGAATGAAATATGCTTAACTTTATAAGTTTAACAGTGTGCAAGAGTTTGGGATTAACTTGCTCTATTGTTTTTATCTTCGGCAACTCTTATACTTTTTTACTGAAATGTCTGGTCGGATGCAGCTGTTACCTTAATCCAAGACAACTTTCTCTAATGGGAGACAATGAAGTAACCTTGACCCTAAGTTATAGTGACAAAAATCTATCTAAGGTTGGATTAATGTTGGAAAAATCTGGATAACATGAGTACATAACTCAACAAAATATAAAGCAAAGGGACATCTCAACCCCAAATCAAAAATACATATCCTCCTATTATTCGTTGTGCTTTTTCGTCGATCTAGACTGTTTGAGTGCGAGTTGCCAAGTGTTTGAGATTCTGGCCTTCTCCTGAATATCGTGATACAGATGGCACACAGTGTTCTGATTTTTTACAAAAGGACCCAAACGCTGGTAGAAAAAGGAATACAAGCGCAAGGACCGATCCAAGGACATGAACAGATGAGCTAGGAATGATTAACTAATGGAACGCAGGTGGGCAGGAAGAAAACAGCGAGAGAACGGACAAATACCGGTTGCGGAGAGCAAAACGTGACACTTGAGGAAATTAAAACAGGAAATAACTGAACTAAAATGTGACTCATTTGTCACGCCGTGACCCAAAATGGTACCTTTCCCAAATGCTAAACTTGTATTCCTTACTAAGCGGTTTGGGTCAAGATTGTTGAACTCGTGAAGAGGGCATGTTCAAGCTAAAACAAAGAAAAGAGTAATTACCGGGTTTGTTAAACATAGAGCCATTTGAACGCTCTGCAAATCGGGGCAGGAGAAAGGACAATTATACAACTGCACAGAAGGGTTTTATCTCTTCACTGGTGCAGCTACTGGTAGCGCCATCACACGAGAAGCCGATCTTTGATCCCGGCAGACAGCTGACAATGACGAGGTCAAGAGATTAAGCCGCTATATGTCACCAGTTATTTATGTCTCTTTGACTTTGGAATGCTCTTCAAACTCTCTCTGACGGCTACAATAGGTCTCGTCACAGCGAGTGCCACACACTGTAAGGGCACCAGACGGCAGCGAGAGCTGCTGCAACTGGGTCATGATAAGGTTTTTGAAAAATGGTGAGGACCCAGATGCAGACGCAGAGGCAAGGCGGGAAGATGTGACAAAATGTGGGCTTTAATGAACTCAAGCTGTGGGCCAACTAACAAAGGCAGACAACAAAAAGGGCTGGGATTTAAAAGCAGGAGCAAAACTAAAGAAGTACAGACCACGATGATACAAGGAACACAGGCAAAATGCAAGCGGAGAAGACTGGACCGGGAGACAGGAGATGCAGGATAAAAACAGACAAACCATAAAAGTAAGGGAAAAACACAGCCTTTAATACACTAAGACTCATACTCATGTATTTGCAACTGACAAAATTCACATATAGGAGCAACGACCCAGTGAAAGTCAGAGAAAATTTTGGTGCAGGAGTTGCAGATTTGACGTCATATGATGCAGAAACACAGCAGACAAAAGTAAAAATTGGGTTGATGTTACCATGTATATTTGCAAAATAGTGATCCGATTCCTTTGCTCTCCCTTGCCACTCAAATACCAGAAACAGCTGTCGATGATGTTCTGAGCGATTTAAAAGGAAAACATCGTCCACGCTGTGCCCAAATTCTGACTTGAGAACACCGAAGTCGGAAGACCGACTTCCAAACTCGGGGGACACGAGTGCAGCAATGGACAAACGAAACAAGGGCGGGAAAAAGACAAAGGCAGGAAGTGGAAAGTCAACCATTACAAAGGTAGGCACAATCACTTTTAATGACTTTTCTTCTTTTTGAAGGAATACTCACTGATAAAGGACTGTAGCTTTAAAAAATATATTTGAGGTGTACTTGGTTGCAGCTTCCCTCACCTTGAAAAGTATTGTCGAAGCATTTAGTGCAAGGGCTAACAAGGGAGGTGTTAAATTAAAGGCTACTCCATTTAACGATGAAAGAACAACCCAAACTCAACAGGTGAAATACTAATTTTAACACCGCACTTTGCAAAAGAAGGTCCTTTTAGAAAGCAGGTTGAGAGGAAAAAAAATGTTCATTTACATCAACATAAAATGCCGTTGATGCTTTTGAATTCCACTCCAAGGCTGAGTGCCAGCACGCTATGTACCATTTAGGGCTCTGGGACCTGCTATCTCCCCACATGATTTTTCAGAGCTGTACAGGGCTAAATTCTAAAAAAAAAAAAAAAAAAAAAAAAGTGTTTATTCTGCTGGGCAGGGGTAAACATCCCCTGGGCCCATCAGTCACTGCTAGTCGTTTGAGCACAGTCCAAGATGGCCTCCGCACACACCAACCTACCCCCCCCTCCTCCCGCCCTCCCGCAGTGAGAGCTGGGAAAACCTGCACGCCCCATGTGATGTTCCAAACGCTGCCATCTGCCAAGAGTGGTCGGTGTGAATCCAACACTAAACTCTCCCTTATTTTCAGAATTTGTCATTCCACTGGGAGCCGTGCTGGAGGGGGGATACCTGCTGTCACAACACGGGGAAGCAAAGCCGGGCCGTGACCATCCTGAATTCAAAGCAATGGCTCGCATTGACCGAAAAATCCAAGGCCGGATGGTTATGCAACGAGAAAAGTCGACACGCTGGCTAAAAGCCAATCTGTCACTCAGTCATCAGCGCAAATTCCACTCCATGAATTCACTCATTTAGCCATTCAAAATTCCATCTATTCACTCTTACTTCACTCTGTCAATACTTCATTCATCTCATCTGCCAGAAATACATTTATGCATTTATTCTTCCACATTCATTCAAATGGTAAATGGAGGAAGTGACTGAGTCAATGGGGGAGATTTGCGTATTATCTGGCAAATGTAAATCTGCTTCTGGGATTGTTACAGAGGTGCGAGAAGTATTAAATCGATGAATATATACAATCTGACTTACAGCTGTGGTATGTAAAGGAAAGACGTTCCGACGGGACAATTCAAAGTGCTTTAAATAGGACGCAGGAGGCGTTAACAATTCACCCCCACGCACATAATTTGAGGTACCTGCGACTTCCAAACCTTCGAACAAGCAGAAATTCGACATCCCCCCATGATTTAACCCAGGTCTTTATTACAGGACCAGTTCCTACAGCTCGTCTGTCATGCCTCGTTCAAACACGTCAAATCCCATTTATGTACAAGTCAATTCGCCGGCTATAATAAACACACGGGGAAAAAGCATGGCCTTTGCGACGGAGCCAGCAGGGTTCCCACACATTTCACACTGTTTCATCACTGTGTCCATTTATATTAACTCTCTTGTTTGAAAGACGCCACCCTCCGCTGCTCCTCTGTTGAAGGGGATACAATAGATTACATGATCTTCTTATGGAAGGACTTGAGCTATTACACAATGTTGCATGATATTTGAATTTTTAAAAATGTCACTCTAGTGTGACCAGACTCCACTGCAGTTATCATTTTGCCTTGTGTATAACTTGGGTTATTTTTATCAGTGTTGTTACATTTGTCTGAGCATTTGCTTTGATTTGGAAGCATGAGGACATCACTGCAACAAAGTATGATGTGAAAAGTCCTCCAAATTAAAAGACAAAGCCTTCATCTATTTTTATTATGATAATTTTGTTGTGTTAGGGTTAGGGTTTTGTTCATATTGAACATGCTCTACACTCTTAGAAATGAAAGTTCTAAGTAGAAACATATGAGGTTATTCGGCTTGTCCTCATAGGAGAACCCTTTTTGGCTCCTAGGTAGAACCTTTTTTAAAGGTGGAAGGTTCTACCTAGAACCCAACATAAAGGGTTGTACCTAAAACTGTGTGTGTAAGGTTCCACCCAGAACCCCCCATGAGAGATTCCACAAAGAACCCATACAGGATCTTATACCCATGCTTTCAACAATCCCTGAAGAACTCTTTCTCCAAAAAAGGGTTCTCTGGATCAAAATAGCTCTTACTGGAACCGTTAGTGTTACCAAGAACCCTTGAAAAACTGTTTCTTTGGGAAAGGATTTTTCAGAAGCAAATGGTTCCAGGTAGAACCTCAGCCCTTGTAGAAGAACCCTCTTGGATCCCTTATTTCTAAGAGTGTAGCTAAATTGCTGAAACACTGCTGCATTCATTCATACTGTTTTTTGCACAATTTTGATCACTATATATCTATTCTGTCAGTATCCAGTTGGTCTATATCCTTATTCCTAATGCGTATTTATAATAATAACATCTATTATATGCACTTTTGCTGCTTTTGTTTCACTACCTTGTGATTCTTACTTATATAATTATCTTCTTTTTACTTTATTGTTTCCCTTTTTTTCAATACTGGGGTTAGGTTGAGTATGACAGCAAAACATCAGTCTTAACATAGCATGCTGATCATAAGGCATTTCCACAGAAAACAACTTCAGTATTTATTTGCAAAAAATAATAATAAAACATCTCAGTTTTTATTTATTTTTTTCGAAAATCATGATTCTTTTTTTCTGTTTTGTTTTGTTTTTTGTTGTTTTTTTTGCACTCCAGGAAATATTAATAATACTGGTGACTCATCTTCGAAATGCTGTTTATCCACTTTTGCAAAGGAACTCTCAGGACGATGCCATTTGTCTCGAAGACAGCCCCGACAAGACGATCAGACTTGAGCCAACACCCAGACATTCGAAAACATTTTATTTTTTGTAGATGAATGCGAGTGCACCCACAAACACCAGCGGCAGCCCCTCATCTGCAAAGAAAACTATATGTTTGCACAACGACAGTAAGTAGAGCGGGTCAAAGTTGAACCAGGTAGTTCAATTCAGACCATTCGGGTATAATAACTATGTTTGCCTGTTCAATGAACTGAAATTACTATTGTATTTGCCCTATTCAAATGGCACCATCTGTTCATCAAACGACTTGTGGTTTTGTCTATACATCCATGAATGGATGATCAGCGAAATAATCAAAGGGAATCAGAGAAATAATCAGTGGAGGAAAAATGCCAAAAATGATGACTGATTGTGAAATTGCTGCTTGTCAACCTCCGAATGTGATGACGATAACGTCTGGTCCAATTTGCAGCAGCTAAAAAGACAAAAGCAACCGCGGGGAGAATTTCAAAACAACAACAACAGAAAAAAAAGAAGAAAAAAAAAAAAAACACAAAAATAAAGTGAATACAGAGCAGACTGTTAACCTTGATTGCTTGTTTTGTACGACAGCCAGGTGAAAAACTGCCTCAAAATACTACATCGTGTTGAGCGGTATGATAATCAAAGTGGTAGCGATGGAACACCAAAAGTAATTTTGCTCTGGCTCGTACTGCACCTGGCAGTATTTCAAGGTGGGATTTCACAATTTATGACAAACACTCGGAACAACACTAGCATGCTGAGATTCCTCCAGCTATTCAAGTGCAGATTTAATGGCGCGTACACGCACACACTTGAATACAGAGCGGAGAGCAGAAGCCAAACTCTATTTGCAGAGGTGTGGAAGTCTTGAGCGACAAGCTCATTATGCAGTTCGGGACATACTGTATCATCGATTAACATTCATCATGCTCAATCTACCTCAAACTACCTCGTCGCCCCAACCTGCGCCGCAAAATGCAAAGCAGCACCCCCCCTTTCTCTCTCCCCGCCGCTGCCACAGCCCTACTTGTAGACAGAGGTTAATGGGAATGGAGCACTGTGTCACTGTATTGCCATGTATTAAGAAGACCCCGCAGCTGGAAGGTTCAGGACAAGTGATGTTTACCCGGTGACACCTTAACAACATGTCAAAGTGATTCGCCGGTGCTCAGGTCAGGCAGTCGGGAACTGTGTTGGAGTGTGTGTGTGTGGCGGCGGCGGTGGTGGTGGTGGGGGAGGTCCCTAGTGTGAAGGCAAAAACATACGCATGTGGAAGGAGTGGAGTGGCGTGATGAGGAAAGGCAATTGACAGATACATCATACCAGTATACCGTTTCTGTTTCTGGCGACCGTGTATACCACGGCGCGGGGTTTGGTTGATTAGTTATCGAGGGCTGTACCCGAAACAAGAGGTCTCGGAGAGCACCAACAGCGTTATTTCCACTGGGGATGGAGTTTATGTGCGGCTTGTCTTTGTAAAACAGGCCGCTTTGTTATTAACCGCCGCACATTGCACAGGATATGGAGAGGTTTGTGTTACCACCAAGGAACGAAAACGATCAAAATATACCAATATTTATTATTAGACAATAATTATTAATTACAGTCTACAAGACTCCAACAAGTAAAAGATCATCTGGGAGGCAAATATAAATGAAAACACACATAAGGGAAAAAAAAAAAGTAATTGCTAATGTTCCGGCACCCTTAGGTTTTTAAAAACTTGTCCAATTAGTGCTGTCAAAACTTGCCACACTGTGATTAACCCCTTTGACCCTCAGCTTATTTTTCCCTCAGTTTTCCCTTATTTAGAGGCTTTTTACTTGCTCTCATGTCTTGGTGAGGTAGAGCATGAAGAGGATTGTTATTTGCAGGGTTCAGTTGGCTACTAAGTGGTGCCATACATGTTCTAGCACAGTTTCCATAAGAAAAGACCATTGTTGCCCGTGTGTCCACGGATTTTCAACACAAAACAAATATCCGTGTATGAGTGGATTGATTAGAGTGTTTCTAATAACCATGTGTCTTGAGACCCTTTTCACACTGGACGACAAAAGCCCAGTAAGTATGTTATCCCCCTTTTGAGCAAAATTAACCTGACAACACAGACAACTGCAGTGTCACTGCTGGCCGCCCAGTCCATGGGTGTGACCCTGAGAACCCAAAGAGAACATCGGTTTACCTGTGAAACTCCAGCACAAAAACTACCAAAAAAAACAGAGCAAAAGCAAGCAACCAAGTTAACCAGAGGCGCAACAGGTCAGAGGTCTTGTGAAAACACGCCTCCATAATGTAGATCCTGAGATGGCAGCCATTTGATTGACATTTCATTAGACCAGTTACGAGCTTCTATGCCCACGCTAGAGCCTACAACAGCCAACGAGTGATTGTGAAGACAGGGGACCCTAACCCTCTCCTAAGCCACTTACCTGCCAGCCAAGGACAACTGACACATCATTTAGCCAATGAGAGCTCTAATCTGGGAATACATACTTTTTTATGGGTTTTCAAGGTCTGTACTTATCCAAATGTATGGAGTTGTATTAGTTTTTTTTTTGCTTTTCTTATGTTTTTCCACCAAGGCACTTGCTTGACTATTTTAAATGCATGACGTTAGTTCAAACAAAGGAAAAAATAACCATAAAGAGTTTAATGCTCCTGTTACTCCAAAGCAGGGGTAATTTGAGATCACAAAATTCAATTTTTTTGGAAGGTGCCTGGATATTTCCTGAGAGAGAAATGTGTTAATTGTCCATTTAAAGTGGATCCATCATGTTTTCCAGCTAATATGGGCCGTTATAGGTCGTCCGTTGGCTTATTTTTGCATTAAAAAATGATGGTGGGGAAAAAAATATATATATTTCAGTGTGTGTTGAACTCCTATAGATCAACGCCTGAAGCACTTACAGAGCTTCTGACTGCTCAGTAGGGTTGGGGGGAATCAGACTGTAAGCTCTCTAAAAAGCCTGAAACTGTGCCTGTACTCCAAATGGTTCATGAAACAGCTTTGAAATTACTTTAGGCTAGACTTAGATAGGCGTTTTAGGCAAATTATTCCTAGATTTCTTTATGGGGGCAATATATAAGGAGCTCCTCTCGTGTGTATTGTTTCTACGGGGACTTATGAACTTGTTTTTATGATGGACACCGGAGATACCACTATCTAAAAAGAGTGGGTCGTGATATATGTACGGTGTCTCGCATTCAGAATTGAGTTACAGCAGAGGTGTAATCACAGCGTAAAATCCAATCTACGCGACTTTGTTTGGCGAAGGCACATCCCTCTCAGTTATAGTCAGCTGTCTCAGCAGACAAGCGGAAAATTATTGCGGAGGTATAACAACATCGGGACCTCTACAAGTCACAGTCTCACTTCGACAAAGATTATATTATGAAAAAAAAAGAACATTTCCTGCTGAGCCGTAGCTGGAGAGACTGGCTCTTTTCGAGTGAGGCGTCTAAGTGAAAGAGCACACAGGGCCGACACACGCTCATCCACACTCCGATGGATAATTTAGTGTTTGCAAGAACAGAAAAAAGAACCACTGTAGACACAGTCCAGACAGAAAAAAAAACAGAGGAAAAGAAACAGGAGCTGTGGGTCAGCTTTATGATAGCAAACAACACCCAACAGTGACTCAAGTTAGTAAGTGCAGGTCAGAAATGAATAAGCCCTGCAATCATTATGTAAATCGTATCTACAAAAGCCTTTATGAGGTCAGGTGTAGTAATTTAGACGCATGCATTTGTGACTAAGAGGTAGAGAGGAACCAACCACCGCATGCAATAAAAAGAAGAAACAAAAGTTTGAATGCAGTTCGAAACTCCGGGACTGGGCAAGCTGATGGAAAAGTTGAAACGACTACATATTTCCTGTGAGCTTACCTGACCTTTGGGCTCGCTGTACTGGTGGTTGTTGCCCAATTATTTTGAAATGTTCCTCTAAAAATAGAAAAAGCAGGAATAATACCAGTCCCGTCTGCGAGAGGCTTCATATTTTTGAGCGTTAATGTGCCTCAGAAAAAATAAAGATAAATATAGATGCTGTGATCTCCACTCATTTTCTTTGATTATGCAGTTCAACTTGAACACACTTCAAAAACGAGAGGGGTTCGCGGCGGAGAAGTGCGCTTAAGGTCATGCAAGGCTCACATACTGTACTGTGGAAAATGTTATACTGAATATGGAACTGCTGAGGTAGAGGGAAATGCTGTTTGCTTTGCACTGCTTAAACACACGGTTTAGCTTGTGGGAAGACAAGTGTGATGCACACAAAATTGGAAGCTCGCTGAAGTGCATTCTGTCTCATTTCAGTTGATCAGCTAAATCCACATAATGTGTGGGGGATTGTTTGCCGAAAGAGAGGGTAGTTGTACGGAGAATAGTTGCAGGACAATAAGGTTAATTCGCCTCTCTTGCAAATCGCCATTTTAAGCGGGCAGTCCAATGAAGCTTTTAATGTTATTCTCCAAAATTACTGAGGAGGTGCTTTATCGTCTGTTTAATAGTACATTGTCCACTTATTCCACCTCGCAGTTTTAACACATAATGCTTAGCTTTATGTATATTAAGCACATTTAACAAAAAGATTATATCAATTCGCAGTAGTATTCGGGGGTTTCTTGAGGTCCCAGGAGCAGGATAGGACTATGAGGGGAAAAAGCACTCAAATAAACACTTTTTCCATACACGATCATGAAAAACAGGAGCTCACAAAAACCCAGAGATATCGTTCTTTGTATTGGCGGGACTTGATCCATTCATCTCAATGAGATTTGACAGTCTAGAAAAGTCATCCTATTCATTTATTCCATACCTTTTTATGTGTGTGGTGTTCAAAAATGGAACTAACCAACCCTATAGCCAGAATAAACGTTGGAAACATATTTTTTCTGAAAACCATTGATATGTTTTCAAGTTTTTACCTTTCTTTATGTTTGAACTTTACGTGGATGTAGTTTCTAGTTTCTATTTTGTGTTGTCAGAACGCTGTGCATGTGATCCGGTTAGCCTAGAACACTAAACGTACAGTTTTGTGACACCATCACTAACGTCAGGGATATTTTACCCGATATAATATACCCAATAAAACATACTTCCCATCAAAATATACTTAAGTACAACAATACATGGCAAATTGAAGTACTCTTCTTTTACTTCCCCCTACACAACCTCTCATAAAATGAAAAAAAGATATCATGGGGGGACCCTATAAAAAGGCTCTAAAATTAGTGAAAGATTAGGGAATCGTTAAAGAAAAATTCCTTAAAATAAATAAATTATGGAGCTGGGAACTTGTTGTTTGGTCTACCCATTGCTGGGACATGTGAGCCTTGTCTGGTTAAGGCACAGTCTCTAACGTCGGTAAAGTAAAGTCCACTTGGCTTAAAAGACCTGTTTCTGGTCAACACAAACACAGCTGGAGATGTAACTGAAGTCAACAGGATTACATATTGCACCTTTAATGTTCAAAGAGTAAGAGAACTTGTGGAGTTGCAGCACAGTGCCAAAAAAAAGTCTTTTGACATTTTATTGTGAGCCAGTGTGGGTAGACATTAAATACAGCCATACACACACACACATATTTTTTTTAAAATGACCGAAGTGGTTCCAGTAAAAAGTCAGGTAAGCTAGGTTAAACGGCCCCCACAGACCGCCTGACTGATTTAAAACTCAAAGGCCACCTGCCTGGCACCCTAGGGCCTGTAATTGCCATCACTACACTGACAGCTAGAAAATCACACAAGAGAGGGATTATCTTGTTGCAAAGGTTCTCTTGTGCAGCAGTAGCACATGCTTGATTGCATTAAGATGCCCATGGAGCCCACCCCTGTGGAGGACTTCAATAAAATAAAAAAAAAGGCTGCGGTGGCTGCACATTGTGTTTCTAAGGCGGTTTCGGTTAGAGACTGCTGTTAATCAGTGGTGACAAAGGTAGAGATCGGTACAGATTAGATAGAAGAGGGTTACAGTGTTCGACAAACAAAGTACACAGCGCCATAATTCTATTAACGGTTATCCATTCTAACATCTGCAAGGGTCCGTTTCATTTGTTATCTCGTTGTTGTACGTAAATTGCTGTTTTACCACTCTGGAACACAATGTCACAAGCACACACATAAAACTTAGAGAGAATGTTTCATTTCACATTACATTTAGTCACCCGAATGTCTAACACGTCAACTGTTAAACCATTAGTGGTTAAACAAGTCATTTGTCATATGTTAGAGCTTTGTTTTCATGTTATTAGTCAAAGCCCACTTTTATCAAGTAGGCTTATCTTCGGAGGCTGTCTTACAGTATGATTTAAAGCAACAATATGTAACATTTTGACCTTAAAATAACAGCTTCAAAATCATTTTCATGGTACAATGTCTTGTAATGACAAATTGACAAATTGTTACAGACCTGGAACCTGTATTTATGACAGCTGTGTTTCACTCAGAAACTGTGGAGGGTGCCATATTGCGCAAAAGGTCAATTTCTACATAATGTTGCTTTAAGTGGAATAACTCAGATGAGAGAAGACAATAGAAAACTACACAAATTGAGATTACAGTAATATTTGATTATACATCAGTGTTTTTTTTTTTTTTGGGGGGGGGGGGGGTATGCACTTCATGATTCCATTTTCTTTAACTATTATACCAATAGGTAACTACTGACCAGTTTTATCATCAGAAGAGTTTATTCTCTCTGTAGACCCAAATTAAACTGGATACTTTTTTTTTTTTTCGCTTTAAGGGTCTGGCTACATTCCAACACAGGGCCTGGCTACACTCCAACACATTCTCACTCCCTGCTCGTCATATATGGCAGCTTGGTCAGTGGCCTCAAGCTTCAAACTTTGACTCTGAGCTTTGTCTACCTACTCCTCTAACACCAGTTTTGATTGTGAAGGGCTGGGTGGTCAAGTTAGCAAAAATACATATGCAACATCCGGTTAGACTTTAACAATAAAGCCTGCTGGCAAACAATTCACATATTTGGATGGGCGACATTTGGACTGTTATAAAAGCAACATTATGTAACTTTTTGCCAAATCACACAAAAGACCGAATTCTACATAATGTTGCTTTAATGGTCACAGTTTGGTTAGGATTAGAAAGAACAACTAACCCAAACTTGAGAACCAGTCAAAAACATGAAAATGGCAGTATTTTCACTGATTTGGCACCAAGCAGCAAACCCAATTCAACAAAGTGGGATGATATCATCTATCTTAAACAACCACCATCAGTACTGTTGTGCAAATTAAAAAAAATAAGAAAAACCCTGCAGTATTTATACAGAGCTGAGCTTAAGTGGTGGTTAATTGGTTGGTCATGAAATGCCTCAACTGTGTCATATTGTTTAAGTATAAATATAAGTATTGTTGAAATTGCCATCCTTTAATGAAATGATGCTACCACGGAGAACCTTGTGCTTACATGCAAATCCAGTGTACATACCCATATCACATCATATTCCGTGAGTCACCCAGCTATTTTGAAAGTGGTGCTCAAAATGAACAACCAAAACACTTCAGTAGACCTCAGTTTGGCAGGGTTGCTTTGTAACTTGGCTGCTCCCAATTCAATATGCTTATAAGGTGCAGGAATGTGTGCAGGTACAAGAGTTTCCCTGCTCTTACTCTTGAACCTATTTAAGGTCACAGTCAAATCGCAGTCACATAAATCAAAAGTTCTCTCCCCACCCCACTCCAATGCTGGCCTAACATTACACAATTTGCAGCCCAAATATAGTGAAAACTGATAAACAAGATTATGCCAGACTGACACAACACATTTCAGTTCACATGAAACTCAGCAAACAACTATCTTGCTAAATGGACCTCTGAAAACACAGTGTAATTCTGTAGATAGTTAGCAGTCTGGCCTAATATTATATACTCCCCAACCACTTCTCTGAAAGGAAAAGAAAGTTAGCCTACACTATCAGGTTCTCAGATAGTGAGTGCCTAATAAGGATTAATACATCACTTGGCATAGCTAGCCAACCTTATGCACATCCCTAACTTGATTTCTGTCGTGGTCCATGGGTAGACTGCTACCTGAATATGCACTTGTGTGATCCATTATAACTGGACCTTACTCCATCTAGCTGCCTCAGGTTGGATAAAGACAGCAGAAGACAGCAAGGCCTCATTCAATGTTTTACTCTTTGCTCTGTTGCCACAAAGAATCCCTTCCATTCGATTAGCAATTTTGAGCTGAAAGATTGTATAAATGCAAACTGTGAAAATTATCTCAGTTGAGGCCCTCTGTAGTGCAGCCGCCACCAGCACTCCCGTACCTGGAGCAACTTTTCCCATTACGACATTTTGCTTCTAGGTGTTCAAGCAAAGAATTAACATTTTAATTCTTGGATTTTGGACCACATCCAAAGCACCAAAGGGCTTACTGCTGAACAGGAGCTCCAAAGGAATGGGTTATATGGAGGTCTAGTGTACTTTCCTCACTGGAAATGGAGAATCAAACCATTTACCACAATTTATGCAA
This sequence comes from Lagodon rhomboides, assembly GCA_039737535.1. Classification (NCBI taxonomy): domain Eukaryota; kingdom Metazoa; phylum Chordata; class Actinopteri; order Spariformes; family Sparidae; genus Lagodon; species Lagodon rhomboides. The sequence goes on from CM077807.1 coordinate 7,539,013, forward strand.
CCCTTGTGAGCAAATCTCACAAATCTGTGGCAACGGGATTCATTAAACCCTTCACCATGCCAGTTGAAAGGGAATGATGACCATGGTCAGTGAGACAGTGCAGTGACTTTTCAACTTTTAAAGAATTTAAGAGCGTCTGTGCAGCATTCTTTGGAGAAATGCTTCTTCAGGGTCCTCTGTTACATAATCAACCAAGAACAAAAAATAACACCCCGAAGGAATATCCTACTTTACTTTTAGCAAATCTATGCCATGTTCTGTGGAAATGAACCTTACTGAAAGGGTGAAATGATTCCTCTGGGTTGACAGCTGTACCCACAAGTGTGATACTTTTCTTCAAATCTCATACACAGCAGAAGGGCCACTTCATTACAAAGTGAAATGTATGGAAACTCATCAAACCAATGGGGAACCAAACTGCAAAATCACTCATGCCCTGTTTTTCAGGGATGTGGATCTAAAAGTGGGTGTCAGTCTCTTGCTCACCGACTGTTTGATTTGGGGAGATGTAATCTCTGGACCTTCACCAGCTTCAATCAAATGTTGACCAATAGGAGCAAATAAACACAAAGACAAATCACATTTTTGTCTGGCATAATTAAGCTCTGTTTATCCGTCTCTGAACTTTGGACCCAGAGGCAATCAGCGCAGCATTTATTTTTGCATTCTAAATACAAATACCTGTATGTTGTGTGTTCCCATTGTAGTCTGAAAAATAACATTCACGAAATGACAAAGAATCCATTTGCTGCACTTTAGAATGCATGATCAAGCTAGAAATGGTATTTTGCAGCAATTCACACTGACCTTTCCATTGTTTTTTTGTAAACATTCCTTGCATACATTTTAGTTTAATAATGAAAGACCAAACACTCCGACCAGGGTTAAATCCTGGATTCCTTACCAACATCTTTAATCAATTCCCAACAATCAATCAGCACCTGCAATGGTATAAAAATGAACTGAAAAGCCCATGTCAACAATCAATGGCCGATGCTCTCAGATGTTGTCTTGCCCTGTGAACAACCTTTCCAGTGGGGTCGATGATGCATGCACACACGTAATTGAATGACAGATCTGAAAGCATGGGCAAAGCATTGGCCTTTCCATCACCAGTTTTAGAGTACCGAGCAGAACCTAGCAGCACTAGGTCAACCCTCTCAAGCTGTGCTTTGTTAGCAGTGATTCTTCGATGGTACCGCGGGAATTGTGACCAGTTGTAATGCAAATGTAAATCCCTGTCACGCTGGTCCAGTTCATTACAGATCCTATAGTGAAGGGTTTGTAATAACGGAGCTAATGCTTCACTATTCTTTAACCCTCCCCAGGTATTTCTCCAGGTTATTTCTCACTGAAGAGAGTTCCCTTGACTTCTTAATACATACATTGCACTTGAGTAATTCTTTTTTTCCCTTTTCTCTGATGAACTCAAAGTAATGGGATTATACCCATTTCTGACTGCACAGCCAATTTGGCATTTTGCCAACATTCTTATTCTTCAGGGGCCATTTTTTTCTTGGAAGTGGTGTAGTGTGGGTAAATTCTTTAAAAATCTTTCATGACCTGTCGATGAGATCGTTGTTTTTTGGGTCTCATTCCCACCTTGTCAGATACTGACGCTTTGGGATTGTAGGTTGGGTCAGCTGCCATCAGAAAGTATTTGACAAGTTGAGAATAATACTTACTAACAGGTGCTTTAATTTTGATGGTACTGTAAACAGAAACTGTAATCTTACCAAACCCTACTTTAGACTAGACAGTAATTAGTCAAGCTTCTGCGCCTGTTGTTAACTCTTCTTTCTATAATTCAAAAATGTCTGTATGGGTGATGTTTTATATCTCCTAAAAATGACTGAAACGCAACACAAATAACAGCCAACCCCATTCCTGGTGGTTAAAATAAAAGGCATTTCTCGGCAGAATAAGGGAATACTAATCTCTTACCATTCTTCCGTGTGAGTGACGCCAGTCATCTCTCGCATGGCCTCCCTGTTTGCTTCCTCCACTTATTAACACCAGCAGTTGGTAGTTTAGGCCCGTATCAGTTTTAGACCATAAATTACCCAATTTACCTCCAGTCAGCCCAAGACTACCTCATTAGACTTTAGCCTTGAAACATGATTGCAGCGTCCACCTCGAGGAGTGCTTAGATCCCTTCATCTTGCATGACTCCCAATATTGAGGTGATGTAAATGTGTCTGACCCTCTTACCCCTTTCTTTATCTAATAAGTTGATACTGGAGATAGGTAATCCACTTGAATGATTGCCTTTAAGCCTAATTAATACATCACAGCAGCCGGATGTGTCATCCCACGTGGTGTCCTTTTGTGGAGGAAAGGAAGAGGAATTCTAAATCAGTGGAGTGTCACGTAATGTGAAAACAGGTCAAATTTGAGTGTAAGGTTTCATCCAGAGCAATGTCAGCATGCAGTGGCCATCAGCTAGTTGCCCGAGCTATACAAAACACAGCAAGGCAAATAGGACAAAGCATCAATTTAAGTGTATAGCCATGCCCACCAAAGTTATAAAGCTTAGATTCTTGCGATTTGGTTCGAGATAAAACCACACCAGGCACGTTCAATCAGCAATCAAATAAACAAACAAGCGTGTAGAAAGTTTTGACAACTCACAGATGGAGCATCTGGGTGTTTTCAGTGGTGTGTCATAATCCAACAAAAGCTGTCTTCTCTTATTCCCAAATGTCCAGTAGATCCATTTCAGTAAAATGTTTAATAAATGTCGACAAAATAGTGATTGCGATTGCGAATGCTTTTTCATGCTTTTATCCGTCAAAACACTGCCAACCTCTGTCAATTTTCAGTGATATTGTTGTTAAATTTTAACTTGGACCATGTAAGACTATAAGATGTAGACCCATTTTGTTTTCTAGCTACTAGGGGCAGCAATAATTCAGTGTGTTCAACCTTGTACAGATCAGTGTAGGAGCTGTAAGAGCCCTAAACCATGCCTGTACTCTAAGCGGTTTCACAACATCTTTGAATTTACTTTAAGTTAGACTGGGTTAGGCATTTGGGGATAATTTTACATAAGTTCGAATGAAAACAAGTTCAATTGTTGGGACACAATAATGGGCGCAATATAGAGCGCAAAGATCCAAAGTGAGTCAAAGTGCATTAGGGCAACATTTTGAACATTACTGAATGGCTATAAGTGCACGCTTGTATAAAATGCAGGCATCTGACCAGAGATGATGCATTAGCTAATACATCGAGACACTGAGCTCAAGTTTTAAGCTAATCTTCCAACTGCGATCCCATCTGCTAAACCCGTTACTATGTTAATGTCCAAGGATGATACACAGCTGGGGATTTACAGGATTTAACATCGGCGACATTAGCTGCATGTCATATTGATTGTTGGCACATCTTCGCAATGCTGTTTAAAGACTGGCGTCATCCTAGATTGTTCTAACAAATCCAATGACGAAAAACCAACAACGCGTCCGTCCATCTCCTAATGCTGTCTGACTTTCCGGGCCCCGACTTTGGCATTCATCACCCAGCCCATTGTTTTTGTTTTCTCTCAAAGAACAATGAAAAACCTTGTATTACTTTCAAAAAGGGCTAAGTGATTTGTTGGGGACTATTTTCAGCTGTGAATTAATATTCATTTTGTGCTGGAGTGAGTATTTTCGGCAGCAGGAGGGTGTGTGTGTGTGCGTGTGTGTGGGATCGACTGGAAATACACTGCAGTGCCCACGTTCATGGTAATGAAAGAACATGATACCCGGTGCAACAATGTGGCTCACTGATGTGTTTTTAATAGCTTTTGGACATCAATGGAGCTCCATGGCACACAGGAATATATTGCGGTGAATCAGACTTCGGCTTCACAGGCAAAACATGACAGCTCTGATGTTTTTTGTTTTTTTCAGGGAATTTGCTAGAATTAAAAAAGGATCACCATCTTTACTTTGTAATGACGCTGGCACGTTCTCCCTTTTTCATGTAGATTTTATGTGTTCCGCATTTATTTTTAGCGCTGTCGTTGAACTCGGTGTTGGGAAAACTTGGGAACGGCAAACATGAAACAATCTGCTCGTTTTTTTGCGGTTCTGGCAACTGTTGCTCTGTTTGCATTTCCAACAGTTCTCAGTCGTAGCCAGGATTCAGCAACTAAATAGGAAAATGCCTAAGCCAAATTTTGGACGGCTCGCGCAGCCTCCACGGAATGTTCTGATTTCAGCAGATTTAGTGCCAAACATGCACTGTTTTCCAATATGGGTGTCAATTGTTTTTGCAAGTGCTCCATTACATTCGAGTATCTACATGAATGCTCCACACATCATAATACATCATACATTTTACAGCACATGCTATACATCACATACCATTGTCTCCTATATTTATACATTTCTGGTAATATCTGACACACATAGGCATTCAAAGACTTGTGATGATGACAGAACACAGGTAGAGGATGAATAGCTATTCAGTGAGCAGGTAAAGGGCAGCAGCAGAGGGTAATTTTCCTCATGCTGGGAATCATAATGACCAGGCGTATAATCACCATTATAGGCTTTTCTATAGCGATGGACACATTGCATCACTTCACCAGGACACTCTATTCCCTCTCCCTTTTGTAATCGCGACGGCTTCCGCTCTTGGTATCTGATCCGGGGGGATGCTTAGCCATGTGCACAGATCAGGTAATTCCACTTCAATATTAGTCATGAGACGCCATGGGAGATTGTAAAATGGATAACAAAGATGCAAATCAGTTGAAATGCTACACCCAAGTCTTTTTTTTTTTTTTTTAAGTCAACACACATTCTAGCATTGTAGAAATCAGACTAATGGTGGTTTCTGATCTTTAGTTTTATTATTTGTGTTCAAAGTTTGCCATCTTTTTTTTATTTAAAGGGTAACTCCACCAATTTTCCACATTAATGTGTTTTTACAGGTCTTGGGGAGCACAACTGGATATGTGAAAAAAGTAGTAGATAGCCTTTTGAGTCTCCAGAAGAAGCTGCACGTAATCTGATACATTTCCTCCGGCAGTCTGCTCATGTCAGCCAAAAACGAAACCGAATAAGCCAAAACTGGCCCAAACCTGGGCCAGATCTAGCCCACCAGAACATGATGAGCTGTGGCCCAGATTCTTGCCAGTTTTGGCTCATCTGATTCGCTCTTGATTGACATCTGCCACAAGCAGGCCATTGCATGTCCAATAGTGGACCACCTAAGTGCCATCATTCCATGTGGGATGTTGGCCAGCTGAGGATGTCTGGTGAATCTTGCTATCTGCGAAGACATTCGGTGACATCACTGGAGGTAATTGATCAGATAACATGCAGCTTCCCCTGAAGCCACGACAGGCTATATACTACTTTTTCCACATATGCACCAGCACTCCCTTTAGACTTGTAAACATACTTTAATGTATAAAAATAGTGGAGTTACCCTTTAAGGCCCCCCTGTATGTTCCTATCACTGGGTAACTCCACTGGCTGGCAGCGCATTCCTGATTAAACATGACCAAAAGAGTTTTCCATGTAAACAGCATGGGTTTGTTTGCGCTCGTAATTTTGTTCAAACGGAGTATGTTGTTGGACTGCGAAAGACGCGAGTATGTTTAATTTATTATGTTTACAAGGCTGCAGTATTTATTTCCCAATTTGAGCCCGGTTGTGGACATTAGCTGCACATCACGCTGTGCATGTTAAGCTGCCTCGCCGTAGTCATGCTCCTGATGTGGTTTGCCCATGCTGAGAGCAGTAAGGCAATGCTTTATAATGAGCATTATTAGTAATTGGTAAATCTATAGTTAAACTGTAGTTTGACAAACAATGAAATGCTTTATAAGCCATTTATTTAGCAATTGTTTGTTGTAAAAGTTAAAGTTTATAATACTTTAGAAATGCAATATTTGCTATTGCTTAATAAATGGTTAATAGAGCATTCCATTGTTTGTTAACAGCGATATAACCATTAACCACAATTTACTTATATTCATATACATTTACCATTTATAGTTAATTGATGGTTATTACAAAGTATTATCAGCAGTAACAACAAAGAACATTTTTAATGACTAAAAAAGAACACTACCTGCACATTGATACAAATCTTGTTTTTCTCACTGGTCTCCGGTGAACTAATCCTCTTCATTATAAATGAGTGGTCCACATTCACTTTAGAATGATGTTGGGAGTCCAGATCCACACTATTAAATATTAAATGGAACAAACATTCAAGTAACTTCACAGCGATGGTATGGTGGTTTCCAACACACTATAGTTGCAACCAGTGGCCAATTCAGGATGTTTTTTTAGGAGCATGGGCGAAAATAAATAATAAAAGGGCACCAGCTCTATGCGATGGGACACCAGCACGCAGAAAGTTGTGGTAGTGAGGGGAGGGCATGTCACCATGTTTTATCCAGGAAGGGCACCCTAGAAAGCACTTTATCATTATTTATCCACCATTAGGGCATTCAAGAGGGCACTTTCACAACCCCCCACCCACCCAAAGGTCCAAGTCAGAGAGTGGTTGGGTTGGTCATTCACAGGACTTTCCCTCTGAAGATTTGCACCCAATTTGCATCATGTTTGTGACCAAGAGTGAAAAGTCTTTATTTACACATGTAAGATAAGTACGTAAATGTACGCAAGTTACATAACGGATGTCACATATGTCACTCACGTCGGTTGTTTAACCCATGTTAACCACTTAAACCCAAAGTATTAATCATTTCCTAACCCTAACAAGTTGGGTTTTTTATTGCCTAACCCTAACCAAGTGGCTACTTCTTTGTAAACCTAACCAAGTAGTCTATTTGGCCTAACCCCAACCAAGTACTTTCTTTTTCCTAAACCGAACCAAACCTCAGCTGTTTGACAACCCAAAAATCATATGTCATGCTGTGCCAACTGTCTGCACGCTGTAATTTAAAAGTCTATCAAATCTGGTGCTAGAGGCCACTGACCAAGCTGCCACATTTGGCGAGTTGGTAGTGAGTAGTTAGACATTGGAAATCAATTAACTGATACAGACTAAAATTTAGACATTAAAGACAAAATTGGAGCTATTTGTTGTGATGAGTGTGGATGGAAACGCCTGGAAGCTACACCTGATGCCAAAGTTTCAATTAGACGACTGAGTCAGATCCACAGTATCTGGTGGGGGCACACTTTTTTCTTATCGCATGGCCATTTTAGCAGATAAGATGGAATTATTTTCAACTCAGATCCTTCCTGGAGCTGTATTTAATCAATAACCAGTTTGATGTGGTGGGCAGAAAAAAATGTCTCTTTTGGAATCATCTGCAGGTATTTTTGCTGCATTACGGGCCTCAATGTGCTGGACCTGGCGTTCAGCTTTACCCCGGGTCCACATTTCCCTTTGTCGGGCCCCTCTGGTTTGTCAGCTGCTTTTCTCTGGAGACAATGCAATGTTCATGGATAATTCAATTTAGACTCAAGGGCAGTGAAATATAAAAGGCACTTGAGGCCACTTATGCCATTGTTACAGTGCCAACTAATGCAGATCTTAACAAATGTACTGCCCAGACAGAGACACGGATTTCAATTACCTAAGGGAATGTATCGCAATGGGCCTTTTGTAAGGACGGCATAAAGGGATGAATCTGGTGCGATCGAGTATTTTCCGTGACTTTAGGAAGGTCGTAAAGACCCAGGTTGAGTCAGGGAAACAGGCATTTGTCATGATGACGCAGGACTTTTTTTTTGCGGTTTTAACCCCTCTCTGCACAGCACACATGACAGCTATCACAGGCCCTATCATTGAAGCGTCATCGCCTGCCTCAGCCCCGCGGTCCTCATTCACATAGATGTCATAACAATGCATCTGCTGACTGACAGTATAACAGCTCCATAGAGAGGGGGAAAAAAAGGTAAGGTAAATACATAAATGCAGATCTCCGGTGCGAACCATGGATCACATGCCAATGAAATTGAATAAATCACCTGAGTCAGACCGCGTGCTCATTTCAGCGGGGCGAAAAAAGCAGCCGTACAGTCATCAACACAGCAGGATGTAAAGGAAACCGCTCCAGGGGGGCTCAGGATGAGGGTTGGTTGAAAAGAAAAAAAACCCCTTTAGCTAAATTATAGTATCCCTCCCAAGCGGTAGAGACGCGGGGTGAAATTTAATTACAACTCTTGCGGGCCCTCGGTCGAATAATTTCCGCTCGCTCACTTTTGAAATCAAAATAAATAAATGTAAGAAAGGGAATAAAAGGACCCCTCGCTGTGATTTCTCGGCAGGACGCGCGTCTCCAGCCGTCCCGCTCGCCGACTTTCCCTTTTACGGGAAGCGCGAGACTCGTTGAATTATGTTTTCTGCCCCTTGTATCTCCCACCCTTTGAAGAGGAGGGAGAAAAAAATAAGTTTAATTGACAGTGCGCCTCACCTTCCCTCAAAGAGGACACGCCACGTCGTTCGCCAGGGAGTGTGACATTAAATGAGACAGAACAAAAGGAGGGACGAATTCATATTCGGCGGATGTACGTATCTGAGCATCGCCCCCCCAAGAAAATGTCTTCAGGAGGCATAATTGGTGAAAGTTTTCTGACAGGATGCGGTATTACCTCCGAGTCTGTGCCCAGCGTGACTCCAAATTGGCCTCGGAATAACACAAATGAAGCCGCGTAGAGGTACTCGCGAGTTGCACTGCTATATCCGAGACGCCGACAGTAATGAAATCAGGACACCGCTGATGGGTGATGATCTGTGCGAGTGCGGAGACAGAAGCTCCGAGGGGCTAACTTGATGTCAAGAGACGCCGCTCTCGCCTTAGCAGCTACGCCAATCTAATATATGCAAATAATTAACCAGCCCTCGCGCTCTTGATCTCATTCTAACAAGTTGCTTTTGACACGGTGGCAGTTCCCAAACGAGTCCATTAACGCACTTTACCTCGACTCCGTTTTCAGCGATGTTGACACTTTTTCGCGCGAGGAGCCTCAACCCCCGGACGACTCGTTTGGCGCGGGACCTTCTTCTCGGCCGGGCCACTGCAAGCACACACACATCATTCCCTCTCTCCTTTTCTATCATCCACGCACACACGCACACAAACTCCGAGGCGGAAAATTACCCCGTGTCCTGCGGCATTAGCATCTCGGCGGACGTCAATCACTGCGAGCGAGCGAACGGACTCCCTTGGAAATGCTCATCGACGGCTTCCCTGCAACATGGACACGTCCAGCCTCATTTGAAGAGGATCAGTGAGAGTCCTGCGCCGCTGTCATTATCACTAATATAAATCAACAAGGAAAGCTCATTTTAGATAGTACCCCCTAGTTGGATGCCAGTTCTGAAGTTGCATAATCTCCGACTGAATAAGAAGAAGGGATTTTGTACCGCATTAAAGTTTGCTAAGTGTTTGTTGTTGTTGTGTTTTTTTTGGTACAGTAGTTGATTTCCATACACCTGTGTGGTGTCAATTAGAGAATTAGAGATTAGAGAAGTGTTGGCTGTATAGCACTGTATCTTACATGCTGTCATTCCCTCACGGTTAAATTATTCCACCGGTCTCCTCAGAGGCGTACTTTAATGAAAAAACAGGCAGTAGCTCTACTGCTAACAGGAAAAGCAAACAAAAAAGAGATTATATAACTCCCCAATTAATGTCTTCACATTGACAGCCAGTTTATTATCATTTCAAGGTTTTACTCATTACTGTGCCTTACAATCAATCAACCAAATAAATGTTGGCAGTGTACTTTTATGCAAACCACTGATATGTTGAAGCATTGCACTTCTGTATGTCGCAAACCTTTCCGTTTCTTTAGGTTCAATTCTCAGTTTTAGGTTGCGACAACATTGTGCTTACGGTCTTGTTCGGCACTAAAAACAGGGGTAGGGTTCGACCTGGTTTTGTTGCCACAAACGTGGCTGGAAAATGTCCTGACGTCTTGTTTGAAATATCCAGTGGTCTCTTACTTACAGATGATAAAAGGCTGTAGTCCTTGTTAAACTATCCAGTGGTTGAACCTTTCCGAATTTTAAAACGCCATGGTCCCTTGAAACAAAATCCAGTGGTGTAGTGCCTTTAAATGTTGAAACGCATGGCTGGCCAGTAAAATATCCAATGGTTTCACTCTTCCAAATTTTAAAACATCCTGGTCCCTTGTAACAATATCTGGCGGTTTCACGCTTACAAACATTAAAACACCATGGCCGCCTTAACAAAATCCAGTGGTTTCATTCTTACAAATATAAAAAAACACCATGGTCCTTTGTCCTTGTAACAAAATCCAGTGGTTTCACTCTTCCAAACGTTAAAACGCCTCGGCCCCTTGTAACAAAATTAAGTGGTTTCATGCTTACAAACGTTGAAAGGCTGGGTTTCCTCGCTTAAAGTATCCAGTGGTTTATGTTACAGACATTGAAAAGCAGTGGTTACTTGTTAAAAATAACCATTATGTGTTAAAACACCGTCTGGCTTTGCAGACAGAAATGAAAGTCGTCTCATATACGTGTAATTTGAATCTCATGACACTTATTGAGAAAATCCTGATACAATATGTCCACTTTGACACACAAAACGTGTAAAATGACAACATTTCATTCAGATGACTGAGGATCTATAGGGCCTGGCCCCAGACTGAATCTCTGAATAAGTGTGTCCTTATCAAACTGCATGGCTTTTCAGCCAGAAAGCGCTGTGCCCATGTCGAGGGTGTGAGATTACCGGGGTCAAGCTCTCCCTTTAAGGACTCTCCAGCTGTGGATGAACCTGCCTGACCGACTAAAAAATACGAATCCGGAGAATCAGAAGTCATAGGGAGGAAGTTAACGGGGATAAAACGCGCCAGACATTCATCTTCAGAGACAGTTTTAGGAGACAAAGTTGGCATTTGCTAAAACTGGCAGGTTTATCTAATCCATATCCATATATATATTTTTTTGAGGGGGGAGTTTGACTGCTATCAAATTCTGTTTAAAGGTTGAGATGAGAACACATGGACTGAGATTCCTCCCCGGTGTTACACCTCCTGGTAACACTGGTCTAGTCTATTAGCGCTGAGGGAACGGCCTCCTGTATCTATAAAATGTTAATTTCGCAAAACCATAGCGAACCTGCTACCACGCTGGTTTGGGAAGAGGAATTACAGGGTTGGGTCGGACGCTGGAATTAATTATCGATGCTCTTCGGTGCATATTGAAAATCCCTCTCCCTGCCTGTCCACTTTTTTTTACTTATGATGATAGTATATCTCCGCCTTATGAACAACGCCAGTGAGTGTAAGCCGCTTTGACAGCTGGGATGGCTGTTGTTCTATAAAAAGGAGACACTTTAAACTGATCACAAGCCATATCCGGCGTAGTTAATTTTATGTAAGTGGTCCAACACTTGGGGTTGTAAAAGAGTTGGTACATGGCTATATATAGGGAAAAACTCAAATTATTATTCAGAGAATAACTAACTGAGAAAAAAAAAATAGGTAAATGGATAGCGTACAGATCAGTCATATTCTTAAATGACTTTGCCTCCCATCGCTGCATGGAAATCCACAGAGGGTACACCGAATAGAAATGGTCATCTGGGAACAAGATGATAATTGATCACAATGATTATGAATCGCTGGGCTCGGGGAATCAGTCAAACTGTGACAGTGGACCAGCTGTGTGGCTGTTTCCTGATATAAAAAGAACAGTTTATTTCCACTAGAGAGACAGAAACGGGAGAAAGAGACAGAGAGGGGAGGCGTGGAGAATGGGGGTGGGGGGGAGGGCAAATCCACTATTTTGCTCCCCCCCTCCAACCCCCAGCTGCCTCAGCTGGGCTTTACAAGCTGCAGCTGGTATAGTTGATCAAAGCGCATTATTATTGTAAAACGTGTTTTAGGAAAGCGAACGCAAACAAAGGCATAGCGGCATAGCCGGGCAATTGATCTGTCACTCCACGGTACAGTATGTGGCCCGCATACGCAAACGGAGAACATCCAGCGGAGACAAAAATAGGCAATGGAGGATACTTCTGTCTGTTTTAAGATCTAAACACACAGCCATAATACACATATTTTTAGGATCAATGTCACGTTGGCCTTCTCTGGATGTCATTATCATCGCCATTTGGAATAAACGTCCATCGATCTGCTTCGATACGAAAGATCAAGCAGACGCTCCTTGCGACTCCAGAACCCTGAGAATCGTGACGTTTTTAAGCCATCGTCAGTATTAAACTGATCCAGCAACAGTTATCCCCGCACAACTGATGTGTACAATACTTTCCGATTCTCAAGTGGTGCCACATTTTCGACACGTGGAGTGGACAGGGGGTGTTCAGGGTCCCAGGTGCACCGGAGGCCTTCCCAACATGCACTGAGCAGTGGGGTAGGACAACACCCTGATGAGGTGGGCAGCTTATAACAGCTCGTACACACAGTTAGATAAGCAGTCCAGACGTTCAGCTTCTTTTGATATTTATGTCTTTTGGGGGGGGGGGGCCCCATACAAACACGGCGAGAGCACACACTCCACACACAAAGTCCCAGTTTGATTCCCAACCTTGCTGCGAGGTCAACCGCGCTCAACGCCGCGCCGCCGCGCCACGCAGCGTCGAAACATCAATGGGAAAAATTCAAGGAGTCATACAGAAATACAGAATGTCAAACACAATAATTATTGCTCCGCACGGTGGTGACAAGAAGACATGCTGGGCTGCAATCTGTAAGACAGCTGACTCTGAAACCTGCATGAGCCAGGGATCGATTCCTGGCAGCACCAGCCGCTCCATGCCTTTGGCCGACTATACTGAGTGGATGAAGGGAAAATATGTGTGGATTTTCTAACGTTAAGCATAAAAAAAAGAAGATGACGAGGTAAAGCCGAGATGCTTGCTGACCTCGTGGTGGTTGATCAAGAAAAACAACATTCTCGTGACATCGATTGCGAATATTTCCACCTTGAACTCGAAGTGACTCAACATCTTTTCTCCTTTTGTCTCTTCCCAAACACAGATCAACCTTGGAGCAAAACCCAAAAGGAATTGCAAAGATTCTACATATAGACTAATCAATTTTCCCTCAATTGTCTCTCTCTTTGTCTCATGTCAGCAGGTGATGATGCTATTATGGGCAATCGATCATGTAAATAACACCTTGATGGGGTAATGCACTCCGGCTCGCGCTGCTTGCACGAATTGAGGCGAAGGTGCTCGTCTGGAGAGGAATCTGGGTTAGAATTGCTGTTGACGCGCGATGTATCATCAGCGCGTGACAGACGGAACATCTGCCCGGCGAAGGGATTTGAATCTGTCTGTTGTGACATACAGGCGAGCTTTACATCATGTCACATGCGTGTTCAGGGTGGAGGTGCTGTTACACGGTACATGGTAAGTGCATATCTGAATTACGCTCGCAGCATATCGAATGAGACTGCAGTGGTTACAACAGATCTCTCCATTCTATATGTATAAAAATCCCATATATACGCCAAGGACTTTGAGACACGGACAAATGAAAGGGTTTGTTTTTTTCCTGTGGGGCTGAACGGGTTAACGAGTCATATACGGTATCTAAATAGGGTGGCGTGATGAACTCATCACTGCCTTACAGCAAGAAGGGCCTGGGCTTGCTTCCCAAGACATGTGCGTTGGGTTATTTGCCCTTGAGTGATTAGTCATCTTTATGTGTCAGCCTTCGAAACCTGCCTTGCGCATACCCTACTAGTTTAAAAGGCCCAATCCCAATGCACCCCTGGCCCTCAAGAGGCACAATTCAAATGATGCTTTTAAGAACTCTGCGTCATTTCCATGTACAGTGGGCCCTTTCTTTAAAATAAGCATTAAACATGCACAAGTCGCTAGCTAATGTTACATTGTCATTGCTGATTTATGCCTGACAGTCCCACATTTATAAGTATTTCAGTGTGGCATTCATTACCTTGGATGGCATATGGCGGCCAGAATCTAACTGAAGACCAGCAGCAAAGTTGCTGCACATGGCACCGCTCCTCTGCATCAGTGCAGACTGGCAGGGTAGGAGCTTGTGTAAGCCTATAAAACACTGCTACTGGCCAGGTTATGAAGCACCGTTCTGTTTTATTTGAGGAATTGATCGATGGCGTAAAGTTGTGAACTTATTGCGAGCACCCGTCTGATAAATTGCACATGGCAGTGTGATAATACCAGGATTGCCTCAATGGAAGAGAAATCACCACAGCTGAAGATGCAAACTTGGAAACGTTCAGTACAGTCCGTTCGCATTAAACACCATCAACGACAACTTATGACGTACAAGGATCTTGAAGGTTTGTCGCTTTCTGTAGGGGAGATTTCAACCACTACCAAGGGGTAGGGGTTACAATCGGAGATGGGATCGAGCCAAAGAGTGCTGGGATCAGTTCCAGCACCACTTAAGGCCCAGCAATTCATTAACAAGACCGATGTAAGAAACGACCAAAGGTCTATGTGTCTCTCCGAGTTCTTGGATTGAAATCTAAATGGAAGAATGATTCCTGACCTCAGAATTATTTCCCCAGTTCTGTCATTAAGGCACTAAGGTTTACTCCCAGTGATGAAAAAACAAAAGTTGCCTCACCGTAGTGATGCACATGGGAGCCATTTTCATTGTGCTGTTGTGTAGCGTCTTCCTCTTCTTACCTTTTTATGTTCCCTCATGAATCCCTTATGTGCTCTCAGGAGCACAATCAAGAGAGCCTTCTGGGCATTTCTCAATGATGTATAGTCCTGGGGAAGTGCAGAGGCGAGGTATCTGTGATACGTGATGTGGTGTTGTGATACGACTAAACAAGTCCAAGGTCGTCCATTGGTGATTAAGAGACGCCGCCGGCTGGACCTCGAGATTCTTTTCGAGGTTTTCTTTAAATAGTTGTCGACTAATGGCAAATCAATAAGCGAGCAGGGGGATGATTAAACATTCCGTCTTTGACTAATGACATTAAAGCCTGAGCTCCTCATAGCATTAACGCTCCTTACTCTCAGAAATGCGCCTGGCAGATTTGTTCCTCAAACAAACCAACACAAAAAAAAAATTTAAGTGGAGCATATATCTGCAATCGCAGCGCGTGAGAGGAACAGGGCGAAAGGTGCAGCAGATCAGGCTGCATATAAACGGCTCCATCTATTTTCAATTAAAAGATGCCATCGATTCAGGCCCATTGGTATGCATGGGAAAACAGCAGATGAGTGAGGAGTGTTCCTAGTTGTTTTCGCCGCTGAGAGGGAAAGTGAAGGGCGTTCAAGCAAATCGAGCCGCTTTGTACACACACGTCTTAACACAAATTAACCAAATTATAAATAAATTTGTCATACTCAGGGTTGGGATTCCGGATAAAGGGAGATTAAGGGTAGCAATGCGGTAAACAAAGATAATCCCAATGCTCAATAATGCAACTCACCTCCCTCTCAGAGGATGGAATATATTTGTTGCCACTTATGTACAAATGATCTCTAGAGGCAATCACTCCCAGTGAGTGAGTAAATCAGCAAGCTCTGAATCAATGTTTCATTATATTATAGCATGTAATCAAGAGTATTAAATATTCAACTTGTGCTATGAGTTGCAAAACATTTCAGGAAAATAATCTGACGGATCTCTTTAATCCTGACCTGCGTTGGAAATTGGCCAAAACAGGCTGTGGTCGCATTTGTCCGGGATATTCATACATTTCCTCAAAGCAATTAGATCATTAATGTAATTAAACATGTGCTTAACATCACCATCAGCATTTAAGTCACTTGCAGGTCCTACTCTTTCCCCCCTCTGTTTTGTGATTCCCAGCCATCACGCCCAATCATAATGTACATTTATTAGTGTCAAGTAATGGTAACAAGCGCTTAATGGATACGTGCCGCCACATCATGAATTATTCATTCTGCTAAGACAGTGTTAATGCTTCACTCATCACATTACGCAGGATGGAGTAAGTATGGCTGACAACAATGTAATTATTTATGTGCGGGATGATTCTCTATGCCAGATTGAGCAGATGTAAGGTTTTCAGCATAATCCACATGTTTATCCTCGGTTTGCAAATTGCTATTCATTGCACGGAAGATGTTAACATTGAATAATGATAGCAGGGCTTAATTATATAACCTAACTAATAAATATTAATTTGATCCACACTCATGCTTTCATGGGTTAAGTCATGCCCTGCATTTGCTTGATGGTATTTCAATATGGTAATGACATGCGACATGTAGGGTTTTGGTGCTGTTGCATCTGTCGGGGTTTTTGGGTTTATCCATCAGTAATCAACCTCAGGATACGATACTAGATGCTGGCATTTCCGATTGAAAATCCAAGCCACTTCTTATCCCCTCCCCTATCATCTGTTTTCAGCTGTTTGCCAATGAGAGCGGATACGACAAGTAAACAACCACCGTCGCAATACATTTCAGCAACAAAGATTACATGGGTTTAATTTGAGGCCCTGGAGATCAAGTCTATCTTTTTTGAGGCAGCTACTGTTGGTCAACAATGAAGTCCAGGCAGTAAACTGATCGAACTGAAATTCTCCCAGGAAATTAGGCTGTGAAAACTGCTGCAGTGATGTTAACTTCACCTCGACTAATCTCTAAATTGTACAGATTTACGAGTAAATATTTAATCGGATGCATGTTTTATTTTGTGGTACCAAACCAAAGTCAGCATGCTAACGTTTCGTGTCCTGTTCAGCAATTAGTTTAACTTTTTTTGGCTGTGCACACTGATACAAACTTTTTGTAAGACATAGCTCATGTCATTGAGTCTAAAAACGATACTGTTATTGTTATCTGTAGTTTGGGAATTTCACCTACTAAAACTTTGAAATTGACACTTTTTCTTTAAATGTATCATTATGAAGCAAATGTTGATTTCACAAAGCCATGGCTCATTAATAATGACACCACGTGCATTTAGATTGGTTCCCTATAAAAACAAGCTTCTACTATGCAATTTCGTTTGCCACTTGGCGATTGCTGTCAGGCCGGCAGCCTGGCACCATTTCTATCTATTTTCAATTTATCAAAGTAACTGATTGAATGAACTCTTCTGAGATTTCGTTTCGTTTTGTTTTGTTTTGTTTAGTTTTTTGTTGTACCAGTGTTGTTGGTAGTTGCTACTTCCATTTGTCTTTGCCACAGTGGCGTCATCAGTAATACCACTCGGAATGGCTTGAGGGAGGTTGTCTGTTTCCACTTTATTGTCTTAGTTAAATGAGAAGTTTATCAAATCAATTGCATCTTTCTGTGGTTGATACAGATATGTGCGTGTGTGTATGTGTGTTCAGCCAAGCTTAGCACAAAGAATGGAAACTGGAGGAAACAGTTCACCTAGCTTAGTAAAAGGTGGTTTAATACATTGACCCATTCTCTATATTCACTTAAAGCTACTATATGTAAGAAAAACTCAAACTCCTAACCCAAACTGATGCTTTGGGATGGAGTTGGGAAACCCAGAGTACGCTCAAAACACTCAAATATCAGCTTTTTCATACAAATAGAACCGTCAACATTAAATTAACATGAATAGCAGTTAGCCTACTGATTGAAGCCATTTTTAATGCCACCGTGTAATTGTGTCAATGCCTTATCATCATGCAAAAGACCTCAGTTCCGTCATTCTGGTCCTATTCGTGACTTGCATGACAATTACTTGCCGCCTTTGTGACGTTTTGCCCACCTTTACCTGAGCTTCACTGGTCACTGCAGTCACTGATGAATACTCAACAGCAGAAGCAGACTTCTGAATCTGCACAATCTTGCTCATAAAATGAATGCAAGCATGCAAATCAGGGAGCAGCCCTTTAAACAAAGATTACATTGGATAAGAACATCAATTTACATAACAATCCCTATTTTTCACAAGAGAATGAGCGGTACTATGATCACATTCAAAAACAAAGTAATTCATAGCCCCGATATAGCAGCACGACAACACTAAAAGTGATGCATGGAGGCATTTAGTTGCTGAAAAATTCCATATTTCACTCAAAATAGAGACAGTAAATCAACAAAAGTACCCCAGAGTATTTCTACCTAATGTCTGATCCACTGATGGATTCCGCCGAAGTTATGTCCAGAGCAATTAGGCACGAAATTCATCAATTTTAACGTGCGTTACTCCGCATGAACACGATCCAACAGATAGACGTGATTGCCGGGAGCGGTACTTCCTGTTTGTGTTCTTTAAAAGGGTTTATCTTTTTGTCTCATTAAAAAGTTTGATGCACTTTAATGTTTGCTCAACAATGGCCATTTGAGAGTGTTGTTTCATGATTTGTACAGCCGTTGGGGACTTTGAATTGCCACGGGAGCTCGTAAGTCGGTACATGAGTTCAGGCAATAACCAAATCAGGAAAGCAGCCTGAAAGAGTAGAAAAAATATATATCAACTTGGCTCGTGGTTGACAGGCAAATACAAGAGGAAAAGTGCAGATGGACAATTAATGGGGCTCAGCGCTATGAAACTCCTCATTCTCAGTGAAAATACCATGGGAAGACGAGGCTCAGCTTGCAAACAGAACGGGAGTTGGAGGTGGGGACTTGGCGTAGGATTAATGGCCGGTGTTGGAGGCCACTGGATCCCTATGACAAAGTAATGAAAGAAAGACGTATGGCTGGAGTTCAGCCTGGCCGAGCTTGGGGGCCTCCATGCCTGACAAACACATTATGTGCCAGATGAACTGACGGGAGCAGAATACAGAAAAAGACTGTGTTAGTGGAGGAGGCACATACTGTATAGACTACACTACATAAAAGACAGAGAGATCAGTAACACAAAGGCCAACATTCAAATTCCCTCCAGCGTACAGCTTGTTAGCCACATGGAACCTGTGATAGCAAGCTTGTCTTTCAGTACAGCACTGTTCTTTCTACGTGTCCATGAATACAATACAAAGTGTATTGATGGGGTTTTCAAAATGTGCAGCTGAAAGGATTTTCTGTTAAATGATTAGCTGGTCATGCAATGATTCAATTATTTCACTTGATTATAATAATATTTAAATGCAGACAGATTTGTCAAATAGCATATCTTTGCACATGAAGGCCAAATTAACAGTATTTGACTGGTGATGCAATCGATGAACTTTTAAGAAAGTCTTCTTATTTAATATATTTCAACTCATGGCATCCATTTTTTAAACATAATATTGGCAGCGTTACATCACGTCAATTGGTCTTAAGTGAAATATCGGCAACACTTATTATAACCATCATTAATGCATAATAAATACAGAGTTGATTTTAAGTGTGTAAACATCATGTGAATGGCCATTATATGGGCAGAATCTAGGCATAGGCATTCTATGGACACTTCTAGGGCCCCCTTCCCATTGGGGGGCCCAGACAGAGGGGACAACAACATCAGCTGCCTACATGATACAGTGTTTCACATTATATTTTAAAATATTTTAGAAATATACAAATCTAAAACTATATGTATTCATTTTTTTAATTTAATGTTTTCTATACTTTTCCTATATGTACATGAATAACTAATTGCATATGAATACCGAGATATTTATAGATACAAAATATATCTAATTATATTAATTGGATTAATAATCACACGCTACAGCCAATATGTCATTTTATTTGTTTATCAAATATCAAAATGCGCGAAAAATACATTCTGCCCAGTGTACTCTTTCCATTTGATCGAGCCCTGACCATTATAAAGTTGCAATTGATGTCTATAATCTATTACAATTGCTTAACCCTCTGGAGTCGACTGATTTAAGATGACGTAGCAGCAAGACGCATACAAATTTAGCAAACAACAATTTATATATTTGCATTCTAAGTTATAAAAATGGTTTGTTAAACATGTATGTGGTTTTCACAGTAAAAAATCTAACTTTTTCCTACTCAGATTTTATGTTTTTTGTGTGACTTTAGGTCCAATGTGTTAATATAGTATAAACATGAATAGAAATAAATGACACCAAACAAGGCGAGGTAAACATCAGAAGTAGTCAAAAACGGCCAATTATACCCTGGACCCCATAGCGTTAATACATGGTTTATAAAGCATGGGATTGTTTGTTAATGGGGAAAAGTCTAATTAAATATACAATTACCATTTTTTAATGGTGGTTATAAAGTGTTACCAAGATATCCACAGTTTATAAATGCAATAAGTTAAATATGCAGTTTCTGCAGTTACTCGTGATCTGTCGGATGTCTCTGCCATTACATCACAACTCTGTGTAGTGTCACAGTTTTGTTCCTTGTTGCAACACACAGCAATCAATGATTATCAGCCAAAAACAAATTAATTAACGCCTTGGCTTAGTGGGGGAACTTTAAAATGTGTTACATCATCTATGAACATCTGGGGCCATGTTTAGTCTTAAATTAGACAAAAAAATCATCCAAGAAATAGATGCCTGGCAAATTAATTTAAAAACAGATACTTTTTTAAGGAAAGAACATCAACGGGTAAGTGCACAGAGAAATCCAGGCTGCTACAATGTTCTGTTCTGCAGAGCTGGTGAAACATTTTAAGGCATTAGAAAATAATGAGGCACCTGCTGCCAGCTGCAGTTATGGTGTTTTTCGGCTGCCCAAGAGAGGCAGGGTTCGGTTCTCTCTCGTTGCCCCCCTCACCTCAGCATTAGTAGCTAGGATGGAGAGAGTGGAGTGGCAGCTACCTGTGGCTACTCAACAGGTCACAACCCACTGCCTGTGGACCGCGTGTCTGTGTGTTTGTACCTCGACGTGCTGTGGACTACAGCCGAGACAAGGGATTTCAAGCTCCTTGCACTCTGATGGAGTCTTATCAGGTGTGGCAGGGCTACTGGGTTCTTGCAGAGTGGATGAAACAAACACAACGTCCGGGCTTCCATGTGGAGTTAAAGTCAAAACTGATTTGGAATAGTCGGGGGGAACAGACACACAGAATATATTGAGAATGCATCTGAAAAGGACGGACCACCAGGGCAACCCGATGGCCAGAATAAATGATGGAAATGTATGTTTCTGCAAATCACAGATGTGTTGCAGCTCTACGTTTATTTTAGACATCAGAACTTCCTGATATACAATGAGTGACTGTCTAAGGTGGAGTACTATCAATCTGAACTGAAATAGGGCTGCGGAAACAGGTAGTTTCATTTTAATGTAAGTCTGAATTCATATGGAAATATTGAAAATATTTGATATTTCAGAGGGCTTTAATTTTGAAATTCCACATCAGAACTTCCTGATTTTATATGAGTGACTCTCTGGGGTGGAGTACTATCAGTCTGAACTGAAATTAGTCTGTGGAAACAGGTAGTTTCTTTGAAATATCAATCTGAATTTAAAGGGAAATATTGACAATATCTGACACTTTAAAGGGAAATATTGACAATATCTGACACTTTAGAGGGCTTTTATTTTGAAATTCCCCATCAGAACCTCTGAACCTAGTTTTCCTTTAACGTAAAACTGAATTTGAGGGAAATATTGAAAATATTTAACTATTGAACAAGCTTTTATTTTGAAATTCTTTGCGTCTACCTGCCGCCGGACTCCATGGTAGTGGTACCGCTCGAGAAACTAGTTCCCCTCTCGTACACACACACACACACACACACACACACACACACACACAGGTTTGGTCGAGCACTAACAGCGACGATGAATCTATCCGACGTCATCATGAGAGTTCTGTGTTTTGCAGGTGTGAAAACGTCGACTTGTATACAGATGCGCGAAAATTGTACTCTACTTTGATCCACTTTGTATGGATTTATTTTAGCAGCAAAAAGCGAATGAATGGGTTGAAATCCTACTCGCACCCGTGCTCCCTTTTTATTTTTTCCACTCGCACAATCTATTTTTCGGCGCATATGCGAGTAAAATGCTCGCACTGTACAGCATTGGTCAAAAGCATATCTTGCAGTTTGATCTGATTTCAGCGAGCCCTGGTGGATTGCGCGGGATGGACCATGGACCATATCCATCGTATCCAGCACAGTAGGATCTCCTGCTCTCCATAGAAAATTCAACCATGGATCTATATGTCTGCAACTTGAGGCACAGGGCAGGAAAGACCAGAAAGCACTGTAGATGTTATCCCCACCGTTCAACACATTTCTGAACATCTTCAAGACAGTTTTTGGAAACTTTCAAGTCTTAAAGTAGTTTCAGATAGTTAGACAAAATGTGTGGGAATTAATGGCTTCCCAAAAGATTGAAACCACGCACCCACTCCTCTCAAGGTCTATAATCTGCCTCTGTACAAAGCCGACACAGTATGTCTTTAAAATGCTAAAACTGCAGCTTGTTTTTTAGGGTTAGTGTTCTGTTTGTCACATCCATGGTCTGGGCTATAGTTTTCCTCTGTACCAAACCCCTTCATTGGAGTGGGTGAGTCACTTGTGGCCTTTCTAAAGTGAGTGGATGCCCTCCCCTGGGAAATTAAGGAGCTACTGTAGTACATAACAATGCTATTTCTGGATTATCAATCATGTCGCTTTTGTGGTTTAAAGAAAACTGGAGATAGGAGGGCCACCGTGTACCTGTAGCCGCGCAATCTGTGTTTTGCACATATTCTGATTTGTGTGCTTTGAACATGGTACAGTAGGTACTAACACCGGTCCAGCTGGGTAATCGGCTTAGCGTGCAAATGCACAAACGTTCATGTTTGTGTGGATTTCAGGAACAGGAGGTTTGGGGGGGAAATGACGGAAAAACAAAGCCCTATCCATGCAGAGGATAACCTTCAGTTCCTTCCAATATGGTGAAACAAATAGTATTCATGAACTTTTTACTCACTTTGTAGCAGTTCCATTGTGTAAGACTCGCTATCTTTCTTTGTTCTGGGCTGAGTTTCAAAATCCCACTGGACTGACTGCAGCGGATTCAGATCACCTGAACCTCAAGCAGGGTGGGGCGACAGACTCCTAATTAATGAATGGGAGCAGCTTGGGGCATTCCCCCTCCCAGCCAAACCAAGAGGTGGGGAATGGCACCCAGGTGGCTCTCACTCTCAATCTGATTCCGAAACGCCGGTCTGTTCAGGCCCCTTTTGTGATTTCTTGGCTGCCCCATTTCATTCCAGTTGAGGGAAACTGTGTTTATTCTTGAGCCAAGTTGGATGACCACAGTGCTACCAGGCAATTAGGCTACCTGTGCAAGTGTAGCTTGCCTTGCAAATAGCTGGACGCCTGCAGGGTTCTTTTGTTATTCATATTATCTTGATTGAACCTCTTGAAACCCAAGATGTAGACTTGCTTGTAGGAGCACATTTCAGTTTGATTATCCCCTGAAGATGCATTTGTTTACTGGTTTATTGCCCAAAGTAGCTGACACTGGGCACCCCCATCTAGATTTACATGTTTTTGTTTGTGTCTATATATAGGTTGTGGCTGGCTTCTAAGCTTTTTACTACCAGTACCGCCGCAACTTTGCTCCAGAGATCATGCAGTGGGTCGATGCATCAGAACAAGCATTCGAGCAGCAGGGATTAAGCAGGGCGGGAGGGGAGACGGATGGCCTCAGCGAGCCTAAGGCCTCCTCACGATGCCCACTGGGTACTGTAGAGAGTACAGTTGCGGGGAGGAGACAGTAAAAATGACTCACCGCATGTGCATGTATCTGCCCTGCAGCACGGCAAGACACATGGTCCAGAGAAGAGAAGTACGTACTCGAAGAAACAGAACTGTTCTAATGTTCTCCTCGCCGCAAACCAACCGAGGCCTCTGCAACACAGCAACCCACCGCTGAAGAAAGTCGGCCTTAATTTCTGTTCGTGATTCATCCAACATCTACTGCTAGTGTGTTTTTTTTTTTTTTTTTTTACTTTAATGGTATCTGAAGGCAATTTTCAGTGTAGTTATTTGTTGTCCTGGTCTGTGCAGTATAAAAGCTCCTGACAAATGTATCCTGGAATCCAGGCACTTTATCTCTGAAGGAGTGTTTTGTTTAGTTGAGTTTAACAGAGGTATATGCAGTTGCTGCTTGATGTCCCAGAGGTAATTATGATAATAATCGATTATTTCACCTTTTATTTAGGTTCCATTAAGGTCACCATTAAAATAGAACGTTATAGAAGTCATCATAGCCATAATATACAGTTAATTCTAAGGCTTTGTATGTCAAGTTTAGATCCCCTACACCCATTCCTCAGTGTTGGCCTTCAACCTCAACAGCCACATTGTTAGATCTACAAACTCAGCGCCGTGTAACCTTCTTGCTTTCTTTAGCTTGAAAATCAAATTTTATTCAAACATCTCACTACCGGTTTGCATTTTTGCTGCTCTGGTTGTCCCTTCCCAGTCGACGCCGAGCCCAAAACGGCCAGTGCACAGTTAGCTCAACTGTATTGTCGTCCAAATGTGCCACACGTATTCACCAAATTACCAGAGAAAATCAGAAAATGCAAAAATAATGTGCATTTCTATCCACGGCTGTTATGCATGTAGTAGGAGTTGGTACATCTAGGTCAAGGGGTGCCCAAACTTGTTTCTCTTGTAGGCCCAAAACTTAATGGTGTGCCAAGGACCAAAAGCGAACACCGGCTGTTTTTATATTGTACTGTATTGCATTGTGTTGTTACGATGCAAAATAGTATTAGAATGCCAAATTGCCATAATTGACTGACTTCCTGTGCAAACTGTTAACCTGCCGGCTATGCCCAGATTATGACAAATAATAAATAATTATAGAAAAACCTATACATTTCAAAGTGTGATTTTACTGCAGAAAGAAGTAAAAACATTAATATATATTTTTAGATTCAATTTTAAAGTTGTTCTTTTCTCTAGCGGGATCCAGCAAGCCAATTCAAACCTTATGGCAGACCAACTTTGGCCAAAAGGCACCACTTTGGGCAGCCCTGATCTCGACTTGCAGTTAATGGTATTAAGTGCCATTAAATCATTGCAGAAGGAACTGTACATAAAAGTAGAGTAGAGAAAGCAATAGAAATATGGCATTTAATCATTTTAATTCACACAGATCTGATGTTTTCACCCCCTTCCCATTTTTGGATCGTCTGAGTGGAGCCAAAGCTTCATTGGACGATTAAAAACACCTGCTAAGTTTGTTTTTTTGTTGCAATTTTGACACACCTTTTTCTCAGACTTTTCAGCCTTTCCACTGAGGTTACTTTATGCTTTAATTCAAAAATATGCATGGAAACCCTGGGCGAGAAACACATTTAATGAGGTGTACATTTTGCCAATATAATTTTATTTCCTTACATTTAGTCATTAGGAAGCTGCCCTGGAGCCTTGTGGTCCACCATACCATGTCCCCACTCTCTATATCCCAATATATGCGCTTTGCTTCGCTAAATAAAGGCAAACAGCCAACTGATTTTGTATTCTTGCATTTTGAAATTGGAGAAAATGTCTATGGTTGTTGACAGTTTTTACTAAATCCGGCAGACAGCAGGTCCCGTAACACATTTGACTTGCGATGTCATTGGTCATTTTGTTGCTGTAGTAGTATGTCGCCCACAATAGTAATTTTCTGTTAGCTTTTAAACCAGGCCAAAAAATTAAAGTAATCAGCTAACCCACAGTTCCCATGTAGCTTAGACGCTGCTACTCGCTGCTTGTTGCTGCAGTTGTTCAGGTTGTATTTGCATAAATACTGTTTCATGGTAAATTAAACTACTGCAGCATGATTCATCATGTATCCATTTTGGGTCAGCTCTTTGCATCTGTATTTACATCCGTGCTGAAACTGAAAAGCTGCAGAGTAAATCCCAGATGGATGATACTGCTGTGTGACACTGAAGAACAGAAAAGAGAGAATAAAAAAAAATATGTTTTTTTTTTCCAAAGGAAACAATCTAAACAAGACCTGCGGGTTTTAAGAGAATTGAATTTCCACCTGCTTTAGGTTCAAATACCATCGGATAAGACATTATCAGAGCCGGCCACGGTTCTGGGTTGGGAATTTCTTATCGCTTTGTAGGGGGATTTTGGAAGCATACAAGTTAGCCTGTAGATTGGCAGTTCTATATCCCGGCAATGAATAAAGTATAAGTCTCAGTATGAAATCAATTGTTTGTTCTCTGTTGCATCTCAGGCAGAGAAATTGTTTTGCCTTGGTAACTGTCACCGGTTCCACAGTTCTTTTATTACCTCTCTGTGACAGTGCCTTTGCTGACAGAGAAATGCCTGAAACTGTAATGAGTGTAGATCCATTTTTAATCATTAGTTTGACAGTGATGATGCCACACTCTTTATAGCACTTTGCTTTGAAGGCCCTCTGTGTACTCTTTTTGTTTTTGTACAAGAGTTGGTGAAAGAACAGCAAATGTAGTTAGAAAGAACTTTAACAACTGAGTGACAGTGTTGAAAGCTTCTGCCTAAATAGGGTAATTTGTTGTGTTAAGTCAGTTGTATACAGTTTAGGTCCAAACAAAGACCGCAAATCTCAGCTTGAGGTTCACTAACTTGTTTGTTCTGGAGTGTTTAAGACATTCTACATGTACATAGATGTTCTGCACAACACAGGGAAGAGGGGCAGGACAAATACCACAAAGACTGACGCAACATCCTACATGTGCACATGCTGTTCATCAGTTCTTGAACCAAACAATGCTACTCGACAAGATGCTTCCTCAACTACAAAATCTCATAAACCTAAATAAAGGTTCCTCATGTTCTTCATCCTTCCCTTCACCTAGAACGAGGTCCAGAGCAACTCCATATGTTTGTAACAGAAGTTATAGAAGTAAAGTAGAGATATGAACCCAAACTGTGATGTTTTTCAGAAACCTAACCAAGTATTTTTCTTGCCCAAACCCAACCAAACTATGATTGTACGACAAAGGTCCAGTATGTACTTTTTCAATTGTTTATGTTCGAGAATGCATTGGGCATGGGCCTACATACCATATTGGGACAAAATTACAAAACCTGACTTTCATATTGGAAGGTGGGGGCGATGGGAGTGAAATTACAGGCTTGAAAAGGTCGCCAAGCAAGTGGCCGCATTTTGAGATGGCGTTTCAACATTTGTAAGTGTCACACCACTGGATATTTTCACAGGGACTTCTCCAGCTGAATTTGTGGTGATCAAAACACAACAGGCAAAAGATTGTCTCTCTAACCTGAAGTGATTTTGATGCCTAAACCTAACCATGTCACATTATAGATAGAAATAGAACATTTCCACCAAGAAAAGAGAGACATAAAATTGCAACATAGAGAAATATAACGTTACAACATATTCCTAGTTTGCAGAAATGTATGCTGCCGACCCCAATTCTGGGATAGGGTTGCAAGTACTCTTGTTCTGCCGTCTTTACAGGAAATATCTGCAAAATTGTGTACTTTCAACCGTTGCTTCTGCATATGATCTATAAATTAGCAACCAAAGGGTCTCATCTGCAAAGACACTCCAAAGTGCGCTCAAGTAGCTGGATGTATTCAGCCCGGTGCTTTCAGCTGGAGAAAAATAACTATTTGATGGACACCTAGCAGTTTGCTCAATTTTCAATTAACTGAATATTAACATTTTCCGAAACTTCTGAGCATTTTCAGAGCACTTTTAGAGCTCTCAGGTGCTATTGCTAATGAACAGACTCCCTCTGCTAATGAAGACAGTGTGATATTGGGCGAAAAGCTCAATAAAATCGAAAAAGTAATTTTTGCTATCAACTGAGGTTCTGAATTTTTGGGCCATTTTAACTTTGAGATTGTTTCACTAATTGCTGCTTCCAAAGTCAAAAATGAACAGTAAAGCTCCGTAGGAAAATTGGTGTTCAAAATAATGGCATCCATGTACTCAATCTTCATGTCAAAATGCATTTATCCTCGACATGCAAGCATAAACTAATAAAAGAAAATGGTAAACAGACCTGATAAAACAATACTAAGACAAGGCAACTGCGTCTCTTATTCTGCGGCATTCTGTCGGAGTCGTTCTTGCAGAATCAGCAAGACAATGACCAAAAAAGATACAATATAAGGCCTGAACCAAGGCAACGCAGGAGATCCACAACTCCACAGGGGGCCCCCGCTAGTTCGACACCCATTCTTGCACAGTCTGTAAACACACCAGCCAGTGTTCGTCTGAATGTGATTCAACCGCACTCCCCGACAGAGGCGCCGACAGATGAAAAATAAGCCCCCTCTGACAAACTGCGGCGACGTCTCACTGCCTGATTGCTAACGATATTGAGAGAAACAATTGCGTGAGTGGCAGCCCCACAAGACAGCAGCCTTTCGCGAGAGAATAAATTGAAATTTGAAAATAATATGTCTATTTCGCATCGCTGGTGGGAGCAGATTCATTTGTTGCTTTGACAATCTGTTATTTGGAAACAAAAATATGACTTCATTTCACCGCTTGGTAATCACTGTAATCAGAAATGTCAGTGTATGTGTGCATGTGTGTGTGTGTGCGTGTGATACAGCATGTCAGAAGACAAGGAGCGAGGAGGGAGGAGGAGGAGGGAGAGAGAGAGAACTGTGGGCTGACCCCGTAGTGTGCCCTATAACCATGTCGGAGGGAAATGAACAGATTGATAATGACTTGTAAGGGAATCCAAAGTAGCCCCTCGCACCACGCCAACAGATTCTCCTCAGCTTGAGCAGGTAGCTTTCCGCCTGAGGGGACCCTGAAGAGGCAACGATTAACGCAACAAGATGGTATTCAGGGGAACGGCGAAGAAAACGGGCAAGAAATAAGAAAGCCTAACCCAAAACAGCTTTTAACATCAAAACAACTCAAGGTATGCTCGGGCTAACATGTCGGGACTTCAGCCCGCTTTTCACTGGCACTTCCCCCGACTGTTGGAAACCGACAAAACCATTTCCAACCTGCGTTTAATCGGTTTAGCGGCGCTCATGCGTGTAATGCGCATTCATCATGAATGAACAACGCCGGCCCACCCACCGAACACGGCGGCTCGTCGGCCCCGCATGCCAAAACATCCATTTACGTTAACCACTCAAAAAAAAGTCTAGATTTTTTAATTTATTTTGACTTTTTTGGGTGCTTTCCCTGCACTCTCATTGTACAAATTTAATAATGTTGCTCAACACTCGCTCAAAGATAGGAGCAGTGAGAGTTTCTGCTGTGGAGGGATATTTATAGTCTACATTCTGAGGTGCGTGTCTTTACCATGATGTCGTTGTGCGTGTTAATCCTAACCCTTGCTGTTGCTGGGCCTCATAATAACCCTGTGATATAGTTTTGCTATCATCATGACAAATGATGGCAAATGATTTAATCACTGTGGTTTGATCATACTGTAAAATGTGAGAAAAGGGTTTTATAATCCAACTGAGATCTAAGTATTTCCTGAGAATTCTGGTCCTATTTCAGGAAGTGATGCTGGCAGTATACCGGGACTTCCACAACCAAAAACCAGGCACTTTTGTGCCTGTAGTCCTTGCCCCGGTCACTCCTGGTATTGTAACACGTCTCAACATACGTCTTTTGTGTTGTAATTGGATCTCAAGTGCCCACTTCATGTCCAAAGTTGCAAGACCTGCGTTGTTTTTAGCAGTAGCAGCCAACACGTGGCGAAAAACGCTTCAACTTTAGTAAGAACGAGCGGTAAAACATGACCGCCAACAGGTTTTCACATGATTGATGGGCTCATTGACGACGGAAGATTCATCTTATTTAACATCTCGACGTCCGAGCGGCATCCTCTGATCTTGTCAGACAGAGCGAAAAGGAGGAATCAAAGTTAACACCTGGCGTAAATACCGTCCATATGGAGAGGAGGGGGGAATCAGTGGGGAGGGCGTGTTAGCGGCCGTGTACAAGATGCACCGCATTCCCTCCCGCTGATGGATTCACTTGCAGAATAATGGATTGATACGCCTGAACAAACAAAGTCTAAATATTCATTGTCTTGTCTATCATGGCAACGAACAAATACATATTCCACCATCTCCGCTGTCTTCGCTTAATGTAGAACTATACAAATTAAATGATTTAGCCTGCTGCAACCCATCCTGCAGCCCCGGCATGTGTTGTAAGCACCAGGATTCGAACTTTATTCGGAGTTGAATCAAAAAGCATGACCGGTGCCAACGGGATGTAGAGCAAAGCAATTAAGCGAGTGCTTCTGCGACGTCATGCTATGTTTGTTTGTGGCCAAATAAGTGCAGCAAACTCTGAAGCCGGTGGGCGAAAAGCCAGGGGTTTTCAATCATTCATAAGCGCGCCGCTCTCTCCTTACCACAATGTTAACTACATTTTCGAAATATAACTGAGCTCATGTATGAATTATGAATAGTTACTTGAGCTGGACCTTGAATTCCAACCACAATGGGACGGTTTAATTATTTATTTTTTCTGCAACAAATACGTATTTGAATACTTTGCTGCCCAACAGGCTCTCGGTCCTGACGTCCGTATCCTGCGTTTCTTATCCATGACTAGGACGAGAGACTATTTTAGTCTTGAATCGGACTTTATTCGATTATACTTTGCATTCAATCCCCACACGGGCTTTGGTTTAAAAAAGGAGGGACGAGTCTTTTGACCCCCAGGAAGGTAATATCCTTAATCTATACATCAAAGAACTCATCTATAGACTCAGATATCATCTTTGTGGTGATGTTTCCTGGATTTGTCAGTATTCATCTCGTATTACCAGGGTCATTAAATCTTCTGCTCTTGGCCGCTGTGCTCCAGCCCGGAGCTGTAATAGCCTCCTGGTGTCAAGCTGCGAGTAGCTCACCTTTGAACAGCTCTGCATGGGGTGGCTGGAGCCCTTTCATGTCAGTAATCATGGGATGAATAATCATAAAATGGCCTTGGATTGCCTGCAACACGGTGATATGAGATGAACGGAAGCAGCTGTGGACAAAACGGATGATATTAAATACATTAGACATTAATAAATGGACAACTTTAAAAGCGTCCACTCGTTTGAATGGAACTGTCATTGCAATCAAACATCATTCACCATTTAAAAGGGTGCATTTAGTTTCATACCATTTCAATCAAAGATTCTATTCACTTTTTTTTTTTTTTAAATGCAGGTAAAGCTGATTTAAGTGAGCGATTCACTCTTTTCCCATCGCCAGTGGACGAGTTAACCAGCAGAAAACTGCATAGAGGCCAATGACATGGCGATGCTTGAGTAAAGACGGTTAGAAAGGCATTTAGGTGCCAATAACCTCAATTACTAACACATAGCATTGCACCAAAATGAGTGGGCGTGTCCGCCCGGGTCATGTTTTAGTCACTGCCGATCAGCGTTGAAGCCAGTTTATACCTGTTACGACTGTAGAGTCATTTGACCTTGCAATGAACGGAGATTGTACCCTTTCCCAAAATCCAGATGTTAGTTGGTGTTTTTTTTTAAATGATGCCTTCATATCATTATGTTCTTTTTATGACATACCCATTCCTGAACAACTTACGAGGATAATTGCCAGTGACACCCAAAACGGCGCGTCACTAGCGACAAGTGAACTGGACCTTTGTCGTACCAGTTTGGTTAGCTTTGGGCAAAACACTGCTGTTGGGTTTGAAATAATGACATTACGACTTGACAGTCTTTAAACTACATTGCCTGAATTCCTCCTTTGCTGCCGTAGTAATTAGTGCAACCACTAGAGGTCACCACTTCAGAAAAAAAAGGAAATATGGGTCGTAATAAGCTGATTTCATAGTCGATCTGTTAGGTTGTTTGTCTGATGGTGACAGGCTGGAAACAAAAGTAGCAGTATAAATCTTTTTTAATGCACTTCAGGAGACTACAGATGTATTCCTATCAATCCTTAAACACAGATAACATCGCAATTCCCAAATGGGTGTCTCTAACACGATAAATCAGGGGTTACATCATGCAGAGTGTGCTGATAGACAGAAAAAAAAGATATGAAATAATGATGAGCTCCGGTCAGCTTTCCACATCCTTTGTATTTTCACTTCATTATGGCTCAATTACTGCACTCGCATATATATGCATGTGCTCTGGTGGTAACCCACTGTATTAAAGTGCCTCCTGCAAGAAATCCCCAAAACGCTAACCTTAAACACGACCACTTGTAAACAGCGAGCGAGCCGAGGCTGCAGTGTTTGGAATAATGGAAATCAACATTTGAACACATTTCCCCGAATCGCCGCCATTGTTGAGGTTCGTTTTGAAATGTACCGTGCGGCGCGGCTCGCCATTATTATTCTTCTTCTCCTCTTTCTCGAGCTCAGAGAGAAACATAACAGAGCACGCTGATATTTCACTTCAGTGCGACGTTGGAGGAAGGTTAGGGTTGTAAAGTTCAGAGACACTATAAAAGAGCTTCTTCTTCCCTTTCTTCTTTTACAGCAGTGAAAATGAGTCCATCAGTTTATTTTATTGTTGCTTCAGACAGTATGGAGATACGACTTTTTAAAGAAAAATCGGGGCTCCGGTTCGACTTATTCCGGTGATGATGGCGCACACATGTTGAGGATAGCGGATAATCAAATTTTCTTTTGTTGAAAGACCGACTTTGGAAAGTGGAAAAGACATTCACGACCCGTCTGTAATGCTTTTCTGTCTGCAAACCGCCTGCTGCGGGAAAAAAATCTTTTGAGTTACAATGCAGATTGGTCCAATCCCTCTGACGCACAGTTCCTTGGATTATGTCAACATGAAATGATTGACCTTATTTGTTATATCCGCAGAATAGCACAAACAGGATCTTTAATGTATATTCACTGGATGATTTAAAATAAGCACTCAGTGGCCACTTTATAAAGTGCAATATAATGCAATCCAGTAACTGCTCTGCCATAAAGTTTACTTTTATAGTGTTTGTAATGCTTATTTAGAGGTGTGAAAGAGTAAATATGGTATTGGTAAACCTGTTAAAGCCTTAAGTTGTCATGTTGGCATGTACGTGATTCATACTTAAAGTAAACACTTAAAGTTTTGGAATCGGTCCAGTAGATGTTACAGTCGCAACATGGTTGCAATGTGATCCTTGGGGGTAACGACCACGTTCAAAGTTATGTCCACTAAAAAGTAAGTAATCATTCAAGTTTGATGTGCATAGTTGACCCAAAGGATTACGTTGCAGCATTCGCAGCCATGCCGCTTTTAATATAATTATATATCTTAGCTCTGAGGTCAGTTCATGTCAGTGTTGCACTGGGGCGGCTGTGGCTCAGGGGTCGAGCCAGCATCTTGTTATCGGAAGGTTGCTGGTTCGATTCCCCTGTTCTGCATGTCCAAGTGTCTTTGGGCAAGATACTGAACCCCAAACTGCACCTGATGTGCTGACCTGCATGGCAGCCACCGCCATCAGTGTATGAATTACTGTAAGTTGCTTTGGACAAAAAAAAATGTAAATGTAAAATGACTTGTTATGGTGCAGGGCAGGACCCAAAAGCGGACAACGAGTCAGGAGTAGAGTGCAGGAAGATTTATTGATACTTCACACGAAATATGCAAGGGCAAGGTGTAGAGAAACTCCAGGCTGGAGCGTCCGTCGGAGAGGTGTTGGAAGAGAGGTTGCTCACTGTGCTGGCAGTGCAGGTGAACTCTGAAGGTGGAACAAATAACAATTTGATTTTCCAAGGAAAAACCACAAAAATACTCTAACAAGAAGCTTTGTGAAGCGACTAGCAGGAGCCACATACCACGTCGAACTGACAAAACCATGTGGCAGCAGGCAGCGTGAAGACCAGGACTCTTAAGCAGGCGCTGATTGCAAACCTGCTGCAGGTGTGTGTGGGTGAGTCAGCAACTCTGGTGAGGTGAAACTCCGCCCAGCCTCTCAGTGCACCTTCTGCAAGCACAACAGAACAGAAAAACACAAAAAACACAAAAAATCCACCACAGAACTTGACAGGCCGTAAAAGGACTGTTTTATATTCAGAGGAGTTCACCCCATTGACATAGATGAGGGGGCCAGAAAATTAAAAACACCTCACAGTAAAATGTAGTTCAGTAGATGTTAACTAGGATATCAACAATGAACATATCATTGAATTTACACATTCCTGTGTAAAGTTTTAAACTTCAAAGTTTGAGCTATTGTACTGAATGGTCACTGAATGGCGAAAATGACGTCCAAAAAGAGATGCTAAGACTGGCTAGTATGTTTATCTGTAAGAATTGCATGCCTATTGTCATTTAGCTTCCATCCTATATGAACTTCCATATTTATATTCCCACTAAACTACTGTATTCATGTGCATTTCTTTCATGGCATGATAACTACCAGTGCTAGTTTTGTCGTAAACAGACATCTATCGACACAGTATGAAAAAGACAGGTGATGTGCACTTAGTTTTTGTAAGTGGAAAGTAAAATTGTGATGGCAGGCAGCCGAAACATTGGCATTGGAACCGGAAAAAAACAAAACAAAACAAAACATAATTTGGGGTTTTCCACAATCGACTAAATTAACATGTTTGTGTGGCGATGTTGTCGTGTAACCACATGTGGTGAACACAGCAGTAAAGCAAAATCTATCAAATAGTGCCCAGCAGGAAATTTTAAAGAGAATACTTTTTTTTTTTTTTTTCCCACCTGAGAATCTTTCTCACTCGACTCCACAACAAACCTCAGTGTCCATGGTTCGGGAACATTTGTCGAGTCTGCAAAACCAACCCCAGTTTAAGGCATAATTTGCATAAATTTATAGTGAGCTAACAAAATGTATAACTTAGCATTTACCATTAATACACACAACCGGTGTAACTTCGTCATCCCTGATTGATGATAATATAACATTTCCACACGATCTTGACTTCTCTTTTTTTACCTATAATTAATCTACCTTCACAGTCAGCAGCTATTTACTTTCCCTTTTTTTTTTTTTGCCCCCCACAGCACACAAATCTTTTCACGAATGATAAAGTCTCATTTATTACCACAGGTACTTAATCTTGGGACTCAGTGGAAACATCTGGTTGATAAATGGCTTGCATGAAATTAAACAGCAAATGAACACAGAGGGCACCATGGATGATCGCTTATCGCTCCTGGGGTATCCGGGGTAATGAACACATAAATTACGCAATATTTAGGCAAAATGAACGCAGCTGCCGTTAACATGAGATGGGTACATTTGGAAGCACGGCGCCATGTAAGTGGCGATATGGCTCATCGGTGTCGGGTCTGAAGGCGAACTTTGATTTAGTTTTTAATCATGGTCTTTTGACTAAAATGAAAATGTGTTATCTGAATTGTTTTTACTTTTAATCTAGTTGTAGTTGTATCATGCAAATATCAAATATAATGACAATTTAGTCAACAAAATGTACTGAAAGTGTGATTAAAAAAACACCTTTCTCCCATCTTGTGTCTCCTATAAGAGCTCCTATAAGCTGTTCTTTTTCCTAAAAGCTCAAATTTCTGGACAGTTTATGAGATGTGCAGAAAGTGAATGCTCATTGTCATCCCAGGTAGATCAGTAATATTTGTGCCCCTTACGCCTAACCTCTCTAACACACAAACAAAGACATATGTTATGATTTGATAGGAAGGGACAAGTTGGGAAGACGAACATTGTCATCTCGCTGGTTGATCAGCCCAGTCGCCAGGAACAAACGTTGGCACCCAACACCTCTGGAAATCACTGAAAACGTTCAAATATCTCATCATAGGTTAAGTACCATATTTAGATTTCAACAATATGATGTTCACGCGTAAGAATTTCTTAAACCTAGTGTTCATTCCTGCAGATGGAGGGGATGGTGGGGGATGGTCTTAGGCGACAAGGCGGGCTAGCAATCGACCCTGATTCAGGACTGCGTTTCAGCATTTAAGGGTGAAACCGCTGGATTTCCAGCTGTGTTGGTGGCAACAAAACCGAGTGTTTTTAGCAAGACCTGGGGACGTGTCCAGCTGTGTTTGTGGTGACTAAAATATGATCTTCCCCTAACCCTAACCCAGTGGTTTTGTGACCTAAACCTAACCAGAACATAAGCACAGCGTTGCTACGATATAAAACAAATAAATTGAACCTGAAAGAAATGTGAAGTTTCAACATATCTGTGATGTGCAAAAATGTACAATAGCAACATTTTTCTGGGCGACTGGGTTTGTGAGAAACTGAGGAATATTTTTCTTCAGCAAAATTAACACTATGGCCAATCTCAGTCCCAACTAACAGAGGAAGAAAGAGTCACGGCAATGTCAATAACTGCAAATGCCCTCTGACGCGTATGTATTTTACATGGCAAGGAATTTATGCAAGGAAACCATGTTTTATTCATGGCAAGTTCATGTAATACACATGACCCATACATCAAAATAAAAAGTGGATCATGTTGTGGCTTCTGGGATGTTTATGTTCGCACTTAATAGATGATACAAAATCCATATGCGGATGATTATTTTAGGCAAATCATAACGCAGCCTTCCCGAGCTGATAAATCCTCCTTTGAGGAATCCACCTTTTCAATATTTACTCCCTAACATGACAGCCTCTGTCAGAAAACATATTAGAAGGTGATTGGGGAGTAGAAAGCCTGTGGTTAGGATTCCTAACACACAAACAGACACCAGCGTGATAGCATGAAGCGCTTCATATATAATGCGATTTTTCTAGCCACCGGGCCCTCTCGCTTGTTTACCCCCGGAGCATGAAGGAAAGAAGAAAGTGAGGAGGAAAACGAGTAAAATAACAGAGCCGAGGAGAAGTTTGCGCTAGAGGCCTTTGCCACGGTTTTGTGTCTTGTGGCATTTGCAATTAGCGGCAGGCTGCCGACTGACACTGAGAAACAGATGCTGTCCATCCGTTTGTCACGACTTTTATTTCTCTCTTTGTTGGGCGGAGATTGTGCCCTCGCCAACTTTGTGTGTGTCTGTGTGTGTCTGTGTGTGTGTGTGTGTGTGTGTGCTTCTTCTGAGCAACGGAGCTGCCCTGTAATGAGGGTATGACGACTTGTCTTCAAACGCTCACTGTTAATTATGCTCCCCTTTATTGTGTGTGCACGTGCATTTGTGTACGTGCGTGCGTGAGTGTGTGTGTGTGTGTGGCGCGTTGTGCATAAAAAGAGATGGAGAGAGAAAAAAGAGGGAGGGATAATGGGAGTGAGGGGGAACGAGGGATCAAACGCCCGACCTAAAGCCATTCGGCGGCGCGTGACACACGCATGATTGGGTCACAGTTTACAGGATGTATTAACAGTTGCGGGCCATTCCTGACAGAAACTGAAATTTATATATATATTTAACACACAAAACATTACGTGTTATCTTCGACTTTCTTTTTTTTTCCCAAGCCGCATTGTGCAATTTTTTTTTCAAACATCCTTAAAAACACAATGGAGCCGCAACAAAGAAAGGGAACGTGTCATCGGCGAAGATAATTGGTAAAACCAGGAAACGGTGCAAAAGTCCTCGCCTTAATTGGCTCCATTCTTCCAGCAAGTAATGCAGTTGTTGGAGAGTAGCTAAACAATGCCCGTGCGGAGAGCTATGAATGATTAATGGTTAACGCTTTTTTAATTTGAAATCAGCTGTTTTGTGGTCAGCAGCTGGGTGTCGAACCTGAGTTATTAATCAGGGCTCAGCGGCAATCTGTTGCACAATATGAAGTCTCTGTTCACGTTACTCTGATTCATTGTGGTGTGCCAATGGATGCAACGCTGACCCTTTTAAACCCTAAATACATGCTGACACATCATACACGTGATATTTAAATAAGGAAGACTTATGTTGCGTTCCAGGCAACTCAAATCTTGAGAATATCTGACCTCCTACACTCTTAGAAATAAAAGTTCGAAGTAG
Organism: Lagodon rhomboides; assembly: GCA_039737535.1. NCBI lineage: Eukaryota > Metazoa > Chordata > Actinopteri > Spariformes > Sparidae > Lagodon > Lagodon rhomboides. The sequence goes on from CM077807.1 coordinate 7,576,608, forward strand.
AACCATATAAGGTTCTTTGGCTTTTCCTCATAGGAGAACCCTTTCTGGCTCCAGGTAGAACCTTTTATAAAGGTGGAGGGTTCTACCTAGAACCCAACATAAAGGGTTATACCTAGAACTGTGTGTGTAAGGTTCCACCCAGAACCCCCAATGAGAGGTTCTACAAAGAACCCATACAGGATCTTATATCCATGCTTTCAACAATCCCTGAAGAACTCTTTCTCCAAAAAAGGGTTCTCTGGATCAAAATAGTTCTTACTGGAACCATTAGTGTTACCAAGAACCCTTGAAAAACCATTTCTTCAGGAAAGGGTTTTTCAGAAGCAAATGGTTCCAGGTAGAACCTCAGCCCTTGTAGAAGAACCCTTTTGGAACCCTTATTTCAAAGAGTGTACTAGGAAAAGGTACAGTGGAGTGCCACTTTGCAGCACCCATGGGAAGGGGCTATGGTGTTTTTGTTAGACAGATTGTATTAGGCTAGCGAATTAAACACTTAAGTTTCCAAGTATAATAGTGTTACATTAAAAAAAGGCACCAGAATGTGAAGAAATAACTGTATTTGACATTATGCGGTCTGCGTATGGCGTTGCACAGATGTTTTACTCGGCCCATGCTGGTCAAAAGCTCCTTTTGTCAGAAGTGCTAGCGGTGTAAACACCAACACATCCCAAGGAGTTGGAGCTCCCAGTCTGCTAGACTAGATTGCTAGATGCACGGCTAGATAAGCTAACCAGCTAATGGTAGCTATAGTTAGCAGCAGCTACTGATTAATCACCTTCAAATAAAATGTACAATGGAGCCAGTTAAGGTGGTCCTGGCAATAGATTAGGATGTTTTTCCAGGTGCCTCCCTTGGAGGTTATCCGGACAAATCCGACTGGGAGGAGACCTCGGGGCAGACCCAGGATTTACTGGAGAGATTATACATGTCAAATGGTCTTGGGACACCTTGGGATCCCCCAGGAAGAGTTGGCCAGCATTGGTGGGGAGAAAGACATCTGGAATACCTTGCTCAGCCCACTGCCACTGCGACCCAAAGATGGATGGATGTTATTTCGAGATTTCAAGAACTTTTTTTGCAGTCCTGCTTGAAGATATTAACACCTCAACTTGGGTGACTTTCAAGACACATCCTAGCATTCCAAGCGTCTTTAACTTGACTTTCTGACAATTCATTGCTTATATAAAGCTTAGCAGGGTAAAATCAAAGCAACCCAAACAGATGGGCTTTAAGTGAAACCCACTTCTACTCACTGACCCCACTGCTACGACATGTTTTATGTTTACCCAAAGCCTGGTGACACAACCCATGAATATTCCATAGACAGGATATTACTTAGGCTCACAATGTCTTGTCATCATGGCACTTACATCCCTGGAACAGAGACGCTCTCCTCTATGCATTGGCATACATGCATGCGGGGCATATATATTGATGGGATGTGTGCACCGGGGCAAAAAAAAAAAATGCAATTTCAAAGTGCATAAAACGTGTCTTTTCTTCATGAAAACTGTCTGAGAAGATGTGTATTACCTCCTACATGCAAATCAATTGTATCCCTGAGCAGCCTTGAAAACAACAAAACACACCATGCTGGGCTAAGTCAATGAGAAAAACGAAAGGAATAAACATGAAATAAAATTTTAAACTCCCAATTAATAAGATTGAGCGTCACAGTTAACTCGTATATTGGTTGAGTACAGTGGCATTATTTTTTCCCCCCTACTTTGCATGGTTGCAGGCAAGGATGGGGGATCAATTTTGTGTCGTTAGCGCAAGATTATCTAAGGGGTTTATCAAGTACATGCATCAAACGGGACATCCGGCGTTATTTATGCAAAAACATGTTTCTGGATGTAATTGCTTCTCTTGGCACGAGTCCTCCGCGGCCTCCCTGTAGTGGCTGATTTGTGAGGTGCCTCCTGTAAAAACAGAACGGAGCTGCTTTTATTAACGATCGAGTTTTGTCATTAAGATAAAAAAGCGAGCGTCGAAAAAGGAAAATATGGGGGTTTTTTTTTTATCAAGAGGCGGTTAGGAAGCATTATTACGATTATGTTTTACTATCTGCGAGGTTTAATCTGAGTATTCTAGTATTACAAGTTTTAAATCTAACTTCTTCACGAGAGCCCGACGCGAGGTGTTAAACGCTCCCAGCTCCTGTAATGGGCCTTCGCTTTTCATAATTTTGCGGGGCGAGAGACCGCAGGATGTATTTCTTTTTATATGATTTCGTACAGCCAGCGTTTATGGCCATTTATGAACCCACTTTTCCCCATAAGTCACAAGCGGGGGCCTCATATTGCTGGGTTCAGGGAGCACTTGCGCGGCCTCTGTCCGGCAGTGAAAGATTAACAAAGTGTAAATCAAAGTACTTTTACACATGAGGCGTGATGGGTGAGATCAATCACGGCCGGACATTGTGGACAAGCCTATTACAGCAAGTGCCACACGGTGTAAATCTTTCCAAGACGGGGTCGGCGGTGAGGTTTTTTGGGAGGGGGGGATCAGAATTCACGAGTGAATTATTGCGCACATGGAGGAAGATGAACGATTTGAATGGATTTAAATATTCTTCTTTTAATTAAAAGTTTTAAACCTCCGCCAAGTCCTTTACGTTCACTGCCGACTGAGTGGATTCCCCTTCGCCTCCTATTCGGGTCTATTTACGGCTCTATAGGCTACTTTCCCACCAGTGTCTATTTGACAGAGCCATCACTTTGGGTCCATTACTCTCCGTCTGCTCCCTCTACCAGTAATGCCGCTGCAACCATTGAGCGGGATCTTGATGGAAAATGATATGCTTGTTGGCAGCCCGGTGTAGCAACACTGCAGTGACCCGTAACGTGTCATAATGAAATGGAAGAAGGGGAGAGGGAGAGGGAGAGAGACGGGGGAAGTGAAAAGGAGGAGGAGGAGAGGAAGAGGAAGCCCGCTCTATCAGAAAGAAGGCTGTCGCTTTGTTTGTTCGTGAATGGTTGAATTTCTGAATAAGCTTGGATTATGTTAATGTCCAAGGTCTCTCGGATGGGGAAAAAAAACAAACAACAAATGTCGTCCTACCAGAGGATCATGTATATCGCTCCAAAGAGAAACAAATGTGACTCATCCAACCGTTTTCCAGCAATGTGGGCACATTTCCGAGTCCCGTTACGCGCTTACTCGTCCAATTTCCAGCCTTTGTTGCTCACTTTCAACTGGACTGTCCAAGAGCACCTTACAATGATGCATATGATTCCTATTTCGGTATGTAGTGTACGCTTAAGAGACCACGAGCACTTTGGGAAATCAGTACCTGCTTTTCCACCTGTGCTCGTTCACATTCGCAGTGCCAGCAAAACACTGTATATTGTGTGTGTGTGCAGAAGTAGAAGAGGGAGCAAAAGCTGAGCAGCCCCGTCTCCGATGGCGACTGCAGCAACTTGGCAAGCCATGACAGATAATGGTGAAGGGGAGGGGGGAGCTGGTTCAGTGCAGACGGTGCCAGAATATGTTGTGTCCAAAAGAATGCCGGAGCTGTTTGTAAAATCAGCAAGTGTCAGTGTTGTATCATTACTGTGTCAACCCTCGTAATTTGTCCGGCTGATCCTTGTTTCATGGATGTTCAATTGGATAATTTGGCGGGTACATCAGAAATTTGATATTTTTTCTCATGAAATGCCTTTATTCTAACCCTAATTATAGGACAAGGCACTCTGGAATGGCTGATTTGATGGCTATAAGCTAATGGCTAGCTGGGGAAACTGGGAGACTGTCCACACCGGAACGACTGCACGGGTAATTTGTTGGGGAAATTTAGAACTTTTGTGGCTCTTGGATGGTGTTGAGTGGTTTGGCTATAGTGGTGCACAACCCAACTGACAGAATAAACATTGGTTCCTGCAAACTACAAATATGCTGCAACTTTTTTTTAGGTTTTACATTTTATGTTGTGACAAGAGCGCTTGTGATCTGGTTAGGTTTAGGCACAAAAAACACTTGGTTATTGCTGGATCATGAGGGTTGGAGCCACTTTTTATCATGATCAGTTTAGTACCCCCCCACTTTTATGAAGTTGAAAATGCATTTGTCTTAGATATTAAATCCATTCAGACGTTAAAGACACGCACAAGAAAGCGCGCAAATGGAAACCACTCATTAAAGTGACAAGGACAGTATACTGGGTAGGAAGAAGGGAAATGTGACAGGAAAGAGGAAAGAAAGATGGCAAATGAGACTAGAACACAGGGACAGAAAGAGAGGGAAAGGAAGAGGCTATGATGGAACAAAGTAAACAAAAAGGGATGAAGGGTTTAAAGGGTATATTACCTTTAAATCTTTTAAATGTTACTCTAGTGTTACCATTAGATCAGATGATACAACTGAGCACTTTATAATGGTGAAGGTTGTGGAAGTTGTGAAACATAAAAAGAGAGTCATTGTCGGTGATCAATTGTGTCTCATTAATTCAGATATTTCTTTAGCTTTTTGGTTTGATGTGTGGAATTCTAAGTTACTTTTTATCCGTGCCACAACGCTTTTAGTCATTGAATCAGCTTAAATACGTTTAGCTTTTTAATATCTTCAAAAATGTGTTCTAGGTCACTGCCTCCGGGTGAAATTTAAAAAATGTAGGCCTACTGATAATTCTCCTCATGCTACTATATCCAGATCAAACAGCCTGTTAAAAGGCTCCAGAATACAGGAAATTACATCTACTCCAATAAATAATTTCAAGGGGGAACATCCACAGTTTTAATGCTTCCTACACCCATGGATGGGATGTCACGGTTCTACTGTGGCAGTCAGGTTTTTTTTTGTTGTTTTTGTTCCTTCTCCCTCACCAGCTCCTTTCCCTGTCTGTGTGTGTGGCGGTGGCGGTGGCGGCGGCGGCGGTGTCTGCAGCAGGGGAGAGGCGCACCTGCAGATCATCTTCTCATCAACCTCTGCTATGTCATCCTGCTTCTCCACTCCGGTGCCAGATTGTTCTGTCCAACTATATGAGTGCTCTTGTTATATTGTTTGCAAAGTGATTTCTGCTGTTGAGATGCTCCAGTGTTTTTTTTTTCCCCCTGACTGGGCTTCATCTCATGCTCGTGTTTTCCCCCCTCTTGTGTGCAGAACCTCCAGCACCTCTCCGTTCTGCTTCCTGAGATCCCTCCATGCCCATCCCACCAAAAGTTATTGTCAATGGAAATTGGCTGATATTTCACATCACAGTCTGTTTACAGGTCTTGGGGAGTACATGATTTTCCCCCATCCTTTAATTAAGTATATTTTGATGCCTAAACCCAAACTACACCTGATTCTTGCAGTTGGATATCTGAAAACATCCATATGATTCTTGTCATGTGAACATGAACATGAACATGAACATGTAGATGGCGCAGAAAGGATGCCATGCCAGATCACAAATCTGCGTCAATTTTGAAGTCGAACAACCTATTATGTCGTTTCAGTTGGAGGTCTTGTTGTAAACTGGAGAACTTTGGTGATACATTATTTAGTAACATAAACTCAAGATGTCAAGCTGCCAAGATACCTTTTCCCTCCTATTTTAACTTGTGCCTTTAGCAGTTAGCTTCAATGTGACACAACTCACCCAGCTTCTCTCTCTCTTTTTTTTTTTGGCTCTGCCAGTTGGGAGTCAGTCAGAAAAGTTATTTTGGAGGGCAGTGCACTGTATTTTGTGTATTTGCTCTACGGCTCATGTTTATATGTGCGGTGTAAACCTACAGTGTCAAGAACTTAGCATATTTGACATTTGACTGGCACAGATTCAAAGTTTTCATGAGCATCAGTTTGGAATGTCTGTTTTCGTGATACCCCTGTTCTCAGCATGACATACTGCTGGCTATTAGCTCCCATTATCCATCTCCTTAAGATAATAGTGTTATTGAAGGTCGAGGCCGTGGAGACCTGCAGTTTTGCAGCAATATACACCCAAGGTTGAGACGGGTTGTTGCTATTCAAATCAGTCAAAGGGTTGAACACTCCAAAGTTTGAATCAAGCGCTGCTTTGCAACTTCATGCTCATTTAAATGCCATGAGCAGGGATATGTAAATATGTTTCATATAAATCAACTTTTCATGTGTGGATATATTTTAATCTATTGTGGATTGGTTTAAAATAAGTTCAACTGCTGTGAACTTTTGGCTTTGCTTCACCACTTTGGTGACACTTGAATCTTGGTAAAAGCTTGTCAAACCCTTCAGCAAGGCACTGCTTAATACTAATGATACATATGAGGTTTGGTTATTTTCTGACTGCCTGAAAATTTCACCCAAACACTCCACCGCCTCTTGGCACAGCGAATAAAAGAAAACCCACACTAGTGATCTCTCGCTTTCTTGTCACTGTAGGACCAGAGGAGGAGGATTCATGCATAACATCTTTGACTAAAAACATCCTGTTACAGCTGATTCATCTCATCCTCCTGAAGGTCCACAGAGGTTTACATTCTCACAAGTTAATCACATTAGGCCTCCAAATAATCATCTTCGTGTTGGGCCTTGCAAACATACGGAACAAATACCAGACGCATTTTTTGGACGGCTTGATTCCACTTTTTTGCAGTGATTCCTCTTCGCTTGACATCAATATTATATATAATAATTCATATTCATTGCAAAATCCCCTGGTGTCGGACTAATGCAACGTCCATCCGAACATAAGACTATGCTACAGTTTGTTTTTCTCAGGCTTGTGCAAAGTTCAATCGATATGCAAACCGAAACAACAACTACCCTCAGCGCTTTACCATGTTACCAATATAAAACACATAAATGGTTCTCTAAATGAGGTCCGACTCCACTCAAGGTGCTTCATTGCCCCTCCAGGCTTCCGCAGAATATGTTTCTCTAAGACTGCGAGATCATGAATCTGCCCTTTTAAATCGATACTTCTTAGAGCTGCTACAACATGAGGAGGCATGAATCAGTGCACCTTTCCCCACATGCTCTTTTAATTATGAGCATCCCACTCAGAACAAATGTTTGAGCCTAAAACAGCTCAATTCCAATCTTTAGATTGTTAGTCTGTTACAGTCTTGTTAATAAATGTTAAACGCCGCAACCCATTACAGAGCATTTCCAAGCAATACAGTAGCAGAGATGTTTAAATGCTTAAATGAGGTCTGCGCAGCCTGGTTTGTGAAGAGAAATGCAGGATTGATGACACATTTTGTACTTAAATTGGTCCACTTGCAGCCATTAAAGGATCCCTACTGTCAAAAGCTGTAATGCAAAAGCAATTCCCGATAATGTTATTATCTTAAGGATCCACAGATATAATACAGACATGTTGCACATTGCTGAATTCGCTCATGTGAGTAGCGAGAGGAATAAAAGGAAATGCGATGTTCCTTTTCATTGTAAAGGGTAAAAATTAAAACCACCTTTTGGAGCCCAATTTGTGAATATGAAAATGTATGACAGAAATTTGAAGAGATTTAATTTTCAAACAACAAAAGAAGCATCTGAAAAAAGTGAGACGACTACGGATTTGCCTGAACATTTTAAAAGTTAATTTTCACCCTTTGTTCCAACGTGACAACGTTTTCCTATTGCCTGATATTCTCAGTGAGACTATCCCATAGCCTGAAGCCCGTGCTAAAGGATATTACACAATGGTTCAATTTCAAGAAATGTCCAAAAGGTCAGAGTGGTAAAATCTTTAAGGCCTGCCTTGAAAATGCTGCACTTCACAAGCAGATCGTGAAGGAGTCAATGAACATGTAACACGGAAAAAGTCCTTTTTATCGACTGGTGCCGCATGAGCTGAAAGTGGAAATAAACAACTTTTACTCAAACCGCATAGCTTTTGTCTCTGGTCTTATTGTTAACACCACTCCCGCAACAGTCGCTAGCAACATGCTGAATGTCCAAAGAAAAGAACAACCGTAAGAATCCCAATGTGACCTACAAAGCCCGATCTTAGTGCTATGAAAAGACAGAGTAAAACACCTGGCAGTATTAATAAGTGGGCAGGTTTTCTTGCTGACTGATCTGGTAAAAAATGTCATTTTTGAACCATCTCACCAAGTCCCGGTGGTAAGGTGAAACACATTTCAACTGGGGAACAGATTTTGAGACAACACCGGAGCTCTCCATAGAGTGAATGCTCTCCATTGAGTGAAGGCCCGTCCGTTCACGCTTCTTCCTGTTTGGGTTACAGGGACTATACATTTATTGGCTCCTTGATTTTAATTGCACATTGATAGACACGCTTCTTTTGTACCATAATTCGACTTTCATTATTCCGGGGTAAAAACATCCAGCCTGCTGAAAGACCTAATAGCAAAGTGAAAGCGCGGCCTATAGGGAGTAAATCTCTAGAGGATGGCGTCATTTTTCTACAGCCATTACACTGTGCAATCAGTATTTACTTCAGAATGATAACTTAAAGCAATACAAGTTGTTTTTTGCTAGTTTAATCTGTCTCTATACTCAATTCATAAAAGCACATCACATCCATAAGCCTATTTCATGAATTAAATAGAATGAAGAGCTCATAGGACTTGGATCTAAATTAATACCATGTTTTCTGTGCACACAAGACCAAAAGAGATAAAGATGGTCCAAGAATACAGCCTTGGGGGATTCCACTGGGTAAGAGCTTTAGTTACTTAGAACCAACCACATTTCTCCCTCAGAAGTAGAAATAATCTGGAGCAATTAAAAACTCATCAGACAGGCCAGTCTACTTATGCAGTCCATCAAGCAGAATTTCATCTTGAGCTGTATTAATTACAGCAGTCAGGTCTAGCAGCATGAAAACAGGAAGCTTCTTTGGGATTGGTTCTGAGTCTCAAATCACTGGCCACCTTCACAAGTGCCGTCTGTGTTGTTGTGGGCCCACGGCCCAGACTGGAGCTTTCCAAAGATGTGGTGCAATTTCCAGATAACCTAGCTGCTTGAAGAACCACTTATTCGAGCATTTTCCCAAGGAAATGTTGAGTTCGAAATAACCCTGATAATTACTGTGCGCTGAATGATCAGCGACGGTTTTCTATTTACAGGCTTTGGCTTTAGTGCTGGGAGGAGATGCTCTTTTGCCATGAGGCGTGGATTTTATTTTGAATGTTATCTGATGGACAGCTGATGGCCATTTTATTCTTTTTTATTTATAGTGTATTTCTTTAAGTGAACAGGTAAGGTTTCATAGGGCTGAAGTCTTTTCCATAAGCTGGAAACCAATATAATCACATTGCTGTGCATTTTGTTGTATGTGTCCTCTTGATTTGATATATTACATAGTTTATTTCAGAAAAATGCAGCGGAACAGCAGAACAGCTTTGCAGCAACTTGAGTAGATTGAGAACCCAAGTTTCCGGAAGCCCCTAGATCCCAATTTGATTTTGAAAAGGCGTTTTTTAGACCCCTTTTCAAGCCAAAATCATTAGGATTAGTGTGTGCCACGTCTGAATTGGCGGCAGAAATTTGCCTGCATGTTGAGGGTGTGAATAATGACCTTTAAAAATGGATGGACGGAGCCTTTTTTACTTTTTTTATTTTTTTTTTACCTTTTTTTTCTTTTTTCTTAACGTATAGCTCTTTTCAAAATACTCAAAGACACTTAACAAAAGAAACCAACAAAACGAAAACACATACAAACACTACAGTTGTTCAGGAGGATTCTGCAACACTTTATTGCTGTAACGCCCCAGAAATGTTTTCTGGGCTACGAAACTTTACTTGACTTTACAGAAACACGAGCGTGAGTATGAATCATCATCTTTCAGTCGACTTACCCTTTTAAAAATGTGGGAACATTGGTTTCACCAAAAATCAGCAGTCTTATGATCCTTTTTAACCAAAAACTCCTGGGTTCATAATGGTCTTTACCATCCACCCCACCTGGTCTCGATCAATATAGTTACAACCTTCCACAGCGATAAACACCATTTATTATTTAGTTTCAACTAACAATATTTTTATATCATCTGCTTGCTTTTTTTGCTTGCTTCATAAATAATTATGCTTGGGGTCAAGGAGTCAAATTATCTTTCCCTTGCTGATAGTTGTCATAAGCCTTTTATTTGCTGTCGATCAGAATTTATAATCTTACACTCTTCACCGGTAATAGCTTCACATTGTTATGTTGTTATACCAAAAGGTTATAGTCTTAGCGCTATTGTTTCTAGGTTAAAGAGTGTTTTTTCATGTCGCAAATAATTGTTCGGCTGTCCTTGGCCATAAGAAATAACATCTGAGGAGTTTCGAACTGAATAGTGCTCCCTTTTGAAAACGCCTGAGCTCTTTATGGGAAAAAAAACACTGTCACCGACGCTTCTGAAAGAAAAGGGAACCCGTGAGGTATTGCGGAGCATATGCTGCAATTATTCAAATGGGTCGAAAGCCATATTATCCTTGGGATGTTGGCAAAGAAGAAGAATGTGTGCGTACATAAAAAATAAGAAAGTTTAATAGTGCAGCGAGATCCGAGCAACTCCCTTCATCTTCGGGAATATATTAAATGTGAAAAACCTACTAACAAGAATCACAAACTCCTCGGAGCTCGCAAGGAATTCTTCCAAGTTGAATAAACTCCGGAGAAGTCTGCGTGTCTGTATACAACGAGTTCTGCCCGGTACTGAGAGCTGCAGGATGTACGCTTGGCTGAACAGTAGTCACACTCCCGGGAAGCCAGACGTGTTATTGCACGAGTGTTAATAAGCAGAGGTATAATCAATTACTAGACAAGCATGTGTCTGCTACTTTTTCTCTCGCAAGTGGGGAAACAACGGGAGTGTTTCACAGTGGGTAGCCGGCATTACGGTGTGTCATCCCCAACTTGAACATTGATTTAAGTGGCAGAAATGAGGATAAGTGGCGAAACTGTCATGCAATGGCTTTAACAGACAAGATCAATTTACCAATAGAGCAACTATTTACAAAATGTTCACCATTATTACACATTTTTATGGTTATTATTGTTATGATTCAGAGACAGGGATACTGATTGCTTACAAATTCCAAACCGACGTCTTTCTGCGCAAACATCATCTCGGATCCGGGTCGCTAAATGACGCTAAGCGTTACAGGCAGTTTTTCCATACCAGGAAGCGTCCGGCTCACTTTATTTGAATGCTGATGAGACAGCGATGGGCGCGTCCAAGTGGCATGCTGATCCGGATGGAGGGAGACTTCATTCATATGCAGGCCCGTTAGCGACTTTAGTCAAACAAAGTACACCCCCACCCCCCGCCGCCACCTCCACTAACCCGTCTTCCTGCAGTCTTTTAATGACTCGGGGATTTGTGGATAGAAACAAACACAGAGAATAAGGCTCCATGATGGACCCCGTAATTGTATTTTCATTGCTGAAAACTGTGTTTGTTTACGCCGATCTTATCCGGGGCTTATTAAAAATTCACAATCAATATTACTGAGCATTAAGAGAGAACGTGGCGCGCATGCGAAACTGAACGCGATTGCTATTCAACCTTGGACCTCATGTTGGATGAAAGATTAAAAAAATTGACACTTCAGGAGAACGTTCAACATCCCCACTCAGACGGATATAATAATTAACCTATATAAAATCATAATAATTGCTAATAAGCACCTGCGTGGCAGCTTTGCATGATGTGTATAATGGATTTGCCTCTTCAGGTGTCAGCCAGTCAGAGCTTTAGGGGGGAAAGAAACGCTGTCATGCATAACTCTCAACTCCACTGCACTCCGTTTCCAGCCGCGGCCGGCGCGGAGCAGTAACATAAAGAAAAGACAAGCATCTATAATGTATTAGCGGTAGCGGTATTACTTTATCGATCCCACCGTGGGAAGGTCCTTTATCACTGAAATGCCACATGTGATTCAATACACGGAACAAAAAAACAATCTGGACTGTGTCCATGTAGGCATTACAGAATAATCGGTGACACGCAGGAAATAATGATTCGGTCGCTACCTCTGCTGAGAGATGTTTGCTCTGCGCTTTGAATAAAAGCACCTTTCGGCAGACTTTTTGCAGTGTAATTCCTGAGTTGAAGAATTAGGTGCACATCGACAAAGGTTTAAAGGAGCATTCCACCCCCCAAAATGGATTCTTAGTCATTTTCTGCTCACTTTCACGCCGATGGAAAGTCAGGTGGAGTTTCAGGTCCACAAATATTTCTGGAGCTTCGCAGCGAAACAGCATCGCGGCATTCTCCTAAACAACGGACGCAGATGGGGACTTGTTTAAAACCTTTGAAAACGACAGTAAACACGAAGTGATTGGCATAATCCAAGTCTCTGGAAGCTCCAAGATTTCAGATTGTTTTAAAAAGACAGTATTTACACGTTCAATGTGCAATTGAGCTTTGTTTTAGCTTTTAGTCTTAGCAGCTACATTGGAAGATTTCGTGCTGAAAAAGGGTGTAAATAATATCCTCTCAAATCAGTTTGGGATCTTGGGGCTCCTGGAGACTGTTTTTTTTCCTCAGTTGTTATTTAAGTTTTTTTTTAAAAAAAAGCCCCCATCCGCTTTTTGAAAACAGAAATAATAACCTAGAAAAAAATGAATAAATTAAACATATATAAAAAAAAAAACTTTAGCGCATCCAACCTGAAGCGGGTGCATAAGCTCACCCTTCTGTCCAGGGTGTAAAGAATGTCTCTTTAAATTCCAGCAACACAGAGCTTCCAGAGACTCAAATTATGCCAGATGTTCAATGCAGGACCATTAAATGCTTTTTCTTCTGTTGTCTTGTTTTGCTTCAGCTGTTTAGGAGGACCCTGTTTTGCCGCGAAGCTCCAGAAATGATTTGTGGGCTACGAAACTTCACCCGGCTTTTCCATCGGCGCGGGGGCGAGGGGATAACGACTGAAAATTAATCCGTGGGTGAACCGTTTCCTTTAACCAATATAGGGTGCAAAGTTAAAAACCATGACTTCAGCACACACAAACCCCCAGAATGCAAAAAAGGAAAAAAAAAACCTGTAAATTGTATTGTTTGAGATAATGTGGTGTGAGCCTAAGCCCTCAAACATATGTTTAATCAGGCGTGGATTTGATTAATTGTGCACTAATGTAACACACCCTCTTTTTTTTATTTTTATAATTCATAGCATACATTTGCATTGCAAATGGACTCGCTTTAGCTCCGGAGTATCATACTGGAAAATTTGCATTGTTAATATCCACGCTCCAGCAAAAGGGGCATAATTATCATGGTGCGGTTGTGCTGTTTGCCATCTGATTACCGGACGTTTCCAACTTTTTGTTTACTTCCGCCGACTACAACGGGTCAATATACGTGCCATCAAAAGATAAATGTTGTTCCCCCGTGTGGACAGCTTCCTGAAAATGAGTAGTCGAGCAGATAACATTACTCTGTACACTTACCCTCTTTAAATCAGTCAATTAACTCAAAGGCACACATACCTGTCTGCTTAATTGTGTCCCCGGTGCTTAATTATCTGCATACATTTTAGGGAGATGAAGCCTGAATGGGCCCAGATGTGGAGAAAAAAAAAGGAAAATACTGCTACAGCTTGTTAGTGCCTGGATATTGATGTATAATGAAAGGCGAGATGCCCGATATAGAACTACCTGGAGGTAAATACGGCCACAGAGATCAAACTTCTCCTCAGACTTGCGGTAGACTTTTAAAATAAAGGGACGGGACTCTTGGCCGCGAGCTCACAAATGTATTTTGGCATGACGGCCGATGCCGTTTTTCACAACTAATTACGAATGCACAAGTTCGCCGAATAATTATTTCCTCACCTGCCAACGGTAACAAGCCAAGTGTGGGGTATGCCAGGCGAAAGTCGTTGCGAGCAGACGGTAAACATGTGTCTCGTGTGCAAACGCTGCCTATTTATATGCAGTGGGAGGGCAAGATGAGAAAGGAGAGCTGGGGATGTTGGAGAAGATATTTAACGCATTAACATACACTTAAATATGGCAGAATAAGGCCAAAATGTAGTTATCTATTTAGCATTTCACATCACAGAAACAACAAAAACAAAACATCTTAAAGAGTACAGTGGGAGGAATGAATTGATGAGAGAAGCTGTTCTGTAGTCCGGTGGCACAGCAGCAGATACTTCTACTACTACTCGCTTCCCCCGATACTGGTAATGCCTGGTAAATAGGTCCTAATGATATCTAAGGGTGCAAACCAGTGTGAACAGGAGGGGGCAGAGCACAAAGCCCTGGGGGGCGCCGGTGTTGAGCACTAACATAGATAAGGTTTCGCTGCCAATCCGATTTGCCTCGGGTGTATTATAATTATGTGTCTCAGCGCAATACTTTGTAACAACCACCAATAAATGGTACATTGATAGTTAATTAAACTTTAGTTAAAGGTGTAATACGTAAGATTTGGGCATTTCTTGGATTCAAACAACAAACAGAAGGCAGGATGTCACCAGCGTAACCGCTAACTGATGCCAGCTGTAGCTGTTGTTAGCTAGTTGGCTCAATTAGCTGTGAAGATAGCAATCCAGACCGGGAGCTCGGGAGTGGTGGTGAGCTTTGAACACAAACGGACCGGGACTAACTGGTTAGCATTGCAAACATTGCAATACAAACTTAAAGGTGCACTATGTAGTGCTGGGGAAGACATTTTATCAAGAGAGAAACTCTTTGTTTCCATGACTGAATAGACGAACGGACTTTCAAACAGTGTATTGGGGACTTTATTTTACCCTGAGAACAGCTTGTTTATTTAGTTATGGAAAACATTTAATATTTCTGAGTTTGTATTATTACCTCATTAATATTGTAAATATTAAGATTCTGAGTTTGGATTTCTTCTCCAAAACTACGTCGTGCCCCTTTAAACATCATAACTTTGAAACTGTTATTCCCCCACATTTTCTTCAGAATATTAAGTCTAATGTTTTCAACCAAAATTCTAGCATATTGCACCTTTACTAGCTATTTCATGGTTAACATATAATGAAAATAAATTGTACAGTGTATTGATGATGGTTATTATGAAGTATTATCCTCAGTCGTACACAGTACATGCATCTGCAGTTTGTTTGGACAGAGAGTGCAATCCGAGGCAACTGCAGGGAGCGGCTCTCACGGGGGTTTATAATGTCATAATGAAGAGACGGATGATGACATCTGATAGCCGGCTACTCATGTTTGCAAAGCGAAATGAACAGAGAGTACACTGCATCAACCCCGATGCTCGTGTTTAACTGTTTCCTCGGGGCCTGAAGCTGTTATGAAAATGAGTGAAGGTAAATTACGGACAAAGCACAGACGAGTCCATCAGGCTTAACTAAATTTGCAGCTAAATGCAATAGGGTATCGCCAACGGCCTGGTAAATTTCTCCTCAAGTGGCTTTACCAGTGCAGCTTTTCTGCAGAGGAGGAATATAAATACTTAAACGTAGCGTTATGGGGTTTAACTATGTAATAATTCAATGTTTGTCCTCAAGAGACACATTTAAATAAGGCTTCTACGCATTCTATAGCCTCAGACTCGAAGTAAACCTGTTGGGAGGTATACATTTTCCATCTTCCCTTGAGCTCCAGTGTATCTGCATTGAATATCTCCTGGTGCCGTGCCAGAAATTGGTCAACCGTTTTCATTAAAGCCTTAATAGATGCATTCTCCACCCCAAACTAAACTTTTCACCTTGCCCAAGTATCATCTGGCAGGAGATCAAAAGAAACCGCCACAGTTAATGAGAGGTGGTGGGTGCTGTTGCATTTGGTCTAGGGAAAGCAGACCCAAATTTAATCGAAAAATTGACTGGAAACTGTTTACAACAAAATGTCTGACTATAAACCAACCGTAGCTGTATTTTTCCTTTATGGTTTGAACTGCGACTGAGTATCTTTCTCACCTAGAGTCATTTTTGGGGGGAATAAATCATCGAGCAGCAACTGACAACCTGACAAATACGCACAATATAAAATGATACCTGCTTCGCGATACTCTAAACAATATAAAACAAAATATCCCCGTTCATTCAATATCTAACAAATACAAAACGTAAGCGAATATACAGAACTGCATCAATCTAGGCTGACATTGTCAGTTCATGTGCAAATGACTGTACCTCCAAAATGTCGAAGTTTTCAGGAGCAAATAAAGCACCCCTTCCTGGAACTTCAACCATTATACAAGTTTAATATTTATATCTGTAAAATATACCCATATATAAATGAAATATTTCAACAAATATCCATTATAGATGAGCCTGGGAACCAGATGAATCAGCTGAGCTCATGTTTCATGCTCTGGCAGATCCATTTGGCCTCCCTCCCTTCAGACAGATTTCTCTCTGTCCTGGTTTGCGACGGCCAATCACAACCGTTTATCTATCTAATACAGGGCTGGTTTCATAGGATGGCTAACACAGAAGTGTCAGTGGTCTGGACTTCAACAGTCTCGCCGTACGTTTCACTGATCTGGCTGGTTGCAGGTCAGTCCAATTGCATCAAGTCTGCAGGTCCTTCAAGGCTCACGAACCTCAGATCAAACTGGCAGACTGGCAGTGCTGATCAAATATGAATCAGGACTCTGTTGCTGCGTTGCGTATTTCTCACTTCAGTGTTTTCAAAAAACACATCTTAGTGTATGTCAAGGCCAGCAACAAAAAGAGAGGCCACTGATGTATCAGTCAAAAAAAGGACATAAACATACCAACGAAGTGTTGGGGTCTGTAAATGGGAGAGAGACCAGTCATGTTAGCAGTGTATGGGTGAGTGAAAATATGATGTGAAGCGTGTTGGCTGATGCAGCAAAGCAAACAAAGGAAAGGAGGCTGAGGTGGATGCGGTACTGGCTGAGAGAGAGTGAAACTCCCAGAAGGGCAGGTATAAGCAGACAACCCTCCCCGCTCCACCTACCAGCAAATCCCACTTTCTGCAAAACAGACAGGGGTTGGGAGAGGTCGTTACATGAACAGCTTAGTTGTTTGATTAGTTTGCGACCAGGCCACCACATTTCATTTTACCTGCTTAAAATGGATAAATAAACCCCCCTCCCCCCAACTGGCATGCATCACTCAGTGTTACATCTCAGATTTCTTTGCCCTGATGGGTTGCAGGTCTATCTAGTTGCGCCCAGAGGCATCCTGCTCTGATTTGATGATAATGCCTCTTGGAAATTGAAAATGAATTGAGAGGGACCAGACGACTCAGCAATGCCAGGCTAATAATATATTGGATTGAACACAGACTCACTCATGGTCCCCAGAGGATGAATCATATTTTGTTGCTCCCTGACTCTCCTGACCATTTGCCAAGTGCAACAGGCAAGATGGCAGTCTTGGTTATCTGTAAAAGGTCAACAACAGCTAAATGAAACCTGGAACACATATTCATAGTCCCCAGAGGATGAATCCAAAATATTTTGTTGACTCTCATTTTTCCTTCAACAAGGCCAGCAGACTGAACCTGATCAGAGTGAAATGTCTGAACAACTACTTGGTGGATTTTGGTTGAGATGTTCATGGTTACCAGATGATGACACGCCTTGGAAATTGAAAATATATCCAGAGGAACGAGACTACTCAACGATGACAAGCTTAACAGAGACTCACTCATGGGCCCCAGAGGATGAATCGTACTTTGTTGCTCCCTGACTATACATCTAGCGCCACAAGCAGGATGACATTCTTGGTTTTGTGGAAAAGGTCAACAACACCTAAGCAGATTGCCATGAAACCTGGAAGAGATAGATATTCACACTCCCCAGAGGATGAATCCATACTTTGTTGATTGTCTCACTTTTCCTGCAACAATGGACCTTGGACAATGGCAATTGAACATGCATTTAGAAGGGCCAGACTACACAGCAATGCCAAGCGAATAATAGATTTAACTGGCTTTTGATATAGTCATGGTTACCAGATGATGTATCACAATGACTTTGGTGATCATCTGCCCACCCATCAAGATTTCAATTCCAATGCTTTGGACCAAATACCTGCACTACAGATGATGATACTTTCAATTTATCTTGTGTTTAGTGCTAATTAGAAAATGTTAGCATGCTAATACACTAAAGGTATTGACAAAGGGGCCATTATACCTGCTATACATGAGCATGTTAAATTGGGTTAGTTACAATGCTGACATTAGCATTTAGCACAAAGTACCACTGTTCCTCAGTACAGCTGCCCAAAGTTGCTAGCATGGCCGTGGACTGTTAACCTGGTTAGATAGTATATTAGCCAGCAACCCGGGAAGCATTTTTATGAAAAGTTAATGCCGTTTTAGGGAATTAAATAACGCCAAATATTCAACCGTGTAGCATTTCTAAACTATCTTAATCACTTTCACAAGTTTACAACAAAGGTCAAGTCCAAAGACATTTCCCTCTCTCACTCACCCTGACTCAGCCAACGTTGACAACACTATTTCACTTAAGCTCTTTCCCCTGATTAGAATGTTCTCCACGGTCCTGATAATTAGCCTGTTAATTGCCCCTACTTTCAGAAATGCATTTGAGCATTGAATTGATATTCAACACAAATGAGTCCTCGCAGGTTTCATTCAACGGGTCCCAGCTGTTGGATAAATTCACCGCCGATGGAACTCATAAGAGAAACACAATCATATTTTATGGGATTTTTCTTCCCCCCCATTATTAGATTCGTGAAGCATTATAATATTACTTAAAAACCTGAGGTGTTTGACTTTTGTAGCCTGTTCTGGTGGAGTTTGGCACATGTAAGTTGGATGTTTGTCATGTCAGGCCCAGTCTAAATTGCCTGTGGTCATGGCAACTTAGAAAAGCTGACCACAGATATATTTCCTCCCTTTTTTCTGACTTTTTTTCCACCTCTCCTACTCCAAAATCAATACCGAAATTGACGATTATCTGCTCTGCATACCTCTGCTGTGAAAACCTTTGTCACTTTACCCCATGAGCAATTTCGCCTCAGCTCAACCGGAAAAGTTCAATAACATTCACATGCACACACAAACACTTGACAGGGGGTCAGTTTTCTGGTGCCCATGTACATTTCCTGTATGTTCAATTTGCATTGCATAGAAAAAAAGGTCCACCCCCTCAGCCCCCCCTTCCCCCCCTCTGCGATGCTTTGACAGTTTGAGGCTGAAAACCCATCAGGCTGCTCAGCTCCACGCATGAGAGAATTCCTGTTAAGGCTCCCACTGAGGAAAATGGGCCCTGCCCCTTAATTTACCGCCTGAGTCAAGAGGAGGGTCTATTGATGCATTTGGAACTAACTAGCTGTGTTCAGAGACCGATCTCTTTGCTCTGTCCATTCTATACTATTCTTCTCTATTTAATAAACCACGTTCAGCTCTGTCCTTTCAACAACATCTCTGCTGTTTGAGTCTGATGTGCTCATGCTGATTTATGCCGAACACCCTTTTGTGACCAAGCACGAGTGGAAAATTGATGAATCCAGCACGGCAATGTGATCGTCAGCTGTTACAAAATTCTCACATCTCATCTATTTGGTGAATAACAGTTAAAAAAAGTTTCTCTCACTCAGATACATAGTCATTAGTCCTCTAACCTCCATTCTGTCCACGTCTACTTTGCATTGCAGCCAAGGTGAAAGTTCATAATTATACTGCACAGCTTGCAGCCAGAGTGAATGTTTTTTTTTGCCTTGGCTGCCAAAACTAATACTTGGCCTGTGTGCCTGTTTAACAGCCTGTTGTACATAAAGTGAAGCAAAGTATACTTGAAAAACCAGCAATTTTAGTACACTTGGTCAGTTCTCTGCTGAGTTTTGAGTGTGGGTGTAGATAGACCATTAGCCCACAACGCAGTGGTAATGAATCAGTACATTCTGCTATTCTGGGTGCTAAAGTCTCAGAGACAGGTGGCGGAAGAAACAGACGACTCAATGATTGCGTGTATAAAAGATTACAGATTCAATTTGTAAGAAATTAGATTTCTGAGTCTCATTCCCATTGCCCATCGAATACTGATGCTTGGGGTTTCCCAAGCCTCGGAATGAGAATTGGACCTTTTAAAATTCCTACTGTTTCGTAGATTCAACATGCATATAAAAGTGTTCCAGAGTTGTGACGCCAAATGTCAACTGTGCTACATACTTGGATGGGATGATGAGTCTCACAGCCTGAGGAAAGACACTGTTCTGTAGCCTGGTGGCACAACATTGGATACTTTGGTATCTTTTGCCAGATGGCAGCCTAGCTCTTACCCTAACCCCAGTCTGTGGCTGGGGTTGGTGCAAAACTGTCGCTCAGTCGATGGGTACCAATGATGTTGTAGGCAGTTGTTATCACCCACTGCAGAGCCTTCCTGTTCTGGGCTCTTCACGGACCATGCCAGTTCATATACAGCATACTTTGAAGTCACTGAACTGTTAATTGTGATTGATCTTTCGAGTCAATCTCATAGCCTTTTCAGATTAAAGGTTCTTTGTTCATTTTCATCAAGCAGAACTAAATGCTTTCCCATGGCTGTACTAGGTCTGTATTTTCTGTGTTCAAAGAAATACTTTTCTGCTGCTCTTGTTTCACTTTTATCCCTTCCATTGGCAAATCATGGAGTCTATTATTGTTGAGCCGCTACAGAAAATGTGCTGTATTTGTCACCGTGGTTAAGGCCGACTGCTATTGTTTCGCTATCGCTTCGCGCGCAACGAGATATTGACATTTTCAGGGCTTTTGTGTCAGCTGTTCAATTTGAGATATTACAGGGAGAGAGACATAAAAAGCAGGAGTATCAGCAGACGTCATCAAGGTAAAAATCTTTTTGCTGTGCTTTCCTTTTGGATAGAAAAGCCACTCATGGTGTGCACATATCACAAGATCTCACTGTGGCTGCCATCAGCATGGTACGGGATGGGGATGGCGGTCCCTACTCTGTATAGAAAGACTATTAACCTTTTGACCTGCTACGTGGGATCTGTTCATTTTATCATATATTGCAGTCATTCACATTTGAAAGTGTGTCTTCCAGGCTGGTCGTGGGGCAAAACTGAGGGCGTTTGATTTCATACTGTGCTGCTTCATCTTGACAAAATGAAGCAATCATATTTGTGGTTAAATGTAAAAGGTTGGAAACGACTGCTATAAAGCTTTTATACTATATTGACATGAAAATGTCCCCACTGATATCTGTTTGGACTCACTATGGCTCAATCCCATTTCAAATGTTTGCCCCTACCCCTGGTTTTCGAGCGCCCCCTTGCCCCTCAGAACAGAGTTACAACAGGTAGTAGTTGAAATCCCCTCCTGTGAAATAGGGCAACCCTTCAAGACCCTCATACCTCATCGGTTATCTTTGATGGCGTTTATGTCAACGTTTATGCTCACAGTTCGTTCACACTATCAATGAAGTCATTAAATAAAGAGAGAACGACTGCTTCATTACCTGGTCACGAGGCTAATGTTACCCAGCCACATATTGAAGGTTGATATTCAGGCGTCATGTGCCATCAATGGGCACTGGAATATGTGAAAATGTGGGACGGTCATCAACAATCAGCAATAACAATGTGATGCTAGTTAGTTAGTTAGCTACCGAGGAAACTACTAGCAGTTGTTTTACGCTTGTTACAAAGAAAAGGACCATGACACATTGAAACAACGAAGAGTTCCTAACATTTTACCCACCCCTCTATCCCACCAAGAATCGGGTCACCCTTCCCTTAGGCTTTAACGTGCAAAACGTAGGGGTAGGGCTAAGTGGTAGGGGCAAGTGTTCTATTGGGCTTTGGCCTGTATCATACTGTACCTACTGTAGT
Source organism: Lagodon rhomboides (assembly GCA_039737535.1). Lineage (NCBI taxonomy): Eukaryota > Metazoa > Chordata > Actinopteri > Spariformes > Sparidae > Lagodon > Lagodon rhomboides. The sequence goes on from CM077807.1 coordinate 7,598,250, forward strand.
AGTCCCCTCACATAGTTTTATTTTACAGGTCAGTATTTTTTGCAGGGGGAGCAGAGATGCCATCATGCAGCGCACATTATAGTGTGAAATCAGAAATAAGATGCAGACTCATAGTAGCACTCCACTCGCCAATGCTGCTATTCTGGAGCAGCAGCCCTGCCACTGCACCCGTCACTGAGCCAGCTGTGCAAAGTTTCCCCCGTTCCTCGCCTGTTTTAATCTCGCCACCGCCGTCTCCCGTCTCTCCCGTCTCCACTCTGAGAGCAGGCCACATTCAGTGGGACCGTATCCATGGAAACGTGCAATTATCCAAGACATCAACAATTCATGCTGAATAATTTTATCATCGACCGAACGGGCGCGATAGCAACAGCAGCTCCCCCCCACTCCCTGTTCCATCTACCTCATTTAGTTCTGTGCTCATCATCTACGTGTTTCAACCAAACGCATGTTTGTGGGAGTAAATATAGCATACAGGCGGCAAATTGCTGCACATGGGTGAGTGTCAGACAGACTTATCAGTGAAGAGTGCTATCTAAACTCTCTTCACTTTGCTGCCTAAGCTTGAGAACAAAGTAATAAGACTTGTGATTTAGCTGTCTTTTTGCCCGTGATCGACCCAGCGGCAACAATATTATTGACTGAATTACTCTCAGGATTTGTTCGCCTTTAGTCTAAAACCGAAAAGGGAGAAAGAGAGATGTAAATTATGGGTACACATAAAGACCATCAGCACAAAGTGCGAGTCGAAGTGGGGACACAGCTGTGGCGGCCCTCTTGGCAGACTTAAGACAATGATACACGGTCAATATTCTTGAGGCGAGTAAAGCACTGAGTTAAGCACTGAGGAGAGATTTTAATGGAGTAAACGGAGTGAGACATCTTTATTTAAAACCACAGAGTTCTCTTAAAAAAACACATTCTTATTTACAGGAGAATTTCTGTGGCGGTTCAGACAAATGGCTTGGTGAGAGGCCTTTCAAGATGCATCACATATTATAACACAACAAAAAAACAGTCCGACCCATAATATCACACTTACAAAGATGCTGCCGTGGAGATATCCTCATTGGTTGGGGTAAACATGAGTGGACTAATTAAAAACCAACACTAGTTTTTGCTGGGAAAATATAGTGCCAGTGTGCCACATGTTACATAGCGGCGGGGGAGGGGAAACTCAATTTAATTGGGTATATGTGGAACATAAAGCAGCAGGTATAGCGCTGTACCTCTATCAGCTGATGATCAAAAGCAGCAGGTACCGTGGCAGGGCTTCAGTAACCTGTCTCAGTGAGTGTTTAATAAGGCGAACTAGAGAAAGGTTAACTTCTGTACAAGCTTCAATTCACACAATGCACTTTAATGTTTGATATTTGGTAAGCGTGCAAGTTTGGAAAAGACAGTTCAAGATCCATTTGGATTCAGTGATGTCACACCTTTTAATAAATAAAATGTAGTGCACCACATGGAGGCTTTTGTGTGTGGGGTTTAAAGTAAATGAGCTACTAAATGGGGGACTGCATTTGTTCGGACAAGGGTTGGACACCTCAACTTTCATATGCTGCTCTTCATTTTTTTCCTGAGAAACTTGTGAATTCAACAGGTGGCCGGATCTTACATGTATCACCTTATGTATCACTGTGCCGGTCTGATTTCTGGAGCACATCCAACAGTAAATTGAAAAATACGCCAGTTGCTTGGTACACGATCTGGTGTTGTGATAATAATGGCAGAGAGGGGTGTCTGGCACATCTCTCAAATCTCCCCTATATCATAAACTGGGTTGAGATCTGCTGACTGGAACCCATGAGCTATGATTAACATTGGCAAAGCCTATTTTTTAAATTTTGCAACCTTTAGCTTCACATTTTAAGTTCAACTATTTATTTCTGCCCGTGGAAACTGTTTGTCGGACAAAAAGTAAAATCAGCTTCCAGTCAGACCAACTTCTACTATCCCACCGTCCAACTGCTTCACCACACTGGTGTCTTTTTTTCTCTCCCTGATTGTCTCTTTCCCTCATCTCCTTCCTTTCTGTAGATGACTCCCTCTCCTGTTGCTAATCCCCATTTGAATTAAGACCATGGGGACGCCACAGTGCTCCTGAACTGTAGAAATCCATTAGCATCAGTGTTAAAGCGGGGCCACTGTCTGCTCATTACAGCCTGGATGTCTCGCTGACTGTGGATCTCGGGGCCTGCTACATGCTAACGGACAGCAAAGCTGGAACTGCACAACCGCTGTCTCCACATCGCCTCGGGGAGACGGTAGCTGGTGTGAGAGAGAAAGAGAGAGGAGGAGGAAGAGGAGGAGGAGGAGGGGGGTTCGTCTCAGATTACATAAGTCAAAAGTCGCACTCTCAGGGTGAGTGTGAAGTGCAGACATGTGCCTTTAGTGTCCACTGTCCTGAGATGAGAGCCGACTTGCTTGGCAGGCTACGGCTGAGTGGCCAGTGTTTGCTAGTGATCTTCTGAAACAGTGGACTGTGTGGTTTCAAGCTGTCCTCCAAAAATCAAATGTTCGTCCATTGATTTCTTCCATTAATAGCAATTGAAGTTGAAGTTTTCTTTGCCACCATAATTTTACAAGTACTGCTTTCTGGTTCCCAGTCATCCAGGTCAATGTCTAGGCTTCTGCTAAATGTGTATGGCCCTGGACTTTTTGGCGTGGCCCGCATGATGACACCAGACGGCCCTTGTAGGCGGCTTTTCAGCTGACTTAGCATGGCGAATCAACGTTGGAGTCCGTCGGTGAGAGACTCACTCTGATTGGCTTCTCAGCTGAGCAAATTAGTGCACATGAGGAGAAACACTAACCAAAGACCAAGGGCTGTCAATGGCAGTGCCATTTGCAAAGATTTAACAGATGTATTCTCTATCAGTCAAAGTAGTGTTGTTAGTGGGAGTGATAGGCAAATGCTACTTTATCATTACAGTGGGTTTATATATTTGTGGTCCTGAGACTTCCAGTTCCCTTTTGGAATGATGAATACAGGCCCTCTCACACAGAGGACCTCTAGACACAACTAGTTCGCCCACGGCTGTAGACACAGGCAACATGAGGTGACTCAACGGCTGCCCTTCTCATTGCTAGTTCTTGGATGTTGGGTAGGTGTGTCCGGGCCCTAAGTGCTACTGCTTCTGGGTTTTTGAATATGTTTCAACTCTCACCCAAAGGTTTCTTCAGTTCGGACTGTCGGGGAGTCCCTGGTAATTTAACCTCTGTGAAATTGTTTATGCCTTTAGGATGGTTAAGATCTCATGTGAGACACCTCAGTCCTCACATGAGTCAAGGTGTAGTTGGCTGTTCAGCTGCCTGGGGAAGGATCCCAGGACACCAAGGCATAAGGGCCAGGTGTTTCAACCACTCAAATGATATCTCATGAGATTAACATGTCCACTTGAACGGAAGAAACCTTTCAGATGAGAGGTGAAACATCTTGAGGAACCTCAAGCAAGCCCTTAGTTGAGCACTTTGATAAAAAAGAAATGCCAAAAAATCATCCATTTATCGTGAATAGTTTTTCATTGTAATGTGACGGAAATTACATACACAATGTGACCATGTGTGAACATAAATGTAATGTTACTCTTCAGCTGGTAGAAAGAAGCTAAACGATCCACTAGTAGTGGAGCGTGAATGAAGAAGCTGAAGCCAAACAGCTAATGCAAGCCCTACATCAGTGCTCTGCCTAAACTAATGCTATGCCGTTAAAATCAAATCTTCCTAACAACTTAAGATTTTGCCCAAAAAAAGAAGTGTAAGAACTATTTGAGAGATAATACAATGCCATGTGTGCCTGCAGTGATGAGGGATGTGATCAGACTTAAACTTCGCATTAGCGTACTAAGCTGAAATCTCTACTAAAGCATAATACCACGCTTTTAGTGGCCATGCCCTGAAACAGTATGAACATTCTTCACTGATGCGCTCATCTAAATAACCTTGGCCAGTATTATGAATGATTTCCTCCTTGAATTAGAGATTATGTTTGTACAGACAGCAGCAGGGATAAAGAGATTTGTTATATCTGCTTTAAGCGCTGGACTGCATATGTGAAGGTAAAATGGAAATCCCAAAAGGAGAGAGCCTGCATGGGCTCTATTTGCGTTCGTAGGTACATTGTTATTTTGTCCAAACATGGCTTTTGCAGTCACAATCTACTGATCTTTATCTAAATATTCTCAAGCAAAGGACAGTGGAATTCATTGGAGATGCTATTTGTGACTGCTGTGCACCTGCAATTCTCAGAAGTCTTGATTCTTTCAACCAATATGCTGAAACACTGAGACTTTCAGTCTAAATTGAGAGTTTTAATCTTCATGGCATATTATGCCGGTGTCTAAATGAAGCACAACACTAAACCAGTAATGACCACTTATCTCCGAAGGCTTCACCGAAATAAATGCACATTGAACATTACAGAGCCAGTGTCCTCAATAAGAACAGCATTTATTATACTTGCACATTGAGATGCTGTTAAAATTTACGTCAGTCACGTTCGAAATTCAATGTAGGCCTAAGTACTTGTACAGTGCTCAATTTGCCAAAATTGCAGCACGGAAATCCCATTTGAGTCTTGATCTGAGGGATGTTTTTTATTCATCGTCCTCCACAGACATTACAGAGTCTGAGCAAACATCTTGAGAGCATTTTGCATTTTCGGTGTGATGTGTTTTGTCACTGAAATTCAGAACTGGGACATTTTCTGGCAAGGTTAAGGTAAAAAAAATCACAGCGTCTTGATGAGATTTTTTTTTTTTTTTACGTTTCTTGGTGTCAGGTACTGAGGTACTGTGTACAAGTCTGATCCATGGTTGGGCCTCCGTGGATCAGACTTGTTCCACTGGTGAGGCATGGACACAAGACCTCAGGGGTGTCCTTTGGTGTTTGTCATCAAGGTGTTGGTGGTGTTGGAGTCCTGTGGGTTACAAAGTGAGGCCTCCATGGATACGACTTGTTCAGGCATGTCTCACGGATGCTTGATCAGATTGGGATCTGGGGTATTTAGCGTCCAGGTCGCCCCTTGAGGTCTTTGTCACGTTCCATTCCTGAGCAGTTTTGCAGTGTTGCAGGGCACATTGTCCTGCTGGGGGGCCACGTCCATTATGAAGTGGTTGGTGTTGCCATGAGGACATGATCTGCAACGGCGTTTGGGTGGGTGAAGGGAGTTCAGCGGCATCCGCATGAATGCAAGGGCCCAAGGTGTCCCCGACCCAATCAGCAGAAATGTTGGCTATGTACATTTCTGCAAACAAAATATGTTGAATATGTTGAAATTGGAAACATTTCCTTTGTGTTGCAACTATCTTTAGGTTTATTTTATGTCGTAACAACGCTGTGCTTTTGGTTTAGGCCTAAAAACCACATGGTCGGGGTTAGAAAAAGATTATGTTTTGGCCTAAAATACCTGCCACAGCCACCAGAAATGGAAGGAAATTGTCCTGAGGTCTCCTTAAAACACATCCAGCGGCTTCCAAATATCTTTCACTGGCTTGGCAGCCCTTTGGACTGTGACTCCACCACCATCACCTCCACCTCTTGATATGAAAGTCAGCATAACATTTCTGTGACAAGACTATCAATGGTATTCACTTCACCAGTCAGTGGTTGTAATGTTGTGGCTGATTATTGTCTATATTGCATGGGAAGCAACCTTTTATTATGAAGCAATTGTATGATTCTGTGGCTAGGTAATGCTTTTCTGCTCTGTTTCATGAATGATTCATAGGTGTTTGAAATAAATTCTGTTTCTAGTGGGCAACACTTAGACCTTTGATCCCTGTAATCACCATCAGATCCTTTGAGTATTAAACATTCCAGTGTTTACAAAAGGTGCAGTCTTTTTCCATTATGACTGAATGACCAAAGAGTTTTGAGCATCATTTGTTTGCCCACATCACAGTGTCTAACTGCTCCTGCACTTGGCCCTGTGCTTTCCCCACAAAAAGGTGAGCTACAGGGAGATGTCCTAGTTGGGATGCCATGCAGCCTCCGCAGATTTTCAACACCGTTGTGTTACGTCCACTTAAAAGCTTTCCATGAGCCGGCGATATCTCTCACTTTTTGAACGTTAAGATTTAAAGTCCTATCCCGGGGCTTCGTGCCGACTATGTTTAGCTGCGGTACAAAAGCTCTATTTGTCAAAGCTATTTGATTTTTATTGTTAGCTAACCCCTCCTCTTCCTCCAGACATCCCTCTTTCACGCAGTGTTGAGCAACAAAGGGGCACACAGCTGTGGGAGAAATCTGTCAAGACAAGGTCTAATCTATAGATATACTCTACATGTGATTGGATCTGTGTGAGTTCCGATTACTGGCTGTGTTAAAATGAATCACCCATCTCTTCTCGCTGTTGACACTTTCTAACAGGCCGGAAAAGGACCATAATCTAAATCTTACAGTCTGTCCTCTTGCCATATTTTGATGCAAAATTAATATTATGCTGTAAATGACTCAGCAATGATATGAGTAAAGCACTATTTTAATCTCTGTCTGCCGACATTGACGTGCTTCTCACTGTGTCTGCCTGAGCTTATTTACACCGCACGATGGCCTATCACATGATCCTTAATTGCCTCGAATTCATCAGAAATGTTCGCTGGCATCGTAAGTGGTTCCGTTCCACGTCATTTGCACAACTTTTCATTACTGACGCATGCTGCCTAAACACACTTTTATCAGCGTACACGTGTGTGCAGAACGTGTGTGTTTGCGCACGCACGCCATCGCCGGCGGAGATTTCCGTAATCACCGAATCCAACTTTTAGTCATGATTGCAGCCTCATTGCACGTGAATCACCTCTCCCGTCTTTTGCCCTCGCTCTCCTTTGTCTTCTCAGAATATGAGCGTACAGTATTTCACCACCACCACGGCCCATTTATCTGATCCAATCTCTGTGCCGTAATTGAAACTTTTATTGAGATGAAGGGGATAATAGTTGTAAATGTGCTAACTGGCGCCTCGCACCCGGACGTGATGTAAAACCATCTGAGGGCATAAAAAAGTCCAAAATGTGAAATGCTGCCCACTCCTGTGTCATGTATCATGCAGCACCATTAGGACACTCACGACTGGCTGACTATATGGTGTACGGCCCCAGCCTGCGTCTCTGAGTGCAATCGAGGACATGCCCCATTATTAATGGGCACCTCAGTACACAAGACGCCGTTTGTTCCCCTGTTATGACCCTCTAAAAGTCTATCTTCATTACTTTTAAAAGGAAAATGGATGTGCGGCGCATCAGCCATGCAAATCCAATCACGGAGCATATGCCAAGACAGTTGTGTGATTACAATCAAGCAGCTTGTGAAAAAATGTCTCATGTGGCGGCTGTGGCTTGATTTATCTCTCATATGTTACTCCAATGACTTAAAGTCGCACTCTGTTTGAGCTCACTGAATACAACATACAGCTGTCTTTCAGCGCCACAGATGCATGTTTAGTTCCATTCCGCAAAACTAAAGCACACATAAAAGTTAATTGTAACACTAATGAGAGTTGGTGAGATTGTCAGTTACATGGCAAAAGGGAACTCGGAAGATAAGGTTTGATTTATTCTGTAATTGTTTCGAAGTTTCAACAATGCCTATGAATAACGCCAAACCAACATGTTGTTAAAGTAACATTCCCGAAGATTTTCATGTAAATAAATATCTGTCAGGTCACTATCTATCGCCAAATGAGGTAACACAATGATGATTGAGCCTATGGCCCACTGATGAAAGCCCTTGCATTTGCTGTAATACCAAAGATGTACACTGGGTGGCGACTTTCCAGGAAAATATCACAAGCGGCGCACAGTTAGTGACGCATTCACCCAACAGTGGTTGGTCGGCCAGGGGGAGTAAGTGGTTTGCACGCGACATAACAGTTTTGTTTGTCCTGGTCTCTGTTGGCATTGGGAGTAAATGATTAACACTACTGTTAACGGTCATAGCCGAACAAACAAAGAAAAGACCGTTAACATCGGACGATTAAAAGGAGGAATGAATGGAATGAAATGTTATGGAGGCATCTCCAACTGACAACGACGTCACACAGGCGACACTGGATCTCTGGGAAGCAGTGAGGTCCAAAAATACACGTGCTTCTGGAAATCTTCGAGATTGCCACTTAAAGCCCGGTTCAGTTGGGTTTGTTAAACTCTGGAATGGTTGTTTTTGCATTTCCATTGACAAAAAATGTGCATGGTACCAAAACAACTGTTTCGGACCATGCTGTTTTTTGGTCACCCTTCTGTTGAGGTACCTAGCACACTGATTGGTCAGTCAGAGGAGCCAGAGTTGTCTCGTCACCTGTACTCTGAAGTGGGATTTCACTTCCTGCTTTTTCAGCAGTCTTCTGTCTTGCTGACTAGGCCGATATCATCAGCCCACATTAAGTCTTCTACAGATATAAGTTTACTATTTCAGTGCTCTGATGTCATTTTGGCCAAAAATATCAATGCAAAACATGTGCGTTTCAGTAGATATTCATCGGCTGATATATCAATATCAGATTTTTTTGTTTTTTTTACTTTTAAAAAAACAGCATTGGCTCCAAAACTCCAGTATTGCTCAGGTTTTAAGTTGCATTTCTCAGAACCAACCACAATCAGTCTCAGACAGTGCTTAACCTATGATGCAGTGACAGTACCCCTGCAAAAAAGTGTTTCGGAAGGCAAGTTCTGGCATTAAAATGGCTAAATCCCTGCAGAAGTAAAGATAAGACCATTGCAGCGTATAGGGTGTCGATTTTTCCCGTATTAAAAGGGGTTTCGAAACATTAACAAGCAGAAGGCATAAGGCAGGAGAACGGCACCCTTGGATGCAAGTTTAATTTTCTAATCTGTGAGCCTCCTGCATTAGCCTGATATCCTCCCTTTCTATTTGAAGTCTGTCTGCAGCCGCACCAAATCTGTTGAAACTGTTGTGAATGGCCACTGAAGCGCTTCTGTCAATACAACAAAGCTATCGGCTGACATCTTCCCTGGTTCGGCTGCTATAAAGCAGATGATTGGCGGTCATCTCTGGTATTAAGGACTTTTCTATTCAGAATGCCTTAAGTGCTCTGTCTCTCTATAATGTCTCTGTTTATACCCGAGTACTCACCACTGCCTATGGGACTCCCATATGAGGCCCAAACCCATTGATCACTATGGAACATGTATTTCTGAGAAATATCTCTATGTGTGTGTGTATGTGTGTGTGTGTGTGTGTGTGTGTGTGTGTAAAGCTTTGTATTTTCCTTAAACAGCTGGGCAGTGAAGCTGTAAAGCTTTAGAGGCTGCACAATATGGCAAAATTAAATATTTAAATTCAAATTCAAACAAAACGGCATCGTAATGAAGTGCTGTAGCGCTGCAGAGCTGCGCCCGTCTGTAAATCTTGTCCTCCAAACTGGCCGTTTCCAACAAATGTACACATTATCACGGTTTTAGTCCTTTCTCCCGATTGAAAATGAAAATCCTGACGCAGACGCAGTCCCTCAACATCTCTCAAAATAATTGAATAGTGATTTTTTGACCATAATATTCAGCCCTGGGAGCTTTTATCAAACATGACTCATGCAAAACTTAATCGAATCATTGTCGGGCACTAATTTCAGCTGCAAATAGCACTTTTTAATTAATCAACTTATTTAATTGTGTTTTTGGCAGTTAGACAATGAAGGTGGGATTGATTTATGCCCAAGCATGTTCATTGCAATAAAGAATCCAAGTGTCATGTCTCCGTGCAACAGGGTGACTCACCAATGTGTTTTTTTTTATTAGTCTTTGAACAAATATTGAGTTCTATGGAACAAAGGATATAACATATATATTGCTATACTCTCACAGAGACAGTACAATAGAAGGATCAATTCATTGTTGGTTTTGGTCTTTTCTTGGCATCTGTTGACAAGAAATTCTGAGAGTAACACAGGTCGTATGATAAAAGCACTTCGATTACTTTTTGAACTTTCTCTCGCAATGTGGCTTTGCGGCATTGGCCGCAGAAACTGACCGGCCTCTCGAATAACCTTGTGTTAATGTTTGCAACCCAGCTAAGTATTTTAAATAGGAGTTATGGAAGCTGTCTTAATGTACAGATATTAGCCCGTGGAGTAAATGAAGCTGATTTGTTAGGCGAAGAAAACTTACCTGCATCAACCGAGCAGCTGTATCCCCTAATGAACTGCACCTTTACCCACAATGAAACTCATTTAGAGGTCATATTTAGTTAAAAATATGCAAAACAGTTTACACTCTGGGTCATCTTTAGACATCAACATGCATATAAAGTGTTCTTCTACATCGCGAAGCCGCAGTCCCAACAACAGGGCACAGGTCTCCGGTCTGATCTTTCGGCTCGACCCGCCGCCGATGTCCACCCACAAAGAGGTGAGCGCCCGTGCTCCGTACTTGATTTGCTCAGCGGAACCTCCCGGAAAGACTATGCAGTGTTTGCAGAATCACCTCTTTATGGGCTCCGAAAAACGCCTCAAACATTTGATGGATGGCTCCCGTGAAACCTTGTGGCCTCCAAATAAGCTATAATGTGATTCCGCTTCTTGTGTGATTTCCCTCCATGACCCTGCGCGAGGAACAATCAGCAACTTTCAGCAAAAACATGGTGCCAAGGTTCAAATATCCCAAAGGTGGGGGAGAAAAAAAAAATACACACAGCCTGGAACAACATGACCTGAAAAGAGACCTGATCCAAGCCAACCTTTCTGGAAAATGCTACGTACGGCGGTAGAGGGACCGCTTCAGGGTGTTTATTGCAAGACAATGTGGAGGAGAGACACGCCAGCGCTAACATGACATTTTTGCATTGATGCAAATGCTTCAGTGTGCTTAGCTTAGCATCAGTGTTGCAGCTATGAGAGAAAATAAAAAAGGTGTTAAAATCCACACGCTCACACTCCCATGAATGAAATCTGTGCAGACAAATGAGAAATTATTGGCAGTATTAAAAAGCAGTTTCTTGGTACAGTGCGGTCAAGCATTGGTCAAGGGACAAATCGGAGCAGCGAGGTCCATTGGCATCCAATTAACCCTCTATTTTACCATATGTGTCCGTCTCAATAGCCTCCGTGGGTGAAACCTCGACTGAACCACGGACCCACAACAGATGCACACCGTAAGCTGTGTGGGAAGCAGCCTCGGCGGCCTGTAATCTCTGCCGGACTCTGAATCTGAAACGATCGCAGACATCATCTTCATCAGGATTTTTTCTTTAACAGGACCATCATAGCGGGATAGATCATTACTTTTTACGGTGCGTATACACAACATTAGGCCAAGTTAATGGAATAATTAAAGGTTGTAATCAGGCACGCTCGGTTTGAAAGCCACAAGTTGAAAAATATCTCAGGAATGTTTGCACGAACCATCATCTTTTATAAAAGGCAGCATGAATAAGCGATGGTTGACATTGAATAAGAATGCCGTGAATGAAGGAGGCTTTCAATAAACAACATAAAATGACAAAAAGAAGGGCAAGTTTCAACAAAAACATCCGAAATCGACAATTCAAACCTAAAGTGGCTGAGTCTGACAAAGAATAGCATACTTTACAAACTCTGGAGTGCAATCACCAGTTTCCCCCACTTCCTTCGAGGATGCCGTCACGCACACCTGTTTTCACTTAATCACCAGGACCTGCAGCAGCGCTGCAAGCAGACAAAGAAAACACTATCGAGACGTTCATTTCTCTCCACAGTCAATCTACACATTTAACAGGAGATAACTTTGTGAGGGGAAAAAAAAACAACACAACTAAAAACCTGTGTTTGTTCTGTTTTGCTTTTTGTTTGTTGTAGCTGGCTGTAAAATCCTCTGTTCATGGGCTGAACTTAATCATTTGTTCCCGAGAGTCAACAAAGCAGCCTATTCATGCCACATCAAGCTAATTTAAAGCAACATTAGGTAACTTTTTTTACCTTAAAAGACCAGTTCTATAATCATTTTGATGGTACAGTGTCTTGTAATAGGGTGAATGGTGTCTCTGCCTCAGCCACTCTGCCCCCCATCGCTTGTTTCTGCACTATGTAACTTCAGTGAGAGGGTCGGATCACATCGTTACATACATGTTTACTTCAACATACAAGTTTTCAACACATAACATTGTTATGATGTAATGACTTTTGTTTGTAGTTAGCACCTGCATTACGTCTGACAAATTGCTACACACCTGGGGTTTGTATTTATGACCGTTGGGGGCGCCAAATTGCACAAAATGGCAATTTCTACGTAAGGTTTCTTTAACTTGTAATGTGGCTCTATAGAAAAAAACATTATTTTAACTCATCAATGGGGAAAAAAGTTTAAATCTCCCCTTTTCAATAAAAAAAGTTTCTTGAGAATTGAATAAAGTTGAAAGGACATGAAAGTATTGCTGTGACAAAAATGTGTGATATCGGCCCAGCTCAGGCAGAATTGCAATTTGCATAACCAAAATGCACAATTGTACGCCCTCAAACTTTGGCTTATCCAACAAAAAATGATGTCAAATAATAACAGTTTAAGCGTCTGGCATCTGTTCCTTGAAGTGCCCTTCCAGTGCCAAGCCCCAAGTCAGGGGGTGGCTAGAGTGGGTTACGAACAGGACTTCCCCTACGGAGACCGGGAATCACATCCTGTTTATCACAGAGTCAAGATGGATTTGTTTTTAATTTATGTAATTGTAAGCAAGTGGACATATATAAATCACATAACGGTTGACATAAGTTATGTGAGTTGTGTCACTTGTGTAACTTACGTTCAAAACAAAGTCCAATCTTTCCCTTTGGACTAACCCTAACCAGTTTTTAAATTGTTTTAATTGTTTGCCAAAACCTAACCAAACCGTGACCGTATGATATGTTTGTATATTATTATGTATATCATGTAGTGTTGCCAACTTGACCACGGCCCTTTCACGTGCAAAACTGAGGTAGTTTGAAGCTTACAGCCAGCTTACGGCCACTGACTAACATCCAAATTTAATGAGTGGGGAGTGCAAATGTGTTGACAATATGGTGGCAGCTAAAAACGCGAAAGGCCCTCACTAGAGCCGGTTCGGTTTTGTACATTTGGTGGCTACTGTAAAAACATGGCAGGAGGAACATGTCGGACTCGGTAGAAGAGGATCTGCTCCCAATGGATAAAATTCCATTGATCTAAAGCAGGGTTTCTCAATTCCAGTCCTCGAGGACCACTGCCCTGCATGTTTTAGATGTGTCCCTCCTCCACCACACCTGATTCAAATGAGTGGCTCGTTATCAGGCCACTGCAGAGCTTGATGACGAGCTGATCATTTGAATCAGGTGTGGTGGAGGAGGGACACATCTAAAACATGCAGGGCAGTGGTCCTTGAGGACTGGAATTGAGAAACCCTGATCTAAAGTATCAAAAACACAATGACTCTGATTTCCAGGACACTATAAACCAATTAAAACACAATTGTGAATGGGTCCTCCTAAATCCTACACACTGGACCTTTTAAAGTTATATTATTGTATCTCTTTTTCCTAAAATTTCATCAGATAACTTACCCAAGAATCCATAAACCTCTTGTGATCAAATACAATATTGCCTCTGCGGGGACCTTCCATCTGCATTCAAGCCCAGAAAAGTCGGCGTCTGTGAAGTCTAACCGCACAGACAATTGCGTTCAGTGTGTCGTGGCGATACCACTCTGAGCAAAGATCTGAGAAAATCATCTCCAACCTTTGAAGTTGCTCTCCCCCCATTTGTGAAGTCTTGCCGCTTCATAGTTCAGCTCAGGCGGCGGGGGAACAGGCACCATCAAAGATAAAGAAAGGGCGCTCCAGCCTCCGGGGGTCATTCCACGTGTAACGGATTGTTGAGCTGCAGCCAAACTCATTGTCAGGCTTCAAATATCTATGTGTGTGTTTGCGCTTGCTTTTGAGTGACACATCGTTAACACAAAATCGGGAAATTCTAAATTGCGCGAGTGTTCCCCTCAGGTGAACCCCGAAACGGAGTGAAGAATTTCTTCAAAAACCTTTGTCCTGTATCCCATCCATCTTCTAATTTCATGGCTGCACTATTTGCAATTGTCAAATACAATTAACCAGCACGGCCTCAGCGTCATCAGTCATCAGAGGAGATACCAGAAGTGAAATCCTCTTTGGCCCCACATGAACTCGCGCTGATAATGATGTGCGGCGCGTATAGGAAGGCAGCCAGAGGCTGTGGCAGATTTCCTCGCAGTTCCTCTCATAATCACGGTGCCTAAACATTTATGCTTACAATTTTTGCTGAGTTCTGTTGAAAGTGAGATAATAAGTGAAGACCAGGAGGACGGGGGAGAAGAGAAAGATGATAATGGGCGAGGGGAGTGAATGAGCGATTTTGTGCTGAGAATCGGGAACATTCCGTTTTCTTTTTCACCTTGTGAGCGAGCGCCTCAATTGCAGCAAATGGCTGACTCCTGCACACCAGAGAGACAGAGATGGAGGAAGAGTGACAGAAAGAATGACTTTAATGGACAAGAAGAGAGGGGAAAGAGGGAAAGAAAGTGACAGAGATCGAGTAAAGGACATCGTAAGGGAGTTTAATGGAGAGAAAGAAGGCAGTGTCCCCTCTCTTTCTTGTTGGTGTGAGTGTCTCTGACCATTGATATGCGACGGAGAGAGCAGTTTTTCTCTGTGGCCTGACACCGCTGCCAGGTCTGGACTTTTTGGACCCCTGACGTCCAGCTCAGTCCCGGGTCAACACTGAACAACAGCCGTCTCCTCTTGTGGCTTCGCTCGGCCCAGACACTCGCACTGGATGCGTGCAAAAGAACGTTTCGTGAGAGCAGAACAGCAGATCAAAGAGCTGTGCGCCAGAATCCATGGCTAGATAATAGCGAATGTAATCACAATCCCCAAAAAGAAACATATTGCTTGGCAACCCTAATGTCTCCCTTGAAGTTTTTGAATAACTGTGAAAATGCCCTTGCAAAGCCGCATCGCTGGGAGATTTAAAATTCACTGTCTGTCACTTCTGAATGAGTAGTTTTTAAATAACGGTGTGCTGCATGACTTCGACCTGACACGACTTGTTGGTGTTCTTTAAAGTGCTGAGCCGGTGGCTTTTGTGGTAAATGTTCAGCGGCGTCGAGGTCAGGTGATTGTTGAGGAAAGTCTAAGCCAGTCACGACTCCTCTGTCTTCTTTGAGTCCTCAAGTAGTTCTTGCAAAGTGTTTAGGCTCATTGTCCTGCTGCACTGTGAGTCCTTCTCTGCAAAGATGCACACTGGAGGGTGTAGCGTGTAACTGAACAATGGAGTGATGCTTCCTTTGTCAGGGTGGAGTCATGGTGCGTTCCATTTCATTTCAAGCTCAAATGCAACATGTCTACAGATAGAAGTTGGACAGCACTGACTGTATCCTTTGTATCTTGGATTCTTGGTTGATGAGGTGCGTTCTACTTTGTGTCTTTGTGACGTCAGGGGCCGTTCCAGTTGAAAGTGCAGACGGATCTCAGAAGTTTTCCGTCTTTCGACTTCAAATGGAATGCACCATCAGTCTTGTGCAGGTGTCCAACTCCAGAGTGGGGAAAACAGCCTGAGACTTGAATAACCCCACCACGATGTTCCGCTGTCAGTTTGAAACGCTGTCCATGGGACTTTTTCCAGCCATCAACTGCGAAATTATTTCATTTCTTTGTCCACGTCAAGCTTTTGGCCACTTACTCATCCTCTGAGACCGCCACAAGACAGCATACTCTCAACAGTACATTTGTTGAATGGAGTCTTGCGTTCTTTATTTAGCTTTTCTATCGCTCAGGGAGCAAAGCTTGATGTCTTGATTTTCTGATGGCGTGTCGGGGTTAGGGTTGGTCTGCCTGATCGCCCTTTGGATGCCACCAATCTAGTTTCTCCGAAGCGTTTTAGAGATACATCCACTTTTTTTTAACTTAAAACCATAACCAATTTATATTTTGCATTTTATCTCCTGAACCAAACATGATAACAGAGTAAAGATGATGTTGACTCGTATGTTTTGATGGTCAAGGATTACAACGATTGCATACTCTGCATTCAGGTGAATAGTTTATGGTGAATTAGTGATGTTGTGAGAAGTAAAATGGCTGCCACAAGGCTTTGGCTGCTGTGGCTTAATTTCTAAAAATGTTCAGGTTTTTATGAAAACATGAAAACATTTCTCATATTACTAGGACTAGCCAGTTTTATCCCTTTCCATTCCATTAATCAGTAGATTAATCACCAAATTGCTCTAGACTAGGGGGGTAACAGTGAGCTAAAATGCCCTTTTTAAAAGGAATAAACCAAGTCTGATATTCCCTTGAGTGTACAATACAAATCTCATTAATAACAATTATAAAAGAGATTTATTGTCTGATGAACGCTTTTTGAGACGAAAATGTGTTTTATTCAGTTTATACTCTAAGTGTTCTGATACAGGAAGATGTGTTCCATATCTGAACACGTGTTGTCACATGGAACACACTGAACACCCTCCTGATCCCTGATCAGTGTATCATCACTGAATGATCTGCAGGTTTGAGCGAGTGGCAGGAGCCAAATTTCTTCTTTCTCCTTCATCTTGCTCGAAGTCTGTCAATGCAAGTGCTTGTTGTCATAGTTGATGTATAGCTGTGTGCAAGCCACAGCAGGGGGACTGTTTTGTGACCACATTGTGGTATCTTTTGCCACCGGACAGCCTGAGGTGCATTACCACCACCACCTGGACCGGATTTGCATCTAGTACTGAAAAAAAGAAGGATGCAATCAGAACTGTGACCTCGAACAGAGACGCATATCGTGGCTAAGTGTAGACCCGGGGTATTAAATGACATCTCAATTGTATCTGGATATGAGACACTTGACTGTGAACTAAACAAGTGAAAGTGTAAATAAGCCCTATCCTATGCAGGAATCCTGTCTCTCTGGGTTTTGAATTCCACACACCATCGCATTAACAAGGGAAGCATGCTTGTTATCGTTCTCATTTCCCTCATCACAGGGGACCTGAACTGTTCATCTCCACACTAAACTGAGACCTCTGCAGAATAATTCTGCGTGTCAATATCGCTCATGCTGGTAAACCATTCTTGGTCCTTTCTTACGGCTGCAGACCTGCACTCCTGATCGCCACCTCATTAAGCACGCTCAGGTCTGCTTAAAGTCCAATTTGGAGCAGATTTCCCAAGACAGCCGGATCCCATGGACAAGGCCGGGGTCAATACGCACACACATGCACATATATGAATAACAGCCTCCACAGGTTAGTCCCTTTAGAGGGTCCCATTGGGGGAAAATGTCTCTTTTATGAGATTTAGCGTGATTACTTTCTTTCATTTGCACTAGCTGCGGAAATCCCTGTTCTCTGTTTGCACGTGTGTGATGGCCGGTGTGAGGCAAATTGCTTTTGAGACGGATCACATCAGAGACATGACGATACATTCAAATCCAACACGCTCGCTTGTCACAATGGCAGACGCCATTCCCATTGCTTAAAATTGTTTGGAGACGGGAATGGGTTTGCTGCATCTGCATGCGTTCTGGCCGAGGGTTCATGACCACGACTCGTGGAAAAGTACAAATTTGAATCCTTTCTTCGGGCATTCAATATTGTACAGCTGAGGAACCTGCGTGAGAGTTCGCCTTACTGCTCCAGGGGGTAAATCACCAGTTTCATCACTATACGATATTGATTCTTTGGACAACTATATAATATTTCTCACAGCCTGCCACGATACAATTTCCATTTGTTTTAATTTTAATTCAAGGGTCTGCCATCCACAAACAAAACACAAACAATATGACATGAAGAGAAATAAAAAAACAAAAACCCAATCAACATGACCTGAACAGATTGAGCAGCAATCATTATTACCAACTATGCATTATCCAACTGTAAAAAAAAAAGAAACCAAAAACATTTCCCTTTAAAACCGTCCATTTTCTCATTTTCAGGTGTATTCACTCGGTCTCAGTCATGATAGCAGCATTGAAATGCAGCCAGTCTCAAAGCCACTAATGGCGCGTTTAAAGTGCAGCGCTAATCTAGAATCGTTCACATTTACATTTTAGCCATTTAGCTGATTGGTGTTTCCTGCAGAAACCACGCAGCAGACACTGTATTGGAAACATTTTTACATGAGCAAAATGACAGAGAAGTACTCCAAGGTCGGAGTCAGGGCGTCCTTTTCAGAGAAAACTTCAGTCTGTCCTGAGGACAAAGAATAAAGAGGAGTAGCTGTGAAAAGTGCTGCTTTTTCTTAAGTCGTCCTTGCTGTTTGTCATTTTATGCTAACAACGTGATGATTTGCACAACCATAACCACTGACAATAGAAGATATGCAAATGATTCATAGCAATCGCCAGGTTTTGTTATCCCTTCTTTATAATCCTCTGAAGGAGATTTTTTCTGGGGCCTCACTGAGAATTTACTCAGCTTTATAAAAATATGAAAAAGGGTGTTGCGGGGAGGGCTTGAATCTACTTTGGTAACTTTTATGTCTTTAGTGAAAGTAATAAGAATTTAATGTAAGCATCCCGCACTGTACTGCTGCGATAAATGAACAATCCTGGGAACGGCTTGTAAACTCATCACTGTTTTCAATGATAAGGTGATACATTACATGCACATTGACTGGCTGAAGTTTCATCCTGACCGGCTATTTGCTGAATCTGTATCAAGTAAAAAGACAGTGATCCTAAGAAATTTCAATTTTCTTCCTCTTGGATTTCACCATATGCATGTGCTAGTTCTGCACTGTCTTCCAATCAGCCCTGAGCCAGATGTTCACAGGTCTAATGAGTAGCCCGACTGTTCCTGCAATCGCAAGGCAGTCGACATCATTACACCTGTACCCATCAGAGGATTTACAGCACATGAAAAGGTAGTAATTTTCAGTCTCATGATTGACAGTTTAAATAAAGGATCAAAGATAATGCTATAGAACAAGAGATATAAGGCATTTCTATTCCAAACATTCTTCTTCTGCAGGTACCACCATCCTCATTACCTGCCATTCAATTAAACTGCCAACGGTTTGATCCGAGATAAGGGTGTATTTATCTGATATCCTTGTCTTGGTATTGTTCATACAACATCATAATCAATGTTGCTCCAGAACCATCACGCAACTGTCCCCACGATTGTACTTAGGTGCTTATGATTGTTAGCTCAGATATCCAATTTGTAAGAAAGTTGATTGTAGAATCTCATTCCCAACTTGTCAAATACTGACGTCTTGGGGCGGTGGCCAACACGTCCTGTGAAACCAAAAGCATCAGGAGTCGGGAGGGAATGAAACCCAGCAATGAACTACCGTTCAAACCGGATCTGCAAATGTTCTGGTTTCTGTTTATAGTCTGAGTATATTTGATCAATGGTGTTTGAGCGAGTTTTGGTTGGTTGCAGATAAACAAGATTAGATAAGGACAACAAGAACATTTTGACAGCATATTTGGCTCAGATTTAAACTCGGAACCCATCTCAACTCCAACGCCGTTCTCACTTTGAAGTTTCTAATTGGACTCTAAACAATTACAGGCACACAGAGAAGAAAGTGTTGCCATCATCCTGGCATCATCTTGGTATCATCACACATTGCCCCCCCGTGTATGTATTATCTTTTCTGTGTGTATGAAGCTTTGGGAATTACAAAATTAATGTCATTAGACAATCTTGTATTGCAAAATGACAACAAAATTAATTTTGAATCTTTATCTGTCATCCGGCTATCGGCTGGCAACACCAGAAGACCCAAAACATTGTCCGTTACCCACAGAAGCTCAACGTAAGTACATACAAAAATAAAATGGTTCTTCTTCATCCCAAAAACATGGTCGGTCAGTTACAACTAAGGTCCTGGCGCAACATTATGATTCTTCAGGACGAACACCTACACAGGGATAATAGATCAGTCGATCTGGGTGTGTTATTTAAGTAGCAGCTAATGTAGCTTAGTGGCGGGCCTCAAGGAAGGATTTGGAGCAGGCTGCTGATGAGTTAATCTTCAATCCCAACTGATTTTAACTCAAGTGATGTCATTTGAGGCTAAATTTTGCAGATTTTTTCCTCTCAAAAGCTTGATACAACTTGCCAGTAAACAAACGCTGAAGCATAAAATTGGTGGAGTCCCTCCTTAACACACCAATGGATTTTGACCAAGAGGTTCTTGGGAAAGCAGATTTGACTATGATGGATCAAAGAACAAAGGTATGGTTTCAAATGTAATTCTTTGGATTTGACGCGACTGCAAGCTGCTAATGTGCAAATCTGAAATAAAAGATAGCATAGCAGCCTCAACAAACACTGTTGTATTGTTTTGGGATGCCAGAACTACTTTGGCCTGGGATTCAAAGCCAAAGTTTGAGTTTCAAAAGCAGTCCCCAGTTTGCCAGACTGTTTTTTCGTGGATGAAAAAGTCCCAAGGGGTTCTGATATGTTTTTAAAAGTCAGTTTTCAAACATAATCATGATTACCCCCCGAAACAGGATGCTTTCTGTGCTGAAGGGCAGTCGGGCAGATAAGAGGAGCACCAGTGGACCCTCACTGTTCACACGCCTGCTCCTGGCAAAACTTCATCATGGCAATTGCCCCCTATTTACTTTGATCTACCTCGACTGTGACAACCGGGGATTAGCGGATAGTTGGGGATACGATGTCATAGAGGATTTAGGGATAGATTTTTGATTTACTCGAACTCGTCCCGTTTGTTTCTGGATGAGACATGCGGGAGTTGACCTCAAAAAACTATTGGATTTGGGTATCCTAGCAACGGCAGGAAAATGGAGCAGTAATTGTGTAAAAGGCGGGGACAGGCAAGTCTGTCACAACAAGTACAGTTTTACCTTCCTGTGTCCTCAAAGGAATACCAAGCTGTTGTTTCACTCACAGTTGAAAATCACATTTCGGATGCAAAATATTAAATATTCTGTTTGCAAATATTTGAGTACATCTAGACAGATAAAACACAATCTTGATGATGGCCTCAGCTGCCTCGGAATACAAGTGTTCCATAGCATTCATTATCATGCACGAACCTACGTGGCCTTCGTCTGAACTCCCTAATCAGCTCAAAGCCATTTGCTTATGAAAAAGACATCAGATCCGAAAGCTTGCCTTGGATTTCAGAGACCACCAGCGCTGAGCCCAGTCAAACAACAGACATGTTTGAGCAAGCAGGCCTTCCTCTTAATCTGGCCCCTACACGGCACCCAACTCAACGGCTCTAAAGGGCCAAATCCCAAAGATCGAAAAAGCTTTATCTCCAGATTCCCGGCCAAAACTTCCAGCAAATCCTCTGCTCCCTCTATCCATTTCTCCCTCCCCTGCGCATGAGATTTCCTCGCTTATTTTTTCTTCTTGCGGTGAATACTGATTATTTGACAAAATGATAGCTTTCCTTCAGAGATCCAGCAGTCGAGTGTCCCTCATCATGTGGTATTTTAGTGCATGAATGAGACTGAGTACCGAAATACTTCAAGTGCATTATGACATAAGCATTAGGGAGCTATGTAATACATGCACAACCCAATAAAAACTCAAATTATACTGGTTGCATTTGCAGGGGGTGCACCCAGAATTCTGTTTATGGGGGGGTGATGAAAATCTTAACCAAATGGTAACCAATGGTCAACAAATAGTTTATTGTGTATGGCTTGCAAGTATCAAGCATAAACCCACTGTGACATTACCGTCATTGGTTTGTGGACCAATGTTTTGAAGCCTCCAGTTTGTCATTCCTGCTGTTACCGTCTTTTTGGTGAAGCTACCTGATTGCATCTAACCGAGGTAGCGACTTGTGAATCAAAAGATAGCAATGCCCTAAAGCGATAATAGATTTTTATCATCTATTTTAGTCTAAATGGGATCATGATTTACAAAATGAACATCATCGTGTATCGAAGAAGACTCGAAATTAGCGACAGAGACTATAAGCTCATTAGTAAAATGTTTGCTGAGGTAATAAATCAAGTGAGAAGTAGGGTCATTGCCTCCTTGGCTTCACTTTTCAGACACGGAAGCTCTGTCTGTATTTTATACAGTAGTTGTTTTGTTCTTATCTCACTCTGTCTTCCTCAGTTATCTACACAACTGGTAATAAGCTGCGTAAGTGAATAGCAGTGAAGATGTCAAGCCCACACCTTCCTTTGTCCTCCACACACTTTGAAGAGACCCGTAATCCCCGCACTCACACGAATGGCGATGTCACCAATCACAGGCGGCGCCAAATAGCCAATCAGATCCCCTCACCGGTGCGAGACGGAGATAACACAGAAAAACATCTTCCCTTTATGTCACAGTGCGACTGGAGGGGGGAAGGAAAAAAAAAAGTGACAGGTCACATTTGACATGTGACAACTGGAAATTACTGATGGAACTCTGCCGATGTCAGATGTCTCCAATTATTGATTACATTTCAAGTGATGACACGGACACGTTCGCAGCCGATAAAGAAATGGGGGGAAAAAAGAAAGAAATAAGGACGAGAGATGAAAATAATATTTCGGATATACTTAGTCAAAGGAGCGGGAAACATTTGGCTTGAATTGTTTTATAGCACAAACCCTGTGCAAATTCTGTACAAAACCTATTAAAAAAAACAGGTTTACATCAATATTTAATTTGACAGAGTTGGGAGTGGTAATTTTAAAGACATTTAAGAGAATTAGCGCCCAGGAGGATGAGAATCTGTATAAATCTCAAAAATGAACTTGAACCTCACATCACCGGAATAGAACAAATAGATTGATTCAAGTAGAATATTCTATTTAATTAAAATGACTGAATTAAATCAAATAAAAGGGAGGCGGAATGTACCGTATGTGCAGGCTCCTATGGGCTGTTATGAAGAGACAGAGACACGGAGACGGAATAGGAAGAAAAAATCAAATGCCAAAATTTGAATTTTAATATGACATGAGTACGTGCACGTATGACACTGTAGGTAATAGTGATAGCCACCCGCTGACCCCTGGGTTGGGCGGGTTTGGGTCAGCTCTCTAGAAATTAAATCACGGGTCACTTCGCGGTCGCCGGGTGTCAGGAGGGCGTCCGCGTCTTTTCAGCCAAACACTCGGCTAAAAACTTCTTTTGCTGCCATTCAACAATAACCATATTATTCAGCCTGGATCTGCCTCCGTACCAGAATCCTCCACCCCCCCACCCTCCAACGGAGGATCAGCACCATGGAGAGCAGTTTTGCCCTCAGTCCTTCCAATTGTGCTAATACGATGCATAAAGTTTTTTTTTGCGGGGTCAGGCCGGGTACGGGTTGTTGATTAACGCATGATTATGTAACCGCGATCCACATGCTGCTTCGATTTGTTCTGCACACACACACACACATATGAACATGCTTATGCAGAAGGCAGTCAAATTGAGGAATGCCGAGATGTGGAAGATAAAATATTCTGACATGGGCGATGGTGAGAAAGAGATCAGATTTAAGAGGCAGGAAGTCAAAGAAATCGCAAAATGGAAATACTAAAGATGGGTGTTCGGCGGTGGGGGGGGAGTGAGTGAGACAGAAGGAACAACAGGCTGCTTGTTGTAGCCCACAGCCAGTGCCAGTTTCCTCCCTCCTTTACCAGCAGCAGCAAGAACATATTACATCATTAGCGGTGCATCACTCCGTGCCGAGGCTGATTCTGCCCTCCTTCATCTCCCTTTCGAACCCCACTTTGTCATAACACACAGCGCGCTCACAAACACACATTTTGTTCCTGTTTATCTTCCCTTTTTACCCAACTTCCTTTTCACGCCGCCTCGGTGTTTTTACTTCTGGGTTCTTTTGGTTCAGTCTGTCAGATAAACCGATTGTGTTGAGCTGCACTTTACGGTACGTGTGTGTGGAGAGAAGCTTTTGATGATCTTTTGCGTTTGAAGAATCCCCTCTCCGTGTAGGGCACGTGCACAGATGTGACTGATGTTGCCCGTCCAACGTATTTTGGTAACGCATTACACATTGCACGACTCTGACATCATCCTCCTTCAGCTCTTTTTTCGCTATCTGATGTTGTGTCTGTGCACGAAAAAAAAAAAAGTGCCTTTGTGATCATCGCATGTAATCAATGGAAGTGGACACATCAGTGATGTCAGCCAGAAAAAGACCAACAGCAGCGGGGGTTTTGAAGTACGATCCCTGCGGAAAATTGCCTATTGAGGCTTTAGGGGCTTCAAACGACATCAGTGCACCCGGGCCAGTTTGCTCCTTTCATTATTATGGTTGTTTTTGCAGCATACTGTAGGGTCAGGAAGAACATTGTTTTGTCAGCATTCTAAGGTCTTTTCAAATATTTATCCACCAGCTTAAGCCCTTTTTTTATGTAACCATGTAGGTCAGATGGGAACAATTAGGAGGAACAAATTAGGGAACGACCAACTTGTATTTACATTGGCACAAAACATCCACCAGTAAAACCAAAGCCAGGGGGTGAGTGTCATCTTTCCTCCATCACCTACTTCGCTTTAAAGACGTTCAAGGTTGGTAAGACTGGAGAAATCAGCAAGAGCAAGCTAAGTTTTGAAAGCATCCAGCTGATCAGAGTCCACCGACTCCCTTCAGGCCTCCATTCAAAGCAACACGTGACTGTGCACTGCCGGACTATGCTTGCCCAGAAGTACAATTCATGTATTTATAGGATAATTGTGCCTTCTGCATGATGTACCATCAGTTATGAAAAAATTGCCATAATGTGCAATAATTTGGTTTTCGTCTAAAGATTAATTTCGAGATCCTGCATCTCACATGACTTCTTTCCAGTCGATTACGCTTGGTGCTTCGACCCTCATTAGTAGCCGCTGTGTGAGGCACCGCTCAGTCCAGTTATTTATTTCATTAGCTTAGCTTAGAGATATAACCAGGCGTCCAGTTGTGCCCTCTTGTAATGCCCCTTCGACACATTATAGGTTTGCCATTACACAACACAGGGTTCCATAACAAAATTAAAGTTGTAAACTCCTTCATCCTACAGAAATTACAGAAAATGTAGATAATAAATGCTGCTTGAAAGTTTGTGAACCCTCCAGACACGGTCACTGTTTTTGTAAAAAACATTAAAATAACCTGATTTAAACATACAATCAAATCCCAATTTGTAAAGCACACCTTTAAAATAATGGACACACACACAATAAGAGATACATCTTAATTATTTAATTCAACAAAAGTGGTTTATTTCAATGAAAATGTAACGTGCAAAAGTATGTGAACCCTTTTAGTTAGTAGCTTGTAGCTCCTCCTTTTGCAGCCATTACTTCAACCAAACGTCTTCTGTAACCACTAACCAGTCTCTCGCATCTGCTTATGGGGATTTTTGCCCACTCCTCCATGCAGAACTCAGCCAGTTGAGAGAGGTTGGAGGGACATCCGGCATGTACCAACTTCCTCAGGTCTAGGTAAATCCAGTGTGCGAATCCTCTTTCTCTGAAGCCATCTTTGTAGTTTTGCTGGAATGCTTTGGGTCACTCTCTTGTTGCATAATCCATTTTTGTCCCAGCTTCAACTCCCTAACCGATGGCAGGAGATTCTGGTAAAGAAATTGTTGATAGGCCTGAGATATTCATGGTTCCCTGGATAATATGGAGTCGTCCAGGTCCAGAAGCAGAAAAGCAGCACCAAACCTTTACATTTCCACCACTATGCTTCACTGTTGGGAGGAGGTTCTTTTCTTGATATGCAGCGCTGGCTTTTCTCCAAACATGGTGGTTTTGATTGTGAACACATAATTCTATTTTGGACTCATCTGTCCAGAGAATGGACTTCCAGAAGGCCCCTGGTTAGTCCAAGTGCTCTCTGGCAAAGTTGAAGAGAGCAGAG
Source organism: Lagodon rhomboides (assembly GCA_039737535.1). Classification (NCBI taxonomy): domain Eukaryota; kingdom Metazoa; phylum Chordata; class Actinopteri; order Spariformes; family Sparidae; genus Lagodon; species Lagodon rhomboides. The sequence continues at coordinate 7,624,009 of CM077807.1, forward strand.
GCTTCCTTCTAGCAACCCTTCCATGAATGTCATGGCTATTCAATTTCCGTCTGATTGTAGATGCATGCACATTTGTCCCAGATACCAGAGAGGTCTACAACTCTGATGATGTGTGGGTTGGCCTTTACCTGCTCATTATTTTTCTGATGCTTCTGGGTGATAGTTTTGATGGGCATCCACTTCTAGTTGCTGTCATGTTGAAGGCCCTCCATTTGTAAATGATTTGTCTTACAGTGGATGGATGGAGCTGGAATCTTTTGAAGATGGTCTCATAACCCTCCCTAGACTGATGGGCTGTCACTATCCTCTTCCTCGTGTCCTCAGATATCGCCTTTCCTCTCCGCATTGTTGATCTGTATGGAGCTACAGTGGTTTGGTTGGTTTCCTCTCTTTTAATTAGTGCTGGCCAAACCCTTTCCCAAGGATGTCTCATTTCATTGGTCTGCCTAAATGATTAATTAAGCACCCAAATGTGTTTCACCTGAGTCTGTTACCTGCTTGACTTTACCAATGCAGCTGGGGGTTCACTTACTTTTGCACATAGACTAATTCCATGTTTCATGTAGTTTTTGGACAACGTAAACAAGTCCCACTAAACAAGTACATGCAATTGATGAACATAAATCAGTCCCATATGATAATTATCCTCCAAATGCAATAATTCTAAGCCTCTGGTGCAACAGTTTAACAATTTTCATCTCGCAACGCTATTGCCAACTACACCAACTGCCCCGTAGCCCTTGTGGCTAGCTGGGGAGATATGTATGTCTGTAAAGTTTGTTACATTCCACTTAGATGCTTTAGTTTAATGAATACATCAGTTTAATGCCACAATCATATAAACAAAAGCAAAATATCTGTCATCAACTAACCTCGGTCCGAAGATGGTACCAGGCAGTTACTGGTACCTAACATCAGCATGAATAAAATAACTAATATGGCTATTGTTACTACTCACAGCTGCCAAGCTAGCATGTTAGCATTGGGGAATATTTGACTGCAATTTCTTTGCAACAGCCACAGTGTGGCAATCGCCCAAAATGACATTGCTTATAAAGAAGAAATATTATTTAATTTTCTTTTCACCCACCTCCACACGCCCACTAGCCCTGTCCACCAGTGATCTGCCTCGGATTCACCTGCTTCCCAGAAGTACGGCCCTTTATGTTTTACTTTTGTTTCAGCCACAAAGGCAGAATGTCTTTTGTCGCCGGCGGGTAAGGAACTAAACCTACTCTACTCCGTACTCTACTCCGTCAGCCTGCCCCAGGCATTTTGCGCCTTAAAAGTCTGCGATATACTAATGTGTGTGTGATTGTGAACGGAATAATTGAGGATAGAAAACCAGTCTTCGGAGACCTAACTAAAAGCAAATCACTGGTACCCGTGAGTCGCTGGAAGCCTGGTGATCCCTTGTTTTGTTTTATTTATATCTTTCTTTTTTCGTCTTCTTGGTTTCTTTTTTGTTTATGAATGAACTGAACTGGAGTGAAATGACAGTGATTACCGGGAAATCCCGAAGTGGATTAATTTTTTGTGTGGACTGAACTGAACCTAACTTTGATTTCTTCTTTTTGTTTGGCTAACTATTTTCAGATTTGAAAACCCCTTTGTGGGGTTTGATGTGGATATTGATTTAAATTTGAACAAACCGCTAAAACAGATGCTGGAGGAGTACTTGATTTATTGATTACTGTCGGGTTGTTAAGATAGTTTCCACAAATTTTGCAAAAAAATAAAAAATAAAATAAAAATAAACCAACTTTTCAATCAATATCAGCTTTAGTTTTTTTGTTGAGGCTCGAGATGGCAGAGGTCTCTAGGCACATGCTTACTAGAGGTCTTCTTAGTGCTGACATTTTGAACTTGATCCAAAACTGACTTAATCAAACCTGATGTTAAATAAAAGAAAATAATAACAGACTGGAATCAATGTTTTTCCTTTTCTCTTTCCTCCTGTGATGATAATAATGCTGTATTCTAGTTTGGTACAAGTTGGTTTGAACCAAAAACTGTAACTTTGACCCGGCCAACTCAGGTCCTACACTCTTAGAAATAAAAGTTCTGAGTAGAACCATAGAAGGTTCTTCGGCTTGTCCTCATAGGAGAACCCTTTTTGGCTCCAGGTAGAACCTTTTATTAAGGTGAAAGGTTCCACCCCGAACCCCCCATGAGAGGTTCTACAAAGAACCCATACAGGATCTTATACCCATGCTTTCAACAATCCCTGAAGAACTCTTTCTCCAAAAAAGGGTTCTCTTGATCAAAATAGTTCTTCCTGGAACCGTTAGTGTTACCAAGAACCCTTGAAAAACCGTTTCTTCGGAAAAGGGTTTTTCAGAAGCAAATGGTTCCAGGTAGAACCTCAGCCCTTGTAGAAGAACCCTTTTGGAACCTTTATTTCTAAGAGTGTAGGTCAGGAACGAGGAGTGCCTGTGATGATTTCCTTTCTGATCTTTTCTTTTCCTTTGTTTGCTTTAAAAGATACCAAATGCCAACCTTTTGTCCAGGGATGCTTCGACTACACGATCAGTGCGCGATGCGTTGACCCCCAGCATGCCGTGCTGTGTGATGTTTGTTTAAAGGGAGCTGCAGCGTACGGGTTCACGGCTTCATGGGTTTTCTCAAAAATATGTTAATATATTGATGAGAATCAGGAGAAGAATGTCAAAAAATGATAAGAAAAAGTCAAAGAGATAAAGTTTCCTCAGAAAAATTTCAGTCACATCATCTGCAGCACAAACTGTTTGTGTGGCGATATATTTTCAGCCCAGAATCACTTGAGAGCGCACAGCCCATCAGACATTCAATCTGTCAGTGATTAAGTTAAGAACGAGAGTCTTTTCCTTCTTCCTGCTCATATCACTTGAAATGAAATGATGTAGGCTAAACTCTTTTTTGTGACTTGACTCTAAAACAGGGTCAAAAAATTACAGTAATCTGACTCAAAAATGAGAGCTGACTGAACCATCCCCAGTAAAACAAAAGCTGCATTAAGCAGTTCTCACTGCTGCTGCGAAGCTCCAGTTACATTCCCATGTGGCCATTTAGACTTAAAACTAATGCAAATGAATCTTGCACTGGAAGTTATTTGTTTAAACAAATTGTCACCCAGTGCGAACGCATTGCAGATTAGATTATGTCTCAATGTACCGATTGTTGCTGTTGGGCGAACGCTGAGCTGATTCTGCCTGGTGGCTGTACCCCGGAAGACAAATCGTTACAATAAGCTTCCAGAGAAATGTGCACTGGTTGGCTGAATTGCACACGACGAGACGTTCTGAACTTGAATCAATCAGTGTTTTAACTCAAGTGTAATCTGTTTAAAACTCTGCATCTGTGTTTGGATTTACACAAGAAGTGAGGGTCGTGGGGCAAACACTGGTCTGAACTGCCAGATTTGCTGTATTAAATTAATTCTAATATTTGTGGACCCCCTCATCACAACAACACTACCCGATGGCAGTGGCCCCCCAGCAGGACAATGTGCCCTGACACACCGCAAACACTGCTCAGGAACAGCTCGAGGAACACAATAAAGGGCCCAAGGTGTCGACTGGGCCTCCAAATTCACCAGATCCCAATCTGATGGAGCATCTGTAAGACGTGCTGAGCAGGTCTGATCCATGGAGGCCCCACCCCCCAACATACAGGACCCAAAGGATCCACGATAAAACGCCCAGGTGCCAGACACCACAGGACACCCTCAGAGGTGTTAAGTCCATGTCTTAACAGGTCAGAGCTGTTTTGGCTGCACAAGAGGAACCTTCACAATATTAGGCAGGTGGTCATAATGTTATGCCTGATCGGTGTATAGTGGTACATAGATAGTGGAGCAGCTCACACAATATACAAAATCAAGTATTATTTGAGCCATGTAATAAAGGTATATTATTTCACTTTTAGAAAAGCAAAAAAAGGAGCGAGTTTTGATAAAAATGTGCCATATTAGCTCACTGGGCCAAATTGTAGGTTGTGCATGCAGAGATGAAAATACATAAATAAATACATTTGTTTAAAGGAGACCTAATATGCTTCCTTGTGCATGTAAAAGATTAAAAAGATTAACACCTCCAGAGGCTCCTGTCTCCCACAGAAAACACTGCTCCTGAAACGCCTCGTCACTAGTCCCACCTTTAAGAGAATCACATATTTTGCATATCTTGCGAAAATGGATGATGTACTAAAAAAAAAGGTCCTGAGGATGGACCCTCTCTTGATTACCCACGAGACAACTCCACCTCCAAGATTTTATGCACTCCACCGACGGCTTCTGTGGCTGGAAGGCATTATGTTTTCAGATTGCATCCCCTGCTCCTGAACGTGACATCTCACTAGAGACTCTCCAGGGAATTTCTTCAAATTTGCCACAAACGTCCAATCGGACTCGAGGATGAACTGATTAAACTGCGGTGGTCCGAAGTAAAAGGTCAAGGTAACGCACATTAGGCCATAATTCAAGAGACTATAATTACGGCAGAATTTCACACGGATTTCTAATTTGATAAATTGATGGCATTTCATAAACAAAAGGTCGAAGGTCAACATCATAATGTTCTGGTAAAACACTTTCCTGGCCATTATTTAACGCCATCACTCAGGAACAGAAGGGCAGATTGTCACCATATTTCACATTTGTGAAATTCAGTGCTACAAAATCCAGACATTCCAACAGTGCTCGTGTGAACTCTCAGAAGAAGCAGTTAAAACATAAACAAGAAAAATGGTTATTACCGCAGGAATTCAGGTGCCACTTACATCTGCTTGGTTACATCCTCAACATAGAGACACAAATAGATGCTGCAGGGCTGCTAAATGCTGGCTCTCCTTTTAATAAAATGCTGTTCATATTTTCCCAAGAAACAGATAAGTACAGACTCTTTTACAGACAGGCTTTTTATAAATATAATACACAGATCTGATCGAGGTTTTAACACATTCACGGTCACAAGGATAAAACGTTGGCATTTAAGGATTTGTTGAGTATGTGTCATGTATGTACCACATTGACCTTTTCTTACAAAATGTGTAATATATTCACATTACGGTTATGACTTTTAGATCTGAAGGGGGATGTCGGTGGAGTTACAGGTGAGAAAAGGACCCAAAATTCAGACACGGAGGCAGGCAGGTACAACCAGGAGCAACTCAAAGAAATATTTAATAATGGAAACTGAAGGTTGGTTTCCTTGTTGGTTGGTTGGTTGTCTATTTTGTTGGTTGGTTGGTTGTCTATTTTGTTGGTTGGTTGGTTGCCTTGTTGGATGGTTGTCTATTTTGTTGGATGGTTGGTTGGTTGGTTGTCTATTTTGTTGGTTGGTTGGTTGGTTGGTTGGTTGTCTATTTTGTTGGTTGGTTGGTTGCCTTGTTGGTTGGTTGTCTATTTTGTTGGTTGGTTGGTTGGTTGGTTGTCTATTTTGTTGGTTGGTTGGTTGCCTTGTTGGTTGGTTGGTTGTCTATTTTGTTGGTTGGTTGGTTGCCTTGTTGGTTGGTTGGTCACAGAATTGTCACAACATTTTTCGACATATCCTTGGTTTTGCAAGTATGACGATTGGAATATTTAAGGTGTGTAGCAAGTTCAATAGTCCGATAGAAAACCAACGAACCAACCAACAATAGCAACAACAGCATCTAATGCCCCCCAAAGCAGCCCATTGATGATGAATGCCCTATTTGGCTTAAACCGGATTGATGCAGGACAACAACCAGCTGCAATTATCACAAAAATGTACAAGAAAAAGCCAACTGTAAGGCATGTTGGCAATGTTTTTTTTCTTGAACAGGAATAAATGATATGTACAGTCCATGATATCACTAGAAACATATTATAGCCATACATTTCCACCGTCCTTGCTAAACTTGACACTGCATGCCACCTTACATTCCCACCCACGTCACCGCAGAGGAAAACTTCAGCTTTCTTTTTCCACATTAAGTACAAGGGTCCTTTTATCTTGCAGCAGAAAAACAACAAAAATAAAAATCCTGAAGGCGATCGGTCTGTTGGGACTCGTATTTTTTTTTAAAACTCTCACTCAAACTAACTCTCACTCAAATGTCACCCAATCGAGTCCAGTTATATGCACAGCTTTTTCATTAGCTGACAGAAAATAAAAAAATAAATAAAAAAAAAACAAGGGGGGAGAAAGTGAAAAACGGAAAATCCCCTCCAGGGTTGTTTGTCTTTGTGATTCCAAAGCTAGCGGCAGCCCAAGTTTGGAATTACAACCACCAGTGAATGCTTGGATGTTAATTAAAGAATGCAAATTTCATGTTTCTGGTCCAAGGCTGACACACACTCAAGGCCCAGAGGTCCACGGGAGAGAGAGCGCGCAGACACACACGAGAGTATGCACGCACACAGCGGAAGACACACAAAGTTTTGAAGGCTTATACCCATGCAAAGAAAAAAAAAATACCCACACACAAACAACACACACACACACACACAACTGAAGGCCCTAATCAGCCTCTCTCATCCCCTTTGTTCTAAAAGATAGAGATAAGGCAGTCGGCGAAGCAAATGACCTTATGAGGGTAAAACTCAGGAAGCTGATTATACAGAAGTTACATGTTCATAAATGTGTTTACCAATATGCAAAGAGCAGGCGTAAAGTGGGTCAGAACTTTCGGGAAAAAAAAGTTTTTTTGCGGAGGGGAACATAGGCTGCATACGAATTGCGAGGTTTGGGCGGGAACACCCACACAGAGACGGAGACGGAATGCGAGTCACATCGGCACAAAGTGAACCCCTATAGGTGCCGGACCCAGACACGCTGATTTTTATTTGCTTTCAAACTGTGGGGGAACTTGCTCATTAAAATGTAACTTCGGAAGGAATTTCGACGGAGGCTCTGCATAATCTGCAAAACCTTACCGCCGTATTAGGACGGATGAGAATGCCAATTTCAATCACTTTCTTTGTTTCTTCACCTGTTTATTTCACCGCCCGCCGCTCCCGTTATTATCAAGCCTGCTTTCTGGACTCCGCGGGGGCTAAAGCGTCAGATAGCGCGCGTCGTGATTAAACTTTCGGCCGAAGCATGCGTGGCATTTGAAGCCAGTAAGTGGTGCCAGTTTTTCTTAAATTGGCGTATTCAAATTTTGGTGCTTAAAATTTTTAACATACTCTGCTTCTCCCGGAATGCAAAAGCCTTCCTTCCAAACTGATCAGAGCATTCTGATGTGCACTGAGATGCCGAGCCACATTGCACAGTAATTTGATTCATTTAGTAGTACGGCTGGGGGAAGTGCTGCGGTCTACACCTGGTACTAAATTTTGATCTCTATCGAGACACGTTACCCGGATAAGGAAAGACACATGTTAACGCGAGGCGTAAATGTGTTCAGGCAGGATTTGTCGCTGGCGAGGCGACTTCAGGTTTGTAGCGCTGCCTCTTACTGGGGGGTACACTGCAATTTCGGCTTGCGCTGCACACCTAACCTGCTCCGAAGCAGGCTATGTTGGAGATGACAGATCAGCGAGAGACGCCTCCGCATAGCTCAGGTGATGGAGTGTTTGCCTCATGTGCCTCGCTTTTACTTGCGCCCACGTTGTTTCGACACCGCTGGGGGGTGTGGCTGAAAGAATGAGGCTAAAATAGACATACACGTACGAACAGGTCTTAGCAACATAATAGTTTAATAGAGCACACAAATGTACGTATGGTCAGATCCGCTCCTGTCCTAACGATTTGACATTATAAGCCACGCCATTGGCGTTGTTTGTTGCTTTTAGCCTGGATTATGTGCTTAACCACTTCCTCTGTTTGTTCAGTAGTTTGCCAAATTTATTCAGCTCAGCTGCCAGCAGACTTATCCGTGTTTGCGATTGGTCACGTGGCCCCGTTAAGTTCACGTGCTCACGGCTCGATGGGGAAAAAACCTGGGTTGACTTATCGGGTTGATACCCAGCTTTGTGCGGCCGCTTAGCTTAGATAACGATTGTCGGGGTTAGCGAAGTCAGATAGCAGAAACATATCCAGGGTTAGCTGAACTGAATACAGGCATCTGGAGTGAGTCTGGCTCGCATTGTGTCCGGATCTTAGCTGTAAACCCAATCTGCACAGCACGCTGGCAACCGCACACGACGTAAAATCGATGCAGATACGACACTTAAACACAAGCTAAAATCACGAGAGGGTGAGGCGCAGGTGGAGAAACACTGGGAACACAACTCACCAAAACCAGGACACTCTAATTGCTGATTATAGGCGTATTCTGTGCCATTGAAGAGCCAAATGATGCATTACTCAACAGGACACCATGGAAAATGACAGCAATAAAGATAAGCATAATAAATATATACAGAAAGAAAAGAAAGACATAACTGTTACCTGTACAGCTGACCTCCTGTTAACAAGGCCGACAATTTGTCCAGCCACAGGGTGGCCCACGCACCTGCGCTGCAAACTGGCACAAAAAGGAAAAAAAAAAAAGGACTCCGTAAATTACATTTGCCAATTTTTTTACAAGAGGAGGCAAATAATGAAAATGATAAAGTCCGTAAAGTTTCCCCTCGCTCGACAAATCAACAAACAGGGACTCTGGCGCTGATTTGTAGCCACCTAACAGGGTTTTTTTTGCGCCGGGGAGAGGTCCAATCTTCAATTAGATAATGGAAATGTGTGGAAAAATGCCTGGTGTGAATAAAAAAAGATAAGTCTGGAGGTTTTTATTATCTGGATAACCTGCAGTGTAATTGGGGTTCGCGAGGTTCTCATAGCAAAACCTATTTTTACTATTTAAATAATTTTACAACACATGAAGTTAAATATTATATGCATTAACAATATAACGATATAATACAACTGCAGTACCATAAATACAAAAGATCAATACAATAGAACTATGTACGTCAACTATGTATATATAATGAATTTATATGTGTGTGTGTGTGTGTCTATAAATACTTACAACATTAGACTAAACTAAATAATCTATGACCTACTTTTGAGGTCATGTTCATTCGTTTATATCACTCTCTCTCTCTCTCTCTCTCTCTCTCACTCACTCACTCACTCACTCACACACACACAGAATACCACACACAATACATGTATGTAACATACGACAAGAGCGCAGCGGTTCATCTCAGCAGGAGGGCCACTTACATGACTAAGTGTTTGAACTCTATTCAGTGACTGAGCACACTCACTCTCCCCCCTTTTTTTTCTTCCTCGCACAGACACACACACACACACACACGCACACCTGACAGCTCTGAAATCATATGGCTGGGGCTCTTTGGCACGGGGCATGATTGCTTTGGCATCTGACATGAAAAACTGTGCACCGGTGCGTTGGATTGTGTGTGTGTGTGTGTGTCCTCTGCACAATCGACATGCTCTGTCACTTGAGTGGAGTTCCTGTGGAATGTCCGTGTGTGTCCCTCTTTGACACACATTCTTCTTTTTATATGTGGGTGCATCCTAATTGCTGGACTAAATGTTGGCAATACATGTCTCTCCGGCCGCCATGTTGGAACTTTAAATTCGTTTATGTTCCTTAAAATGATGCTTTAGGTCTTTTGACGTGGGGCTGTATGAGGTATTTGTCTCTTTACATTGCCAATCAGACAGCCCTTTCCTTTAGGACTGCATCCCCTCAACCACACAACGTCCATATTTCTACGCAGAAGTATTACACAGCAGATCAGCTGTCCGTCAGCTGTCTGACGGTAAAGCAAAGCACCGGATATGTTTAAAATATGGCATACACATAAACAGATATACATTTTTTTTTAGGTGGCTGCAGGAAACCCATCGACCTCCTACAACCCCACATCAAAATGCCCAAACGGTAGTCAGGTCATAAATATGTATTAAGGATGCAACATGTTTTGTACAAATGTCAATATGTGCACGCAGCAGCCTTTGAAAAATACAAATGTGAATGCGTCAATAGTCTGCAGAAACATTAACCGCCAACGTTTTAACGCGGGCATGCTCCATTAGAAACTACACAGATACGGCCTCATCATAGTCTCACGAAGTCTGAAAGTTGCAACAGGCATGCTTCACGTCAATAAAAAGCCCTTGAAGCGCACGTCGGAGCTTTGCTTTCCATACATTTTTGGAAAAGCAAAGCGATTTCTTCGCACGTGCTCCTAAATTCTGGGCAAAAGCCAAACATTATTGCTTTTTTTTTTTCCCTTCACTCTCAAGTTGAATCGTAATCAGGGCTGTGCATGGGTGTGTGTGTGTGTGTTTGGTTTTGGGGGGGTGGGAAAAAAAATAGCTGGAGATACCGAGAGATATTGCTGAGTTCTCGTAAGTATGCACAGGCTCGTTTTTTTTGCTGCGCTCACATTTTTTTTCCTTCTCGAGAAGTCGGAGCACAAACTATATGCAGAGCCTGTGGAGACGGAGTTTCATTACACTTGCATAATGGGTCAAAATGCATTCCCCCCCCTCCTCCCCTTTCTGTTTTTATGTACCGTAAGTACGCTATCAATCATGTGCACACACGGAAACTGAGACGTATGCCGTGTGCGGAAGCCACATGAACCCCCGCGCCGAACGAGACATGCTACAAACACGCCATGCACAAACACAGACTCGCCGAGAACCATACGTGCTCGAGTGGGCGCGGCGCAACCCCGCGACGACGCTTTCAACTCGGTAATAAAAAAGAAAACAAATTACTTCATCCACTTTGACAAGCTAATGTGTTGTGTTTCGCAGCTCCGTGCCCCGCAGGCCCCCGAGTTCCAGCGCAAATGTACGTTTTTGTTTTTTTCCCCTCTTCCACCAGATATATTTCTCTCCCTCGGAACGCTGGAAACTTTGTGAAACGGAGCGGGCCTTGTTGGCAGGAGAGTCGAAAGGCGCAATCTGTACTTACGGCGAAAAAAAAAAAGAAAACCCCAAAAGTGATATAATGGCCGCTCCGCCTGGGAGCGGAGGGAGGGATGTGGCGGAGCCTGTCGCCCAAACTCGCATCAAACGCTGAATAGAATGTGACACGAGGACTGCATAATTTGTACATCTGCAGTCTGTTGTCTTTTGTTTACGAAATGAAATTGAGCAATGTGTTAAAACCGCTCAGGGGAGGCGTCGATGTGGCTGTGGCAATAGACTTTGTAAGTCCTTTTTTACCTTCACAATGGGAAAATTACGTCTTTCACTGTTTGTTGACTCGAAGGAAAAGAACTCAAGAACTCGGCTTTGCACGGCGTCTGACAGGCCTCGGCAGAGTGGGTTCGATTTCGGTGGTCTGAGTTTCATATTTTTGACATCGTGTTGTTTAGAAACTGACTTTAACTGAATGTGACGAAGTCGCAAATGTCTTGTTTCGTTGGAACGACTTCTAAGATCTCTCTAGTCCTGCCGTCTTTTACACTTATTAGGTGCCAGTGGGTTGTGTCCGCCATTGATGCTGAATTGACTTGCAGTTGTATAGAGCTTTTTCGAATATTTGGGCCACTCAAAGCACTTTACAACATTGGGGGGGCATTGCCACTGCTCATCTGACCAGAGCAGGCCAACTTTGGAGGGGAGAGTCCATACCTTCTGGAGTCAGAGGTAACCCAATAACATTACCAAGAGGAGAGTGGAGGTTTGCTGTTTGACCTGAATTCCATCACACGTCCAACATTTACCATTACCCCAAGGAATGGGTGGGCTCTGTCTTTTTCCTTCCCAGTTGGTAGAAAATGGGCGAGTGTGCATAGATACACAATGTGTGATCAGGGCAGAGTGATCCTGTCCCAATACTTCCTGTCCATCACCTTGCCGGTCACTGACAGGACCGAGTTCTAGTTGCAAATAGAGGAGCGGTCTGTACTCTGGTGGGTCAACATCAGAAAACATGCTACAGAAGGCACAAGATGAAAAGAAGGCATCGGATACTGGTCGCTTGTCCTCTTATTAAGACAATGCACACTGTGTTTTTATTCCAGAACCCATGTCTGTTGGGTCTGGCTACTGTTTGGTTGATACCATGTTTGAATTTGCCGTCCTGATCATATACCCTGCGGTGTTGGACTTTTCGTGCGATATCGAATAAGTTCCCCGATCGGTGCAGTTTCTGGAACTGACAGTTTCCCCGGACTCCCGTGATGTTGATCCATCCATCCGGTGCAGCAAACACCTTTGGATTGTTTCGTGTTAGCCGGGTCTGGGCGAACGTGTCACTTGCACCATCTACCATGCACCTCGGAAAAACTGCTCCCTGTCAAAGAACTCCATAATGACACGAGGAATATGTCAGAAGTCGTACATCACTTCCTCGGCGGCGGTAATCTCCTGAACTTGAATAAACTGCTTGGATTGCACGGCTCGTTTCTCCGAAAAAAACCCCGAAAGGTGAAGCGAGCTCTGCCGCGGCGCTCGCCGCCTGAATCAGCCCAATGAGCGTGAAGGACAGTGGGGCGAATTTAACTGTCTGTGAAGACGACATTCTGTGAGTTTATGACCCTTGACCTTTCGCTGCGTCTCTCCAGGCATGGGGGCTCTACGCTCGTGGCGCACTCTCGGGTGCGTGAAGGCGTTAATGACTCTTGACTCCACAGTTTGGCTTTGTCAGCCCGGCCAGCTGTGTATTAATCTTAACGCTCGTGTGCTCGTGCCATGCTCGCGCCGGCTTGTATCTGTCTTGGAGGGGGAAAAGGGAGGTCGAGGGAGGGAGATGAGAGTGTGTCTATGTCTTTAATCCTCGCCTGCTTAATTATAAATCTCTCCAACTGTCATGGGCTCCGTGCTTGTATCCCAAGAGTTTCTGTTAATATTTCATGCCACTGTCTTGTCCCCCAAGCAAATGGCGGACCAAGCAATTAGGCCCCTTCTGCAGAAGACCCTTACATCGCGGGGCAACTCTCCGCGGATATGAAGACCTGTTTACTGGCAGAGAACTCTCCTTTCATTATCCCTTACAAAAAAAGAAAAGGCTCTCTCGGAGATTCTCTCCATGGATTATTTGTCAAATGTTTGGTTCTTTGTGCGGATGGAACATTGAACTCCGTCGATAAATGTGAGAGGGAACAGATATGTAGCCATCAGTGACCACCTTGGACGCAACTGAGTGTTTCTGACAAAAAAAACGGGGCAATTAAATGAAAGCCACTCACACACACACCACCCAATCAGGGCCATTCGTAATGGATTATGATCGGCGCGGCCGTTTTGCAGAGGTCGCCGAAACTCAGCGGCGCGGCCTGCCCTTTGCCGACTTCATGTTTTCACGCAGATGAGTCATTTTGGAAAACATGATTAATTCATCCTCATCCGACGGCTCACCACGGCATCGGACAGATTACTGGAACAGCAGGAGAGGTAGATGGAGGGAAAGACAGCGAGAACGATGCGAAGGAAAAATGATTCTGAGGTGAGGAGGAGGGTTGGGGGGGGGTGTAAAGACCGAGAGCGAGCAGCGGATATTAGCGCGCGAGCGATAAGGGAAGCTCGAGATGAAGAAGACGTACCCTAAACTCAGTGCACACAAACGTACACCCACATACAAACAAACAATTCCACTTCACTCGGCTGTACTCGGCAAATCAATACTCATCTTTTCCTCTCTGCACAAACCAAACTTCAGTACATTCCCTTGGCAAACAGGGAGCTGGACTCGGCCGAGGTCCCACGAGGATGCCGCCGCGGTGACCCCGCCAAGTCCTCAACAGCACAAACGTGACCTTTAGCTTCCTTCAGAGAGCCAGTCGCTCTCCCCTTATCGGGCTGTCCTGGTGCCTCCCCCCGCCTCCTCTTGTGTCAGACAGCTATAGTGACCTTTATTTAAGCCAGCACGGGGATGTAGTCCTCTCCAGTCTTTGGGGGACTTCAGCCGACAACCTTCCTCCGCCCGCGTCCCAAGACCTGGATGTTTTTACTTTTCAGTGAGGTGAGTTGTAAGTTTTCTCAAAGTTGGGGATGTGTCAAAACTCTCTTTACTTATTTCTTCAGGTCTGAATAATTTGGGGAAAATATGAAGGCAGCAGCTGACTGGCTTGTACGAACGCAGCACTGGGCGAGAGCAAGCAACATTTGGTTTGTTCATAGGTTAAAGACTCCAAATTTAACAGGAAATTTGGTCCCCGGAGACTTCTTGTAATGAGATAAAAAACAATTTCTAAAGGCAGTGTCACACTCGAGGGGCGACGCAACGGGTGAATAGGATATTTTTTTTATTAACAAATAGATATGGCCATGAAACTTCCACAGTTAATGACTTGCATCGAGGCAACATTTCTTTTTGTGTTAAAAGTTTTCTGAACTGTTAAATCTTTTAATACACAAATGAGGCGTTATCTAATCAGAAATGCACGAAACATTTTCAGATTCAAAACTCTTGTTTCATTTTGTTGACCTATTTGAGTCTAAGGTTTTAACAGAGGGAATTTTAGATTTCACCAAGCTTTTTGGGGATTTAAAAGTCGTAAAAAACCAGGGTATGAACAATATCTGAACTAATCCCTCTGTAAACCGAAGAGAAAACAGCCTGGTAATGCTTTACAATACAATTACTCATTTACCAAACAGTTAATTAATGTGTCTAGTAATCAATTACAAATGTAAAAAGGAACTAGGGTATTATTTTGTATTTGTATATTGTTTATAAAGATGCAGTTGCTATTGTAAATACTGTAATAAGCATTACCTAACATTTAATTAATACAATAATAAGCATTAAGTAATTGTTAACAAGTGTCTCCTGTTAACATTTGTCAGTCAGTTAATGCAGTAATACACATTAACCTATAGTCAAACAGTTAAGTAACAGTCAATTAATACAAATAATTGTTTTGTTCTTTTGTGTCTCGTTAACATTTAAATTGAATAGCATTAGTTAATGCAGTACTTAACATAAACATAACATTTTTAAATGGTATTTATGTTAACCAGAGTTATTTATTAGTTTAAAAAGATTGGATTGATATTAATTTTAACAGTAAAAAGCATTAGAGCAACAAAATGTGACTTTGTGGGGAAGGGTAGTTGATTGTTGGGTCGAAAGTAACGACAGTTCAATTGTGTGGTGCTTTAAGTAACAGTTAATTAATGCAATAATAAGAATTAAGTAACTGTCAATAAATGTATCTTATTAACATTAAGTGTTAATTTAGGATCTTACAAATATTGGTACATGGGTAATAAGAATTATAATATGTAGCCATGTTAATTGACATTAACTGTTAGTTAATGTTTAACACTGCATTAACTAATGTTAATTAATGTACCCTTACTGTAAAGTGTTACCGAGATGGGTATTGTCAGTAAAACATATATACATATATCACCATGAAACATCACCGATTCAATAACGACCATTCAGACATTTATTTTTGTTTATTTATGTAGTATTATGATTTTCATAAGGATGGGGGACTTGCAATAAACAGAAAAAGAAAATGATTGGCTAATTTGTTGCAGTAGATATCAGATATCCCAGTTTTTAGTGTGGGTCAAGCTCCTTAACCACTGGATCCTACACTTCCCATCATTCAACTTGATAGCATCTCTGCGTTAGACCCTTCCTGACTGGTAATTGCCCATTTCTGTCAGTCTTTCCACCAAGAATTTGTAGGCTGGGGGTGCCCCGATGGCCTAGGGGTTTATGTTGTCGTAGCTTATGTTGTCTATTTGCTAATAACGGCATAAAAAAGCTCAGATAACCCTGATGACATCATCAGGGGTTTGTTTTTTTTCAGACTTTAGAAATATGCCTCTGGAGTCCCCATGACACATCTTGATGAATACAACTGGGGGTGGAGTTCCACTTTAAAAGCCTTGTGGAAAGATCTGTCAAATAGGTCTTCAGACGTACGCATGAGCACCCAGACGTCGGCTCGAAAGTATACGTCCCCGTTTGCAGGGACCATAAGGACACTGTTCATGGATCAGACTTTTTCTCCACTTACTTTTTTGTAGGGGCTGCACTATTTCTGCATCCACGTCTCAGTGAATGGACGATGATCCATGAGGTCAAGCGTGCAGCTCAGCGGAGCGAAGGAAATGGCTTTTAAATGCCTTGATTAATCCCCGGTATGAGACACTTCCCCTTACAGTGGGATCACTAGATTACGGCTAATGAATGATAGAGAGGGACACTCTGCTTGATCGTGACTTTGGGGTTTTCTTGTCACTGAGTCTGATGTGTACCATAGGTCAATGGTTCCCAATCTAGGGGTCGCTAAAGTTTCAGAAGGTTATGAGTCCTTCTTGATTTAAAGGGGTCATTTTTAAGACATTTTTATAAACATATATACATAGACAGTGCAAACTGCATAGGTGGACTGTGAAAGTGGATTACTAGGACCCATATTTGCGTTTCTTGATCAGCAGTGACCCCTAGCGGCTGTAGTAATTATTGCGGCTTCAAAGGAGGAAGCAAGGCTAAGTGGAATAAGCCAAAAGTCTGCATAGGGAGGAGGTCAGGGCAATTTGGACGGGTCAAACAAGCCAAAGACCTTGACTCCGGAGACTGATGTTCAGTCCAGTATGAACCCATAACTCAACAGTTAGCTCTGTTAATTTATTGCGTATCAAAGTAACATCACCTGCCCATTGCTGGTACGTCGCAATGGTCGTGTTTATTTGGGAACAGTGAAGTATGTCATTTTGGGAGTAACTGGCAATTGACATACAATATAAAGTAATTTACTTATGAGGATCTGATGGGAAAACTCACCTCTGATCGGTAGTGAACAAGTATTCACAGGAAATAATATCCTGAAAATTCAGTGTTCACTATTTTTGCTGGATTGTACAGTTTTATCAGTGTTTCTGTACTGTTACTGTTATGCATTGGATAGAATATGAAATATCTATAAAATATGCCACTTAGTCAGGGATCATCACTTACTCAGTGATAAAAAAAGGGGTTCCATGCACTCTCACACTGTGTTTTAACCCAGCTTTTTGACATACCCTATACATGAATCTGTGATCTTTTTTAAGTTAGTGTGTGCCTTTTAAGCCGGGAAGCTCCAACAGCTTTATTGAGTTGAAAAAGCTTTTTTTTTTTCTTGCTTACTCAATTCGGTTTACTCAAAGTGCCTGTATATTAACTTGGAATTTCTTAGCATTAGCCTTGCAGCTAATGCAATGGTAGAAACCTGATCAAATTCAAAACTCATAGCTCGGGAATAACGCCTTTGTGAGCGAGCTCTTTTATGCCGTGTTTCACGAGCAGAATTTTCCAGGACTACATGCGGGTCTTGCAGTTACATAAGCAGAATGAAATCAACTCTGACTCCCCCTTCAGACTCGCACACAGTGCTTAGCACCTTTTTTTTTCTAACCTTATAGCACTTCTCATTGTTTCATCATTATGTAAAAAAAAAAAAAAACTCATTATGTTTTACAATCCCCTTGTCTTTATGTGAGGGGTTGTGATGCAAATTCCTCAAATGTTGGCATCATCATGTATGCTCGCCAGCCCCAGGTAGCAGGAATTAATGAGCATTTCTGCGCTGCACCTGAGCATCATCATGCAGCCTAGTGGAGCAGCCAATTTCCCTCCGACTGGCACTGCCCTCCTAGTTAGCTGTTAAACCCCCTAAGGCAGTGAAGGATTGTTTTCAGCGGTTAATTGACAAGATCCTGGTGGTATTCCACATACACACACATTCATCTGGTGGAGGGATGTGTGTGCGTGTGTGTGTTACACTTCACGTAGCCTTGTCATGCATGGCACTCTGACCTTCCTACTGGGGCATTTGTTTTAAACGAAAGGTTGCGCTACTCACCAGCACATGCCTTATTTATGGAGTTAATTATCCACATCTAGCGACTATCTTTTAATATGCTTTTCCAATTACGGGCTTTGTCAAGTTGTGCGCTACTCCGCGGCATGCCAATGAGTCAACCTTGATTGGCTGTTAATGAGTGAATATTATATGATGTTATACGATAGGTTCATGCAAAAAATAAGAGTTCATTGAAGGAGTTCATTATTTAATAACCCCCGCGCGGATGGTAAGTCGGGTCAGGTTATGCAGATGGAAATAGCATTGCAGCGTCGTCATAAACAACTGAAGTAAATGGAGAAGTGACACCAAATAATAAATCAGAACTAATAATGATAATAACAAAACAACCATAAAAAGGCTCCAAACTGATTTAAAAGATGTTATTTACAACCCTTTTTTAAGCCAAATTCTTCACTACTAAGCTATCGAGCTAATAGCGTTAGCGCCAATCCCGCCTAAATCGCAGGTGCGCCAGCTCAACTTCGTATAAAGGGTATAAATACCAATTTTTTTACTCAGTTTGAGACTTGGATTACCTCAGACGAGCTGCATGGCATGGAAGCCCAAAGAGATCTTAATTAAAATGATAAGAAACAAAAAAATAAAAATGTAATTCTACAATAGCATTAGAATATTTGACCTTTCTATGTGCAATTGGAGTAAAAATCTAAATGTAATAATTGAATTTGCATTATCAGTTTTACATACATGTAGGGGCAATCAATGTCTTCATCCAAATAAAAATGGAACAGCTGTTCCACGGTATGGAGCCATTTTCTGTTGGTGAAGTGGTGGCGTCTTGGTCCCCCACCTACTTCACCAACAAACGACTTTCCATCTGCATGGAGTGGATTAGGTAATGACAGAATTTTCATTTTGGGGTAACCTTACCCTTTAATGTCTCATCAAAACTTCACATGAGTCAACACAAATTAAAGGGTCCGTTCCACAGCATTTATCAGTCATTATTTTAATGGCAATGATTTTTTTTTTAGAAGAGTTTTACAGAAGTTAAGGTCATAAAACCTGTCCAACCTATTCTGTACATTGTAAAAAACATAAAAGGCTTTAAATTGGAATTAAGCGCTTTTCATGCAGCGGCAAAGGTGAGTAAGTGTTATTGAGTAGAGAGGAGGGAGCAGAGGAAATGGCCCTGAACAAAATGGGCCCGCCGTCTGCTTGTCGCTGTGTCTGTCTTTTCGGTTTGTGGCGGAGTGACAAAGAGCCTGAGGGGAAAGTGATTCTGAGGCTCTGACTTTGCCAACAGGCAACTAATCCCCGCACAAAGCTCGGCTGACCTGAAGCTGACTGTCTGCAGTGTTCACCGGCAACACACATACGAGGACACCTAAGTCCATATGCACGTTGTGCGTCTTAAGACGAAGTACACACTCGCCTCCACGAGTGGCACTTGCAGTAACCTCAGCGAGCATTCATGCACGTGCCTCCCGGACACAAGTCTGGATCATTAAGGCCCTGCCCCACAAACAATCTATATCATCAGCAAGTGTGCTTCTTTCGAAAAACTGAGAAAGATATCGGTCTCGAGGAAACAGTGCTGTCGTCGAATGTGCAGAAAAACAGCTGCGAACACCTGCATCTTCAATGACGAGGGGATCTCAAGTGGGCTCCACGCACCAGCCCTGTTTTGCATCGCGACAGCTTTTTGTGTCTCCAAGACAACGCGCATCACAAAGACGCAACTTCTCCATCTTGGTAAACACATCGGCCCTTTAGAGACGCATCTCGTTTGGACGAGAGACACAAAGTACAAGGAGGGAGCCTGAAATGAAGGCAATTTAGGTGCTTCAGTCGAGGTCGATGATGCATGAAAAATGCACGGGTGCTGTTGAGGGGGTGGAAAGGAGAGGCTTTAGCACATGCGGAGGTGTAGCTGCACCTGTCTCAAACAAAGGAGGTGTGGAAGAAAGTCCGATCATGAAACATGGAGACACTGCTGAACCAAAGTCAGCATATCGATCGACTCTGAGTCTAAAAAGGGACACTAGCTCAATCCCAGGTAAGAACTTGTCTTTGTTGTTTTCCTGCCTAAGGCTTCCACTGATGGCTTAGCTGTAATCATAGCCTGTGTTTATGCCTACATGAATTAAATGGCCTGTCCTCATCAGAAAAAACAGTCATATCAGTCGGTGACAGGGAATGAAGAGTGACAGACTGTTCACCCTGCTGCTGTCTGCCAAGAAATACAGAAGTAACCACTACAATAATACTAGACTACGTAGCACCTCCTTTCCTCAGGCTGTTATTCCTATCATCCAAACTTAGAGCACTACCTTAGAAAATACATTTTTCCAGTGTAGCATAAAGGGATTGCCACTGGCATTCATTTTTACAACCTTCAACCATCAAGTACACCTTGTAGCTTGAACCCCGACACAGTCTGCATAGGAAGGAGGTTTGGGTGGAACAATGGGTCAAACACAGGACGTTCACCCGGGAGACTGCTGGTAATGTCCCAGAAAACCGAGAAAGTAGTAATATAACTTATATCACATACATAATGTTATTTATGCTACATATGTACATAACTTAACCCAAGACACAATCCTTTACCTCACCTAGACTGACAGTTCGTACACCTAATCAAACTTCAACCATATGATGACGGTCCGGTACACCTATCGGTACACCTATATGCGCAACGGTCATTTCATTTTATGCGCAACGGTCATTTCATTTTGGAAACCGATGGGGTCATTGGCAGTTGACCTATTCAGTCATTTATTAGTGATGTGCGATACAACTGATTCTGTTTCTGATCGGTTACAGAATAAATCCGGTCTGGTAGCGCCGATACCACTGCGACACAGATCATTTGTAAAGAAAGCCAAATAAAATGGCATTCCCTATCAACACCCATCAACACACAACCCAAAACCTAGACAGACAGTAACAAACTTCGCCAGCAGCAACACTCACTTTCTCTGGATCTGGAAAAAAAACCTGCCAGAGCTGAAGGTAACCACAACTTCTGACTGCAGCCTGCCTCGCCCTGCCACACACATCACATACAGCGCTGTTGCAGTTCTGAGACTTGGCAAAGATATACATAGGTAGTGTAGTATAACATAACCATAGTAAGAAGATGGTGGCCAATATAATGTAACCACAGTAAGTAGTTAGTGACTAATTGGATGAGACCATGAGGCCATGGGAAAGACACTCCCAGTTTGTTTGGCTTAAAAGAGGATGCTCAATGCTTTGAACCTCCGATCAGTTCACTTTGTTCACGGACTTTGTCTGTGTACGATCTCGTGCTTTGTTTGCCGGCAAATAAAGTTCTACTGCGCTCAGCCTTAAAGACTCCTGGTGACTTTTTGACCTTTGAAATCTTTTTGGACCAAACAAGAAAAAGAGGAGTTAATTTACGACAGTAGCAAGGATGCATTTATAGTCGGCCATCATCAACATCAACTCGCATTTATAGGGCCATAGTTCCCGTATGACTATGACAGGCGAAAGGAGAAGTAGCTCTTATCTACCAGGCATTATTTATACTAGACCCTGGTTTTACCGTGTCCCTGTCGAGATTAATATACACATTTACCCATAATTACTGAGTTTCAATATAAGAATCGATCCAAAGACAGAAACGTTTAGGTCTGGGAGTATCAATTTTTCTGTATCGGTCTCTCATTAAGTTATGAGGATGTGCTCCAATATGAACCCTTAAGTGGGCACATATGGTATTTCCGCTGTGTCGAAAACATTCCACAACATATCTGCAATGTCTGCAACCTATGCTTTACAGCAAACACATGCGACCATGTCGACGCAGCATTCACAGCCAGTTGAGCAATTTTCTCTTTTTTCCTTGAGCAATCTGGCTGCTTTTCCAGCAGCGGCGGCAGCAACATATCGGGCACAGGTGCCATGCCGGCTCCGCTGTGGTGACATCTGACTGGTTCAAACGATGACAACAGCCTACAGCACTGCAGCCGTCTCTCTGCTCCCTCCCGTGTCTGCCTCTCTTCCCTGCCTCTGCTTCTCTTACCTACACGTCTCACTCGGGAGACATCCCATCTGGGCAAATTAGCTCATACAGTGCTCGCTAAGTCATCAGCACTCTAATAGCGCTTTTACCATTTGCCTCACGCACCGGATGACTCCTCCATGGATGTAATTCCTCCTCGATATAGAGAGAGAAAAAAAAGAAATCATTCTAAAATATTATTATCCTCTTCCCTCAGGTGACAAAGAACGTTGAGAATTTCATTTCTTTTCGGTATATGCGTGTGATTTCTGGCCTGGATCATAATCTTCACGCCGAGAAAGTGTCGAAGAACACTGGTACGGCATATGATTGCATTTCCAGAGGGGAAACAAAGGGGCGAAGTCAGTGGACACTTTGGGATATTTAAACTCGCATAGGAGAGGGAGTCTCAGGGAGAGCTTTTAGCGTACGTCTCCGGTGCCTGGCAACAAGATAAATGGCTGCATTGCCCAATTTAAAAGCATAAAGCCGAAGTAGACAAAGCATTCTTTTATGACCTTGAGTAAGGAGTTGAACTGACTTCAACTCTCGACTCCAGCGAACCAAACTCCCTCCGCAAGAGAGCTGGGCTTGACACTGTCCTCCGGACCGACAGGCACCAATTTTAAAGGTGTCATTCATACTAGCAAGGACTATAACTTTCTCAAAGGGTGAGTCCTTTCACATTTTTAAAGCCGTGACCCCTGTTCCTACAAGGATGACGGATAGCTCCTCTATCGATCGGGGGCCTTTTGGAAAGCATGCCAAAAGAATAAGAAGATAGGTAGAATTTCTGCTGTGAACTACGGTTGAAAAATAACCTTATATCCACACAGGCAACACATGCGAGCATGCCCACACGGACATACACACACACAAGACAAACATATTCACCAGCAAAGGAATTCCCCCAGAGAGGAGCTGTGCACACAGTGTTTACTGCTCTCCTCAATTATTGATTAGTTGTTTTCCTTCTGTTATGAGAGGCCACCCCATGAACAGGCAGGAAGGCCCGCTCATAAAAACTGCAGTAGGACTCGTTCCCTCAAACCAGACTGCACTTTATTGACCTCGGCCTCCCTCCTAAACAGGACACTTGCTTCTCTTGGCACCGGCTCGCTCGCTCGGCTGCTGATTCGCCCTGTTTTCCTTCACCATCCCTTATTTGTCTCATTTATTCTCATATCCTCTCCCTCGTTCTGTCGCCCTCTCTCACACACCTAGCCAACCCTCTCCGGGTCCGGGGCGCCTTCATAAAGTGGACCGCAGACTGTGCTCAGCAAAAACCCAGACAAGCCATCGGTTAACACTAAATTATTAAGAATCATTTACAGTTGGAGGTATCAAAAATGCCCGGAGTGCAGTACGATGCAAATTCTTGGCAGGATACAGAGCAGTTGGGACTTCGTGTGTTTGAAATGTGGGTACTATTTCATAAAGGTGTAGTCAATCATTAAATCAGAGTTAAAGGCCAACAACTTTGTATTTGCTATTTACTTCTTATTTACAGTCTATTGTTCATCCAAAACTTTGACTGCCTAATAAGTCATCAGCAAAAGCCACCCAAAAGCTTCTAAATGTTATTATTTTGTCACGTAATATGTAGTTATTAATAAAGGAAGTTATGGACAGAACTTCAGTTTTAAACATTAACAAAATGAACTCACTTTATCAACAGAGTGTAAAGAAACAGTAGTGTTATCAAAGACAACAAAGATGTCTACTGAAGTACAGCAAGAGGTGATGGTCCTAGTTTCAGCTGGGATATGTAAAAGTTGCAAGTCTGCATTCAAGTTTCTCTCTTTTTACCCAAATAAGACAAGCCTAATTGCTGCATTAGCTAATCGTACAACACACTTAATTCAAACTCAACAAAAACTTACTATCTGATGACCAATTCAGCTCTCTCTCCTCTCAGTCTTCATGCCTCTCCTGTTCCTGTCCACCATTTCTGTTCATCCCTGGAGTCAAAGTCCTGATTTGAACCAATGTAAATCACCTCCTTACCTTAGCTCCTGTCTCCAATTTGGCATCCCTCTGTCTCAGTCTGTGTTCAGTCCCAGTTTGGTGTCATGCCTTGTTGCTGAGGTCGATCGAGCTGAGCTCTGCTGACCACGGTGAACCCAGGTCATGGTGTGGGTAGATTCCAGTCAGCTTACAGGGCCACTTATACAGCATCTGGTCATTAGAGCCAAACATAGCCACAGCAAAGTGTTGTGAGCAACAAGCAGATAAGCTGCCCCCTGTAGTTGTGGCACTGCCTTCAAATAATAATGAACATTTCTTACAAATTATACCTTTAACTGTGCTGGAGGACAAAAAAATGGCAAATGTTATTTCATTTTAAAGAAAAATTCAAATAAAATCATCAATGCGAAGGGTGTGGCATACTACTGAAAAACTGTGGCTAATACTAATGCATTATGAAAATACACCAACATGTGTCGGCAAACTTAAGTCAGACATTTACTCAAGTAAAAGCCCTTGTAAAAGAAAAAAATACAATAATAATGTACTCACTAGAATTAACCAGTGAAGAGACAAGACTCAGACAACTGAAAATCACAACAATAAATAAAACCTCTTTGGACACAGCTGGCTGCAGGTGTAACAAGCTTTTTATACTCAAATGAAACAGCCTGACACTTCTTATAGAACCAACAACAGAATATAATATCCCCGAAGTGGACAACACAAAGATGTATAAACAGTATAAGCTGCAGCCACAAACACACATATTGAAGCAAAAGTGAGACCGTGTAGCACAGATACACAACACTAGTATCACAGGAGTTGTTGACACTCATCTTTAGAGTGAGGTCAGTGAGTTTTATCGTACTCACCTTTCTGAATGGGATTCTGTTAGTCTTGAGCACCTTGAAGTCCTCAACGTCTCATTCATTCTCAGTGTATAATATAGCCAGTCCACTCAACCAGGTACAATAATTCTAGCCATACCCAACGAGTGCATGAGCCTGAATTTCATTCAATCGTTGTGCTTTTTTTGCACCGTTCACCAAGTGCTTGCGCCGGCCCCGGTCTTGACTGCTGTTACAAACCTTTCACACATCCCGTGGCACTTGACCAGTGAACGTTTGGATTAGGAACACGCATGTTTCACTGACTGTTAGCTGAGTGCACAGGGTCACATTTCTGATAATGGAACTCTCTGGAGCCCTGCTCTTCTGCAGCCTCAGACACGCCATCAGCTTCTTCTCGACTGCAGGCAACCCCTGATTCATTCTGACACAGTTTATCAGGACTTCATGCAATTTCATGTGATTTTTGTTCACACACTCAAAAAACACGTCTATGTTAAGATGAATTAAATAAATAATGAATTAAATAAACTATTCATCAGTGTACAGGTACAACAACCTCAAGCTTTTACCTCCGAGAGCCAAGACTTATTGAACTTTAGCCCAACATCCCCTGCCAGCCTGGACCCTCACCAGTATGTGTTCAGAACCAACAGATCTACAGAGGATGCCTTCGACTCAGCCGTCACACAGACTGGCAGTCATACCTCCTCCACTTTAGTGTTCAACAGCGGAACCCTGCAGTGCTGTTCACACTCCAAACCCATGTGGTGCACAGAGAACAATCTACTGCTCAGTGTCGGTAAACCAAGAAGCTGATTGTTGATTGTAGTAAACAAAAAAAGAGCAGAGACATCCCTGTCTACACTAGTTGAGCTGAGGCGGAAACATCGCAAACTGGCATGGTCCTTGCACGGTCCCAGGACAGAAAGGCTCTACAGTGGGTGATTAAAACCACCAAGAACATCGTTGGTAACCATCTGCCAAGCATCAGTGACATCAGTGATGTTAAACGTCTAAAAGATTTGCCACAGCCAGCCTGTTCACCCTGCTGCCATCTGGCAAAAAGATACACGAGCATCCGCTGCCGTACCACCGGACTATGGAGCAGCTTCGTCCCTCAGCCTGTGAGACTCCTCAAGTCAACCACTGCAGTCCATTGTATAGAATAGTTAGCTTTGCTTTTTTTTATCCATTACCTTTTTACATTGGTTCACTCTACCTAAGTCATCCCTCCGCACATTCAACCAGCCTGTATATCACATTCAAAATTCTAAGAAACACTTAAGGCCTAGCAATCAAATTCGCATCCGCTGGCAGAGTATCTTGGCTTCCCAGCCTCACAAGGATCTCAATTATGGCGCGCTGGCTGTGCCACCGCCACTGCTGACGACAGAAGATAAAGCGCAGTAATGGAAATGCCATCCTGTTACAGAAGCCGGGGCTCCAGTGTCGACACGAAAAACAAAAACAAAGTCAATATTGAAGAGGCGAAAACAATGTGGAAATAGAAAATTGTCAAACGGCAGTCGGACTTGGCGGGGGGAAAACAATCTCAAATGGCATGCAAAACAATGTCGGTGATGGGGCCGCTGTTAAAGTCGTGCATCCGAGTGTCTGCTTGTGTGTGTGTGTGTGAGAGAGAGGAAGGAGAGGCAGGAGTGTGTTTACTTCCGCAGCCTTTTGTCAAAGGCGGCGTAAAGAAAGGTGGCATGTGGTATCTAAAAGGCTCCACACGCAATCCCAGCTTGCCCACCTGTTCTGCTCCCGCTTTGATTTCAGCTTGAGAGGGGAAGGAGAGAGCCTCTTGCCGAACAAGCCGTGCATCAGGCTTGGCTGTGAGGTGTGCAGAAACAAAGTGAAATTGCCCTGATACTATTTTTTTCTCCTGTAATACGTGGCAATTCAAAGGGAAAGAAAAAAAAAGTAGGTAAAGACAGGTTTACGGGTTTCACAGGTGCGTTTAAAGACGTGAGAAGTGTAACGTCGGGGCATTTGCACAGCTCCCCTCCCTTTTGACCGTCGCGTTACATGCCCTCGAGATCATCTTCTCTCGGCGCTAAGGAGAGACAAGAGGTGGGTTTTCGGGAGGGGCAAACAGGAATCATTCCTCTCCCCGGGGAGCTGAGCAAACTGTGAAAAAGATGAGACAGAGACAGAAGGGGTGAGAGCACGAGCGATGTCAGACAGAGACAGAAACACAGCACGGCGGAGAGAGAGGAGAGGAAGGGGGAGCGTAGAGGAGACGAAGCACTTCGGGGCATACCCAACTTAGACATGGCCATCATAAATGATTAAAGGCCGATTTCCCATTCTGACAAGCCTACCAATCTTTGCACAGTGTAATGGAAGCCAAAGTGAAACGAGCGCCCGGGCGCCGCATTTGCATCAAGCAATCACCGAGGAGATGTGTTTAAAGAGTCCAGGAGGGGGAACGGTTGCACAGAGAGGCTTTTTTTACTATTACGCTCTGTTTAAATGGGGGATATTACCTGTTTACCCAGCTGCCGAGGGCAACCGGCATTTTGTTTGAGGTCACCCCGTTAATATTCCTCCCACCGGCGGACGCTCCTGCGGGGGGGAAGGTTGCGGTTTCCGTCTTTATAATTCCACGGCGCAAATCCGCCGGGAGAGGGAGGGTCCTGACCTCGGAGGCAGAGGTGAAAATTGCACCAGTGGGCCAGCGAGGAGGAAGACAGAAAATGAATGATGGAGCCGGGGAAGGAGATAAAAACCATAAAGTCATACATAAAGCACAAGAATATGTGGCTCGGCGGATTTTCCGAGCTTGTATATTTCCCCCCCTCGCTTGATTGAATCCGGGAGCCTCAAATGTGACACGTGCGAGGAAACAAAATCAGGGTCGATCTGCACCTTTTTTCCCGACGTGTCACATGCTGCGCATCTGCGGCGCGCGGCGGCAAAAACGTGTTGACAAGTAAGTTTGTGTAATATCTCCCGACGTGTTGAAAAGCCTCCTGGAGGTGATCTGAAGGTTGCAAACGCCATTTTTAGTCTCACGTTTGAGGCGTAGCCCCGAGCAGCTGCGAGCTGTGAAGCGATGGGTGCCTATCTCTGAGGCCATGAATGATGGATTATACGAGGAGCGATATTGATAGCCGGTGGGCTTTCCATACAAATGAAGAGTCAAATGAGTCCAACCTGAGCAATCTTGCGATGATCAAACCGGCCCTGTTTCCAGGATGAAACGGCGGCAGTCGACATTTCCGCAAATCACAGATACACTCGGATTTGTGTGCGCCATATCGACATGACTACCAAACATCTCATGTCAGGTTCACGTTATTCCCTGACTTTCACGTCAGGAGGTGGAGGGGAAGGCAGCGGAGTCGGAGGCATCAGCCGCTGCCAAGCCAGTGACCTGGGTTCAAGTCTGCGTTTCGTGAACAGGAGGCTGGATGAGAGAGGGGAGATTACCGGCAGCAAAGGGCCGCAGGTTGGACCTGAACCCTGAGGTGAGAACACAGCCTCTGTACACAGGGTGCATGCTCCGCCGACTGAGCTCCTAGAGCGCCCCACCGTGGGATACTTGTGATGGGGAAGTGCAGCGTTTCAACATTTTGAGGCAAGACACCACTGGATGTTTTTTAAGTAGACCTCAGGACAACTGCCAGAAGTGTTTGTGGCGATAAAATCAGATGTTTTCCTTTTTTTTTCTCTTTTTTTATGCCTTCGACACACATCACACCAATTTTACATTCTTTACGTTTTGGTTAATTGTATTGCTCTCCCTATAAATTTATGTAATGCAATCTGAAGATGCCTTCAAAAAACAACTAAAGAATGATTTTGTCAAATTGGCATTTGTCTCACCTGCTTTCATTTGTTTTGTTTCTTCCTTCCTTTTTGCTGCTTTTATGCTTTTGATGCTTTATTCAATCTTGTTCCCCTTTGTGACCGTGCTCTGTGAAAGGTGCCATTAAATAAACTTCACCTACTTGGCTTTATTAGACATGTGAGAGAAAACAGGATGACAGAGAGCAGCAAAGGGCCAAAGGTAAGAATCAAACCCATTGGGCGCTGTGGCGAGGACCTCGGGCCATCTCCGGTCTTGTTTGCGGCAACCCAAACAGGTATTTATAGCCAAAACATGATGTTTCCCAAACCCTGACCTGAATGCTGATTGTGCCTAAACCTAACCAGAGCATATGCACAGCACTGTGACGAGAGAAAAAATTGAACCGAACAAACAAAAAGTTGTAACATAAAGAAACGTAAAGTTCGAACATATATGTGGTGCTGCACGGACAAACATTCCCGACATTTATGGAGCTGATTTTGGATGGATGAATCGTATCACCCGATCAACAAAAAAACAGCTTCAATACATTTCCCTGAGCTTAATTTGAATGTTTTCAAGTTTTCCAAATGAGAGTGACTACAGAAGGAACAAATCAGCATCACAAAGATGATTTGCAGATGCTCTTTGGCCTGGAACTGCCTATTACACGCCACTCTAGCTGTGCCACGGAGCGGACGCCGCGAGTAGCGCCAAGGAACGCCTCGTCCTCCTCATTCCAGAACCTTTGTGGGTGCATCCCTGGCATGTCCGCTGTTTTTAAATGCTACATTTGCTGCTGCTTGAAATGCTGAGGGGCGTGTTGCATGTCCCGGCAGCTCATGCTTCACCATGCTGACTGATGATGCACCGTGCCTTGATGGATCTCGTCGAATGCCACCGTGCTGTAATATCCCTGCCCACCCCTGTTTGCTATGCATCCGCTGTTAAATCCCCAAAGTGTGCGGCTCAGTTTCTCACATCGCTCTCTTTCAGACGTGACTGACTTTGTTAGCCTTTTTTTTTGTGTCCGCGCGTTCCTGCGACAATGTGACTAAATCCCGCACTGTACCGGGGATTTCTCGAGGCGACTTCCGAGAGTTCATCAGATCCCGGCGGAGATCGCTCATCCTAAGTGCTTCCGCGTGTGTCGTTCGTGTAACAACCTCCAAATGAGCGATGTGACAGGATTTTAATCAATGTCACATCCTGTCCGCTGGGTTCAAGACCAGGCCAGGCGCTCCCACATGCACACACACACACATGAGCAGAGGCATTCAGGCGGAAAAAGAAAAAGCTGAGACACAAACACGCGTGGTACAAGGTGATCCGCGGGTAAAAGGCCTTTGCCATTCGCTGTCAGCGCCGTCCTCTAAATGTCATCCTTAATGCATCTGATAGCACACAATTAGGTTGAGATTATGGAGGGGGAAAAAAAAAAACATATCCAGCCCCTTCATCTTCTAATTCATGCGGAAGAGGCTGAGCCGTAATGGCAAAGGAGGAGGTAAATAATTCCCTTATGGACAGAACAAACAGCTCGGAGCCGACAGGTCAATTGTGATTCCGCTCGGGTGCGATTTAGCTTAATACGATAGGAGAGACACCAGAGGTGGAACACCTGTATGTCCACATGTGTGTGTGTTACGGAGATGCATGGGAACACTCCAGCCGGGATATTGGCTTTTGTCTGCGGCTAAATTTAGCGCAAGGTGTCTCCTCCGCCCGCCTTTAATATCACTGCTCGGAGACAAAACCCCTAATTAGGATTTGTCTGCGCGATCCCGCCAGGCATGCCTTCCTCCGTGTGTGTGGTGTCAATTTGTGGCCACGTTTCAGAGTTTAACACGTCCCGCGAGCGCGTGTGAAGCACGTGTGTGTGTGTGTGTTCGCGCAGAGGCAAGGGCATTAACCTGAGGCCGATTCATATTGTCCCCGCTAAGCTAGCGGCTCTCCTCATAACGCCGAAACGAGACAGATTTGTCATAATAGGGGATGAGGCAGGCAGCAGGGGCCGCATCACAAGAATGGCCAGCCGGGGTCCTGGAAGTAATAAAGTACCTGAGAGACTGTGACTTCTTTTATCTGTCTGTTTTGCTTTTTTTTTTTCCCTTTTCTTTACTGTCCCACTAATGGCTGTCCCTTTCGGTCCATGTGTGTCCGTCTCCTTTCATGTCTTGTTTTCTCCCTCCCCTCTCAACTTTTTTTTTCCGTCCTCAACCCCGCTCCACTAACCCCCCCCCGTCTCCTTCCCCTCTCCTCCTCCATCTCCCACTCGCTCTCCCTCCGTCTCTCATGGGGAACAATATATATCAGAGCCCAGCAGAGCCCTGCTCCACTAGTTGCCATGGCAACCGGCCTCATCACAGCATCTACTCTCTCCCCTTCTCTCCTCTTTTTTTTTTTCCCCTCTCGTCCTGCGCCGCTCCCTTTCTCTCTCCCCCTTCTGTCCTTTTCCCCTCCATCCTTCAGAGGTGGTTCTTTAAATTGTAAGTGAGCCAGCTGGCCTCTCTGCGAGCGGAGCAGCGAGGTGAATCACAGGTAAAACGGAAACGCTGACCCCAGACGTGGTCTTTCAGAGACACCAAGTTGCTGCCTACTCGGGTTAAATATGGCCTGGTAGGAAAAACATGCTCCTTTTTTTGATCCATTAAGCTAATTATATAGCTTATACCCACTATCCTCAATCTACGCTGAGCACCCTCTAGTGGTATGTAGAGGAATCTCAGAATTTTCTTTGAGAATGAGATTGATTAATTTAAAGATGTATAAAATATCAAAATACAGCAGAATTTAAAATCAAAAGACTTCAAAGTGTCTGTTTTAAGATTTAAAGTGGTTACTTAAAGGGGCAATATGTAAGAATTGGCCACCTACTGAATCCAATTCTTAAAATCAAACGGGGTCAACGTATCACGAGTAATAGCTTACTGCTGCTAGCTGTAGCTGCAGTTAGCTATTTAGCTTGTTTATCTACAGGTTGAGACTGGGAGGTCTCTAGCGCAAGAGCTTTGGACCGGGACAGGACAATGCTAGCTGGTTAGCATACTAACTTTAGCCGATGTCTCTGCAACACAACATCAAAACTGTTAGTTCCTCAAATTCTGATGATACTTTTGTGAATTTTGTTGGATGTTTTCAGCACAAATTATTGCACGCTGGACCTTTAAGCAGTGCGAGTTAAGCGTCCAGTACCTGCTAACGTTAGCAGCAAACAGCCTACGCTACGGTTAAGGACGGCCATAATGGTGGCACTGGAGCGTCTAATATTTTCTGAGGTGGTCCACAGTGTAAAACGTTCTGTCTAATAATTCTGCTTCATAACATGCTTCTAAAATCCATCTCTCCACTCAACACATTGGAATGTAGCTGCCGAGATCATCGAGGTCAGGCGCCGACGAAAGTTGCATCCATTAGTCAAAAATGAATGAGTCCATTGAAAGAAAATTAGTCGTCAACTATTTTGATAAATTATTAAATCAGTGTAGAAGCGAAAATGTGAAACATGCACCAGTTTAACCTTCCTTATTTACAAGGACTTGTTGCTCTTCTGTGTTATTTATAACGGTAAATGAAGAGTCTTTTGTTAGCTGCACAAAACAAGCAATCTGAAGAAATGCACTTGTGGCTCTGGAAAATTGTGATAAGAATTTTATTTTCATATTTGTTTAACTTTTTTTCTTTGAGGAGGTAAGGCTTGCAAATGAATAACTACTTTTAAATCACTTCTCAAAACACATTTTAATCATCATTTCGGCACTTTTATTCATTTTTCTTTGTTTATTTGTATCTAATTGCTTTGATGTGATCTTGCCTTTTTTTACTGCTTTCATTCCTTTATTTGCTTTCAACATTTGTGTCTTGCGTTTCGTGTTTTAGGGCTGGAATCTCAAACTCAGAAAACAATTTTATTTTATGGTGGACATTGTCATGTTGTAACAGGAACGGTTTCTCTCCAAACTCTGGATCTGACATTCTACCTCAATTATGGCTAATAAAATGACAGGGGTAGCTGTGTCCACATACTTTTGGCCATGAAGTGAATCGATAAACTGTGATATACGTGTAGTTTACTTCTAACACAGTTTTCTGTTTGGATGGAAAACCAACACACGTGCAATGAATGCATTTCTGATCTGGATTCATTGATTTTCCCTTTCCTTTCACATGGTACCCAATCCTTCACCTTGTATACACACACACACACACACACACACACACGCTCACACAACTCCTCTCAACCTCCATTCACGGAGGATTCAGCCATATTTCAGAGGGCGACAAGGGCAGGGGAGCCTTTTTCCTGCTGTGGGAATTTATGTGGTATCATTATTTAACCTAATTGCACTGAAGACAAGTGGAGGGCGGCATGCTTTCTCGGAGTGGCGAGTACCGGGGAAGCATCCATCACATGTTTACACACATGCCACACACACACACACACACACACACACACACATAGGCACTCAGTACATGCCCATTATGCAGTGCACTCACATGCACGCACATGCAACACAAAGGGCGCTGTAAGTAAAATCTGGGCACGGGGAGAGCGTATGTAAAAATGGATACATGCGAGCTGGGATTAGACACACACCTCTCGCTCGCACTCATTCACTGTACAGATGTATCAAAGCCGGTATACAGACGTGCTCGCCAACACGCCTTATCTCCTCTCTATTCCTCGCTCGTCTCTATCTCTCTTACTCACCCGCGAGCACACACACACACACATTCCACGCACACTCCTTGCCATGCAGAGCAACAAGACAGTTGTCCTCCATCTGTCAATGTTATTCATGAGGAAATGGAGATCTGGGCCATGAGTGATGAGTTCTCCTACAGAAATGGCCCCGGCCAAAACCTCTAGGAAAACCGCCCAGCCCATTTATGAGAGGGATGAATAAATATACGAATAATAACTCGCAACCAAACATTTGAGGCCCAAAATTAATGGCAAATTATTGTGTGGGGATTTGGGGAATGGGCTCGGCCCACTTTATCATGCCTACACCTTTATGTAATGAAATTACCATAATGCACAGTGCAGAGGAGGGGGAAATATTCACGAACATGGTAATAATTAGCCACGTTCAAGCATTTGGAGTAAATTTTATTTAACCTTCTGTGTATGTGGAAATAAACTAAAAGTAAAAAGAGTGATACGCCTCTTTTTTTTCATACACATACGCATAAAGTGGGAAAAAACATGCCAAACACACACAAACATGTGTATTATTATCCGTATTTCTATCATTATTATCATTGGTAGTGGTAGTAGTAGTAATCTTACTATTAGAAGTAGTAGTAGGAGTGTAGTAGTAGTTTTAGCGTTCGCCAGGATAAATTGGTGCCAGTTAACGTTTCTGCAAACCACTGATTCATTCATGTCTACGGCTCCATGTACCATATCGACATTTCTGCAATACACGTCATATCATGTTCACATTACAAGTTAATATAACTCACAATCACAACGGGAGGTCATAAGGGATGGTGTTAGAGTAACAGGCTAAAAGGCTGCCAAGCCAGTGACCGCTGTTCAGGACTGTGTTCCAACATTTGTAAGTCTGAAAGTCATTCATTCAGCGATTTTATGCCAACAAAAAACAGATATTCTTTACAAAAAGTTGGGATATCTCTTGTCATGGAATATAACTAAGTATATACTCAATTCACATACTTTGAGGTACTTTACTTGAGTATTTCTATTTTCTGCTACTGTATACTTCCACATTTTGGAGGCAAATATTGTACATTCATTTGGGTGACTTTCACTTTTACCAAAGTCTCCTCTCCTGTGGCCCAGAGGGTTTTCACCATCTCCTGCAGCCCCCAGAAGGTTTTTTTCCCTCTACGACGGACCAGAGGGTTTCACGATGTCGATACTTTCACTCAAGTATGACTTTTGAGTACTTTTTACAACACTGTACGTCTCCAGCCTTGTTTGTAGCTGCCAAAACAGCTGTTTTAAGCCAAACCATGATCTTTTCCTAACCCTAACCAAGTGGTTTTTGTGCCTAAACACAACCAGACCAGTGTTGTCACAACATAAGAAAGATAATTGAACGTAAAGTTACAACATAAAGATCTGTAAAGTGCCAATATATCTGTGGTTTGCAGAAGCACACTTTGCCAACATTTATTCTTGCGATTGCTTTGGCAAACTTCCATGTTAGTCAGACTTATTTGGAAAAGAAGACAAAGGTAAAAACAAAGGTAAAAGGATAGAAATGTCAACCAAACTGTCAAACATCCATCCAAACATCCATTACAGTTTATACACCTGCTTCCTGCCTCAACTTCGATCGACTGTACTTCCTGTGGGGGGTGTGAACGATTACCAACATTCCACTCGTGCTCAGTGTTGGTTTTAGCTCCAAATAAAGACAAAGATAAAGTTTACAACATGACTTTTGTTGCCTTGGCAGAACGACAGAAATTATCGTTTGTTCTAACACTTAAAACAGCGTCCGTTCAACCACGCGAACAATGTGCAGTTCTGTCACGAGCCAAAGCGTCTCGTGACGTTGTTATATCATCACCCTTTCTGACTTTGTCCATGACTGTAATACCATCATAATGATAAGTAAAACTTAACTTGAAGGGTGCCACATCAACAAAACACAAATGAGTCATTTCAGGAGGCAATCAGAAACAACCTATGTTGGCATTTAGTTTGGGGGAGTTGTTTTGTCTAACACAACAAAGAGAACAAAAGCAGGAACAGCACGAGGTAGCACAGGACATCAAAGCAGTTCTAAAAAGTAAGTTTTAAGAACTTGTTGAACTTATCAAAATCAATGCTGTCAGGAATGTGTTTTCGGAGAGAGCTCCGGGGGAAAGGGGCGACTGTGGAGAAGGCCCTGCTACCCCGTTGCGTCGGAGGTGGGAATGTGGTGGTGAAGGTCAGTGAGACAGAAAAGAGGTCCGGTTACAGAGGGCTTTGTGAGTGAAGAAAAGGAGTTTGAATTGAGTACATTGTGGTCACAGGAGTGGGTGTAACTGATCTCCAGTTCATTAAAGACTTTGGATGATAGACCATAAAGAATGCTGTTGCAGCCTTCAAGCTTAGATGTAATGAAAGGGATGCATCGTAGAGGGATGGGCGGGATGTTTTTCAAGTGGAGAGAGGCTGTTTTGACGATGACATTTGCATGGTGTTCGAATTAGATTTTACAGCAAGGTCACTGTGTCCAGAGATCCTCTCAATTACTGTGAGTACAATGTTATCATAACAAGAAAGGATGGCCAACACTATAAAATAAGGGATCATTGAAAGGCTTTGCATATTAGCAGAAGTAGTATCTATGAAACACAATGCATATGTTTGTGAGGGTTCTAGATCTGAGGCCTCGGCGCAGGAAATGTTCCAAACCATTTGTCGACCCAACTAAGTTTTAAAGACGGTATGATCCTGTCTTGCTTTTATCTTATCATCATGTCAAATAATCAGTATTTGAAGATCTGGGGTGCACCTTAATCAACTATCCTCCTACCGGAAGTTAAATTTGTATGCTTTGATACATAGTCAGGGAAATGTATGCCTTGTTCACGTCAGTGTTACCAACAGGCTAACACTGATGTGACCTCCCCCTACAGGCTAACATTAATGATAGAATCTCCAACAGACTCACATTAGTGTTAGCTTCTGCAACAGGTTAACATCTTTGTCAGCTTCATCAAAAGGCTATCATTGGTGTTGGCTTCTCCAACAGGCTAAAACAAGTGTTAACTTCCCCAACATGCTAGCATTTATGTTACCTTCCCCAACTGGCTGGCATCCTTGTTAGCTTCTCCAACAGGCTAACATTGATGTTAGCTTCTCCAACAGGTTAACATTGACGTGAGCTTTTCCAACAGGCTACTGTCAGTCAGAGTTTGCTTTTCCCGCAGCTTTACCATCAATGGTAGCTTCTCCACCAGACTACCACCAATGTTAGGTTCCCCAACAGACCAACATCCATGTAACCTTCTCCAACAGACTCCAACATCAGGGTTAGCTTCAGTAACGGTGAAGTTCTGAGTAGCACTTCAGTCATAATAGCCTATTTCAGTGTCCCTGTTCTCCATCTCTGTTGCCTTTGAAATACAAAACCTAACAACAGTATTTTGAATTTAGGACAGGGTATGCTATCATAATTATCCTACCTTTGCTAAATGCTTCTGCTCTGTAATAGCAAAAATTACTATACTAAGATAAGATTTGTTCCTAAATGCAGTTAGGAAACATTTTTCTGTAAAACCAAAAATCCTAAATTAGGAAGTTTCTGCAATAAGGCCCCTGTTTCGCATGACTACCACCCTATACTCCAACAAACCGGCATACTCAAGCAACTTCATATGGCTAACTACTATATAATGACTGTAACAACACAGAAATCGTACATTCCAATGATGATAATGCGAGTGAGATCTCTATAAAGCACTGCCATCACTATCACTGTCCCAGTGTGACTTTATTTGATGGGGAGAACAAGATGGTTGAGTGGAATGGCAGGTAGAAAAGCTGCCATGTATCTGCCAATCACCCCATAAAGTGGGAGGATGTTATCTCTCCCTCAGTCTTTCTCTCTCATTGATTCTTGCTCTGTCACAGACTCTCTCGCCCTCCCTCTCGCGCTTTGTATGTGGGGATCTCTCCATAAAACAGCTGACACTATGTCACCCGGCGCCTCGCTCTCCACCCGCAACCTGGACACTGCCATTACACAGATGTCAGACACAGTTGTGATATCATCATAAAAAAGTAACTGCCATGATTTTCCCTTTTTAAAAAAACACACACACATACGCACACTACCCCCCCTTTGCTTGTGAGTAAGCAGGGAATGGAGGAGGAGAGGTTCGGGGGAGTCGGGATAGAAGTGCAATTACACTCGCTGATGTGCTTTGGCCCATATTATGATGTTGGGGGATGATAAGACGGCAACAGCCAATGCCGCACACACACACACACACACACACACATACACAGACAATAGCCCCGGCTGTGATGG
This sequence comes from Lagodon rhomboides, assembly GCA_039737535.1. Classification (NCBI taxonomy): domain Eukaryota; kingdom Metazoa; phylum Chordata; class Actinopteri; order Spariformes; family Sparidae; genus Lagodon; species Lagodon rhomboides. The sequence goes on from CM077807.1 coordinate 7,661,312, forward strand.
ATGTCCAGATGCAGACCCACTCCAAGCAGAAAATAGATGAGTTCCCTTCCTCTCCACCGAATGGCAGATGGTTCCAGGACGAGCGTCACGTGAGCTCATAACTGGAACTTTATTGGCAGCACGACTGATAACGCCGCCAAGGGGTCCAGATGATAAAAGCGAGTGGGGAAAAAAAAAAAAAACGAGCGCGGTTAGACATGATGATTTCATTCGTGTCCTTCAGTTCAGTCAGTCAGGCTTGATTTATTATGTGTCCATCATGAATCCAGGGTGTTCATTTTGAAGCATGCATCGCCGGCAACGGCATTGGCACTGTATAACAGAGGATGACACTGGCTCTTGGGCAATGATATGATGAGTGGGATGTCACCAAAATGATATCTGTGCACCCAGTACATAGGTCTGCTGTGTCTATAGAAGGCTATAGAGTCCCCCCTGGCAGGTGTACCTCCTACTGTATGATGGGCTATTACTAGGATTGTGTTTGTACCATTTACATAATTATTTAATTTTCACTAACAATTTACAACTTTTTACATTTATGCAAATAAATCACTTTTCTTCTGCTTATGCCATCTCTTTTTCCTTTTTGAAAGAGCAGTCCACTGGTTGAGCATTGCTCTCCTACAACACTCATTATGGATACTTTAAAAACAAATGATCAAAATTGATACTGCTGAAGCGGAGATAATGCCTTTTTTATTCTTCTTTCCATTTCAAAACGTGCTGCCTGTATCACCCACAATGCAATTTAGCCATTGAGTGACATGACTGGTGGCAATTTATGAGATTATATGCAGCTTCCTCTGGAGCCACAAAATTGGTGGAACTACCCTTTAAATTGGCAAAAAAATTAAATTTACAGTGGGTGTAACCCATATTTTATCTTTCTCCACATGGACCCATGTAAACATTTGTGTGTATCTTAAGAGAACCATAATTAAAGCAAAAAAATAATGATTGGATTTTAATTCCTGGAGGTCTACACTGTAATTTTGAAACTATTACCTCAAAATTGCCAAGTACACTTGCAGTTAGAATGACAGAAAGTTGTTAAAACTTTTTTACAACACAGAACTTTAATTTAATACTACTTTTCTTTTATTATTTTATTATCTACTTGGTAATTCTTAGGTTTTTGGTTTCCTGACTTTTTAGAAGTAAAGTCAGGTTTTTGCAATGTAGTTACAGTAATCTTTGCAAAACTCTTGAAACAAGTTCAACTTTGGTGAACTTTAACACCCATGTTTTCACCATTGACCAATAGGAGTCCATCTATACAGTGCAGCCCGTTGAGGGAATGGACTGCTAGAAGCTATTGTAGCTATGTGGCACCATTCAGTTTCAAAGCTTTCGAAGGTCATCAGGTTTCCCAGACCAGACCAATACAGGTATTTTAAGTCAACCAATGATGTTTCTCAATCCAAACAAAGTGACTTTTGGGCTAAACCTAACCAGAACATAAGCACAGCGCTGTGACAAGAAACTGAACCTAAAGTATCATAAAGTTACAAAAACTTTTTACCAGCATTTAATATGCCGGGTTCCCAGTTCACCAGCTAACCTCATCAGCAGTCAGTACATCATGTCTATGTCTATGACTTCGGTTGGGAGCAAGCCATCCGTGACAGCTACTTGCCAGATTTTGATATGCATATTTATGATCACCAAAGGATGGTTTCTAATAAGTGGCCCCTTGACCTTTCCCCTTGGCCCTGCCATCTAGATAAAAGTTTCATATTCATCCTCCTAAGACACCTTCTCATTCTGGACATTTCACAAACTTTCCCTCTTGTGCCAACCTCAGGTCAACATGTCAACGTGGTAAACACACTATCTTAGAACAAATGCCAGGACAACTTTACATGTTTACCAGTGGTGAACTAAATGATGAGATATAAGAGAGAACAAATATTACATAGTAGCAAATATACGAGGACAGAGGAATAATGGTGTCAATTATCTAGCCACGTTTGATAAGATGACCAATGAAACAACCTTGATAGTCTATATCACTCTGTATTTTCCACCCTGTTAAATTTTCCTGCCCTGTTCTGTAGCAGTCTGACTCAGTGGCTGTTTCAGGGTGAAATAGCAATTTCCACTTCCAGATGCACATCTATGATTGCCGTGACCCCCATCCCTTCAGTACAACCACCAAAAAAATGCTTTTTGCATTTTGACTTATCACCTCCTATCTCCCAATCGGCCCAAAGCTCATTCACCCACCTGCGAGCAAACCCATCAACTACTGGAATTTGACGTTTTGAGGAAATAAAAAAGTGCTTACTGAAAGCCTTGTACTTTTCTTTCCAGAGTTTTAATTTCACCTTTGTGGGAGTTCTACAGACACTTTATTTCTGAAAATAACCCTGCAGATTTATCTTAGGGTTTTGCTGATTTCTGGACTGATTGTACAGTAATGGACAACCTATGTAAAAGTCTCATTCCCAAATCATCACATATTGATGCTTTGGGATGGCAGCCGATCAGATCTACAATTCCAATGTGTGAGTATTTGACAAATTGGGTATGAGACTTCCTTACAAATTGGACCTTTTAAACATTAGGAAAAAGGAAGAAAAAAATGTCACTTTTCAAAATAAATGAAACATTTTCTCAAGTTATAGCACTTCAGGAGAGACAAGGTGAGGAAGTCTTAAAGAACTGAGGGATTCTTGGCTTTGTATGGGATGTCTTGATGGAAAGAAACACTAGAATAACTCCCACCTGATCCTCAAACTGTAACGTCTTAAACAAATGTGAAACGGCATGCCTCTTGGAAAGCCAAATGTTGTCAAAAGGGGAGCGATGGTAAGATGACATAAAGAAAAAGAAAGGAAATAACAGAAATGCAAGAATGGGAAGGTAGTAGGATTGGGGAAATGCAGCCAGTGAGCGCTATCTTACCCAAGCAGAGGGAAGCCCTGGGAACATACAAGAGAGACTTATAGAAATCCATGTAACGTCACTGAGAAAGCAAACATGAATAGGGATTTTGAAGGTGCACATGTGGATTTGCATTTACAGTATGTCAGTATGTATGCAGAGAGCTGTTCCCAGAAAAGTTAATTCCTCCGGCCACGAACACACTGGGCAGCCACAACACCCTTGTTACATCTCCCAGTATAAAGCCCTAAAATGGTAAACAGCCTTAAGAGGAGCACCTCATTGTGCTTTGCAGAATGTGTATTATGATACTGACAATGGCAAAAGCTGTTAAGGATTATAAAATGAAAAAAAAACAAAAAAAACAATACACTGCAACATTGAACTGTATTACAGTCGAATGCATCACGGCTCAGTGTTGGAAATCACTTCACTTCAGTTTCAGTTCAGCTTCAGTTCAGCTTTCTATACACTGTCTTATATAACAGTATATAACAATAACAGGGATTGTGTGATGAGTGATAATCTGCGACAAAGTCAACTTGACCTTCAAAACAGAATGAAAATAATAAGTCTATGTATGTATAATGTTTATACATTGCTATAAGAAAAAAAGGAACAATAAAAAGAAAGTTTCAAAAAAAAAAGAAAATAATAAGTCAATAAAAACATATCAGTTATTTGCCTCCGTCTCTTTGTTGTTCACGTGTTCATACACAAACTGTGTATATCGTTAGAGAGATGGGTGAATGCGCAAGAAACTGTTTTCCAAGGCTATATTACTTTCTCAGTCCATTATTGTTTGCACACTCAGATTGAGGCAACTTTTATGGGGAATGAATACCATTTTTTATGTTGTATATTCAATGGGTATCTACCATCCACTATCAGTTATGGTAGGAAATTAGCATTTTGGGGGGTATTAGCTTAATTTCTTTCCCCAAAAAAAGAAAATCTAATATTTTCAAGTTCCTTGCCAATGAAAGACACCAACTAACACGCATTACTTCTCTTTTATGCTGTCATACTGCTATTTTCTCACACAAACTGATCATTATTTTTTTATTGCATGGTACTGTTCCCTTCCTTCTCAAAACCCTCAAGGAAATAAAATTGGAGATAATATAAATTAAAAATGCATTGTAAAATACTATATTGTACAATGTCTTATCGTATCATCAACCCACAGACAAACTCTGAAATATAAACCTACAGATTACGCCACTGTAACGAGAGTTAGGAACAAAGAACTTCAACAACTTCAGTGACTCCAGTCCAGTTGTAAAGATTGGTTACAGATACAAGTTAAACTAGGATGCATATGTTATATGTTATATATGCATATGTGATAACATGAAAGTGGGGTATTAGCAAAAATATAAGCTAATTTATAGTTTAGCAGTTAGGCGAAAAGCCCAATTGACTATTGACCAATGTAGATTAGTAGGGAAGATCATCAGACTGAAGTAGGAACTTCAAATGATCGCAATTTCTGGTCACAACAGGTCACAACGGTCTGAGTTGTTGCTCAAGTTACTAGACAGCCACATGGCAAGGCAAATCAGCAGTTGCAACGGAGAAGAGAAACTGATGGAAATCTTAATGAACATTCTTGTCATGAGTTCACTCTTTTTCTGCCTTCCGCCAAGTGGCAAGACCTCGTTTACTATATGGGAGAAAGAGATAAGAAATTTAAGATTTATAAGTATAAGTTGTAGACAATACGCAATGGAAGAAGGTAATAATGCTTTGTGCATGGAGTTAAAAACCAAATGAAATACTTTGTTCAGTGGGTAAAAGTTGTTCGTATGGAGAGAGAGAGAGATACAGTCAGAAAAGACAGAAGTAAGAAAGGGGCAGAGGACAGTCCAGGTCATGACCCCCTGCCACTGGCTGAGATGTTGTAAAGCCTGATGGCTATCAGGTCAAAGAATCCCCTGAACAACAGTCGCACAGCGCGAAAATTCCTTCTGTTAGAGCAACTTCTTTGTGTTGTGGAGGGAATGGCTGACATTGTCCAGGATGATCTTTACCTAACATTCCACCACAGTCCCCATTGAGTCTGACCTCATGCCAAGTGCTGAACCTGCCTTTTCACCTGCATTTTTAGTCGCCTCGTGTCTTTGTCTGCCTTGACTGCAGACAGAAACATTAATCAAGTCACTTGCTCTGCCCCTTTCAGGAGAGGGCATTTTGTAGAAGGACTAGTCCAGCTGGTTGTCATGATGCACACAAAAAATATTTGTAAGTCTGGACCATTGTCAATGTCAACCCCTCAAATGTTTACTCTCACTGAGGTATTCAGTACAAAGGGAGTTCTTACCGCTTCAATTGCTGAACGCCTTTGTACTCCCCTTCCCAGATAGCAACATTTACCAGCCATTCGGCCCACAAACCATGCCTTGCTTTTGCCTGCCACGAGCATGTGAACCGAATAAACCCAATGTCAGGGCATGTCAGGGACTGCATTGTCCACTCCAGTGTATTCCCGGTACACCGCTCCAGGGTCTAAATAATGTGTAAGTGAAGGTCACTTGTCAGTGGTCATTTCGCACATTGGGGCACCCTGCTTTGGATACCAGTACAAGACCTGATGTCTTCCACAGAACTGGGACCATCCCCATTTGAAGACTAAGGGTGAAGATCCACTTGGCCTGCAGAATTTTAAAGAGGTCTCAGACATTCATCATCAGGGTTGCAGCCTCCCAATGTCTGTCTTCACTTTTCTGATTGAGGGGTGCACTGATGTCTCTGGTTATCCAGGGTTTGTTATCGGGAAACAGCATACAGTCCTAGAAGTTAATGTAGTCAGTAGTACAGCAAACCATTCTGTCAATGTCAGTGTCCGTGCTGTTCCCCCGTGACTCCTTCAGCACATTCCAAACCATGCACTCAAAAACAGTCCCTGAGAGGCTCTCTGGCCTCCGGTGACCACTTCATGAATAAGTGGGTGGTTTCAAGCCGCGTCAGTAAACACGGTTTCTAACACAGTCAGAGGAAGACCAGATTGTGATCTAATCCGCCAAGTGGTTGAGAGCTGAAGCACTGTAAGCCTCCTTGATGTCGGCATTCAGCAGATCAAGTATCTTATTTTTTTTCCTTGTGGGACAGTCAGAAACTGGGTAAAGCCAGTTAGGGAAGAGGTGAGACGTAATCCCTTGATATTGCTCTGAATACATCAGGAAAATCTGGAATGTTCTCCAAAACATTATTGAATCATCAAAATTGTCCATTATGGGTGTGGTGGAAACTTAAATTAAGTATACAACATCACTTTTTCGTCAATGTCTTTACACCAGTGAAGTTAAAACAGAACAAATTGACATGTCTGATGTGAAGTAATTACGGATGTCCTGATCAAGTTTTTATTTATTTTTCTTTTTTTTTTTTTTTTGGTCACAATCCCAATTAAATTCAAATCTGATCCAAACTCACAAAGCGACAGAAGAGACAGTAAGTATCTGGCACATTTAAGTAGGAGCTGTAGCCCCCTAAATCTTGCCAGCTCTTATTTTTCCTTATCTTCAGGATTGGCTCGGGACAACTCCAGAAATAACCAAAACTGCTTCAACTGTTTTGTGCACATATAGAACGGTTTGACTCACCGTAAAAATCTGATTGCAAAAATATATTTTAAGGGGATTTAAACTCAAAGTATGAGACGCACAACCAAATGACCAAATATGTGATTCAGGCACAAATCCTACAGAGAGTTATACTGTTAATTCCTATATGAACAGTTAAAGGTTCCAATAACTGGAGTAATTAACATTTACATAATAATAATAATAGACTTCATTTATATAGCACTTTTTGAAAACACGGTTTACAAAGTGCTTTGACAAAACATAGCAGAAGGAAGTAAAACATATTAGTGTAAAATTGGACAAACGAAAATAAATGGCATTTACAGCTAAACAACTAGAAACGAATAACTGAAAAACAGACATAATGATAAAGATGAATAAAATAAGCAAAACAAAGAGATGGAATAAATCAAATAGGTGAAATAAACAAAACAAATAAATTGATATAATTAACTGAAACGGTAGGAGCAAAAGCAAAAGGACGACATCACATGAAGGCAAGTCTATAAATGGGTTTTAAGAAGTGATTTAAAAGAAGTCATAGATCCTGCAGGAGAAGACAACTCTTTTCTCAGTTCCTTTATTGCCTTAGTTGCTCTCACTCTTCCATTTCATATCCTGTTCTAGTTTATTTCCACATTATAGCGATGAGTGTGAAGAAGGGGTCGAAATGTCAGCTGCAAAAGAGGCGAGACTTACGCCCAAAACGCCGTCCGTGACAAAATATGTGTGACGGATGCAGAGGTTGTTCTTTTAAACAAACCCGAGTTATCTCTATGTAGTCATTTAAAGTGTAAAGAGCTGACTCATGTAAATCCTTTTTCAGGTGTATAATCTCGCCGCTTTAAGACTGGAAAGTCATATTCCGTCACATTGCAGAAGACAGCAAAACTCGTTTCTTTTAATCAGCCCTGAGAGCCTCGTGCCGCACACTTAAACCGCGACATCAAATCGTCGTCAGTCAGTCTACCTTTAAAAGTGCCTCGTCAGAAAAAGGCAAACACTGCGAGGAGCGGCTTCTCATCTGTCACTTTGTCGACATAGATCGGTAAAAATCTGCAGAAGCAAAGATCTCAGCGCATATAAACAACACTCATAAGATAATTACATAACCAATTCTTGTTCTGCTTTTGCGCCGCTATGCCTCAGAATACCTCAGAATATCATCGAGTGCTGATACCCTTTTGTATTCATGATCCGAATACTGCTCTAGAAAAAAAAGCAGAGGAAGGGATTGCCTGAGAGCAAGGACATGTTGGTATTTAGCGACCAACATGATGACAGATTACGCAGCATGTTTGTTGACAATGCCTCTCCTTGGGTCAGTGTGAGATAGGTCACTACACTTTTTTCGCACAGCAGGAAGGGTGGTGGAGATGTGCGTATCCCTGATGGGCGAGGCTGTGTGACAGGCTGCTTCCCAGGGCTGCTCGAGGACCCGGTGAAGACCTGTGGGCGTAGGAGCCAAGTGTTTCTTGAGTGTGGTGTGCTGAGACAAGCCCCGTGTCTGCTTCTTTGTCCTTGCGTGAAAGCAGCAGGGGCGGGTGGAGTGTGGGGCTTATTCTGGCTTAGTTTCTGTATTGTGAGTCAATCAGGTTGGAACTGAGTTCTGTTTGTTCTCATGGCCTCTGCTGAGAACACTGTTAGGTCTGGCAGCCCACTAAGGACTGAGAGGATACGTTTGCTATTTTCCAATGCAGATTGCATTGAAATACTTAACATAAGGCAAATAGAGGATATCAGATGGTTCAAAAAATCCTGAATTATGAATGACAATAGTTTTTAAATGATTTACTTCTCCTAAAAGACATAGTTAAGGTAAAGACAGTGTGTGGCAGATCTCTGTTGGCCCACAGCTGTTTTGCACACCTATCCACTACCCTCCACACGGTCATTTTCATCTTTGATTCAAGTATGATGATTGGAACTCGACGTAAATCATGGGCTGCAGTTTAATCCGATAAGAATGTGATTCCTAAAGGTAACAGTCTCAGAGTGGCTTCAGAACTTCTTAAAGTCTCAAACTCTACGGGATGACTGAAGACCATTCAACCAAAAGGTAAGTCTTTCTGTTTTCAGCGAGAACTGGAGGTGAGATTTTAAGATTTCTGTCAACAGTACTATGCTAGCTAACATTAGCCTCAACGGCTAGAATGCGTACCGTTGGGTGGCAGTACCATCAGCTGCTCCAGGACCCCTCTCTCATGGGCTGTTGTTGTGGTCTGGCTTGGAAGGTACCGATGTAATTATCCAGATTTTAAATATCAAGACATATTTGATGATACCTGGCTGGTGCCGATAGGTCTGTGAGCAGTTCAGAAGGGTTAGGACTGGACCTGGAGGCTAAACCCCTCACATTATCATGTGATCTGTTGTGCCGAACAGCATGTTTTGAACGGGAACTGCACTGGTCCACCGAAGAAGGCCCTAACTCAGGAAAATCTTTGCAGTGACCCCTTTGTCTAAGACACACATCCACCACCTTTAAGGAAGCATCTGTTTGCTGGATGGTTTCATTTGTCATCTGCCAGAGTGTTGTTCCCAATCATTTTGAAACGTGCAAATTGCAGGCGTATCGATTGCTTCAGTTGTGGGACACTTGGTATTCTGAAGAAGTTTCTTGCCTCTTGCAGCTCAATGGGGAAACTGTTTAGCAATGCTTAATCTGATTTTCAAATATTTGGGAGTTCTTTGTATTGACATAAATTTTAATGTGTTCTTAAAAAGCGATAATTTTACTAGGCTGAATTAACTTTGACAACCCTGTTGTTTCCGAGAAGAAGATTTCTCTGAAGGCCACAAATAGACCATATTCACATATTGTCAGCCCAGGGTGCGAACAGCGTCAAGCTCAGGGTGGGAACCTCAATGTCATCTGTCATCAAGAGGATAACGCCAATGTCGTACTGCCGTGTTCCAGGTTTCGGACATATCTATATCCCATCACCATTCCGGATTGGTCAAGCAAGATTTCACAGTAAAACATATTTGTCAATCAATGCCTAACTGCTTATAAGAAAACTCTGCCTCAGGTGACATCATTTAAGTCGGCATTGGTCGTGGCTAGGCATCAAGACAGAAAATTCAAAAGTCCGTAGCCTGTTCCTCTGCTCTACTAGAGGCTATGATACTAGCCATAACACATCTGAATCTCTGACTTAACCGAGTTGCATTACGGGTGGTGTTGGGGGGGGAGGTTTTGTGAGGAATTAAAAAAAGACAATATCTAATTTCTGCTGCTTTTACTTTGACACTTGTTATTGTGGGCTGTGTTTGCATGGTTGTAAATAATTGGGTCCAGCCGAGGTCAGCCTATCCTTTAAGCTGGCGTGTCAGCATCACAGTACAGCACGCTATCTGCTTGGTCACCCCCCTAAGCCTGTGGACCCTTTTTCACTTCACGGATTCACAAAACATGTCCTGTAATACCCTGTTTGAGGACTCTCCTTGTGTTCACTGAAGCAGGGTTACAATATATAACCATGTTTTTAATGTCTAAGCCACCTAAGCTGCTGTAGTGTCTACACTGAGCAATGCATTAAATCTGACATTTAGTTATGTTAGCACCAATTACATCACCATTGAATTAGGAGGTCTGTAGAGACCTTTGTTATCTACTCTCCCCCTGGTAGCTGCATTTCCGCCTTAACTCTATTTGTTGCTGGCAGAACCCTCGGCATCTTTAGTTTAATTTAAAATAAAGCACCGGGGATACGAGAACAGGCCGTCTATTCCAATCTCACCAAACACATACAGGTATAAGTTGAGTTTAAAGACTAACACTCCTAAAGGCAACAAAACCTTTTTTTTAAGTTGATATAGTCGTGGAAAATTCAGCCTCGGGGAGGAACGATTTCCTTTTGAAATCGCCTTGTGAGCAGTTAAAGCCCGGCCGCAATCACTCCCAATACATCAGTGCCGTGTCACTCCCCGCACAATCTCATGTCACAGAGAAGATGAAAATGCCATGAGCGGGTGACTGATACCTGCCCGGATCCTCGCAATGGCTCCTCGCAGGCGGAGACGACAGGGCGCCCACAGCCGCATGAATAATTCGCGCAGGTGCCAGGGTCTTGTTATTCACACAAGATAAAAATGGAGAACAACAAGTACCGCTTCCACTTTTTCTCCATGATTTATTCAGAGATGTACGGTGTTTCAACTCTCGGTCATCGCCCGATAGATACCTTATGAGGAGACGTGGCGGGGGATTTTAATTAATGATAGGGACAGTGTGTGTTTTTGCTTGCGAGCAAAGCGAGGAGACATTTCCCGAGCAGGGGAATGTATGTCGCTTTCTCGATTTTATTACTTTTAGTATGTCTTCTAGTGAGCACTTCCTCAGACGGCAAAATCATTTCTAGTTTGAAGGGCTAGATCTTGTTTTAAAACCCTAATACATTACACGGACACAGACACACTAATGTCACGGGGACGACGAAATCGCCTCAGCCAGGTGACGGATACCTGCCCTGATTTTGTTAATGGCGCCATTCCGATGACAAATGATCACGGCAGACAGCTTGTAATGCGACTTCATCTTGCGCTGGTGTCATTACACGCAGCCCGTCACAAATCAAGGCCCCTTCCAAGCCCTGATGAGCAGGAAAAAATAGTTCCTGATGAAATAATTATTCGTTACAGGTAATCATAAATCTGAAGAAAAATGGAGCGGCGCACCAAGAGTGGCTCGCAGCAAGGTTTCAGTCTGCCGGGAAAAGATATTATTAAACTTTTTAAAGTGAAATATCCTCCTTATCAAATAAACAAAATTAGTCTTGGGGATCATTTTCAAAGAAGCCAGCTTTGGCTCGTAGGATGATTCTTGGTACTCGGAGCTAATCAGATGATGTACCGAGCGCACCAGTGAATTTCCCAGAAAACGCTCGGATGATTTCAAATTCTCCTTTCAATATATACGGTGATATATGAACTTCATATGACAGAACTGTTGAAAGAAGCTGATTAGTGCAGTAATTAACAGCTACCATGCTCACTGCGCTCTGTGATCTTTCATGGAATTCCCGACATTTTTAACAATAGGTATGCCCAATAACACAGCGTATCATATCCCCATGGCACTGATTTATAAATATAAAATCACATGGAATAAATAATTTAAAGCTTTCAGTTGAAACAATCCAGGAAGAGGAGTTCAGTTGATTGAGCCTTTATCTAGACATTCTTATTCTACCCCGTTCCTCCCGTAATGCACAACCAGTGATGGATTTCTCCGCTTAAAACGATTTTTCTTTTCTTTTTTTTTCTATCTCACTGCAAATATTCAGTTTGCAGGCAGAAAGCTGGAGCTTATATCTAACCGTTCTTCAGTAATATCTTGAGTGGAACATCATAACAATGTGTAAAGCACGGTGTGTGCATTGAGCAAAGCTCCGAGGCACCGGGCCTTGAAAAGAAGCAAGGATATGAAAGGCAGACAGAACATACAGAACGCGGTGTATTTATCTCTTTCTACACTTTCTCTGACTCCACTCTGATGTTTTTTTTTGTTCAACTTTTACCAGTAAGAAAAACCAGTTTTCTTATCTCACAAAGAGAATAACTCTCTATTTTCCAGAGGGTTTTAACCCCTTAATGGTTTTCTGTCAAAAGAACATTTCGAGCGGGGTATTCATTATTGAACAGTTAGTTGTACTCGCTGCAGCTGGTGTGGCGCTCAGGGGAAGTGTTAGGTCCCTAGACAACTTCCAAGGATGAAGAGCGAGGGTGTTTTAGCAGACTTTTTCAGTTGGCTTCAAAAAAGTTTGCGAAGCTCTTCGCATGTGGCTCAGATTTGGTTAACACTTTATAACAGCCCTCATTAACACATGATGAATGTATTCTTAATGAAACCTGATTTAACAGTTATTTGAGTGTTAATGAACAATGAGATGCTTTTTGTAAGCACCTGTTGATTGTGAAGCTGAATTATAAAGCATTTCATTGTTCGAAATAACTATAAACTAAAGCTTAATTAACCATAAATTAACAGCGATGGGCAGTGGCAGACTCAATATCTTTGAGGGGCAGGGGCGAAAATAAAAGGGGGGCACCAGTTGCGTGCGATGGGGCACCAGCATGCAGAAAGTTTCGATACATTTTAAGATAACTGGGGGCTCTTTATATTTTTTTATCAACCATAGGGGCACTTTTGTCGAACAAAGTGTAAAATGTTGTCTTCATAGGTAGTCATGGTATTAGAGGGTTTAATGAAAAGAAAAACATGTAGATACTCAAAAAATCTCTTGAATTGTCTATTAATGATAAAGTTAGCACTGCTAGCGTCATGATCGTGATATTGTCATGACTTCTAGATGCTTTTAAGTGTGGCACTGCTACTACTGCTGGTACCGAATTAACAAAACACTGACCATTTAACTCTGACATTGAAGTGTATGGGAACTACTCTCTTTGAATATGCTTTAGCAATACAGGATCTGTCACCCCAAAAATCGAGGATCAAGATTTCACTGCATATTGTCAGACCTTTTGCTATTTATGTATTTTGTATGCCCAAGTGTTCTCGGATGTAGTATCAGATTTCATAAGATATTATGAAATTTAGACGGATTAACTAAGTTAGGTTATATCATCTGTATGGTTACAACCAACAATGATACACAGGATATTATCTGACTTACTTCGTCCTCTTCATCCTTTGTGAGACACGCAGCCACAGTGAGTCACAGCGAGCTCCTTTCTCTATTCAACCTTTGGCAACAAGTTGAGCCTCCCTCCCAGTTAAGTTCAATCTTTGAGATGTGATCTGCCCCCATTTGAAGCAGCCACCGCTGTTGCTTCTGCTTTATATAACTCCAAGGTTGTGATCTTTGCGCGCTGGACGATGTCACACAGGGTCTTTTTCATATCAACTTTCGGTTTCCCACCAGCACTTAGAACTGTGCATTGGAAATGGACTTGGCGTCTCTGTTACATCAATAGAGCTCTGCCTCTGAGCTGGTTTAGGATGGAGATGGGAGAAATAGCACCCTGGGCTTTATCAAAATGATGCCTTCCTAGATATCATTTGTGTCCCGCTGTCCTTGCTGATAAGGCTGTCTGAATAGGTACAGATTTCTCCACATATTTGGGTGGCTCACCATTTATTAAAACCAGAGGTATGGATGATTCCGATTGTGTTTAATATTTCCCATGGTATTGGCCAATTTATCGGTCATTTCCTGTTTTGTTTTGCAGGTTTAATCCTTGTGTCAAGTTTTGCGGTCAAATTAGCAATGATGTATAATATGCAACATCCAGTTAGAATTTCAAAATAAAGACTATGAGGGCATTTTAGAAATGAAACATAATACAAAGTGACCTCTTAGACTTTCAGAATAAAGCTGGCTGACAAACACTTCACATATTATCCCATATCATGACTTTTGACTCTTATTAACATTGTCAGTTGTGGTTTGGTTAGGTTAAGGCACAAAACCCACTTGATTAGGTTTAGGCACAAAAACTAATTGGTTAGGTTTAGGCACAAAAACTAATTGGTTAGGTTTAGGCACAAAACCCACTTGGTTGGGTTTAGGGACAAAAAACACTTGGTTAGGTTTAGGCACGAAAAACCCTTGGCTAAGTTTATGCACAAAAACTACTTGGTTAGGTTTAGGCAAAAAAAACAATTGGTTCAGTTTGGACACAAAAACTAATTGGTTAGTGTTGGGGACAATAACGACATAATTTGTAAAAAGGCTGATGTATCCGATAGATTGTGAGGCAGCACCAGTTGCAGTGACGTCGACCTATTTCAGCTTGTGCTTTTCCGTGTTCTCTCTCATCAGCCTGCTTTTGTTCCCTTTTTGTCCCCTGCTTTTGGATTTCATCATCATTTGATTATAGCTTGCTCTTTTTTCTCTTTTCTCCCTCTTTTCGATCGGCCTCGTGGTGTTGTGCATTTGGGTCATTTTATAATTACTTCTTTAAAACCACGTGTAGTCATTTGAAATTTTAGCGAGTGTCAAATTATATGTTGAGCGTTTTGTATGGTGGAGTCTAGAAATATGTAATTAAAAAGAAATAATGTTGTTTGTTTCACTCTAATGGACAAAAACAATGTAGACTGTTGGAGGTGCGTTTGCGCTGTACATATGGTAATGTAAGTCTCAACCACTGTAGAGTCTCATAATTAAAGATAATATGCATTTATTTGTTACAAAGTGTTAAAAAAAAAATATGCACGCTGATGTTTTTTCTGCTATGAATGATGTATTTCTGTTATTCGCAATCAAATACGGCGGACACTGTAGCGTCGACACAATGAAGGGCTTGATTGCTCATTATTAGAGGGCATTCAACTACTTGGATGGGGTCTATGTAATGGTAGCCCGTGTAAAGGGGGGAGTTAAATGGAATTATGGATGGAAATGACGGAGAAAAACAAAGTGTTTATCGGCAGAAGGCTTTCATTATATGTCATCGCAATAAACAATGCACTGTCGCTCCTTTAATGCTTAAATATTCCTACAGGAGGAACTAACACTGTCACAGTCAGGAGAATATCTCTTATTACTCTATTTATACTTCATTCATACATCAATCATCTTAACCTTTTCCAGTAAGGCAACTGTCAAACAATCCTCAAGTTTTTTTTTAAAATGGCAATGCAGGCATTCAAATGTGTCACCCGTTATCGATTGTTCCTCAAACCAAAGCCACGGTATGTATGAAATTGACTTTTCAACTTACTTCCAGAAATGCCAGGAAGCAGACAAGAGCTTATTAATTTGACACTGAATAAATGGAGCTTAATTGCGTTCGATCGACGCTTCAAAAAAGACAAGTTCGAGGCGTCGCCGTGGCTCGCAGGCGCATAATACCTACAAAAGGAGGGTTAATTTGGGGAAAGAAAAATCACGGCGGAATTGAGGGACGTGAACAAAGTTTTTATTCCAGCCTCTTAACAGTCAGAACCTCCTGTATAAGGAACAATTTGTCCTCTTTAGAGAGAGAGAAAAAAAGCGAAAATTCATGACGGTAGAACAATTTGTCCACGCAGGAGTGTTCATTATGTTTCCTTTGTTCACGAGAGGCAACAATCACAAGTTCGACGATGACTTAGAGCCTCTGAGGGAAAAACGGAACAGACCGCATGGAGAGGCTGAGGGCCACGGGGATGGTCGCCACATGACAAGTGGATGCACAAACAAGCATAGCTGTACGGCCGGACAATGAAGTAGGAGCATGTCCTGTAGCTTTACGGGGCCACCAATGGAGAGTTGGATTGGAAGCGTCCAGGAGGGAGAAGGCGACTGAGGACATGTTGTGAAGGTTGGCTAACGGGAGGGGAGGGGGGTCTGTTTAAGGGTAAACACTTGACAAGCCAAGCTGGCGGGGGTGAGGAAATTTTGGGATCAGTGCTGTAGCGGCGACGGTTGGAAAACTCCCATGCTCAAATAAGCACATCAAGACGGGTGCTTGCTCGGGGGATTATGCTGAAATTTAAGAAAAAATTGGGGTGCGTTTTCACCCAGAAATTTTCATTTAGTCTGGGTGAAAGTTGACTCTGTATGACTTTTTTTGGAGGCTCAGCTTGAGAGCTGGGTATCGCCACTGATTTTCCTGAAACCAATGTGATTCTGATTCACAAGGCCCGGAATCAATTTGATTTCCTTGCGCTCGGTTGGGGATAATTCAGTTACAGTACCAATTTTGCTGGGAACACTGGGACAGTCTGGGAGAACTAATGCTGTAAATTATACAAGGAACCCTCTAACCAGGTGCATTATTAAGCGTATTGATGTTTACCTTTGGAATCGAATAAATGGATTTCGCAGATTCACGGTTAAAATCTGCCTGTGGAGAAATTACTGGAATATTGGTCTGGTTTTTAGCATCTTATTTCTAAAAAATGCTGCAGTGAAAGAACAAGAAAGTAATGACAGATGCAAGCATAATGTATTCAAACGAAGGAAAATAAGAAAACATCGAAGCGTGTCTTTGAAACAACCTTTGCGGCCATTAAAAAATCGGTTTCTGAGTGCACTCGAACGCACCATTAAGTCTGCGCTGCCGTTCTTCATACTTTGCTGTACAAAGCGAGTCCTCTCTGGTTGCTGTGAATCGATAACGGGTAGATCCGAATCAGAAATCCATTTTTTCCCAACCCAGCCCCATTCAGCTTCTTCAAATGCAACCGAACTCAACTGCGAATTCGAAAACAAGTTTGCTCACGTAGAACTTTTGATGACCTCTTCCTTTAGGAAACGCACGCAGATACACTGTTTAGCGAATTCCACTGACACGCATAGACTTCTACCACAAACAAGAAACCAAAATAGCTTGCAAATGAATTCAAGCTCAGGCTGCACTCTGCCCGTGCTTCACCTTGTTACAGGAGGCTTTCCATGCATGAATCACAGCTTGCTATCACATACCCATCCATCCATCTCTTTATACCCACTAATTTGTATATTTCAGAATTGTTTCCTGCAGGTATCAAGGATCGCATTTTCGCTTTCATTTGGAAAAAAAAACCCTTGAAGCTCGGGGAAGGAGAACGACCGAGAGCTGCATTTCCACGCGGTCACAGCGAGGTTATTTTGCTGTGAACCTCAAATGAACCAAACTAAAGGATTAAAAGCTCAAGGGTTCAAAAGGACTGCTCCGAAAATTCATGGACCAGCTGAGCCGCAAGGTTGAAGAGAAAGCAGCCTTAAAACAAAAGCAGATGTAAAAAGCTCAGGTATCAGAAGTGCATTGGGCTTGTTTACATAGCGTATTAAAAAAGTAAAACTCCTCTTGTAGTGAAAGATAAGATATGTAAAAGCATGTGAAACAAGTTTGTAGCATAGTGGCTCATATGCTTTTACACTGTTGAAAACCCAAACCAAAATTATTAAATCTCAATCAAGTAACCACCAGTTTTTAACTCGGAATCAATCCTGAAACGGCCCCCATTTGATGGACACATCAGTAGAGATTGGAGCTTCTATGCCCGCCCTGGAGCCTACAACAGCAAATGAGTGATCGCCAAGACAGGAGACCCACTTTCTGTTCCCTCCCCTCTCTCCTGAGCTACTTGCAAGCCAGCCACCAGGTGACTGATGCATCACGTAGCCAATTAAAGCTCCAGATCTAGCAAAATATAATTTTCAGCAGTTTTCAACTCAGAGCTTATAAATGTATTTTGCTCTTTCTATAGGCTGTTTTTCCACCTAAACACTCGTTTTTTTGACTATATTATATGCATAAGGTTGGACTAAATAATGAAATAAAGAACTATAATAAGCTTATGCCTCTGTTCCTCTCAAGCAGGGGTATTGTGAGGTCACAAAATGGCAATTTTTTGGCCAGCTGCCTGGATATTTTCTCATAAAAATATGTGTTAAGTGTTCATTTTCAGGGATATTGTTATCAAATTTGAAACTGGACCATGTAAGGTTATATGATGTCAACCCATTGCGTTTTCTAGCTAATATGTACAGTTATAGGTCATCCGTAGGCTTATTTTTGCATCCAAACAAATCGGGTGAGAAAAAATAATTAATAATTGAGTATATTCAAACTTGTATAGATAGGGCCAGAAGCACTTGGAGATCTTCTGGCTGTGTGGAAAACAAAATCTGACTGTAACGTTTCAAAAATGCAAACAAATATAATGTACCTCAATGGTTCAACAACAGTTTTGAATTTACTTTGAGCAAGACTGGGATCACATGACGCTACTCAGCCAATGAAATCTATGTGTTCAAGGTCAAGGTTTGGGTTTTGGTTAGTTGTTTCCCCGGTTTATTTTTTGCATTATATCAGGAGTTGAGCCTTACTTTCCACTTCCTGCCCTTCTGCCTGTCCTCCTGCCCTTTTTCCTCGATCACCCGCAAGACACAACACAGAGGCAGGAAGGGGAAAGAACAAAAAGTCCAAAGTCTAAAATCCAAAATGCAAACAGTAAAAGGCACACAAAAGAAAGTCCAACAAAACTAAAGAGAAATACAAAGTCTGACCTTAATCGTCTTAGGGGGTTAGGGGACGTCCCCCCGGTTAAGAATGAACACATTCCCTACTGAGATATGGACATATTTTACTACGGTGATACTTTTATTACTACCTTATGCGCATTGCAACTATGGAAAGGTGGAGTGAAGGGAAAATTTGCAGTTATGTACAGTTAAGGTAGGCTAAATCATTGATTAAAGTCACATTAATGGCAGGATTGTGACAAGAAACAAACATTGGTCTCCTCAACTAAAGACAGATATCTTATTATCCCATCGGCCTCGTGAACTCAGCATCTCTAGTGTATGATGATGATGATATCCTGCCTTATTTACATTAATGAAAGCTTATTATAAAGTTATTATTCGAGCATGTTTCATCACCACGTGTAGTGCGATACCACACCGCCAGACCTCGAACTGTAGGTCTTTTTCTCAAGGACTGATGAATATCTAATCATTACCCACATTGGACCATACATTTACTTTACATTCCACTCCATAAAGAGCAGGCTATCCCTCCTGCACTGACACCAAGCGTTAGACGTAAACTGCATAAAACGCTTTTTGTCCAATATAAGCATAACTCGGGGGGGAATCCCGGGCTGATTTGCATGCAGAGATGTGTACTGGTAAACTAAAGATTTCATGAACTTGTACATAACAGCAAACAACTGTAGACCACGCTGGCAGCGCTGACCTTTAGGGAACACGGAGAATCCAAAACGGAGGAGGCTGAGGTATCGCATTAGCCGCGTCGCGCTATCCAATTTTACGCCACCCTGCCCCGGCTGAACAAGCAGAGCTTTTCGTCCCTTCTACATGCACCTGAAACACTGTGTAGACAAAAGACCTGCTCTAACAAGGGTTTAAGTGTTGTCGTGTTTATTCCCCCCAATAGTCTTTGTTTTTCACAGTTCATAGTCAGCTTTGCATCCATTTCAGTCGCATTCATTAGAAATGAGGCTCCTCCAAAAGCTCCACTCCCGACTGTTTTGTTGAAAGAAAGAATTAGAGACTGAGAACCCTTGTAAATTCTAATTATTATGTACAAAATATCCCACCAGAATGAAATATAACCCCAGTTGAGAAGCACCTGCTATTTCACTTTCAACTCGGAGTCACACATTTTGCATGCAAGGAAAATAAATTATCCCGTACCTGGACGAGGCTCTCTACATTTATTGCAATTTCCTCGCTAGTATAATCAAAAGGCTACAAGTCAGCCAGAGGACGGGAAGAAGACACGGAGCAATGTTACAGACGGATAATAAAAACTCCCAGAAAGCTTGGTTTGGTTTGTGAAATTGGAGAGAATTTTTTTTTTTATATTTCATACTCAAAAAACATTCTCAGGTTGACACTTAAAGGAAACCTTTTCTTATTTTTGATTTAAAAACAAAGCTTTTGAAATGAAATAATTCCCAGTCAATTGTTAATTGAATAGTAGTTAATAGTTATTTAACTGCTAATAAACAATGCTTTAGAAACCATTTATTGAGCATTTGATTATTGTTAAAGGTGCAAAATGTAAGAATTGGCCGTCAGTCAAATTCATACTACAAACAAATCAAGTAACCGCTCGCTGATGCTAACCGCTCTGCTCTTTAGCTTGTTAGCTCAGTTAGCCGTGCCGCTAGCTGTTCAGATCGGACGCTCAGGGACCAGGGAAATGTTCCTCTTCATAGGGCAAGGAGAGGGGCTTCCGGCTGGGACAGGCTGGGGCTAGCTGGTTAGCATGCTATCTTCAGGAGATAGCTCTGCAACACAATACACAGAAGTCGAGACTTTTATTTTGTCACATTCAGTTGATAATATAAGTTTAAATTCTTACTGCATCTTCGCCGTGAGCTAGGTTAGCCATTCATCTAGCGGTCTGGACAGGGAGTTCAGACAGCAGGGTTAATGCTTGTGTTTACACCGCTAGCACAGGAACTTTGGACCGGGACAGGCTGGGGCTAGCTGGTTAGCATACAGACTTCAGTATATACCTCTGCAACACCATCCATAGATGACATGTCAAATCTGCTACTTATTCACATTGTGTTGATAATTTTAGTTAATTTTTGAACAGTTTCAACAAAGATTTTAACATATTACATTATTCACCTTTAAGTTGCTTAATATATGTTTTTTTGTTGTTGTTTTTTACTGTATACCGAAGTGTTATTAACTAGGAATTCACCATTTATTATTGATGGCTACAATAAAATGTTACCAGTCACTCATGCTTGCAGTGAAGCACACCCTCATAGTATGTGTCTTGACTGATCAGACGAGACGGTGAGTGAATCAGTCAGCCCGGCATGAAAAAAGCGCCAAGCGTCACCTGCCTCCATCAAAAATCGACAACAGCATTGCGGCTGAAGTTGTCCCACTTTGGATTCCCCCCACCCCTCATGTCATGTTTGACACAGATTTGATAGCTTCTAATGAGTGTGAAGAGCAAAAAGCTGCGTGGTGTCACATTTTATTTGCACCACATGGATATGCAGTAAAATAAAAAAAAATAAATAAAAAAAGATCCCAAGGCCTCTGACCTACATCCAAGTTGTATTCAAACACTGGCCAGAATTCATCAGCGTTGCCATGACGATGCGGGGAAAAATCTTACTGCAATGTATATCATTCACATGAGACAAGTGTCACATTTTCAGAGCCCACAGCGGCTTGGCTTCATTCCCAGAACTTGGTCTCTCGGCGCAGAGGTGGAAGTAAGGAGTGCAGTCAAGACAGGACCTATTGTCTTTGAAGCCCGTCTCTTTCTCACCGCGCCATGTAGGTGGACATAATAAACTGAAGAATGTCTGCTTGTTCCAGCACTGACGAGCATTTTTTAATGCGTGAAAATTCACTGTATAAAAGTTGCATTTTGCAAGTCACATGTTTTAAAAGATAGCTCATGGAAGGTTTTTCCTTTAAGGCCAACTTAATCTACTTGGGTTTGAACAATTTAATTTTACTTGTGTAATTTCACGACTATAGAAGCAGTTGGACAAACCCTATTAAATGAAGTTGGATCAACCCTGTAAGTTGAGTTAACCCATATGGCTGACATTAAGCTGCCCCAAAATCAAAAGGAACTTTTGTCTTTTTACCTGTAGTGCTGTTAATCATTCAAAAAGAAATATTATATATTATAAATCAAATTTAACAGCAACTCAAATTGTTGTGACCAGTTTCAGAGTGGATGCCTCCTTGTTCGCTGGGCTGTAACGTTGGCTAGCCTAGTTAGCACTGGATCTAACAATTAATATCTGGATACATCATTGGATGATGGCGTACCGTTCGTTCCTATGAAAGCTGCTCAGTGGCGCATGAAGCCAAAAAAGCTTGATTTCTGGGGAATAAACATACACTGATCTTCCACGCTGTGTGGCCCATTGAGCGTGAGCATTTAGCGGCTTAGCGTCTGGCTAACTGGAATAGAGATGCAGAGGTTGCGACACTCATTGGAAAAGTCTTTTTGGGCCGCCATTGCATTGTAATTCCCGGTTTTGGTCACTGCGAAAGTTGGCTTCAGGCCTGTCTCTCTTCCTGGGGACTGGTAGTTAGCTAGCTTGGCTAGCTAGCCTTCCATCCATGACTCGATGCAGACCATTCTGCGCATTGAAACAGAACGAAACTAGTTCCTACATGAAACTGCTCACAACAGGGTTTGGATTAGGGTTAGGGTTAGGGTTAGCCTAGGGTAACCCTTAGCGCTTTGTGCACCACAAGCCAAGTGCCTCCTGGTTCCATTATACTTGAGAGAAGGCGTTTCTTATAAGTTACTTAATGCTGAAAGAAATCCACTGAATCATGTTGACGTACGTCATATGATTTCACCTTGCACAAAAGATATGCAGGATTAATTAATATCGCGTTACTTTCCATGCTATGTTGTATACAGTATATAAATTGCACAAGGCTTACATAGTCAATAGTAAATATAAAGGCCTGCAGTGGATAAAACTGCGTGTAAATCTTGTTTCCTTCCTCTCCGCTCAGCTGTTTTTGCTCCTGACAGGAGACTCATGTTCGCGTGCCGAGAAAACAAATGTACAATATCCACCGAAGAAGACAGAAACACAAACACCCACAAGAAGCGCGGACGATCTAACACCGTCCCCCCGCTGACCCTGTCGCTTCTGGGATGACAAATCGTCCACGCGGCGGAGAGTCACGTGACCCCGTCTGCGTCGGCGAGGGGCAGCGCTCGCTGACAGGCCGTCCGCAAACACTGACAACACGGATGTCATATCTTATTGACCAACAGTCCGTGCTGGCATTTGGCTGTCTGTTTGTGTGCATGTGTGTGTGTGTGAGAGAGCGAGAAAAAGAGAGAATGACCTCCACCCATGCAGAACTATCTAAGGTGGCATTCGGCAATCAACAAACACGACCGACTTCATTTGGGGTTTAAAAAAAAAAAAAGGAAACATCCGCGGCAGATTCAGACGGATACGTGAAATATGCTCGCTGTCGCTCCCGCGGAAGCACGACACTTAACCACTCTTCCCCCTTTTCACTAAATCACAGCCTCCCCTTGTACGAGCTGGGATTTACACATTCAGAGAAATAAATGGGACCGCGTTGCATTAACAACAGATTTTATGCTCCTGGGGAAATTTCCGAAGCGGTTATCATCAGATGCGCAATAAAACAGACTTCATATAAATTACGACATCGGGCGATTTTTTTTGCACATGAGGAAGTGCTTTTTCGCTCCTCGGAGAGAGCCAACCAGAGGAGCCGTAAAGAGAAAGCAATATGCTTTGACTCGAGCATGGGAATCTTTTTACGGGCGTGTGAGCACCTCCTGGATTAAAAAAAAAAGCAAACACTCGGAACTAAAAGCTAAATCAAATATGCTGTGACTTGAAGAAATCGGCCTCGGATCAGTCACAGAGCAGCTGCTCTCCACTCCGGGAAACAAAACGGATCAAAGTAGCGTCTGTCTGATCTTCTCGCACTTGAACGCATCGCACCAGCGAGTATCGGGTGACCCCCCCAGTCTGAGAGACGGTCGGTGCGCGAGCTCCCTTTTAAAAAGGTGAGCTCACGATGGGAAACTTTTCAGGGCATCGCAATAAGCGCACGGGATCATAAGCTCATGAAGCGAACGAACAAAGAGCGCCAGAAAATAAAGAGCGAGACACGATTGCCTGTCTTGTTTAGCACAATAACTTTAATCCGACGAGCCAGGGGCACGGCTTTGGTGAGGGGAAGGAAAAACAAGGCAAAATTTAAAAACTGGAAACTAAAAAAAGCCAAACTGAGCGGAGCCTGAGAGGGGAAAAAAAAAAGAAAAAGAAAAGGAGGTATTAGGGAAGATGGCGGATGTTTGTACCCGAAGCGTCTTCAAGTTGGAAGCTCCAGTGAAGTATTTGAAAGTGAAAAGGCTTCATTGACGGAGAATGTGAAGTTTTCATCAGCAGCGTGCCCGCGGCTCACAATAAGGCGCTGCTATTCTCTCCGAGCTCCAGGTTGGATGTTTTCTTCCCTCAGTCGCCGGGTCCTGTCGCTGTACAAGGCATTCACTTATTGATTTCAGAGGACAATTTGCCCAGAATTTATAGAGCAACAAAAAAAAAAACAACAACACTGAACTCTCTCCGTCCTCCTCCAAGAAAAAGTGTCTGGAAACGACGTTTGGTTCTGTTATTAAAAACTTTTTCATTACGCTTTAAAAAAGAAAATAAATTGCTCTCTAATGCAATCACGTCTCCCCACTTATCTCGTCGGTTCAACTACAACAAAATTTGGGAAATGGGATTAGCATAATAGAATGCCGATTAGCATAATGGAATAGCGTGCATGTTTTAAGAAATGGTGTGTGCAGGCTGTCGCTGGCAATGCTGGCTGGCGTATTGGCTTCTGTCGGAGGGGAAAACGGAGAAGAGAGTGGGACGAGTTTGAGATTAACCCGCACGTTGGAACGCGGGGCGGAAAAATTGAACCGACATGATCTACATGTGTAATGTAAATTGGAGATTATTTGGGCAGTGTTTCCTAAAAACTGGAGATTTGAGGCTGTTAGCCACGAAAATGAGGACTTGAAACTTGACTTGGACCAAAGCTGGGCTCAGACTACAGATTTTTTTTCATGCACGCACAACAAGATTTGGAAAATAATGTTGAATTTTGGATTACTGTTTGAAAGGATGCAATGCTCCACCTAAAGTGATCACTCACTGGGAAGCACTTGCACAGGGTTCCCGCGGGGTCTTAAAAAGTCTTAAAAGCATTGAATTTATGAATTTGGAAATAATACCTTAAAAAGTCTTGAATTTTGATATCTGGGTCTTAAAATTTGTGCAGTATGTAACTTCTCCGTATCGCATTCTCCTCAAAAGTTTCATTTGTCAACCACTATTATTTTGATTAAATAACGTCGCCTAAATAAAGAATGGCGGAACCAATAATTGAGAACGCAACGCGCCCCCGTTTTTTTCAAGTGCGCAAATCTACTAACATTTACGGTATTCGTGATGAAACCGCTCTGAAGAGCTGCTGGTAGTACGACTGAGAATTTTTTCTTTTTTTTTTTTTTCCATAAGTAGTTTTGGATTCATACACTGCTGAACTAAGTACTTCCTAGACTACTTGCATGCATAATATGAAGTACTTTTACTGTGTACTTTTCGAGTAATACTTTGTCAAAATCCTAACCAGATCACAAGAATAAGGATATTTCGCCCAACTTTGATGTGCAATAAAAAACTTATTTTCCATAAGTAGTCCAAGATTCATATACTACTGAACTAAGTACTTGCTAGATTACTTGCATGTATAATATGAAGTACTTTTACTGTGTACTTTTCGAGTAATACTTTGTCAAAATCCTGACCAGATCACAAGAATAAGGATATTTCGCCCAACTTTGATGTGCAATAGAAAACTTGTTTTCTATAAATAGTTCAAGATTCATATACCGCTGAACTAAGTACTTCATAGAGTACTTGCATGCATAATATGAAGTACTCTTACTGTGTACTTTTAGAGTAATCCTTTTGTAATCCAGTCTGTAGTAATTGGGCTGATTGGGGATAAATTAGCCCCAAACTCCTGTAGTCTGAGCCCGGCTTTGCTTGCGACTTGGAAGCAAAAACATTTAAAGGTACGAGTAGTAAGACATTTGATTGTCGAGGCTTACTCACGATTTTGCCAAATACTGACCTCCCAACCCAAAGCGTCAGTATTTGTTGACTCAACAATCCAAACTGAACCTTTAAGCCTGGTGAAAAAAAATAAACAAAACATCCAAATCCTTCAACGGTAGCGCAGATATTTCAGTGTGGCAGAACAACTGACCAACATCGCCATCCCTGGAGCTGTGCTGTTCGTGTGCTGTTTCAAACTGACTGAGTAAGACAGCATCAGTCAGGCCTTGCTTGGCCTCACAATTGAGCATCAAATTATTGATCAAATGCTTGGAAAGGATTTGTCTCAGCTATGTCAAAAACACTATAATCACAGCTTTAAAAAGGAGTAAGTGCAAACGCCGTGTCATTTTAATGAGCATGCAAAGACCTGATTTGGCTTGCAACTCGATTCTGACTCGTGCTTGAACTTGCCTTCAGGAACTCGACACTTGATTTGAACTCGCCCCGAAAGACTCAGAAGTAGCTCTGCTATTTTTACAGTAAATGAGCTATTTTCTAGTCTCACCCATGGCAATTCTGCGGAAATCCAAAGCCGAGAGCTTAGTTTCTCTGCTTGCTCGAGATTTTCGGAAAGCGCTGTTCATATTGATAAATATTAATCCTGCTATTACGGATAACACACGAATCATGTTGTGGGGGGATTTTCAATTGAACTCGGACCAATTACACCTCCCCGAACAAATCAAACCGAATGCTTGCTTTGGAGAAATTGCAAAAATGGCCTCGGAGATGCCCAGGTGGGAGCCGTGAAGGAGTAGTCAAAGCGGCATTGTAAAAAAACTGACCCCTAGGTGAGAGGAAATAATAGGATATGAAAACAAAATGAATGGCTCATTAAAGTTCATTGTGGGGGTTTTTAAATTTCGGCGAAGAGCCTCTGACACAGAGAAGTTAGCAGCCTGCTAGCCTGGAGGTGCTGCTGTATCTTTTATAAGATGTGCCATTTGGTGGATGCTAATCCTCAGAACTACCAGCATTACAAGGCATTTTAAAATCAGAATACAACTGTATTTACCCTCTTTATTTGTTCTGAAACCCACATCTTATTGACCTTTCCTCATGTTTTAGCACATATTAAATCAGCTGTAGTTTTTAATGGAGGTATCATACACCGGCTCCGACAGAAACCGACAAAGATGGATGTTTTCCAAGGCTGCGCGCAAAACACGCTCTGATTCCTGGAGGTGTATTTTCCCAAATATGTTCATCTCTTTCTTCTATACCATCTGCTTACCTGAGCTGAACATGTGTTCATTTGCATTTCCAATACATCATCAAAAAAAAAGAAGAAGACGAAGAAGAAGCCTGAGACACGCATACGCTCCCCCCTCGCTCTCACCCCTCTCTCGCACAAACGCACCCACTGTGAAGGAACCTTGTTATCTGCACAGTGTATGTTCTCATTGCATATCCAATACATCATTTCCCCCCTCGCACGAAAAAAAAAAACCAAGACGCCCGTGCCCTACTTCATAAAGTGAAGTCAGGGCAGCTTTTACTTGAGGGCGCGTGAGTCAGTATTGACTAAGACATGGCACTCTTCACAGGCCCACCCACGCTCTCTGAGCCAATAATCGCGCCGATGCTGTCTGACGCTGTGCGGAATAAAAAAGGAAAGCAAACAAAATATATCTATTTCTTGCCTTTTATTCTAATTGATAGCTACAGGTGAATTAAAACCGACAGCTGGCATTGTTCCATATGTGCGCAGGGTTTTTTGCAGGAAGCGTAACAAATGGTAATTTGAATGGGCGATGGGAAAATCAATGAAATTGTTTTAGGCTGTCACTTGGGGAGCATCATACGCAAGATTGACGCAACAGTGTTTTTACCTTCTTATCCTCAGATGAAGCTCAGCAGCTGTGGCCTACTTCAGATGCCAAAGGGTGACGCTTATGTGAATCATTATCATCCACTGTAATGTTCAGTGCAGGTCCACTACCAATTAAGCAGTTTATTATAACCACATGGAAAGGTTAGCTTGTTAGTTTATTCATTTTTAACATTATATACAATAACAGCATAATTAAATGACTGGAATGGTACACGAGTGGTTTACCCCAAGGGATAGCAATGTTGTCTGTGAGTGAGTCCATGACTTTGGTCCAAACTGAAATATCCCATTCACTATTGGATTGATTGCTATAAAACTTTGTAACAATATTCATGGTCCCCAGATGATGAAGCTTTCTGATTTGGGGGATTTTTTCAATAGTAATACCTTTGGGTTAACCTTTTTCTGTTATCACCAAAATATCCCAATGATTATTTTACAGAATGCCGTGCAATTTTGTTCAAATACCCATGGTCCCCAGAGGATGAACCCCAATGACTTTGGTGATTTTTGCAATAGTGTTACCTTTGGCTTAACCTTTTTCATTTATTACAGAAATATCTCAACAACTATTGTAAAGATGGCCATGGAACTTCCTACCAATACCCATGGTCCCCAGAGGATAAGCCCCAAATGACTTTGGTTATCTTTGGTTACAGTTACCTTTTTTTCCTCAACAAGTTTTGTACAGAAAGCCCCGGAATTCCTTACAAGACCTAAAGAGGTGCCCAGAGGATGAACCTTATTGAGTTTGATCTCTGGCTTTCAATTTTGCACCACCTGTAGGTCAATTTTGTCACTTATCCAATCTTTCAACATCTATTAGATAGATCGACCAAAAGTCTGATGCAGATGTTCATGGTTCAAAGATGATGCATCTTTGGAGGTCCACCTTCCTTTTTTTCCCTCCTAGCACTACCATTAATAACAGGTTGTGGTTTTAGGGAAAATGTCTCCATAAATATAGATTTTCTTATGAATGTCAAGACATTTACATTCCCTTCAGGATGAATTATGATAAGTGAACTGAAGACTGTAAGCCCCCCCTTTTGTCCATACCTACTGGCGATCTGAGGACTTTTGATCTGCGCCATATTTTGCACAAATTATGTGTGAGTATGAGTTTGACAGCATGACACTGTCACAACCAATCTTTCTGTATTAAATGTACATTTGTAAAGTTGCTGCTCATGTTGCATACAACTCCATGTTTGACGATCAAAGTTTGGCCATTTTGATTAGAGTTGGAAACTTGTAAATGTATCTCTCGAACATCTTTAAATACATGAAAAAGTGTATGAATGGATGAACTATAGATATAAAAAGTGGGATTTATGTTGCTCAGGAAGTGCAGTCAGTCTACAGACATGAAAGGCCAACTCGATCAGTGACACAGATCAGTGGTTAGAGGGCCATGACGGCAACTGTCGCCGTAATATTATGGAAATGATACAACTTGACATTAAGCTTCAGTATGTGACACTGGTGTGCCTTTCCACTCATTTACCACATCATTAACTTTCACTTAAAGTCTCAGACGCCATACATAGAACTTGCTGTTAAGAATAATTTGTGATCCTTGAAATCAGGGAATCCGCACTTCCAGAGGTGGCAATATTTTATGTGCGGAGAAAAGCGCTGCAGTTTTGGATGAAGTTCAAAGACAGATGCACTGTTTTAGCTGCAGGCATATACAAGGAATAGTTCTCAAAAATGAATCCTCTTTCACACAGCACAGAGTCTGAAAGCACATCCATATCCTTGGTTGAGAGGCTGTTGTAATCAATATCCATTTCACTTACTTCCAGTTTTTCTCCCACATATTATAAAAAAAATGTCACATTATCAGAAATAAAGTTAACGACAATGGCAACTCTAGGTTCTACTCAATAGGTGTTGTGTTAATTTTTAACAAGGGGCGCTGGCCCTCGCCCTATGAATGAGCTTCTCTGATGCCAATTTGGATGATTATGTTTGCACATATGGTGGCCCTGATTAGTCAAACAACACTCAAAAGGCTTACAGATACAACAAGAGACAGAAATTCAAACCTGTTCCAAAAGCTTTAATGATGGACAAACGTTTTGAAGTCATGAGGAACATGGGGTCACTTTTGGTTTCACACGTGCTGCAATTTCAGGCAAAAAAATGGACTTGGTGTCCAAAGGACATCAGGAATACTAAAGGACACAGTGTGTCTCTATGATCCAGCCACTCTTCTGCGACTACATGTCACTCTGAAAGGTACATTGTGTAAGAATTGGCGACCTGTCCAATTCATACTCAAAACAAATAGGAAGGAAACCTCAACACTGTAACTGCAACCTACTGCCAACTGTTAGCTAGTCCCAGCTAGCAGTCTGGACTGGAAGCATGGTGCACTAGGGTTACTGCTGGTGTTAACACCGCTAACACAGGAGCTTTGGACTGGGATGGGTCAGGGCTAACTTGTTAGCATGCTAACTTCAGTAGATACCTCTGCAACACAATGCATAAACTAAAATTGTGACCTCAAACCTGTTATTTCTAAACAGTCTGTTGATGATTTTAGTAAATTTTTTTGATTGTTTTAAACTAAAATTCTCACATTTTGCAACTTTAAAGAATATTACAGATCGAAGACAGATCTGACAGAGGGGCAGCACAGAGAGAAAAAGGCGCAATCGAAAATCTGTCTACCAATTTGGCGTCACGGACAGTGTGATGGATTTATCAATAGGCAGCACAGCTGGGCGACTGATCTTTCAGAGCCATGGTCACGGCCATTGATCGTAGTGTGCACCTACCTCGGATAATCTCATACCTGCTCAAATTGCCTACTGTTCCTTCTGCAACTGCAGTGTCGGTGTGATGGTGG
Organism: Lagodon rhomboides; assembly: GCA_039737535.1. NCBI lineage: Eukaryota > Metazoa > Chordata > Actinopteri > Spariformes > Sparidae > Lagodon > Lagodon rhomboides. The sequence continues at coordinate 7,691,569 of CM077807.1, forward strand.
AATTACAAAATAATAGTAATAATAACAATAAGGCCCTCATTTTAAAAAGAAGCTCTCATCTGTTCTCACTTTTCTCCTCCGGTGAGAACATCATAACAGCCTCGTGCGAACACCACTTCACATGTAAAAGCCATTCACCTTGGACAATCCATATATAATACATGCTTATATGAGCTCCGACAGCCATGCAGTACTTCACAAGGCAGTGTCAAGGTAGCTGTTACCCCGGGGCACGTGAATCACCATTAAGTAAGACATTGCACGCAGCGTCCAGGCCCACCCACTCCGTCTCCGCCATATGTACATCACGGGGCCCTGTCCAGCGCCGCAAAGGCTCTTTAATAAATATACAAGGGAGGCAGTGCATCAAGTTGACAGGGCATCGCCTGTGCTGTCCATGAAAAAAAAAAAAAGAAGAATTAATGATTCATGATTCCCAATTATGTTTTAATTCAAAACGGAGATTAGCGCCTCGCATGGGGGCAGCCGGCGCGGCGGTGGGGTTGGGTAGAACGGTTTGGCAGGCGCGGAGACAAGACATCTGTCCGTTACACCGGGCCAAGAGAGAGAACGATGGGCGACAATGAGGCCGCCGGCCGTGGCGCGCAGGAGCACACAGACACAGCCGCGTATGTGCGCGCGCGTCCCGCCATCTTTTAATTTTTTATAAATCACGGCCCATTGCTGGAGGAATTAATTTCACGCGGACCACCGGGAGGGGTGCGTTTTTTTTATGTAGTTAAAAATCAGCTGAGAAAAAAATGGGATCAATGGAAAAAACCTTTCTGTTTTTTTTTCCCCTCATTTCAGACGGACTACAAAAGGGCTGGAACATGGATCGCAGTGTGTGTGTGTGTGTGTGTGTCTGTGTGCGAGAGAGGTAAAAGGATTTCTTTTGCCAATTTGTTTCTTGGCAGTATTCTCCGAATCGCTCAATACAATCTCTCTAAAAGTTTTCATTTATCAATTGTTTGTTCTCCGCCGCAACCCCCTCAACCCCGAGCCCCCCCCCCTCCGAGGGGCTTCGGCACAAGAGAGCCGCGCCGAAATCCTTCATTCATTAATGAAAGGCATCCATTACTGTCAAACGGCGACGGAGTTAATGTAAATAAATGAATTCTCCAACCCACTTAACTGTGGTTTATTATGAGAGAGCAAGGCATAATTGTGTTTCTGATCAGTTCGGATAAATTCAGACGCGCGGTACCTCCACCCCCGATGCCACTTCTCATTTGCATGCCAAGGTCTGCAAACTAAAGGGGGGGGGGGGGGTATATCACATGGCTTATTACCAAGGCTTCAGCTAATGACACTGGAATATGAGGAGATGTATTAAAAGGCAAAATGTGGTAATGCCTCGCTTTGTACCGGGAAGCCTCTTAAGTGAGTCGGCCTGTGCTCGCTCATAAGTTATGAAAAAAAAAATAAAAATGTATGTTATAATCATAAGAAACCCATCTGCTTTGGGGTGTTTTAATCCAAGCCAACCTATAACTCTGAGTAAAATGATGCAGTTTCAGTCTCCCCCCCTCCCCCCGACGCGAGGCAAATGGCATTTCAGTAAATGCGGGCCTCTTCCGAAAAGGATAACGCAAGTGGCGTTTTAATAGAAAAGAGATGCAATTCGACTCAAAGCGCTGTATCATTAGCGCGCACGTATTTACTGTGAGCCGCTCCAGTGGGAACGGAGCCCAGAAACCTGTCAGCCTTTTTTTTTTTTACGCGCCGAGCAGCCGACGATCACGATTTGTTGACGCCGTTCGCTTCAGGTCCCCTCGACTTATATGACAGCAGGTGCGTCGCTGGGGAATAAAAAAAGCCACTCGGCGTAATAGACCTTCGCTCATTAATCATCCGCGTGCATCCACGACGCTGACCCCACCGAAGGCGTGCAGGTACGGGCGGCGAAGAGCGGCTTGATGAGCGTGATCGAATCGAGGTAATGGACGTCTTTGATTCTCGGACTCCTCCGGAGACGCCGCCGCCGCCGACTGTGAAACACTGAATTATGGAACCTCTTGTGGGAAGTCTCGTCCGCCACACGCAGCCTCAAAAAAACACTTGTCCGAGCTCTGCCAAGGCACGTAACGCTCGTGTGAATGTTGTCAAACTCTGCCCGCCCGCCGCGCGCTTCTATTTTCCCCGACACTGACCGTAAATGCGGTTTAATTCGCCGCATGTTGCCAACTGTTGGCCGCGCCGATGTCACACACACACACACACACACATCCTTTCTGTCCCAGAGTAAGCTTTGTGTGTGAAGACAAAGCTGTCTCACTAAATCATTTTTAGTGCGGTGCAGAGGCTCGGCCATAAGCACTATTAGGTAGACATATTGTGGCTCTCCTTGCACAGGGATGCACTCGGGCCCGCGGTCGTTAGACGTGACATTTTTTAGCGGCGAAATGTTGACACACTTAGGTGCCACATGCGAGCCTCGATCAGAGGAGGCGCCGCCGCGTGTGTTATTATTCTTTGCGGCCGCTGTTTAATGGGTGTCTGGTATTTGGCTCTGCCCAGGGGAGCGCGGAGGGAAGGTGTTGCGCGGGGAATGTCAGTTCCTGGAAAACACCATTAGTTAAGGTTCAGGCAGCAGACTGCCAGGTAAACATTTGGGTACGTCTCCGCTCACATTCACAACTCCGATTTATCTCGTTTACACCTTCAGGTAACACTATACAGTCACAGCATCAATTATGGTAAAAGTGATTGTTAATTAAACATTAGTTAATAGTTAGTTAATAGTTAACAATTAAAGCTCTTTTAAAACAATTGTTTATTGTAAAGTGGCAACTGGTGGCATGTCATTCTCAACTTTAAACTACATTGAATCAAATAAAAATGTAACTGTTTAATGATGTTTAGTAAAAAAAAATGGAGGGTACCTGCCCTCAATCAGAAATACTGATTTCCAAGACAGACATACAAAAGTGCATGAAGAAAGCTTGTAATATTTAAGCCAAAAAAATTTAATAATTGGTAAGGAGATTGTAATACATGTACTATTGAATATATTTTATATAGTTATATTATATTTCCATCCTGCCTGCTGGGTATGTAACTGGTTAGCTAATATAATATAATATAATATAATATAATATAATATAATATAATATAATATAATATAATTTATATTAAAAAGAATTGACAATAGCCCATTCCCATTTTATGGACTTCATGATTGCTTGTGTGATTACTTACACCAGAATCACTGGCAAGGTGATCCCTTCATGTATACAGACAAACACTATACAACCACTTTCCTCAGTAGAGCCTGACTAAAATGCCAAAAAAGTGAGCACAACATTCAGACGATGAAACAAAAATGGCTGAAAATACATTTTTTAAAAAGGGTCTGTGGACCCTGAGGTGGGTGCAGCATGCACTGATCCCACAGGTGGCTGCACCTATACTGAGGGTAGAGACAACCGCTGGAAGAGCTGATGGTCACGCAACACTGAAGTGTAATTTCATTGTTGTACTACTGCTACTGGGGGTCCTGCTCGGGCCCTGATGCTCTGCAGAGGCCTGGATTGCAAAAGTTCCAAAGTTACAACAAAATATTGTATGATACTGCTCACGCATGTCAAACTATAATCACCGTACAAACATGTATCTTTAACACCCCCACCCCACCATTGAGCTGTATAGTTTCGGGACTGTTGTAGATCCAAGACGAGCTGCCAGAAGGGAGCAGAGGGGGAAAAAGGCGCAAATCCAAAAAAGTCTACTAATTCAGCACCACGGACAGCGCCGTGGATTTACCAGTCCACAGCAGAGGGAGGCTGCTGATAGAAATATGTCTCTGAGGACTGAATTAAATGTGCACTTATTTGCATAAATGTTCAGAGCAGTCATCTAAATGTGTGTTTTGGACCCGTTTGTCCACTTGTCCGACAAAAAAGGACAAAATGAAGCAAAGTGGCCCAAAATCTCAAAATTGACCAGTGCATGAAAAATTGTGTTTCCACCTGTACTGCTCCCCTGAATTCTAAATGTATCTATTAGTGCCAATGCTGAAGTAAAATACGATTTATGCCAGAGTGTCAGCGTGACCCAAGTCAATCACGCCTGTTTGTTATTTCCACCCTGCTGCGTGGCGTTCAGTCGCACACACTCGCGACTTGGAACTGCCCAGTAAATCCATTTTCCCCATTGTTGGCCGCCGTTCATCTGTAATGGACCATGAGGGGGTGCTCCGGTGTTTTTGCTGATGGGTGCCAGCACGATTGTTAAGTATCGCTCATTCGTTTCCCCGAGCCAGATCAGGTTTGGATGCAAAAAAAAACGTGGTGTGCTCGATATCTAACGTAGCTGAACGTCGAGTAAACAAAAAAGCGATTTAACTGCAAATAAGCAATTCCAGAGACCCCGGGGACCTTTAGAATACGCACGTTTATGGTTGGAATGGTTCTCTGCTGTGGAAATGTCCTGATCCTATTCATTCAAGTCCCACTGACGTACATAATCTCACTGTCACGCTGTGTTTTTAATGCACAACAATGCCCGTGGCAGGGATCAAGTACATTTACAAGATTTGTGTTTGTTCTTCGAGCGTCTCTCGGGGGGGGAGGGGGCGGACTCGCCACAAGTTCGGTACTCAACTTCGCCTTTTTTTTTGCATCTGAAGGGGTCGCGAGCGACGCACGTCGAGCCCATTGTGGGAATACGCGTGTAATGAATCAGGAAGAAAACAATGAGCGTTCAGAGGTCGCGTGGTATCTGAGTGTCTTTTCAATCATCGCCGCCGAACGACTCGGAAGGTGAAATTCCCAAGGCGGGGGACCCTTTTCTCCCCGTTTGTCAGGCAGCTTCCGGATATTCTGTTTGACATTCTGTACAAGTCGGCTCGAGAGTGTTGTTTTGTGAAAGCATGTACATGTGCTCGTGGTGATAAAGGAAACAAAACAATCCAACCTTGAATTCCTTTGCACTGCTGCTCGGCGCCGCTTTCTGATGAGATGTTGTGCCCAATTTTCCTCAAACTGCCTCGCCGACTTCTAAATCAGTGATTACCTACGTCTCCCAGAGTGACCCGCAGCCATCCTTGTACCCGGCGTGCTTTGCTGTGTATCCAGAGCTTCAAACGCTTTCAAGGAATCATCTCCCAGGACAGTTTTTTTTTTAGCAACCTGCAGCTGCCAGATCACAGCGGACGTTTAAAATGATTCCTGCGGAAGCCTCATTTGAATGTGTTTGAGTACACGCGTGCAGAACGGGCAGCTACATCATGAATATGGAGCTTATCTGCTGCAGAGGGAAGAAGAATGATGATGCTTTCCTCGAAAGATATTTCAAAGGAAAAAAAATGACCAAAGGTGCATTCAGGTAAACACGTTTTGAAGCGGCACAATTGGATGCAAAGTCCCCGGGAGGGTGTGAAGTCGTGCCCAGACAGGACCGGAGACAGATCTCATGTTGCGAGCTAGCTTACAGCTAACATACGTTGGCTGGGGAGACTAAAAAAAAATTGTGTGAATGACTCATGACCAATGTTTGTTTCACATCTGGGGGTTCCACAAGAATTTAAAAAGGCTCTATACAGGATTTAACAGGATAAAAATCAGATGGTAGCCACAGATTTGCTAATCTCAAACGGGACTTGTGGGCTTTCTCTTGGGAAGGGTTAAGCCAAAATGGGGGATGCAATCGTAGGTTGCTTTCTCCGTCTAAATCAAAAATATAAAATGTGTGCAGAAAGATATGTGACACGGAGGTCAATGGCACAAATACACAGATCAGCCGCAAGCTAGCTTTTTCATCGCCCCTCAAAAAACTCTTTATAAAATGAAATTATGTTCAAACTTGACAGAAAGAAAATGGTCCAGTACAGAGAAAAAAAAGGAAGGAGAGCTGCTGCGAATGACTAACACAAGCACATTCCAGCTAGGTTAGTGCGTTAACGGTTAGCCCGCCGGCTAAAGTAGTTCATCAACTAGCCCACTACGTCAACAAGCTTCAACATCCGAATCTTTCAAGGCACGGACTCATTTCCCTGTGCCACTTTGTGCCGCCTTAAGCGGGTTTATTAAGCCACTACATGAAACTCTGTCCTTACTTGCCTGCCTTACCCAAGCTACATTCAGAAGCTCAAAAACTTTGAGGGGCATTTGCAGCGTTACAAACATGCCCCTTCCATTTGAACATCCCGGTCCCTGAGCACAGCCTTAATTTCAGCTGCCAGCTGTTGAGCAGACATCAAACACTTTGCTCTCCAAAAAAAAAAAAAAAGGAAAAGGAAAACACGAGAATGTGTAAATTATTTTTTTCAGGAAGATATACCAATTTTCTCTCGTCTCACATCATTTTTTTTTTTTAACCATGACTGGAAAAATACAGGACATGTTGGAACCCTGGTATTATTCTGTCCCATTGAGTCTGCCGTTGGAGGAGAAATTGGTACTTCTGCTGCGATGGGTTTTTCTCTGCTGAATGTTTGTGCAAGTCCAGTGTTGAGTCCAACAAGATTCATTAAATTGAAGGAACTACGGAAGCTCTGAGAGGCTGTTCTTTTTTTCCTGGTGATTTTTTTTTCTTCTGATCCAACTGTGTCTATTACTTAAGAACTGGTGTTTTTCCACGTTTTTACAGATGAATGAAAAAGGAACTTCGAGATAATCCAGGCAAAGCTTTCTTTCACCAGTTCTCAACTCAAAAACACAGGAGAGAAAACAATTAACATTAGACTTCCCTCTCTTCCCCACTACATTATTACAGTGTTTCCCACTCGAGACTTCCGCCGACTGAGTCAGCTAAGTTCTGATTTAGCGGCGAGCTAACTTGGATGGGGATAAAATGTAATCGGGAAGTTACGGTCAAGCCAACTGCATTAAATACTCCTCGTCTTCATCGGTTTTACCGGCGGGCTAAAAACCACACCACCATCCACTGTATCAGAGCATCAGGCTATTCACTGACGGGTGCCACGAATAAATTAATGTGAGGGAAACACTGTATTATGCATTATCATTGGCCTTACTTAAAGTCATACTACAGTATAGTTTGGTCTTGCATTCAATGCTGATTAAAGATTCAGCCCCATTGTTCCTTCCTAAGAACACTGAAGCAATTGTTTGCAGATGGAAGGTGTGAGATATATTCTGTGTGCAACGAAACACAGGGTCAGAAGTGAGCATGTGCGTGCCTACTGTAAAAAAAAAAGTATGTGTGTGTGTGGAGTGTGTGGAAGGTATCTCTTACTTATTTATGCCGGGGAGACGCTTCACGCAGTGGAGGAGAGGTAGCACACAGTCCCCTCATCTGTAACGAGAGCCTTTGTATCAACACACATGCTCGGTTTTCATCATAAGCAGAAGAATGGAAAACGCCGAGCTTATCGGCGTAATTGGTCACCGAGAATGCTGGCAGTATTTTGGACGTGGTTTTTTTTTTTGTTTTTTTTCTGTCTTTCTTTAATTTCCTGTTTTGAAATGATACTCTTGTATTCCAGGATAATGATGATATTTAGCAAGATACAGTAGCTGCTGAATATTTATGGGGGGGAGAAAAATTGTAAACAGCATCAATAAGGGTGACTGTTGGAGGTATAAAGGCAATAACATAAATATAGTGGAATGGAATATTATCAATGTTATTAATTATGCAGTACCTTCCAAATATAGTGGAAGCTATTAAATAGGAATGATCGTTCCATCATAGATGACTAACCAGGAATTCCCCTCGGAGAGTTACTCCAAACAACGGCAGTGGAACGCTTTGTCAGGCTTTTGGGCTGACTTTAAAGTGATTATGTTGGGAGGTGTTCGGAAACAACATCACTCTGCGTGTCAGTGGCGTGAACTTTGTTGGGTTTAAGACTCTTTGAAAGATCAGTTAACCCAAATTACAAAGAATTACAATCAGCCAGTCCTCATCAGAAAAACAAGCACATAGGTCAACTGTGAAAGCAGCTTATTATGACCCATATTACCATTTGTTGTTTGGCAGTAGTAATTATTACAGTAGCAAACGAGAAAATGGGGAGAAGTAGTCTAAAGGGCGAAAAAGGTCTGCATAAGGAGGAGGTTGGAGTAGATGGTTAGGATGAAGCCCCTGGAGACTGCTGCCTGCATCCACTGTGAAACCAAAAGTGTGGTAAGTTATCTAAACTCACTTACGTATTGAAGTTACGTACGTACATAATGTCGATATGTAAGTATAAAACAGCAACATTCCCTTCAGAATTTTCCCAACATGATGGTATTTTCTTCAGTAGCAACGAGTTCAGATAAAAAAGAAGGGTTTTCCACACCAGCTTATCACCAGAATAACCACTAACTGCTGCTAACTGTAGCTGCCCTTAGCTAGTTAGCTCAATTAGCCATGTAGCTAGCTGTTCAGACTGGGAGATCAGGCATGAACTGCCCTTTTCAAGTCCAGCCACAAATTTTGTATGGATTGAGGTCTGGGCTTTGACTCGGCCACTCCAGAACATTCACCTTGTTGTCTTTAAACCATTCCTGCAGCATGATGGTGCCACCACCATGCTTCACGGCGGGGATGGTGTGTTTATGGCCTTTTTCCAGTGGGTGGCTGTGGCTCTAGGGTAGAGCTAGCGTCTTGTTATCGGAAGGTCGCTGGTCGAAGGGCACCTTGCATGGCAGCCACCACCATCAGTATATGAATGTGTGTATGAATTACTGTAAGTTGCTTTGGACAAAAGCGTATGCCCTAAATGTAAATCTTGGAGTCTCCCATGTTTTTGTATCCATCCCGACTTTTTTACTTTTCAAATACCTTTTTACAGAGTTGCTTTGAGTGTTATTTTGTCTTCATGGTGTAATTGTAGCAAGGAATATTGATTAACCAGTGATTGAACCTACAGACACAGGTGTCTTTATACTACACTCAGTTGAGACACATTCACTGTACCCAGGTGATCTCCATTTCACTAATTGTGAGACTGTTAGCACCAACTGGCTGGACCTCTGTTGAATTAGGTCAGTTATTTTAAAGGGGATAAATACGTATGCAATCACCTATTTTACATGATATATTTTTAATCAATTTATATTACTTTGTAGAAATCTTTGTTTACTTTGACATTAAAGTCAAAGAGGTTTTTTTGTAAATATTTTGTTTTGTATATTTTTTGTATGTTGACCATGATTCCACTTATACAAGCAATTAAATGGGAAAACAATAAAGGTGAATACTTTTCATAGGCACTGTATGTTAACATTTCTGAGTCATTTTGTCGAACCTCTTGACATTCACCCTCGTGTTATTGTTTAAAAAACTGAAGAAAGTGGTGCTCTAGCACATAAATCCCACTGAGATTAAGATCCTCCTTGAAAATGAGATCTTAATCTTGGTGGGATTTACCTGATTTTAATAAAAAGGTAAGGTTATAGTCACATACAGTATCTCAATGGCTCTTTTTCTCCTTTCCTGCATGCAAGGCATCACCCCATGTGGTTATTATGTTTATTCACCATGTCCTTCGTCCCAGTGATCACCATGGCCCCAGCACTGATGCTTTCTATCAGGCCCGGAATGTTAATGAAACAGTAAAATGCAGTGGCCGTGGACAAGAAGACATCAGGATATAAACTTTGTCCCTCTGAGTAGGTCAAGCGTCACAAAGTGAGGAGAGTCCTGCAGATGCAAAAGTGAGGACAGAGGTTTTAAAAAAAATCTATTCAGACTGGTAACATTTTCCTCAGAGCGGCTGATTAATTCAATGTCTGCTCGTGTTGAGATGCATACTGCCATCGCCCTCGCCTTCGCCATCTCCCAGGTAGCGGGCGCGCTTGCAAGGTTGCCTCATCATATGGTGCCGAGGGCTCAAGAGCTTGTGTGGCTGCGGTATGTTTGCACGCAAACGTAATGAATAAACAAAGACTGAAGAGGAGGAAGCGATAACAAAGTAGAAGGGAAAACACGTGCCAGCTGTCCGCTTTATTATGGAGATAATAATGAAGGGGCTTAGCAACAGACGCTTTAATCAGCCACATTAGAATATTTGCAGCGGCTTTTTACAATTCTATGGCTTGGATCCTTGCCAAGGATTTTAACTATAGACAATCTTTCACTTTGGTCCCTTAACTCGCCAGTTCCAAGCAACAAAAATGAGTGACAGCTCTTCAAAGTCCACACCAGTAATGGCAGAACCTTTAATTTGCCAGATTGACCTTTAAATTTACCGGTCTGTGGAGTATCGATGAAACCATAAGGCTTCTAGAAAACTGTCATAAATTACTTGTACTACTCACCAGCAATGGGTTTCAACTAATTCTCGTCTTTGTTTGGATGCTTTTACAGTCTATATTGTGAACTCATTCAGTTTGTAGTTTTCTATGTGCTGTGCTGTATGTTAAAAATGAAAATTAAATGATCTACTTACCCCCATGCTGATGAAATGTCAGGGGAAGTTTTGCGGTCCACCAAATGTTTCTGGCGCTTCACAGCAAAACATTGTCAGAGCATTCATTTAACCCTCATGCAACTGATAAAACATACAAAAAAAGGAAGTTACTCAGACAACACTTTTGGTTTGTTTGTTTAGATGATGCGGCTGTTTTTTCAAATGATAAAAGAAAAAAAACACCCCAAAATTGTTATATAGTCATTTTAGGGCCGTTTCTGACATTGGAATTGTTTTTGTACTCAATGTGATCTTTTATCAGTTGAATGCGGGTTTGGTTTTATTGTGAGTTAGCATAGCCTATAGGCCAAAATACAGGTAAATAGCCCTATCTCGCGAAAAGCCTGATAACATGGGATGCATGATTTTATGCTCTAATGACAGCGAGATGAAGAAAATAATTGTTCTATTGGGTTTTAATGGTACATAATATGTTGATATTATGATGATGACAAAGAGAGTTTTTGTGTACCTTTTAATAACAAGCTCCCTTCTACTTCAGTTGTTTAGGAGAACGCTGCAATGCTATGAATTTCTGTAAATCTTTTCTGGACTCTAACATTTCAGCCAACTTTACCTCAGCATGTGTGTGAGTAGATAACTGAATTAAAATTTTTGGGGCAAACTATTCCTTCACGTTTGGGATGTGGCTTACCCTGCCTCTCACCCAATGTCATTTGGGATTGGCTCCCGCCCCCTTTGACCCTCTTAAGGATAAGCAGGCATACATTATGGACGAATGACGTTAAAAAAAAAAACCAACCCAAAAAATCAGCTTTTTCCAAACACGACTTTCATTTTAAGCACTGTCCACCCCTACTTACCCTTCGATCTCGAGCAAATCTTTGAAGTACCACAGCGAGACAGCGACCACATCCCTAATAGGAGAGACTGTCATAATTTATTCCTCTACACCCCGTTTGAATCTCCCTCAAGGCATACTGTTGCTGTTTGTGTGCATGTGTGCATTCTTGCTTGCATTAACACTTCAGCAATCCTGGTGACCACTGACAACAGAGGGAGGATAAATCGGACCCACCCTGCACATAACTACACGTATGAATGCGCTAAGAGTGTTTCCCCAGCCATGTCAAATAAATGCCAACTTAATTAATTAGTATTATTGTTTTTTTTTTACGGGGAGTGGAGCCCTCAAGTAAGGGCTGAGTCTGCATACAAAAGGCAGATGAATAAGACGAAAGAGAGGCAGTTAGTTTTATAATGCCGCCTGTGCTTTGTGATGATAGCGAGACTTCGTACAGCTTCCCTCATACCCGAGCCTCTCTGTGGACCATAATCACCACATTTGTTGGGTGCAGAGACTCTGAGAAACATTTAACGAGCCTGTAAACAAGCGAGCGCTTCCTGCCTAGCTAGCACATTGCTAAATGTCAAGAGAGAGAGTGGGAAAACAAGGTTACCGCGGTGCGAGAGAGTGCCGATGTGTGAAGCGAGAGGCGAGATAGTATCACTCTCTCATTCTGCCTTGGTAGCAGACGGCCGTGGAGGGCCGAGGTCGATTCAGATCCATAAGTTACCGGGGTCAAGGTTTAGGGTCATTTATGTGCCTACACACCGAGATATGTATTGATAAGTGAATCAATATTTTTTAATTTTCTGCCTCCAGGTCACCAGGAGACTAACCAATAAAATGAGAGCTGTGAAATAATTCAATCAGCAGCCACACGTTTAACAAGGGGGTCAAAAGGCACCTCACATTCCAATTAAAACATTTGACATTTAAGTTGCATTGGATTTGAGGGCTATAGATGGGAATTACACTACACATTAGACAAAGAGATTACCTCTTTCAGCAGTTATATGTGTGATAAATGAATCCTACTGATGAGGACTTCAGTCAAATCAGATTGACAAGCGTAAAAAGACATGGATATATCTGACATTAATAATGTGAAATGAAAGGTGTGTGAATGAAAACCAAAAATGAAGTACAATCAAAACAATCAAAAGAACAAATTAATTTAAAATAGCAAAGTGTAAAGATAAAAATCAAACCAGGTGGCACCAGGAAAAGGCACCCTCATCATGTTTTGTTGACCATAGGGGCATCTAAGAGGGCACTTTTCAGGTGATGAAACATACTAACAGCAAAGTAATGTCTTTTTTGAGTATGTGTCAAGATCCTCTATCCACAGATTAGATCCACAAAAAGTTACTTCAGAATTAAACAATTTTGCAGTTAAAGCTGCTGTAAGCACTGCTCTCTGCAGGTTCATATGCAGACAGGACCGCCTCTTTAGGGACTTCTCTGTCATGATTGGATAAAGTGGGCGGGAATATGGTACTAAGTAGAAGTATAAGTCGTAGCAGTTGAAACATGAAACATTTAAAAAATGTAGAGTAGTTTGCTGACACTGTCACGGCTTTGATTCTTAAAGGTTTGAGCTGCGGAGTACCCCAAGGCTCTAAACTAGGTCCCCTGTTTTTCTGCTTTCATCTGCATATTTTGTTTTACTGATCGGTACTATTGACCCTACTCACACGGCGGCCATTTTTCTCTGATGTCGTGCTCAGGGTGAGAAGCTCACATGCTGGGATAATGTCATGCTGCTGTGTTGTGGGTCATCACTTACCTGTTGCAAATAAACTGAAAAGTTACTGGCGATAAAAATCTTGAGGGAAATTGGGCCACATTCTAAAGTGAACAGTTTGGTAACCCGTTAGCTCACGTTAGCATTCATCCACTTCCTAGAAAACTTTACCATTTGATAACATCTAGTTGGTTTCACTGGCGGGCTCGAATATGTCCCAGATATGGACCGATAGTTAAGAAACTAATTCATGTCTTTACTATTGTATTGTGTAAGACTATCAAACAATAACGTTAGCTAGGAAGTGGTGGAATACTAACGTTAGGTGTTTTTTAACAGAAGCTAATGGGTCATCAGATGTGCTGTTTTACCTTGGAAAAAATGTTGCGAAGTCCCTTCAGATTTCAATTTCAGATCAATTGTTTTGTTTAGTTGCTCATCAATCAGCACGCAGAGAAATGATAATGTTTGGCAGATTCATCATGTTTATTGAATTATGCCAGTCATTATGTTTATTAGCACACACTCAATCATCAGTTCAGATGTAGATGGGAAAATGCTGCAGTTTAAGTAGTTAAACATGTACAGCAACAATGGCTACTTAAAATCGTAATTTAGCAGACTTTCCTCAGCCACACAAATTATTAAGATATTTCAGAGAAAATGAAAGAGCCTTCAAAAATCACTATTAAATAATTATTCTGCAGTCTTTTTTTTTTTCTTTTCCATTTTAATTACAGAAGTCGGATGAGTTGAACAGCAGCATCAATGAGTTAAAAAAAATACAATTAGCCATGTGTGAAACAGAATTTAAAATGTTTCTATCAGAACGGGCTGACAGCATTATCTGCCGGAGCAGAGAACGTTGCCCGGTTCGCCTTCTGAAGAAGCTGTGAAGTTTCCACAAGGCTTCACCAAACGAATGAAATGTTTTATTAATTGATTTGCTCGATTTCCCTCTCGTCGTCTTCCCACATTAGCATCAATTACTTTCTTGTGTCTGTCAGGCATTCTGTAGAAATGGACTTTTCTGGCAGCGCGCTTGCATATCAAATGCATCGAGATGAGGCTCGAGCCGACGCGGCGACACACACACACACAAACGCGAGCGCGCGCATGCCTCATCATCCAATCAACGGGGCTTAAATCATTTATCCCGTCGTCTGGTCGTCATGACACCAAAACAAGTGGATTTGCACCTAAATCGCGCCCAACTGTGGCTGTTTTTGTTTTGATGCGGGCTCTGCTCAGCGAGAGTCGGAGGCAGCAGTCTGAGCAGTAGCACTGGAGGCAGATGATGTTCTTGGGGGTCATTAATTAACTCATCCAGAGCCTTTATTAGCTCCTTAATGGATCTGGTTAGAGCACATCAGGGCTTTGATTACCTCCCGTTGGCTATGCAGAGATTGACTACACATGTGTGTGTTGGTGTTTGTCAGAAAACCGTGCGAGTGTGTGAGTGTGTGAGTGCGGAGGCGCTTGTGCGTCCGCTGCATGCCGTGTGATTCTGCATGTGTGGGCGTGTGTTCACGCGCCCCCAGAGATCCCTCTGTAAGGGGCTAAATTTGATGGAGGGAGGAAGCGAGTGAAGAAAAAAAGGGGAACTTTTTTTATGCGGACTAAACTCATTCCGCCTACCAGCCCGACCTTGCCGCGACCTCTCATTGTATAACGCAGCGTACTGCAATAAAGTTTTGCTTGTCGGCGTCTCCCTGGAGACGGCTGCAAAGGTGCAAGCAAATGAAAAGGGATCTCGTTCTGCGTTGACGGGCGCGCAGAGGTTCCGTTGTGTTTTTTTTTTTGCTCCGTTGACCGTGGCCCGAAGTGAAGCCGAACCCTGCGCGCATCTGGCGCCGCGGCAGCTGATATTGATTGACATTTACAGTACGGGGCCGATGATCTCGCTGCAGTGAAGAAGTAAGTAAGCCTCCGGGCCTTTTTGTTGCCTGTGGTGAATGTTCTTAATTGAGAGACAGAGGAGTTCTGTGCCCCATGTGCTCTTTCACACACACACACGCAAAATCTCTTATGGGTGTTACATGTTCTTTTTGCAAAGTGGGGTATGTGATCTGCTTGCTGTTCAAGTGGTAAAGTTGTGAGAACACCACTGCTAGGCTGCGGTGTCAGTTTACAGATAACCAATCTACTGAGTGAGTAATTTACTGTTTAACAGGAAATACAAAGATATCATGATGGGAAAAAGATGAGGCCATTGGGCCTATTAACATTTTCTCAGAGATATTTTATAATTACAAAGAAAAACAAAGAATGTTAACGTAGCATATACTGGAAAATAAAAAAAAATAATACAAAATGTATTTTTTTCTTTTTTGTATCTTTGTGTTTTTGTTGTAAATGTTCAATTCAAAACGCAATAAAAAGTGAATTGCAAAAGAATATTAGTTGAAAACATAAAAAATACATTTAGGGCATTTTATTGATCATGTTGAAAAGATGTACAGAAGTTAGCATGCTAACCAGCTAGCCCTGACCCTGATCCAAAGCTCCTGTGCTCGGGTGTAAACAACAACACTCCCCCAGTTGTCTGAACTGCAAGTCCGGACTGCTAGCTTCATGGCTAATTGAGCTAACTAGTGAAAAGCAGCCACAGTTAGCCACAGTTCGTGCTTACTCTGGTGATATGCGACCTCCTGTTTATCATTTGTTAGACTCCTTTGTTGTGGTTTATTTCTTTCATTATTAGCAATCACTTGTGGTTGTCTGTTAATGTTTCATTTGATCAGAATCTAAAATATGTTAAAGGTGAAGTGTTGGAAAATGTTATTGAGTCATGCAAACATGAACATGTGCACCTAAACAAATACACGTCCAAGAACCACACACATACACAAACTCGAGTAGGAATTTACATAGATCTTACACTTAAAGGTTTTGTGTTTACCCTTTAGAAAGAAAGGCATATATATAGTTTTTTAAATATCATTTCTTTCTTCAGATGAGGAATTTAAATAAAGCAGTAGCTTTTTAAATTTGCCACTGCAGATTCATTTTGCATTTCATATACATATACATTTACATTTAGGGCATTTAGCAGACGCTTTTGTCCAAAGCGACTTACAATAAATACATTTGTCACAAAAAAGAAACCACATCATATCACCATTGGTAAAGTAAGGATGAAAAGAATTCAAATTTTCAAGCCCTCGTCTGAGCATAGCTGCTATTTATCAAGGATACAGTACATAAGTGCTATGATTTAAAGGGACATGAGGCAGGATCAAGAAATTAGACTCAATAGTGATACGACTGCCGTTGCGGCCGTTAGGGTAACTGCAGCCATCAGCCAAGCCGGCGCTGGAGCGCGCATGAACTCTTCACAGCAGAGCAGCTGATGCTGTGACACTGTTATTTCTTTACTCGCTGTTCACGTGACTGTTGACTGCAAGACCTCCGCGCATGCCTCCGCGGAATGACGTTGCTAGCCTACAGCTGGGAACTGTGCTGTGTGTAAGGGATAGCCTTATCCCCTACACACATGAAGCAGCCAGGAAGCCGGCTCGCTGTGTGTAGCGACACACAAGCGGCGAGTCTGAAAGGCACAGGCGAAAGCAAAGACGGCATATTGAGGGACAAAAACATCATCAAACATTACCTCTGATACGGGACTGCTGTGTGTTAGCAGCTAATGTTGCTACACAGACACAAACAAACCGTTTACAGCCAGCTGCTAACGTCACCTCCCGGATAACAGGTTGGGCTTTCGGTCCCATATATAAAGGGACATATCTCTAACTATTCGGTTTCAGACTAAAGGACCGTGGAAGTCTGTAGTGTCTCCACGGCTCTAGAGTCCAGCAGCGGCGTGCTTTACACCACTGCATTTGACACTTTGCATCGCACTCGCTGACGTATGGCTTGGATGCAGCTGCTCGGCCATGGAAACCCATTCCACGAAGCTCTCTACGCACTGTTCTCGAGCTAATCCGAAGGCCACATGAAGTTTGGAGGTCCGTAGCGAATTGACTCTGCAGAAAGTCGGCGACCTCTGCGCACCAGCATCCGCTGACCCCGCTCCGTCATTTTACGTGGCCTACACCACGTAATGGTCACCCAACTATTACGAAGCTTCATTCTCTTCAGACGAGACTTCAAATAAATTAAAGCAACCGATTCAGTTTCCCTACATCATTTCGGTTCAGTTTTTAGATATTGTGGACATCATTCAAAGTTTTCACAGCCAGCAATCTGCATTTGGCTTCGGCTTGTCAACAGGGAGCGTTCACAACCACAGCTTCTTCAGAACTTGCCTTCTCTTGTGCTTATTTCAAATGCTGGAGGAAGAAACACAACCCACTGAAAAGAAAGATCAATAAATCAATAAATGAATCAATAGCTGTTTGTTGTCCTGTGACATTTGTATGAAACTGTAGCTCGGTGTATGATTGTGTGTGATGTTGAACAGGCAGTTAGTTGGACGCTTGGCCAACAGTCATCCTTGATTTGAAGGCTTCATATGGTGTTCTGCTCACCGACCAGGTGACAGACAGACACTATCAGGACTCTTTCATGACTCTTTTGTTTTTACTCTACTGATGCTGTTTGAAATGTGCCTGAAGGACAATATCTGTAATAAAAGGCATTTAAATGTGTCATTTTAAAAACATTTTCAAAAGTACAAGAACACAAAAACAACAAAGAAGAAGAAGCTACGAACTAGAAACAACAAGGTGTCGAGTAACAAATGAATTAATATCAGGCAGACTCATCTCCCATCCACAGTTTGTAGTGTTGCACAAGGCTCCCACATTAGGCCTTAAAGCCAACTGAACAAATATGATGGTAGTATGATGGCGTGTGAAATGATGAGCGGTTGTTCTCAGTTCAAACAGCTTCCAGCAGTCGGCCTGTTGACTGAGCTTGGCCTCGGGACGACAACAAACAGAGGAAACATTCAAATTCTTAACGTTTCTCAACAGCTCCGTGTGACATTAACACACAGCGGGACAGGATGCTGCTCATGATCACTGCACCTTTATTGTATACTCTATATTTTATTACAACAGTTAACAAATGGCTGCATGAACATGTCTGAACTTATCAACATCCTCCACCAACGATAACGTTCAGAGGGAAACGATGGACAAAGATGGATAAAGAAGCAATTATACAGATACTGTCCAATACTAATTAATCAAACATCACATCACTAATGAAATAATAATAATATTAATACACGTACATGTGTATATACACACACACATACACATACAAAAAGCAAAACAATGAATTCTAATGATTGATCATCTTTAATCAGTCCAACATCGCATTATCAGAGCCTCCAGCGTCAGTCTTCATATCAGTGTCAACCTGTCAGCTGAGCCCCGAACCACGTGTCTCATCTTCACCAGCTTCATGAAGTACAACATTTCTCTGGTCCGCTGTGCAAATGTTGGAGGATGATTGATCGTGGGTGAAGCCCGAGCTAGCATGCAGCTGTCGCTCGCAACATCTTGGGACCGTGGTGAAGTGAGATTCCAGATCCAGATCCACATCCAGATTGTTATTAAGTCAGCATTTTTCTTTCAGAAGCTTCCAGATCACTCAAAATGCCACAGAAGTCTTCTTGTTGACTGAGCAGCAACTGAAGGCCAATAAAAAGAGGTGTGTCTCATCCAACCAGGACTGAGTTTGATTCAAGGGGTCACATGACCTGGAAGCTGTTGAAGAACCTGCAACCAACATCTATTTCAATATTTCTGTTGTCGTCCGTCTCAGATGTAGTTTGTGAAACAGCTGCAGCTCTTTATACAGTCCAACATCATGGAGACAGTGAGACATTCACTGACATTAAGACATACAAGAAGACAAGTTGCCTGGAGGCCCGACGTCAGCCCTCAGCAGCTGCTGAACAAATATGACGACATGTAAAACGCTCAAACAGCTTCCAGCAGTCGGCCTGTTGACTGAAGCTTTGTCTCCTGAAAAACATTACGATTCTTAACATACGTCAGCAGCTCCATGTAAATACACCTTAAACGAGTTAAAACACGACACGTAGCCGAACAGGATGCTGGTCCTGATCACGACACCGTGTTTGTTTCAGTCCTGTCATGTGTCGCCTTTGTAGGAGACGAGAAATGTTTCCAGTTAAACAGAGTTCAGTGGATTCAAAGAAAATCCTTCTCTTCTCTTCCTCTGTGATATTCAGGGAGATGAAGGTCCAGTCAGCAGTTTGACTGCAGCAGTTTTTCCTCAATACACTTCAGGTCACTTGGTCTCACTGCAAAAAACATCTCTTCCCTTGGTTTTCCATGTATGCAGGCCGTTCATGCACACTGTGTCGCTCCAGGTGGCTTCTCTGTGCCGTAGTTTACAAATCAGGACGATGAGATGTTGGACGGGAGTTTCAGAATCAGACGGGGCTGACGGAGGTCACTACAGGTGAGCTGGCCCGATGCAGCTGCACGCACACGGCGCGCTAACACACCGACACGGACGACTCAGCGGCTGAGAAAAACGCCAGCTCGTCAGGAATATTCCTACTCTGAAGCGGAAGAAAACGGCGAGCTGAGGTCTCTGAAGGAGAGTTCGTGTCGTCTTTGCCGTAAAACAACGATGTCATCTTGTCGCGATGTTTGGCCGGGACGATGTCGTGATATGACACGTGAATATCGCCCACTCGAGGCAGACCGATTATCGGGGCTGATATTCAGATAACTAGTGACTAAATGTTTTAGATGAATGTAGTGGAGTGGAAATAAAAAGTAGCAGAACACTGAAGTACTCACGTAAAGTTCCTCCCAGTTGTACTTCAGAACTGAACTTCAGTGAATTGGAATTTGGCTCATTTCGTCGCTGGTTGTTCAATATTTTCACACAACGAATTTCATCTTTACTGCGAATGATCATCGGTCCCAAATATCAGTTTTCAGCCCGCTTGGTCTCTAATAATGAGTTATGGGCCCAGAAGAAGCCACATGGGTCGGGCCCTGTCGCCCACACCTGGTACTGCTGCCCCCTCACTTCAGGACTTGTTCTGAATGACTCACCTGGTCTAAATGAAGGACAGATACAAAGATCACCGGGTCTGCTTTTAATCTGTCACAAAGACTCACTTCTCCTTTGAGGCCTTGTATTTGACCAGTGGTGTAGAATGAGAGAGAAAACCTTCAGAACCAGCACATGTTGTGAACCGGTTCCTCCCTTGGACAACAGCTTCTGCCCTGCAGCTCTAGAGGGGATTTGCATGTTGGTCACATCACCGGGTCCTGTTTGCCTTCGCCGGCGCGGACAGGCGTCAACAGGTGTGCGGCGAGGAGAGCTGCATAAATACCTGTGGTCGAGGTGCTCTCAGCATCAGACGGTCTGCAGGTGAAGACAGAAGAGAAGCAAACATGGTCCGACTGAGCCTCATCGTCCTCGGCTGTGAGTGTCCTCTCAGATGTAGTGGAGTACTTTTACAAAGTCAAGTACTCACTGACTGACTGAGTAAATGTACTTAGTTACTCTCCGTGACTCCACATGTGTCACTGACTTTCTTCCTACACGTATGTTGTCGTTTCTAATCGTGATGTTGGTGCTGAAGGTGAACCGATCCCAGGTGATGATGTTCTGAACCCTCACAGGGTCCGGACACGTTCACATCTTCACAGCAGCTTTGAGTCTCAGTTAAAGACCACGTGTTGGATTACAGTGTTGTGTTACAGTGCTGTGTTACAGTGTTGTGTTACAGTGTTGTGTTGTGTTACAGTGCTGGCTGCAGCTTGGTGCTCCACTGCAGTTGTTGGTGAGTTTTTGTTCTGCTCGATCATCATCATCATCATTTCCTGTTCTGGTGCTTTCACAACTCTTTTTAAGTGATCAGTTTATGAACGCTGATATAAAAATATATGTAATGGTGATAAATATATCATGTAAATGACGATGGTGATGATGTCACTGCTCGCAGTCTGACCTGTGTGTGTTCACAGGGGGAGTGAAAATCAAGGACGTAACTAAGTGGGGACTTGACCTTAAAAAGTTGTCCTGCGGTGAGACAACACACACTCGTCTTTCTGTCCTCGTCGACTTCGCTCAGTCTGTTTGTCAGCTCGTGACCTAATGAAGCGACGTCTTCGCTGTGTGACACCTCTCTCTCCTCCAGGTGATGGCCAGGTGTTTCAGGTGAAGTGTGACGAGAAGAAACAAGAGTGTGCATGGAGGAAAGGCCGCCACCTACACCCCTGACTCTCTGCAGTGTATCAGCAAGAAAATAGTGAAAGGAATGAAGTGGCAGTAAGACAACATCCACGTGATTCATGTTCTGTCCACTTGAGGGGAACAAAAACATGGTTATTATGGGGCAAATGTAGAGATGAGCAGTGTGCGGTCCACCTCTGGTTCTGGTTCTGATCACTTGTCCTCTCTGTTTCCAGGTGCAACGGGCGGAAATTTTGTTTTGGCCTTGCCAAGCAGCCCAACGGTACATTTGTCTGTAAATACAACTGTCAAAAGTACCGAAATTAGAGGGCCTGACTGTAAGTACACACACACACACACACACACACACACACAGGCAAACACACACAACGTTGGCTGCTTGAATGATTGTTGTTGATGTGACAGCACAGATCACTGATGTGTTTCTGTCTCATGTTGTCTTCGGTGCTTCTGCTGTTTCTCACCGCTGCTCGTGTTTCTCTGCAGCCGAAGGCCAATCAGCTGAGGCCTTTTCAGACTCTGCTGTTCACGGCTGTGGGCAGATCGGTTTGAAGACCCATCGGACTGATCGGAGGTCAGATCGGAGCTGAAACTGGAGATCCTCGTCCTCCGTCTGAAGTCGTGTGTTGAAATCATTCAAGCATGTTCAAACTGAAGGACTTGAAATGAATAAAATCCAAGTTTTCCTCTGACAGCATTTACTTTGTGTTGGCTTTTATTTGTCACTGTGCAGCTTCAGTCTTCGGTCGTGCTTTCATGACATTATTTATTATTTCATTTCACATGATGTTGGTTTGGGGCTCGCTGGCAGACGAGCTGCTCCCTCGGTTTCATACCAGGGTGTTTTATAAATGACTCACACCAGCGTCTGACTGAATACTCCGTTCTGATTGGCTGAAGGGGGTCAATTAACTTTCCAGCAGTCCTAAGTTAGCATGTTAGCATGTTAGCACTTCCTGTCCCCTCGCCTCAAAGTCTGTGAGTGTGTTGAATGTGTTTTCAGTTAAATGTGTGAAATGAGCTGCGTGGTCACGACAGGCTGAACATATTCACACGTTTTGTTCTTCAACATTTCAACAGTTCTGTTGTCGTCCTTCTCAGATGTAGTTTGTGAATTGTGATTTAACTCATTTTCGTTGTTGGTTGTTCGATATTTTCACACATCGAGTTTCATCTTTACTGCGAATGATCATCGGTCCCAAATATCAGTTTTCAGCCCGCTTGGTCTCTAATAATGAGTAATGGGCCCAGAAGAAGCCACATGGGTCGCACACACACACGGGGCTCCACAACTCAGCAGCATTTCTTCGATATCAAACACATGTCAACCCCAGGTCTCTCCGCCGTCTCGCTTTCAGTTCCGCGCCGAAGCCGGCGCACTTCCACCCTCAAGGCTTTCTCATCGCGAGGCTTCTTGCGGAAGGGGGGGCGCCAGATTGATCGCAGGGCCTTGCATCCGCGGGGAAAAAGATGAGAGGGGACAAGATGATTTATTAAGGGGGGGTCGCGCGTTATAGAGAGGCGGCAATCCTTCCGCGGCTAAATCTCGGAGCGCTCGCACGCGCCGGGAATGAACGCGCGTACGCTGCTAATCTCACAGTTGGGAAGGAAGAGCGGTGGTTGAATGGTTGGAAGTTAAAAGAAGTCGATGAGGCTTGTTTGATCGATGTATATATGTGTGTGTGTGTGTCTGTGTGTGTGGAGGCTGTGGGACTTACAGCATGAAGGAGAAGATTTGCATACGCATTTAAATCAGAAGGATCAGAAAAGACAGTCGCGCGGGTTTTGCATTTTGCGTCGGACGAACGCGGAGCCAGATATTTTCCTTTGATTGGTGGAATTTTCGATCCAATCAGCGCGCGGGCCCTTAAATCAGCGAAGGCTGTTCACACACGTGGTAAATAAATGTTTGCATGTTTAATGCGCTTCTCCCCGCAGCCGTAATTTAAAGCAAAGCTCGTCCAGTCGAGGCGACATCTGCTCGGTCTCCCCCTCCTCCTCCTCCTCCTCCTCCTCCTCCTCCGCCTCCCTTCCCATTACTTCACTTGTGGTATTTGCAGCTCGTCAGGTGCCTACTTGTGTGATATAGGCAGGGTAATTGGCAGCACAGGCCCGAGTGCCTGTTAAGACTGCGAGTGCATGGAGGATTTTTCTTTATAAGGCACTGGAACACACTCAGTTAATGGGGTCATGCTGTCACTCGGAGCACTGAGATGCTCATACCCATGCTTTTTTTTTTTTTTACATTAAACTAATAGAAGAAACAGCATTGTAGGTAATTACCAGTAAGATGAAAAGAAAATGAAGTCGTGGGGCACAGGGATTAATATATTTCTGTTAATGCACAGTTTTATGACAAGTAGGACATAAAATAAAATACAGTTGATTGTTTTTGACTTGATTTTAAAGGGCCAGTGGGTTGGATTAAGTGGCTTCTTGCAGCGTTTTCAGGTTGCACCCAACCGAACACCTCCGTTCAACCACTTACAGGGCTTCATGTGTCCAGTCTTGGCTACAATAGAAACAAAGTGGTGCAACATGGTGGACTCTGGATATGAAAGGCTATTCTATGGTAACATAAATACAGCAATTCTTAGTCCCAGGTGGTTATACACTAATGCAAACACATTGAAGAAAGAAAAAAAAATGTATTATATATGTATTTTTTCTTCGTTTGTTTTTACATTCCATTTTACGTTCAATACTTAACAATATAATACCGTTCCTTAAATGGTGGTTTGGTTAGGTTTAGGAGACCATTCAGTTTCTGTTAAGATAACTAAGTAACTTCTGTAAATTCAGCTATGAAGTCATATTATGTACCTGACATCACTTTACTGTGTTAGTCAAAATAACTTTTGGTCTCACGCCGGACATGAACAACTTACTCCTGGGTGAAAGTCCTGTGCTTGTTCAACACAACCTCCCCTTTACATGGACTTTCTTGCTCTTTATACTATCTCACCTGACTTTCTCCTTTGCCACTGTAATAACTACTACAGCCACTAGAGGTCGCCACCTGACCAAAAAAATGTAAATATCATCGATAGATTTAAATAGAAGGAACTAGATACAAGATGCAAAGATGGCGCCCATTCATACCAATGAGAATAGCTCGCCAAGCGCATATGCGAAAAAAGGTTTTCTGTCTTCAGCGTTTGCTTTCATCGGCCAACTTTACATTCTGAGCTTTTCTGAACCTCCATCAATGAAAGATTCATAAAGAAAGAGTAATAATCAACCTTGTTTGCTTGATGACCGGTCGACAGTTTTACAGATGTCTCTTCTATAATGGACATCTATGGGGAATTTTCGCTGCAATGCTGCGAATGTCCATTGGGCAAGATTGGAAGCAAGGCTGAGTAGCAAAATCCAGGGCCTGATATTAACCCAGATAGCATTTTCATCTAGGCCCATAATGTGAACTACACATATAGGGTTGGTCCGTGGGTTCCATGGTGGGGCGGGGTTGCCTATAAATGAGGCTCAAAAAACTTTTGAAAGCAATTCTGAAGAAAGATAGTCAGTTTTTGGTGCTTTTTCTCGGTCCGTCATACCAACGCTTTGGGTATTTGAACGATTCACTCTTTCAATCGCTTGAAGTAAGATCATCAGTGCCTTGTTACTATGGAAGTCCGTAATTCGCACAAGCTATCATGGGGTCTAGGAATAAGGTGGATCTAAGCCTTTATAGGTTCCTTGCCCATCTGCGGTTTGCACTGTTGCAACGAAATGATGTGACGTCAGATGTAACCAAGATATTGCACTGTAGACTAATACATTGGGAGAAACACTGACCTCTCCACTTTTAAGCAGTATACATGTGTCATTTTTCAGAAATGTGACACAGTTATCTACTTACCTGATGGTATGTGGACTTATTTTAGACAGACCTTCTTCTATAAAAGTTCCTTGACTATCATCCTGTGGGATCAGACACCTGTCTGTTCAGGTGTTCATCATTACCTCCTTACTGTTACAGGTCTCAATTTCTCTTCTACTTCTTCATGTCTTTTGTCACGTCTTCATGCTTTCGTGCTCTCGGCGTTGTAGTCATTAAGACGAAGCCTCGCCGAGTCTCCCTTTGTCTCGAGACCTTCACCACCTGTGTCACTAGAACACGCGCCGCAATTGGACTCAACGACTTTTACAAAACTGCCCAATCAAAGTCAAAGTACCGCCACGTCTAAATGTCAACGTGAATCCGCTTCATTACGGCTAGATAACAATCCTGACCTCGGCAGCACAAAGAGCAATTTGTTTTAGCAGGTTCGGAGCTTAACATGCGGGTAAACTTGAAAGCTGTTGTCAGCGGCTTACGTCAAACTAATTACACAAAAGGCATAAAACCTCAATGAGCGATTTTCAAAAAATCCTCTGCAGTTAATTATGTCTATTCAGAACGCTTTCTTCGGTGACCTTTCCTCACTGGGGGAATGACACGCGGCTTTGCTCTCTCCACAAAGTTTATCTTCCTATCAAGAGAGCATTTCCATTTAATTCCACTTCTTTCCCACTCTAACCTTTGATACAGTGGTTCAGTATGCAAATGATCATCTTCATATTGTTAGTGAGGTGAATTAGCATTCGCTTTTTTTGCCATATTATCTCACTTTGGGTTTACATAAACGTTCATTGTCAGTGTAGCAGCCGCCGTTTGAATAATGCATGAGGCCTTTCCCTCGGCTGAATCCTGGAACCTGAGATCAGCATATTTTTAGATATTTGCCCATTTTTCTCGGCGCGTTCGGCATTAATATGTATCCCTCGTCTGAAACTGTGATAGTAACACCTTTTTAGGTGTGCGCAGCCCGCACTCCCTTCTTAACACGCCTCGAAAAATGTGCAAAACACACGAGATAAACTCGCATGTATTAGTCAAAACCAATTCCTTGACACAATGCATCTTTGTGGTTTGTCAGGAAGTATGGCGCACTGCTGTGCCGTTTCGAGTAGCCTGCTGTTAGGAACAGCCGTTGTAATGCATAAGTTTTGCTCTTATAAGCAAGATTTATTTGCTTATTCTGCATACTGAGCATGATAACAGGTCAACGGTCCTGGGGTGAATGCAAAACTAACGCAAACATGGCTGTAGACCACCATAATTTAAAACGCTGAATACCTTTAAAACATGTCTGACACCATACGACAAAATGAAAATACTAAAAGTACTAAATAATTCATCGGATAGGATGAACATGCTTGCACGGAGCCATCACTCATGAGAACTTCCGAAGTTCACCTTTCTTTAGGTTTAATGATCAAGTGACAATTCTGTGCTTTTGGTGTGTCTAGGTTTTGGCACAAAAGCTACTCGGCTAGGGTTAGGGACACATCACGTTTTGGTTCAAAATACCTGCTTTGGTCCCCACAAACATGCCTAGAGATGTCCTGACTCCCTGTCAAAAACATCTGTTTTTTCCTCACCACAAACACTGCCGGAAATTGTCCTGAGGTTTCCTTAAAAATATCCATCGCTGTCACGCTTACAAATGTTGAAACGTAGTCTCGAACTCTGGTCATTGGCTTGGCGGCCTTCCTGCCTGTAACTCCGCCGCCACCGCCCCTTCCATATGACGGACAGATCTTAAACGTGTAATGCGATCGTGATGTGAACCGTGTTGTAGAAATTCCGATATAGTACGTAGGCCTATTTGACCGAATCGGTGGTTTGCGAAAACGTTAACTGCTAACATTTTATCCTGGCGACTTGGATTGCTGTTCAGTGAAGATGTTTTCTGTCACACCACTTTTCTGCTTTCCCATCCTTCCTATCAGTGTCCATGTCAATGCGTGTCATCGGGGACTCGAGGATGCTTGAAGCACCAGACATTGTTGCCTCTATCTGATGCGCAACATGCAGAGTATCCAGTATTTAGCAGACCAGATGCCTTTACGAGCGTACTGTGAGGTGGATCTGCCAGTTTCCATCGACCTTTTCTAATGCAATCTTGCGCGTTGGGTATGTAATTGGAAACTACTGTCGTGCTATGGAAAACACAATGTTTTTTTCCTGGTATGTGCTGTGTACATGCTGTGTTAGTACATTCCAGAAGAAAACACCCAGAGGTCCTCTTTGTTAGGATGCTTTGTTGTGCCAGTGTCATATTTGTTAGTTGACACAAACTGAAAATTAATCATGGCGAGGTGAAGGAGAGGGCACAGAGTATTTCTTTTTTCACTATGCTTTTAAAAGATGCGAAAACATGTCCAGAGCGTTCAGAGAAAGTGTAATATTGTATTAAATTGGACTTTGTGATTACGGTTTCTGGCAGGTATTTCTTAGACCAAGTTAAAATTCCCATTATGGAGCCAAAACAGCAAAATTGACAAAAAAAAAAAAAATGTTAGGAAATAGTTGTTGGGTTGACTTGAAGAGTGTGTGAGCTGTCCCGCTTTTGTTTCCCCTCCCTACGCCGCCTTCTCCGCCTGCCCGCTGGGATGGTAATCCACGGAGAGCCGGGGCACCTTGTAACTCCAAACTTTAGGAGATCATGTCGGCTGTAGTTGATTTTCACACAACAGAAAGACTGGATATGAAACAACATGTACACACCCTCAGTCTGAACGCGCTGTCTCTTTAAGGCCTTCCTCCTGCTCTAATTGGCCGGCTCTCACAGGCCTGAGCAGGAGAAAGCCTGAGAAACTGTCAATTATATCACGCCCTGCACATCTTATAACAGGTTGTCTTCCTCGTTGGAATAAAACATATCTTAAATAATTCATAGACACTACGTTAGGTATCATCGGATAAATGTCACAGAATTTTAACAGGAAACAATTTCTCCAATTATTCTGCGGTCGGCATCAACCAAGATGAACGCCGCGGTCCCCCTCGCAGCTGATCGATAGCATGTGTCATCTCGTCTCGCAATTTGGACGCTCCCAATTAGCGAAATGTGAGCCAAAATTCCAAAAGGTGAGGCGCGTCGTTTTCGAAATTTCATCAGCCTCCAATCGGCAGCGTTTGAGAAATCTGATCTGTGGTCCAAATAATCAGCAGCTGTTACAAAGCGGCCATTCCCCTCGCTCATATTCACATCCCTCTTTTTCCCAGCAGCAGGCAAATTTGCCTCCACATACATACACACACACACACACACACACACACACACACACACGGGCTGCCCTGGTGATTCTGCTAACCAGGCCCGCATAAAATTAGACCCCGATCAGAAAAAGCTATTCAAATAAAATGCAGCCTCATATAACATCTTTATTACTATTAGTGCAATTTACTGTGGGGAACAATCAAAGAAATTGACCATTTATTACTGGAAGTGCTCTGAGAGGGGGAAGATGGACACTAATAGCATGATGATGATGCCGGGGAAAACATTATGGAGCGGCTGGAATGGGTGAGAAATTAAAAAAAAAGAAAAGTTCATAAATCTGGGGAATAAAAAATGATAATATATAACCAGTGTTGTAAAAATGTCATGCTTTTAATAGAGGGTGTGACATCCTGTTTCCTGTTTTAATGTGTAGAAAGGTCTTGGCGCTGCTTCCTTAAGGTTGTGATGTCACAACTGTCCGGTCACCACTGTCAGCTGATCCCGATGCGGCTGTGGTTGCAAAAACTGTGGCGGAGTTGATGCGAAAAACACGTGCTTGTTCAGGCCTGTGAAGGCTGGCCAATCAGAGCAGGTTGGGCTTTTACGAGAGGCTTTGAGACAGAGGATGAACAGAGGTGCTGCAGCAATGGACAGTATGAGAAAAATAATGTGTTTTTCGAACATTAAAGCATGCAAACATTCTCTAGTAGACAGGCCAAATAAAAGTATGAACCTTAAAATGAGCATAATATGCGACCTTTAAAGGGGCACTATGTTGTTTTTGGGGAAGGAAATTCCAATTCAGAATTTTGAAATTTTAAATATTTATGAGGTAATGATACAAACTCAGAAATAGTTCACAAACAAGCCATTCTCAGAGGGAAATAAGGTCTGCAGAAAACTGTTTAAAGCTGGAAAGGTGGCAGGGTCCGCCACATATAAACAAAGTAAAACAGTGTGAAATTGTGTTGTCCTTTTAGGTCAGTTATGTTATGTCTTCCCCACGACTACGTATTGCTCCTTTAAGTGTGAAGGTTTTATTATCTGATGGCCAAAGATTTAACGGTCGTTACAATTCTCATTGCAGGACTTTTGAAGTTTAATTTGTATAAACAAATTGTATAAATTTGTGTAAAACAGCCAGCATAATACGACATTTGACATTTCAAGACTTCTGTCAGTTGTCACTGTACAGGACCAGACTGCAGTCCACCGGCTGTTTGACCTGTGCTACATTAGAACTGGCTGGATTAGGAGCAGCAGTTGTGGGCAGAAGGCAGCACTGCTCCACACTGCCTGACATAAAAAGTGGAGTTAGCCCTCGACTGTCAGCGGTATGATCAGCCCTGTGTGTATTAAGCAGCCTGAGGGGGAAATATTTCATCAGGATCGCGGACGCGACAGAATTTGAAATCAAAGTTGCGGAGCCGTGCCTTCACTTGCCCCGCCACTTGAGCACTTTCCCCTTATCTTAGCTGTCTTCGCCACTGGCGGCCAGACGTGACTGTAAATGGCAACCCGCCCCCTGAAAATGAGTGTAATATCTGCAGCTTGGCTGAGCAAGCTCTGCCCTATAGCATCCACCAAACATAGTAACTTCCCGGAGAGACTCGCTCGGTGCCAGGCTCTGCCTTTTTATCAGTTTCCCAGAGCCTGGCAGTGTGCACAAGCAGGTCTAGGTGAGGAAAATTAATTCTACATTCTGGCTGTCAGCCTACCAAAGTAGCAGCAGCTAATACCAAAGACCCCAACTTGAGTACACTACTGAATGAGTCATACGCTTTGATAGCAAAGGTCTAGTGCTTTATACCTGCCATTTTCTAAATTGGGAATAAAGATAAAAAACACAATGGGGGTGGCAGTTTTTTCCTGTCATCCGCCCTGTCATTGAACTTGGCTAAGAATAGCCACATCTAAAATTGATATTACTAGGAAGTAAATCCGTACATTTCTCACATCTGCTGCGACAGACTAAAGCCTGCCAACCATGTTGCTATAGTAAAAGTGCATTGCTCTGAAGCAGTGGTGGAAGAAATACATGGATCCTTTCCTTGACACATCATTACAACACGTTATGTATCAACATATAGAAGCATCATCAGCCAAATGTATAGGCTACTATTTGAATACCACTATAATTGTTAATACTAAACAGCATGACACTGCTGTGGCTGGTTGGAGACTGTAGTTTTAAAGGTCATATTGATAACATTTTATGGAGCCAAATCTTTTTTTAAGTATTAAATCTAGAGAGCTTGTTGAAAGGTGCAGATACAAGTATATAAATGATCCTTTAAAAACATTAATATGATTGTGAAATAATAATTTTAAACATTTCCAAAATGATTGTTTTGTTGTTCTTTGTGCAAGTATTCTGAAGGGTTGGTTCCAGCTTAGGTTTATGAGCCAATAGTATATAGTAACACCGTTGGTATCATGTCTTGGTAGTTGCCAGTTTGTGGGGAAAAAACAAAAAAACATAAAAATGGCTGAGTTGTACATTAGGCACCCAGCATACTGTACTGCCTCACGTTAGCTAGCTAGCAATAGCGATGTTAATGTTTTATGGCATTAGTGATGTGAACTTTAGCTAGCTAGTGTTTATCAACATTGATGTTGGCATGCCAGCTAGCGACAGCAATGTTAACGTTAGCTAGCTAACGCAAGTAAGGTTAGGTATTGCAACAAACTGGCAAGCCCTTGAGGGGGCAGGTGATTCAGCTGTTTTTGGCGTGAGTGTGATGGTGGGGGGCGATTGGATGCCACATTTAGTAGCCTAACAGCATCAATAACACCTTTAACTACTTTAAGTCAGATAGTTTAGCACTACTAAACTACTTTTTTGTGAGGTTAAAAAGCAAAAAAGACTGGGATATATTGACTGGCATCCTCTTGAATTCATACCCAAAACAAATGGGGGGCAGCATATCATAAGAATAACCGCTAAATGTTGCTAACTGTAGCTATCGTTGGCTCAGTTAGCTGCGCAGCTAGCAGTCCAGGCTTGGTGCTAGGAGAGCCAGGGGCATGTTTGTGTTTACACCGCTAGCACGGGAGTTTTGGACCAGAACGGACTGGGGCTCACTGGTTAGCACAACACAATATATAGACGTCATGATGTCAATGTTTTCAACTAAAAGTCGTACATATATCCGCTCTAACAAAAAATCTTAACTTGATAAAGTAACTTACATCCACTGTCAAATAAGGTACAATAGTTTCCTCTAAATATTTTGGAGGTAAAGTAGTAGCGGTTATACTGACAGCACTTAGTAAATCTACTGCGTTAGCTTACACCACTTGGGTCAAGGAGGTTTCCTCCCAGGGAAATCAACCAAACCCTCGCCTGAAGGGGAAACAGCATTTTGAAAGCATGCAAAAAAGTTATTTTTTATCGTGCAAGTGATGCTCTTAATTAAGACTTCGAGGAATTCTAAATATCAGCCTCTTCCCACAAGCCAGCGATATTTACATATATGCAGGTATTTACTATGCTACATTAGCATTTATTTCGAACTGCAGATGCCTTCAGAAAGATGAGCAATTTGAATTCTTGAGGTAGGTGGAATTGTCGACGAGATCTGCTCTCGAACAAACATAAGGAACAGTGTGGCTCCCACCGCTTCTCACTCCAAACCCCAGTTTAATTGACTGGCACTGACTGACAGAGCTGCGCTCAGTCAAGAACCCTCTCCGTTAGTCAATGTTGCGCCAAGTGACCCACCGCTCGGATATACGCAGTCTCTTATTAAAAGTTAATCCATACAT
Organism: Lagodon rhomboides; assembly: GCA_039737535.1. Lineage (NCBI taxonomy): Eukaryota > Metazoa > Chordata > Actinopteri > Spariformes > Sparidae > Lagodon > Lagodon rhomboides. The sequence continues at coordinate 7,723,470 of CM077807.1, forward strand.
GTTACCCGCCGCAGCTTTACATCCGTGATGCAGATTTGATAAAGCTCAGTAAACGTATACCAGCCGAATCCATAACCCGGGTAGCTCCGCCGCCGCCGCCGCTCCCTATTGAGTTAATCGTGTCGCTCTTTTTTATTGTTTGGGCCCCTTGAGCAAATATGAATCACTAACAGAGATTAACTGGCAGGCATCCTAAACACAAATCCATTTTAAATTACCCGAGCCCAGGTGGACAGATGTAGCCGCTTCCATCCAATAATGTTACAATTTCCACTGCGCCCTGCTCTTTTTTTCCCCCCTTCGCCTCGCTCGGAACACGCCGCACAGCGTGTGCTCCTCTCGAGCTATTACGGAACATTTAAAGTTTCGAATTAGGTAATGGCTGTCCGGGTATCGGTGAAAAAAAAAAAAAAAACCACAGATGGACAGATGGGAGTTTCGCTCTGCACTGCTGTTTTTTTGTTCCTCGCCACGAGACGCAGTCATACAGCGTGTCGGGGACGCTTTTAACTGTTACGCAGCAATTCAAATCGAGTAACTCCTGCGGTTCTCGTCGACAATTTCTCTTTCAAACGCAGCTGTGAAATCCAGTGATTGAAGTGACATTACAATTTGCACTTCAGAGCTATGCAAGTTACTATTCTTACATTCCGAGCTGTCAGTTTGTTGTTTTATCTCCTCTGGTACCTTTGATGCCAGGTTTTTTCATTTTTTTTTTTTTTCTCCTTTTATTGATTCAATCACAGAAGTTCACACAGTATTAAAAGCAGCACTGTTTTATAATTGTTTCAAGCCTGGTTATTTGTATTTTAACAGCGTTTGACCATATTTAAATGCATTTTAATTGTTTTTATACATATAAATGTCCTTAATTAAACATTTAAAAGGGTCAAAAAAGAAAGATCTCATGTTAAATTAAAGCTAAAAACTATATAATATATGGTATGCTACTGTATTTTTACAAGATGTATTGTTGTACAATTTTTTTTTTTTGTATTTTTATTGTGTAACACTTTGGGTTATGTTTTTGAGCTTTATTTTGAAGTTGCTTCTATTGCAGCTAATAGAACACCGTTTAGACTATAGATCGGCCTGTTGGTATTCATCGCAAACAATACTCGACTGATAAAATTGACTTTGATTTCGGACAGGAACTTTCATTTCCCCACATATCCTTCAATATCGGACGGTGTCGGGCATAAATGAAAATCTTGGCAAATAACGTTCAAAGGGGCACCGTGCGGTTTCAGAAATACGTTTTTTTTCCGCCATCGCTGAATAAACAAGCTGCTCTCGGAGGAAAATAAGGTCCCCAGAACACTGTTTGAAGCTAGAAAGGTGGCGGGGTCCGCCACTTATAACCAAAGCAGAAACAGTATGAAATTGCGTTGCCCCTTAAGGTCAGTTTGTGTATTCGGTTTATTCGGTCGTGAAAACCCAAGAAAGTTTGTTTTTTTAGCTTGTTTAGGCATGACAAAGAAAAATCAGCAAAAGATTTTTTCAATTTCCTCCCAAGGCGACTCAGTGCTCCTTTAAGAAAGCAAAAACGGTCGCGCTACGTGTCATTTCTGACCGAGGTTTCAGGTTTGCACAAAGAAAGCCCGGCTGTGTCAGAGTCGCTCTGTAGTTACTCTGTTCTGAGGTTAAACGCATCACTTAAGGGCACGTCGGCCGCGGTAGCGTGAGCGAGCGGGAAGTCTTAATAATTTAATTCCCCTCTGAGATCTTCGTAAGTGTTTCCTGGATCGGGTATCCGTGGCCCTCCGCGTCACATTCAGGGAGACCCAGCCATGTTGATTATAGAACGCTTGGGCGGCCAGATATACTTAGATAATGCGGTGGCGTGCCAGTCCGCCGAGAAGTTGAACCATTTGTGGGACGAGATTGGAAACTTTTGCACCAGCTGGTGTTGGAAAACAGACAAAAGGAATGGTTCCTTATCGGGCGAAGTTATCCCGTCTTATTTGCGGTTTGACAAACATTTGGCTCAACCCTCAGTCAATATTACAATTACACATGGCCGGGCGCTTACAATAGTCCGAAGCCACACAGAATTAAATTTGATAGTCGTTAATTATTCATGTGAGCCGTGCAATATTTATATCCTGATAAGAATAAATAATTCAAGCCAAGATGATCAATTATTTATAGATTTAGCATAACTAAATGCAATGTTTCTATAGCCTCTATCCACACGGAGCCCAAAGGAAAATGTAATAATTAAGAGACAGAGAGGGTTTTGTTTGTCGAGGTTTTTTTTTTTTTTCTAAACGAGCATTCACCCAATCGCGGCCCACCCGAGGATTCGAGCCGCCCGATCTATACAAACCGCCGGCTGCTCTCGCCCATAGATCTCGCAGCTGCGTTGGTTGTGAAGGTCTCACGGCTCCGTGCGCCGCCGCAATTCAGAAGCGTCATCACCGCTCCATCACCGGGATTAATTATGCAGGAAATTCTCATTTTCTTCACTTCAGCCGTCAGAAAATGGATGTACGATGTGACTGAGAGACACAAGTTTTGTGCTCCGCGACGGCGCAAAGTGTTGGAACTGGCGGACACCGAGCTGCTCCACTGCGCTTCAAAGATAACACTTGTTTTCAGTATGCTTTTATTTCTCAGTCATTCTGACATACGGTTTTCTTTAAGGCTGCATTTTCTTTGTGGATCACCCTCTCGTTCCCTCTCCCTCCCCATACTTTCAAAATAAAAGTCCAACAGCCAAACACAGAACAAATTTTGGCTTTGTACTTGCTTTACTTTTCAAAAATAAAACTGGCAACTGACATATAAATACTTATTTTTTCTTCCAAAATCAGAAATTGCAGCTTCACCGGCTAACTTCTCAAACTCTAATGAGGCCTCTGCCACCTTTTCAGAAAACTGTACATCCTTTCAGCGTATGGCATTAATATTCATCAGATATGTGTTTATATACAAACAAATGTTCTCGCCTTCTTCTCTACCATCATCCTTTTGAATTAAATTCCCAGATTAATTCATATAATACCAGACAGGTTGATAATCTTTTATTATATATAAAAGGACACATGGCGAGTACTTCCTCAGATATCATGGTGTACTAAGATGGGATACTAAAAGACACATTGCTTTTAAAGGAACCCATATTTTAATTGGATCTTTCTCTAGTTTTGCTGTTTGTGTTGGAAACTAGAGGTGGACCCAAATGCAGACACACACAGGAGGCAGGATTGGGGAGGGACAATAGGCGAGCTTTAATAAAAAAGCCAAAATACAAAAACCAGGAGAGCAAGAAAACCAAAATGAGTCACTAGGACAACAACAAAGTAGCAACTGAAGGCTGAAACAAAGTGCAAACTAAAGCAAAGTACAAATCAAAAGAGAAAAACCAGACACCAAAACCGGAAGCAAACCACAAGGGAGGCACGAGGAGACACCAGGGGAAACACTGGGAGAAAAAGGCCGGAGGACATCAGGGACAGAGGCTGACGGACGACGGAACAAACTGACAGGGAGTGCAGGGAGAACACAGGCTAAATACACAGACACACTAACGAGGGGATCAGGAACAGGTGAGGTGAGGGAGGAGGGGAGGACAGGTGAGGTAACGAGGGGAAACACACAGAGAGGGAGAAACTGATAAGCAAGAAGAGACACACAAGTGCATAATATCAAAATAAATCAAGATACTGAATTCATAACAGTTTGTTGTGTGTTTTTTTGTTGGTGTTATATAGCTGTTGTTGTATTTTCCCAAATTATATCATTTTCGGGGTGTTTAAAAAACTGTCTCATATTTATAAAGTACAGAGGTGTACAAATGATATACAAAAATGTGTAACATTATGCGTTTTATATAAGTATAATTAAATGCACTTCCCTCTTTTCCCCCTCAGTAAAAAAAGCACACAACTGCTCAAAGTATCTACAAGTACGATATTAATCTTTCAAAACACGTCATAATCTGCAGCTGAACTGTACTTTCATTATTTAAAAAGAAAACATATATCTATAAAAAAATATATAAATCTATAAATAAAATAATGTCTTAACTGCAGTACTGCATTTATTTGTAATGGATGTACTGAAACAATCTATTCTTTGCATCAGCTCACATTAGCCTATAAGCAATTGTGAATTCACACCGGGGCTACCGGCAGCCATGTGTACACCTTCCTGCTTGGCTCCCTGCTCTTGTGATTTACATGATTCAACGTTCCATTTTTAAAAGATCTATATTGGTATACTAAAGCTTTTAAACAATCAGGTAATCATTATTACATATCAAAACCAAATGGCAAACAGCCATTCATATGTTCGGGCAGAACAGGCCCCGTAAATCAGAATTTGATTTAGAGGCCCCCAGCTTACCGCACCACCCACCTCAACACTATCAATATTAACTGTATGTTGTCCATGCTGCATCGTTTCTCCATTGTTCATCTGACACAACCATTATTGTGGCTTACTAGTGAGCTGGAAAGCCAAAAATTAACCAGCAGACGATGAATTTACTGTAAACAAGTTAACTATTTTAATATGAAATGTGGAAAAGTGCAGAACAGTCAACTACAAATTCATTGTTTCTTATATAAAAAATAATACATGTTGAGTATGTAAAATGTAAGTGAAATGCAAACGTTAAAAAATAATACAACAATATGAAAAAGAATTAAATAGAATCTTAAATAATGACATAAAATGAACTGGGTGAATATGTTGTTTTTCGTTTGTACGATTACCACTGATAAAACATATCACACACAAAATATATGTATTCATCAGCCTGTTGTGTGTGACAGTTCATTAGCTCTTGGGGGCCCCCTGCTGGCGTGGGGGACCCCCAGCAACCGCTTAGTTCACTTATTGCTTGGGCCCGCCCTGTGTTAAGCTCATGAAACAGCAGCTACAGATTCAAGTTATGCCTTGTGTAGATGCCACATCATTGAAAAATCTGTAGTCCGAACATGAAGGGATAAATGACTTCCTGATCATATGATGTACGTCAGGCACATCTGAACCACATCCTGAGTGCTCCCATAATTCATGGAGCTACACTGAAGCTCACAAATGTCTGTCAGTCAGGTTCACGTCAGCATTACTTTTAGTACCGGAGGAATTCAAAGTGGAACGACGGAACAATACGCACAATCAGCTACTATCCATCAGATGGGCTCGCGTCCCGGGTCGCTGTTAGCTTTTAGTCCCCGCTCCGCGATGTGTTTATCGAGCGCTGATATGAAGGCTAAGTGGGATACATCATGTGGATTCATGCCGCACGTGTCTCACAGTTCGCCTGCAAACACATTAGTGTCAACTCAGGCTGAGACTTTACCGCGGCGTCACAAACAGTACAAGCTGTAGCCAAGCTGTACCTGACAAGGTGTTAGAGAGCTAAGCCTCTGATGTGGGTGTAAACAGTTCATTTGAAGTATTTATCACTTTCAAGGAATGTTTTGCCCTTTAACATCTATTACATCGACAAAATCAGGCTATACAATTAGAGAAAAATGCAATTTAATGGGCTTCCTGGGTAAAGGAAGGATGTCGGTAAATATTTACAGGTTAAGGGTCCACTCACACAAATCACTGACAAAAATTTAAAAAATAAAATTACACTGACTAAGCCATCTTTATAGTTAATCTCAGGAATATCTCAGTAGAAAAGGGAAAAAGCATCCTTCTCTCGCTCTTTGAGGTTCATAGAAAGGTGTTATGAAGCGTTCACAAAGACATTCATTACTCTCTTCAGTTGAATTTTTAACCATGTACTTCTGCAAACATTTTTTTAGTTTTCTCAAGAAACTACATCTGTTTTTATGGCCTGTATTGATGCAGATCTTTTACAAATATTCAGTTAAAGTCATAGCAGTGACTGTACAGATACTTAAATAAAGTTTGGTCTAGATCAATCTCTAACTTCAGCTGTGATAGACACTCCAAGGTGGTAAAAAAAATCCTCCTCCAAATTTATGGCATATTAATTGTACCTCATAACAGAAATGGCTAAATATGCCAAACGCGGCCATTATTGTCTTGTTTTTATGTGCCAACACAGAGTAACTTGGTCGGTACTCTGTAGCTGAAATTTTGCATTGATTTCTAGCAATCACAAAGACACCCACGACACAGTATATACCCCATTTACACTTGGCATTAGCCTGCAGTCTGTAACTGGATATCTTATCTGGATGAGGTCTAATGCAAGTTAATGCATATGTAAATGTACCCAGAACTCTCTGGGATCAGGACATGGCAGCCCAATGGCCAGAATAAATTGTTGGCATAATAACATGTTGATGACCTGACTTCTGTCTAGAGTTGGAGTGGATGGTGGTGGAGTTTCCAGCTATGTTTGATATTTTTGACAGAAAGTCAGGACAGCTCCAGCTATGGTTGAGGCGACCAAAACATAATGTCTTCCTAACCCTAACCAAGCGTTTTCTGTGCCTAAACCTAACCAGAGTATCAGCCGCAATGCTGTCACAACATTAAATTGAAAACTGAATCTTAAGAAACGTAAAGTTGCAACTTAAAGACATGTTAAGTTTCAACATCTCCATGATTTGCAGATACGTACAATGCCAACATTTATTCTGGCAGCTGGGTTGAATTTAAAGTGATCAGCCTGACGACATCTGCAGTCGCAGGATTCAGTTTGTGATCCGATATTGAAGTTAAACTGTATGTTAAAAGCTACAAGTAGCCTCTTTAATCCAACAAGTAGCAGCCAAATCTTCCTGTGCAAAAGTCATTTAGAAATGACAGAGGATCAGAACCCCCAGCCATTGCTTCACTTATTTGTTGAGGTCTTCAAACCAGCAAGAGTAAGCCAAATTTAGCAGTATGTAACCCCAAAAATCCGACCCCCTCCCTTCAGGCCAGCAGAGAGACGTATTAGCTGTTATTTTGCTATGTTCAACAAGCGCTCTCAGCTTTTTTAGTCTAATAAATACGTAAATAAACGTCTTTGTAAAGGGCCACAATCATATAATCAGAAGCAACATAACTAATGTACCTCAGTCTGAAAAGGCTACCCGGAGCAGCAGCCTGTGTGCTTTGTGCTAACTCGATTAGCCTGGCTTGCAGGCTGTGTGCTTTGTGCTAACATTATCCGCCGGGCTGGCTTGATGCTGCCGCAGCTGGCCTGTTTATTGGCTCAGGGACTGAGTTACCTGCTGGACAACAGACCCAGAGTCTGTGAGGGCAGCAAATCATTTCCATCGCTAACTGTATCCAATTACCTCATGTCATACACAAATGTGAGAAAACATCTGACATCATTATAATGAATAGACACAGAGAACATGGATATTGTTGGTTCTCACCAATAGCATGCATGTTAGTGTTGGAAAATTTGGGCTGCACTTTCTCTGCCATTCTCTCACCACTAGCTCGCTATTAGCTTCAGCAAGATGTCCACCTATTATTAATCAGACCCCGAGTGGGATGATTGACACTATGAATCATTTTAAGATTGGCTTGAGCTGTGTTTTCAGAGAGCGCTTCAAGAAAATGCACCAAAAAAAAAAAGAATGAAAATTATAATCATCATAATTGTTGTTCATTACAAATTCCAAACAATACGAAAATGCAAAATTATTCGTTTGAAAAGACCAATAAAGCTGTCCCCGACCCCAAAAGACAAGTCTCGGAAATGTACATGGGTTATCATGTTTCCATATTGCATATGCAATTTGCATATTGTAATTTAAAACATGATTGGCTTCCAGACTCGTTGTGATGTCGGAACGGGAAGTCGTTTTTCTAATGACTGCACATACATGAGTCTTTAGGCCGAATGTCAATCATCCAAAGTATGTTAGGAAAACTCATTTTGGGGTGCAGGGGCTCCAAAAGAGGACTGACGGCAAAGATGCTCCCGAGGTTTCCTCTCCTGGCGTCCCTCAGGGTGAAGGCAGGTAAACAGAGTGTAGTGTTGAATCAGGCTTACCTCCGCACACACACTCCAGCGTTTTTCAAGTGGAGCGACTCGTAGTGCCTCACATCTTGATAGGCAGACATAAACGAAGCTAAACAAACTAAATTGCTTGTAAGTGCAACCCAGCTCTTGAGTCATTTCCAGAGTAATTACATCAAAATATCAGACCATGCACCGAATTAGGCGGGAGGTAAAACAGTGTAGGAGGGAGGGAGCAAAGGGAGAACGTAGGAAATGAGAGAGAGTGGAGGGTGGGGAGGGCAAAGAAAAATAGGAAACAGCAAACAAGGATGGCTGCCCCTGAACGAGTGGGTGAGGTGAAGATATATTTGATTCTATTTTTACAGGATAACTCTTTAGCTGTGTGATGACAAACGACTTTCGCGGTGTCACAGAAAACAAAGTGCCCCACCGGGAGCCCTGTGCTATTTCATGATTTTCTCTGACCCTGGCAGTGACAAAGTGAAAGTAAAGAGAGCGACTTCCAAAGTAGCCGCAGACAGTCCCACGGCGTCGCAAATAAAGTAGGCTTGTAGGGCGTGACGCTGCGCGTTTGCATGCAGCTGGCGGTGCTGCGTAGGTGTGCCGGCGAACAGAAGAGAGTGGCCCGGTCATTGATCAAAACAGCAGGGAAAGATAGCACAAGTGTGTCTGTGTCGATAGCCAACTGCATAACTACTTGGGAGAATGTGTAATCAATGCCATTTGCTTCAGGAAGGGAGGACAGGTTTTAATCCCACGAGCTGTGCCTCGCATTTGACATTGATGACTCTCAATGCTAACCTCAATTTTTCAAAGGCGCCTGGAAATCAATTTGTTCTTGAGATGCTCCGACCCCTTCGCCCACCTTTTGATTCTCTCAAAATTCCTATCGATTAGTCCAACTTACGAGGCCCCGGCCACATTCGCTGTAGCCTTCCCTTGGGTTATTGGATTTGGATTGGCTTGTTTTGTTGTTTCCCTTACTTAAAGCTACATTACTCTCTATTTATTGATAGCAACATTGAATTAAATGACTCTGCAGTAACGTCGAATTGTTGCTTGTGGCATTGTTTTGGGTCTGATTTGGCATAGAGCCGCGGTAACAAGGTGGTTGATGAAGAGAGGCGTATAAGGACTTCTTGTAATCTTTGTTTGACCGCAATAATCTTTTAAGATTAAAGGATTCACCTAGAAAAATTCAATTCAGTCATTATCTACTCACCCCATCTGCTTAGCTGGAAATAGAGCTCCTACTCAGAAAACAATGCGTAACATGACATAAACTGGCATAATTCCAAATCTTAGGGCTTTAAGTGGTGTATTCACGGATTTTGAATTTGATGCATCAATCATCTGGAGGCTGGTGCGTGCTCATCGGTTGTGTCAGGTCACAGAAGCTCCTAACTGTCAAATGAGGTGTCAATCAATAGTCCAAAGGTCAGCAGCCATCTTGGGTTAACAGTTAAATGGCATTTTGACCTCAAAAAGGAGGTTATGACAGATAAAAGCATTAAAAAATCATCCGGATTGCAGTTTGTTGCTAATTCGTCGCCATTTATGCATGAAATACTATGTTGTTGACTAAATAATTTACTGAAATGGATGTAGTGGACATAAGAGAAGACAGCTTTTGTTGGAGTTTGATACACTGCCGAAACACCCAGAAGCTCCATCGGTAATTATACTTGCTGATGTGGTTTTAGCTTGTAATGGTTTGCATGAACCAAATCACAAAGAATCTCAGCTTCCTCACGATGTAAGGCATGACAATACTCACAGAAAAATAATGGTTCTTAAATGGTTCTTCAAAAAGGCTCTCTGGTTCTTTAAAGAACCATCACCAATTGAAGAACCTTTTTATATAGGGGATGGTTCTTCGCATAATTTATGTGGTTCTTTAAAGTACTAAAGTACTCGAGAGGTCAAGTTTGCTGATCTCTAGCTTAGCTAGTTTTAGCAGCCTCAGAAAAGACAGAACGAGAACAATACACTGCTGCTTATGCCTCCGACAAGAAACCGCCATCAAAAAGCCACTCATAGCCACAATTAATGGTCAGAATGGCACCAAACTTCAGCAACAGTACATGTACAGTCCCAATAGTCCCTGGACCATTTCCTAGCCGGGAGCAGTGACTTCCTGGAGTCTTTGCTAGTTTGCAGACAAACTCACAGTGACGAACATGGACATTGCAATCATGATTGCAGGATCCAGCATATTTGGAGCCCGGCCTTACTTGTAACTTCATGTGAGGATATTTTTAAATCTGATGTTTGGATTAATCCATTTGTTCTTTCAAACCTACTAAAGTTATTAGAAAACTTTTGATATAGTCCTTTATGCATGAAATTATGGCAAAGAATACAGCACAAACACTATAAGCCCAGGCCAAATCATTTGTATTTGTCTGTAAAGCAGTCCAGACAAATGTTGGTTTTCATACAGCTACAGAAATAAATCTGTCCACAGGCGCCTCGGCTGAGGGTTTCATGCGAAAATATTGGCACTGGAAATCCTTAGCTATTCAAACAAATGGGAAGTTTTAATGTTCATATCACACATTATATTATCACAAATTAAGATCTGTCTGAGGCAGGCAGACTCTGCACACTCTCATAAATTATCCATGTGGAATTCTTTTTAGAATCATTTAGAAAAAGAAAAAATCTGTGAAATGGATTACAGGTCAAATATTCAGACTACACACAATATATCAGTGGTACTACACATGCCTTGTATTTTTAGGGTGATGGAGATTGGGGGGAAGAATACAGAAATTGAAAAATAGGAAGGAAAGAAGAGAGGATAAGAGGAGGTACACAAATGTGATTGGAGTAAACAAGATGGAGGAAGCGAAACAAAGTTGGACAGGTCCGCGATTTGGGAGATTAAGAGCCGAACCAAAAACAATTTGTTTGAAAATGCTGTGAAGGAGAATTTATTGCTGGCACGAAAGCAAAACACATAATGGCGTGGTAGTCATATTATGAGTTGCTCTGCCTCTGCAAAATAATTCTACTTTTGCTCCGGAAATCCACAGGTTGTTTTGGGAGATGGCAGATCTTTAAAGCAAAGAAAAGACAGAGATCATAAAAAAAAACATTTTTATAACACTAGAAGGCAAACCTGTAAATGTTTTTAATAAACTTCAAGTTTTTCCCGCAACCGGATGTATATTCATCTGCTCTCACCAATTTGCCCTTGATTGCTTGACTGCTAAACAGAATAAATGCATAATTGTCTAATTAGACCTGATTAAGTCAGATTTAGATGGGAAATGATTTTGGTGTGTTTTGAGAGATATTTAATTGGTGGCACTTGGTTGGAGTTAAATTAATTAACATGAGCATTACGTTCCATGATTAGGTCTCGAGAAAAGCCCGTCACGTAGCCAACAGGCAGGAAATGGGGCTGAACCTGGGGGGAAATTAACAAGGATGTACAATGAACATGTCACCTCGAACTGAGACTAAATTACAAGATCTTGGTGAAAGCAGAGGCGCCGGCGAGATGGAAATGTACTACAAGGGAACAGGCAGTTACAGTCAGGTGGAAGCTGAAAGCTCGCACATATTGCCACTGACCTTTTGACTTTTTCTGTATAACTGAAAGAAGTACATGTCGGCTGAAAAACCTTACTTATATGCAGGAAACCCTGAACCTGTTGTAATTTCTCTGACCACTTTAGTGGAATTTAAGTAAATTTCATGATATAATCATTTAAACAAATGCTTGTTTTGCTTCCTGAAAACATACTGAACCTACTGCCTTCCTTACCATACTGAATTGGATTTATTTGTTTCACTCATGGATGTTTATGTCATAGGTACATTGTACATTTTTATTGCTGTAAACTGCCATTGAGGGTGTTAAAAAAAGGGCTTTACTAGGCAATAATGTACAAAAATACAAATGTACAAAATGCTTGCTCTTCCTTGTCCTGCCTGTTTTCACTCCCAATGTGTCAAATACAGCAGCCTGGTCGTGGTGTCGCTCTGGTGCAGTATTATAAAGAAATAGGCCAACTTAGGGTTGGCCAGGGTGGTTGGATGGGACGTACACAGGACTTTTCCCTCTGGAGACATGGGTTCACATCATGTGAGTGACCAGGCATCCACATTGATTGGTTTACGAGTTATGTTGTGTGAGTGAGTTAACATACGTAAATTACAGAACTTAAGTGACTTAACTGATATGACTGAATGTGATTATCTTAAACCAAAGTATGATCTTTTCCTAAACCTAACCTAAAGTAGTTTTGTGCCAGAACCTTGCCAAGTAGTTTTCGCATCTAATCCTAACCTAGTTGTATAGTGCCTAAACCTAAAGTAGCTTATAAAACTAAAACTAACCAAACAGTGACTGTTTTGCAACTTCAATAACAGACAAAAAAGTTAGAATATATCCTGCATGTGAACGGTTTGTCAGCAAGCTTTATTTTGAAAGTCTAAGTGGATGTACTTTAGCCAATTCTACTACAGAGCACTTATCTTGCAAAATTGATGCTCGAGGGGTAGGTAGAGCATCATAGTTTGAAGCTCAAGGCCACAAACCAATCTGCTGTATTTGATGCGTTCGGAGTGACAGTATGTTGACATGTACAAACAAAATTGCTATTCATGTCCTCCTCCATCTATTCTTCCTGTGCAATTCCAGCAGGACTAGTTGCCTTGTTGTTTCAGACATGAGGCCAATATGTCTGGACTAAGTGTGGTCTCTGGTGTCTGGGATCTTGTGATGCCTTGCTAGGTATAGGTCAACCTTAAGCTGCCAGCCCCTTGCAGTGGCAGGAAACCCACTTAATGATCTTGGGCGATGGGGGGCTTCTCCCTTTTGACAAAGCCAATTCCGTTAGGTGCAGTCATTTGCTATGGTTAATCCCTTTGCGGATGGTCTTTGATTCGGTCAAGCAGAATGTTTTGCCAGACTGCTCTTTCAGTTATTAAGGAACTAGTACAATACCTTTAACGACAAGACAATAACTCTTTTTCTGTTCCACAAAGATGTAGCCCTGTCTCAGAGGAATCTATAGGCGATAATGCCACTCCCTGCTGTGATACTGACACAGCGTGACACCAAGACATATAACTGGTCAAACAGAAGCAAACCAACAAGTTCTTTATAAGAAATGAAGGTACTGATTCTCGATGAAAAGACATGTCATGAAGAAGGTCAGCTGGAAACCCACCCACCACCTTGTGTTTGACACGTGTTTGTCTCAACAGCACTACAACTGACAGGGTCAAGGATACATGCTGGCCTAGCATGTGCTAAACTTTCAAACTCATTTTGAACACAAAGAAAGGAATTTGTACTTTGTGTTCTTTGTGTGGTTGTGGATGGGAACATCGAGCAGAATGCTGTGCTCTTAGGCAAGCCAGCCACTCTTGTTGGCCTCACATGGTGTATTCAGGCTTCATTTTATAAGCCTTGCCTTGAGTGAACCAAAAGTGCACTCTCTCTCATTCTCTAATCCCAAGCAAACATCAGTGCTGACTTAATTGACAATGACTTAAGAGGTCTGCCCAATGGGCTCGAGAGGCTACTTTGGAGGCTGCCGTAATCAATATAAATGGGAATAAATTACATAGCAATACAATCTGAGGTCGAAGAGGCATATCTCTACCAAATGCTTTTGTTTTTCTCCATGTGCCAACAAGTTTTAGCAGATGAATGTAAAAAATGTTCTTTCCCCACGTGTGAAAAGCATTACATAAATTAATGGAGCAACAGAATTGTGAACAGTAAACAAAAATGTACCGAGACAAGGTTAACCAAGCAGGTAACATTAATACAATTTGAAGTAGAATGTTTTTTCTGCACATGAGAAGCCTGTGTGGTTTATCAAATTTTCATTTTTCAACTGCATTTCATGGTCTTCAATAGAGGACTGAGGTTGCTTGGTTCAACATCCTTTGAAGAAGATTGTGAGATGCAGTAAAACTCCTCAAAAAGCAATTAAGTAGACCTTGAGCAAACAGAATAGGGGCTGAAAACTTTGCTTTAGGTGACATTTCCAAACTATACAAACTCAGTGGAAACTGCACCTTCTCACATTTAAAAGTCTGAATAAAGGTTTTCTTCCTTTTTATATTATATATGTTGAATGCAGTTAGTTTTTGGTTTCAAATTACAGTAATATGTGCACACCAAAGAACTAAAGACGACATACGTCCTGTCATCATTATCTATGTGATCTGTCTCCCTTTACTTGGTGGGTTGTTAATTCTAAAGGTAATCTTCATCTGCAGTTTAAATAAATGGAGATAATTGAATGAACAGAGTAATTTCTTTTGCAGCTTTCATAACATAATTACATCACATCACATTGTTACAAAGTCATTGGACCAAATTCCACCACAGTAGGACTAATTCTTGTACCAGTTCTGTTCTACTACTTGCATGTATAATAGGAAGTACTCTTACTGTGTACTTTTAGAGTAATCCTTTGTCAAAATCCTGACCACATCACAAGAATAAGGCTATTTCGCCCAACTTTGATGTGCAATAAAAAATGTATTTTCCATAAGAAGTCCAAGATTCATGTACTGCTGAACTAAGTACTTCCGAGACTACTTGTATGTATAATAGGAAGTACTCTTACTGTGTACTTTTAGAGTAAACCTGGGTCAAAATCCTGACCAGATCACAAGAATAAGGATATTTTGCCCAACTTTGATGTGCAATAAAAAACGTATTTTCCATAAGTAGTCCGTAGGAAACTTTCAGTATCGACTGTACTTCTCACTTACATTCTCGAGTACAGGAATTTCTGATATTTGTAACAACAACCCTACAGTTTAAATGAGCCAGATAACAACCAATAATCCTTTCTTTTTTCCTCTCAAAGCCAGCTTATTCATTTAATATTTAAAGAAGTTATGGTAAAATGTGATTGGATCCATCGTCATGATTACCTTCCACTTTCATTTTAATGAGGAAGTTAAAAAATAAACACGGAATAACTGAGGGAAAATACAGAGTAATTAAGATCTTGCTTGCCCTTGATGAGAAACAAAGGGATGTAATGTGTCTTACATATTTCGAAAAGTCAGCCCTGCTTCTATAATCACTGCATATTTTACAGTGTGTTTACAACTGGC
Organism: Lagodon rhomboides; assembly: GCA_039737535.1. Taxonomy (NCBI): domain Eukaryota; kingdom Metazoa; phylum Chordata; class Actinopteri; order Spariformes; family Sparidae; genus Lagodon; species Lagodon rhomboides. The sequence goes on from CM077807.1 coordinate 7,738,474, forward strand.
AGACAGACTGCCAAACGACAGAGAACAGGTTGCCTGTCTCATATGTTTTGCAAATGAGCCTCTACAGTACTGATGTATGTAGCCGTTGGAAGTATTCCTCACAAAGTAAACATGGCCACAAAAACAATTGTCTCCCAAGGGACGGTATTGGCGGGGAGGGGGCTGGTGGGGGATGCGAAAGTGAGCACAGTTTGTGGCAACAGACATTTCACTTCCAAATGGGAATTACCTTGTGTTATGTACCCGGCTTTTTACTCTCTTACATGCAGATTTCCCCCTGAAACCATCCATTGATCATAGAAATTAAGGCCCCAGCACATTTATTTGCCAGCCTGACTCTACCACTCAAGTAGGCTCAACATTTGTTTTCCTGGTTGTCACCATGTCTCCAGGGAACCCTGTGCCACCTGTTCGGTTTTCCGGGGCGGAAAACGATTGCGGGGAAGCGGGAACGGAGGGTCTTACTTTGCCTCCTGATTTTTCAGCGAGAGTTCGGGCGGCACATTAGCCCGCAGCTCCGACTCTCACTGCACCGTGAAGCCGGAGACTTTACAGCAAAAATGATTGATGAGTGGCTCTCAGCAGAAAAGTCTCAGGGGTGTTTTCAGGAAAACTCAACTTTTTAAAATTAAGGGAAGCTATTTGATTTTTTTTTTATGAGTTTTATGCTTATGTTTTTTTTTTTTAGTTTTATGCTTATGTTTCTTTGCCATAGTGTCAGAAGTTTTCAATACTTTTTGATCATTGTTGTATAGAGAAAATTATGCCAGCTACTTTTGAGGTTTCTCTATTGAGTTGTCTTTAATTCATGAGCTAAGAAAACATACATTTAACTAGTCTTCACCCTTTCAATCTGATGTAGATACAGTGTTATACTTGAAGAGTCATATCACAAGGGGTTACTTGAGCTCTTAATCTTAACCCGTCACTGGATTAAAGTTGCTATATGTAAGAATTTTATTTTAACTAAAATTATCAACAGCCTGGAAGAAATGATATTTTGGACAGTTTATGATGTCTACGTATTGTGTTGCAGGGATATCTACTGAAGTTAGCATGCTAACTAGTTAGCTAAGCACAGCTCCAACACTCCTCTGGTGCTCCAAGCTCCCAGTTTGGACCGTTAGCTGAATGGCTAACCAAGCTAACTACCTAATGGTAGCTACAGTTCGGACCATTAGCTGAATGGCTAACCAAGCTAACTACCTAACGGTGGCTACAGTTAGCGGTTACATATTGCACCTTTAAGGTAGTTAACGTCACCTGTCTTACACATGATATCTTTAAGGCATCTTCTAATTGTTGTTAGTTTTGTTTTAAGAATGGGAATTTATTGAAATTCTACTTTTATAAGCAGGTGATACGAAATTAAAACTTAAGCAGTAAACTTATATTACTTTTGATGTTATTAATATAAAATGCCGCTGAAAGTCACTGCAGTGTCGATGATTAACGGTCCTCCGTGTGACCTGTGGCGTCTGAATGTAATCCAGGAAAGACAGGCTGACCGACAGACTGTCAGTTTCCTCATCAATAAATAAATCAATGGATTCATCAGTTAATGTTCTGGCGTCCAACGGAAGGTGAAATTGTCAGACAGCAGCGTATGTAGATGGAGCGAGGTGCCTTCGTAGTCTAAGGAGTTCAGAACGCCTCGGGGCCTCCTTACGCATAAAAATGGGCATGTGTGTCTAATGCAAGATTTATGACTCTAAGTACACAGTGAAAACTTGCGGACAGGCTTTTTGCATATTTGTCCCCGTGATTCATTACTGTTGCTGGAGTAAAACATACAATTCTTTTGTTCTGCCTTTACATAAATTCTTAACTGTAAATATAGTGCTAATGTCTGTAATTGTCAGGGACATCTCCCGGGTGGATTTAAGGTTACTTAACCAGTTTGCACTTGTTTTATCTAAATTGTAATTCAACCCTGCAGCGAAAGTGCATATGCAGCACGGTACCTCGGTCATTAGCACTGTTGGCCTGTACCAAGAAGGTCCAAGCCGTGGGCTGTGTACAGTTTGCATGTTCTCACTAGGCTCGCTAAAAATTCCTCCCAATGGTCAATGGACACGCAGGTCAGGAGGCCTGCAGACTCAAAACCACCAATAATGGAGTGTATGCCTGGGCCAAAATCTGCGATATATGACCTCAATAAGAGGTTAACGTGTGCATAACAATGCTCCGACCGGTGGCCTGGATATGCACTCATTTTGTTTAAAGGCCACATTAGATACATGGGAGTCAGGACATTGGTTGCTCCACTACTTTGGGCCAGACTTAAATATCTCAGCAACTGTTGGATGGATTGCAAATTTGTAGAGATATTCATGGTACCTGGAGGATGAGTTGGACCGACTTTTGTGATCCTGTGACTTTTGAACTTGCTCCAGTTAAGATGGCGGAGAAACAGGTGAGGGTCGTGAGTAGAAAAACACGAACGACAGGGAAGGAGCTAATGGGTTGGACAAACACTGGGAACAGGACTGGTCTAACAAAGGGAGATGCAGTTCGGGTGTGGAGGGAAGGCAGACTGTGGAGGAACACGGGGAACAGGGCTGGGCTAATTAGACAGATCCAAGACAGGGTCAGGCTCGTGAGGAGCGAAAGAAAACCGGAGGAAAACAGCAACAGACGCCACGAATATCCAGGAAACACATAACACACAGATAAAATGACACTGAAACGACAGGACTGTGACAACCTGTCGGCCTCAGGTGTACTTTGTCTCGGCTAAGAGGTTTAATCAAGTGGAAAAGGGAGATAAAGATGAAGGCCAAAATCGGGGGAGACCCGACCGAGACGATGACGGGGAAGACAAACACCGAGAGGAAGGTGACAACATAAAAGTGTTGAATTGAGTTTGTACAAGAACGGAGCGAGTTAGAAAAAAATAATGAGTTACAGCCTACAGTTGGAAGCCCGTTCAATAGAACATACGCTCTTCCAGATGCAGCGAGGACGGATAAAAAAGAACCGCTGCGTTTATGTCGAAACACATGGCGTGAACACATGTGGATGATGGAAATAATGGGGGCATCAGTTCCGATGCGCTTTGAATCCTGTCTGTGCGTCGACCTTTTGCCCTGCGAGGGAGCTTACAACCTCGGCGGCGTTTCCCACCTTCTGTTCCCCTGACGATCCTGTGCAGGGATCGTTTGCAAGCAGCTCAGTTCTCCCTCATATAGGCAGAAACCATGATATATTGCTTGTGTGTCTGAAGATCCCTACGACGCGCCACCTTCTTTCCATATCAAGTAAAGATTCCGCAAATGTACACTTCTGGTAAGGTCATACTCGATTGCACAACTTCTCTACAAATGAGGCCCCTCGTTGAATCTTTTCTGAGGGCAGGCGAGGATACCGAGCAGAAAACTTTCAAGCAACACCCACAGAGGGAACAGGAAGATTAAAAAGAAGTGTCATTTAGTTTAGAGGCGCAGGCCCCCGTCTGAGGGGGCAGACTCGCATTCGGTCGTGAACCTTTTCGCTGTGCTAACCTTTCAGAGGAGTAGCGAGAAACTGCCGGAAAAAATGGAGAGAACGCCGAGTCAAATAAGTAAGGACGGAGAGCGCGGAAACTACAGGGAGAGGTGGAGATGAAAAGGGGAAATGACACACTGAGAGAAACAACCGAAAGAAAAGGGGGGGCAGAGCGGAGAAAAGGAGGACGACCTTCTGTAATGAGCCCTGGTAAGAAGCAGCACTATACCGTCTGTCGGGTTTCATTTTGTATCAATGCCTCCGTGCATTTTCTCTTTCAGTCCCCGCGCTGTAATCATGTTGTCTTGCAGAACTTCTAGAAAAGAAGAAGAAGAGAAAAAAAAAGAAATGTTTTCCGTCTTCGGCTCCCATCGTTGGTGGCTCCGCTCACTTCCAATTTAAGACGCCCAGCATGGAAATGTGCACAGCGTTCCGACGTTTCCCATTCGCCGGGCTCACTCTGCTGTCTCTCTTCCATCAGACGCTCCGTGTCTACAAGGCAACGTGGCGCGCAAGAGTACACAACGCCGTCGTGGCGCGTCTTTGATCCGGATACAAATAGGCCTGGCTTCACTGTAAGCACTCCGAGGCGGGTTTGCGTCTCCTTGTCAGAGTGGTCTCTGGATAGCGTCCCTTCAAGATGATGGCACCGGATCTTTTGACAAGACAAGAATAATTGTGGCTGATCATTTGAATATGAGCGGGGACATGGAGATTTTTCTCGTCCCTTGCGGAGAACCAAGCGCCCTCAATCTGAGAAAGTTGTTCTCGTATATCCCCCCCCCAAAAAAAGTTTTTGACAGCGCGAGCCGGGATATTCACCCGAACAGTCGCAACGACGTTACTCACGAAAGAGCGCAACAGACCAGAAATGCCACAGATCTTTTTTTGAGTCGCTGATGGCGAGAAAACTCCCATTTCAGACCGGGGTTCTAATTGAGTGGATGGAGGCCGGCGTGTGTGACGACTGAACAGTGACTTTGGCATCTGTGGTACCGCATATTTGCTCTTATTCTTAAAAAATGCTGGCTAATTGGCATGTTTCGAAGACGCAACCCCCTCACTTCTAAGAGATCTAATAAAAAAAGAGCCATCGGGACATGGTTAGAGAGTGACTTAAGAATATCAAATCTGAGCTTTTTCTAATTATGTAAAAGCCGGCGGAGCTGTGAGATGGCTGAGAACAGCTTGCGCTTCATGTACACATGCTGGGTACGCTTTGTCGCCGTATATAATTCCCCCAGTCCTCAAAAATGAAGCCATCCAGTCTGCATTGTCGGTTTTTCTTCGAGGGTCAGACCACTTGCATACCCCCGGTGTTATTTTGATGCGTGCATCTGTGCCTTTTATCACTGAGCTGTTTCTACTGACACAGACAAAACGAGACTCCCCGCGGACCAATTATTTTAGCTTTCTCATTGGCAGCGCGGCTTCACTATTAGCGCGGGCTTATGGATCTCGCTAAAGCCATATATGACGCCCTCTGTTGTGTGTGTGGCCGTGCACGCGCATGTCACGACTGACAGGGGCGCCGCGTCAGTGCGATTTCTCTGACGAGTCTTCTTCAGAGTCCTCACAATGAGAGCTCTGTCTCCGGGGGGGAGCCTTGTCCAGATCCACCGGAGAGGCCGAATAAATAAGACGGTGCTGGGAAAAAAAAAAAAAAAAAAACCTGTGAGGCTGTCAGAGAAACATGAAGAGAGCACGCCCAGGCCTAATGAAATTGGCAACATGACACAGAAGATCTCATGCCGGTGTAATGATTCCACGCCCTGGATTGTACCAATTCCAGCCAATTTCAGACAGGTGTTTACTCCGACTGAGTGGCCGGCGCCCACGGCTGTCTACACAACAACACATTTCATTTAGATTGGTGGGCGCCATCAACGGTGGGGGAGGGAGGGGGTCGCGCGAGCTGCTGTATTATATCGACGCCTGCCTGAAACCTCCGCGCACGAGCGCTCCGAAGCGAGCTTCATCCAGCCAGCTGCTTTTTTTAATTGAAAACACTGCATCTTCAAAGGGTACACATATCACAGATTTAGCAGTCGTTGTTGGAAATTACATGTCTGTTTGAGTTTTTTAATTTCAAAAACTTCAAGGAACGGAATAGATCCCACGAGGTCACTCACAGGTGGACACGGTAATAAAGAAAATTACCTTTCACAGTCTTGTGTGTATTTTATCACTTCATTTGAGGCTGGAAACCAACGAGACAAGCCGGAGCATGCTTCACATGCACTACTTGGCGACGAAGGGTTGGTTCACCTAAATAAAAGAACATCAGTCACGCTAATATGTACATCCTCTCGCCTGCCTAATGTACTCACAGCCTCACTTGGGATCGTCCAAGGGTAACTTTATTCCGTTATCGCCTATGTTGAGGGGGCCACTTGGTAACGACTCTGAAACTCAAGAGTGTCCTTAACAACCATGTAAGGACACTCCCATGCACAGAGTTTAAAAGCCCGCAACTCCCCTCCAGTTGGTGAAGAAACTTCAAGAAACTGAAAGAAGTCCAGTTGGCTACAATACAGCGTTTAGAATTACCATGACCTGGATGACTGACAACACCCAACAACATGCCACGACTGAGAGGTCACTGTGGGAGCAACTTTACAATCACACCGTAGCCACACCCTAAAACATACCAGGCTTTATCATCCATTCAAGTAACCATAGTTTATTAAATGAACGTCCTGTTGTATTGAAGAAGACTCCAAACTTGTAATTGAGACCATAAACCCATTTGGAACTTTTTACTGCGGTGATAAATAAAGTGAGAAGGAAGGTCATTTTCTCTTAAGCTTACATACAATCGGATTCCTTTTTGAAAGCAGTTGGATCACCCTGCTGGCCACTGAAAAGAATGCAGGTGTAAAAAACTTCTCTTGTGGGGCCACCTCCTTTTATACAGTCTGTTGAACAGGCATTTAAATCTAAAAAGGTAAGCACCAACGTGTTTCCTCTAATGGGATTAAAATTTATACCAAAGCGGCGCTCGCCTCGAGTGTCCTCGCGAAGCCTCGCAAACAGTAGCCGAGAGGTGGACAATAACAAAACATAAATTTCACACTTATGCACCTTTCGGCGGCGCTGGGGTGAAGTGGAGGCGCTGACAAGGCGCACACTCAGGGACAAGGGCCCCTGATGTAGAGCGCCGTTCGTCCCCGACGAGTAATAAAGCACTCAAGGAACGGCCTCTCACTGCCATGGTTACAAATGTCCGTGTAGGTTACCCCCCCCCCCCCGTGCGCGGCAGAAGGACGAGATGAACTACCGGCGTAAGGGGAAAGTAAAAGATGTAACCTCAGAATGGAGGTCAATTATGTTGGAAGTTATCCACGGCTTAGAGCGGGGACATTGCTGCCGTCACACAAGATAATAGCTGTTACTGACAGGTTGGTAAAAGTCGTGCGGCGCGGCGCTGAGCTATAATTTCTCGGAGGCTATATGCCAGCGGTGTCAGCTCACATCTATAAGGTACTCCTCTCTGCGGTGGAAGGAGGGAGGGGAGAAAAGGCGTTCGCATAGGTCAGAAACAACAGGCCGGGGGAAAATTTTGATAAATAGTTCCTGGCAAGTCTTTTGTGCAGAGCTTTTTCTCTCCAATTTGTTTATTCGCTCGGGCCCGTTGTGATGCATTACAGATCTATACTGTTCCTAATCCCCTGCAGCACCGGCTTTGACAGCTTTTTTGTAAAGGCACACAGAGCGGCGAGAGGCAGATTCCCTCCCTTTTGTTGTTGCGCCGAGTCCTAACACTGAGCGTCGATGCCGATTCTGTGGTCGGTGTTTGCGTATGCGTGCGCGTGGAAATCGATCTCGCCGACTGTGTTTGTGTCTGTTTTACAATAAATAGCGCCGTAAAGTTCACATTCCGGTTTCGTCCCTTTTTTAACGGTAGTCTCAGTAGCGCGGCGCGGCCGTAAAGATTACAGCCGGAGTCAATCATCTGAACCGAGATGTGTGTTTAAATAAGAGTCCAAAAATCTACAAATAACTCCGACGCCACGCAGGAGACGCTCTCTCATTGACGGCCTTTATCTCTCGTTCTCTCTATCTGTTCCTCGCAGCTCCCCTTTCTTCTCGAGGCTCGCTCGTTCTTTTTTTAACAGCCTTTGTTTCACTTTTTTTTTCTTCTTCCCCCTCACTACCCGCTCGTCTTTCCCCCTCCCTCTGATTTGTTCCTTCCTGTCTTCTCCCTTCCCTGGCCCTCTGAAGATGGCCTTCGCACGGAGCGAAGGAGGAAAATGAGCTCGGTGAGAGGCCGGGCAGAAACGAGCGGGCGAGCCGACGCTTCGCACACATGCGCGGCGGATTTAATTGAGGGAAAATCAGCAGGTAGCGCTCAGGTAGCGCTGCCCACCGTCGGGGAGTGCTGAGGCTTCAAAAAAAAATGGCCGGGCGCCGGTAGTAACACTTCCCGTCACGCATCAATCAGGAGTGCAGGTATCATTATAGGCATGCGGGGAAGGGCGCAGGCTGCGATTGGCGAGAGCTGACTTACGGGGGGGCGAGGCGCGGCGCTGCTGGGGAGGATAAATCACTCCTAAAGCATCATCCGCGATGCCTCACATCCCAGTTTTAATGCACCTGACAGATGAGCTCACATTTGCTCCATGAATTTGTTTACAATTGATGCATTAAAAACCACAATGTCAGCACACCAACGCGTTTATGGCACCGCTGATTTTTAATCAAACTGTCATTTTTTCATAACAGTCTCCGGCTTACTCACCCATCTGCTGCCAGTATTCTGACTTGTAAAAGAGGGATGCGGGGGGATTTAATTGGCTGAGCCAAATGCTTTGGATAAAATAAAAAAAAAGATGGATAAAAGGTTGCACTCTCCAGATGTCTGCGAAGTCGAACGAACGGCAAACGGCGACCGAAACAATGCAGTTGTAGACAGAGAGAAACAGGTCAGGAGTGCAAGTGTTTACTGAATCTCTGAAAATCGGCAAAATAAAACGCAAATGATGGCGTGCCATCAATCTCAAGCAAATATTAGCCATTAGCGAATTAGCAAAAAGAGTCGGGGCATCAAGACAAACAGCTGATGGCACCCATTTTTTAGGTGGCCATTTCAATTTTGCAACATTTTTGTTTTTTAACTGCTTCCGACAGAAATACATTGATCAGCATTAAAGTAGAAAGTGCAGGTTTTGGATTGAAAGCAGCAAACTTGGAGACAACCTCTATCAACCTCCCAGCCAGACCACTGCAGGAAGGAAAGGAAGAAGGTCGCAATACGAGTCATGCTAATCCATCTTGGATTCATGGCTGATCCTGGCTAATGTCTGGTTGCAGGAAAATTAAATGGACCAATGGGAGCCAGCTTGCCAAGTAAGTGGAAACTACGAGATTGTCGTGTCCACATCTTTACAGAGACCTGTCTCCACCACAACGCCCAGTGTCAAGCTGTTGCAATCGACAGAGCGCAGGAACGAGGAGTGGTGGACACTGTGTTTACGTCATTGATGCTTGGCGATCAAGGGAAGTCAAGGTTAATGGGCAGTGTTGTCTAGATGTCAAACTTATAAAGATTACATGTTTCTGATTACAAACTCTCATTTCATTATGCAACCCTGTGTTGTACAATGATAAATAAAACACCTTGAACCTTGAACTTTTCCAATGCTGCAACCGGTTTCAGCTGGCTAAATCCACCATAGTCCATTTGCCGTAATCATGATGAGTCACTCCAGCGATGAAAAATATTTTAAAAGGATGTCACTTGGTCATAATCCAATGATATGAAGAATTATTGTTATTCAAATCCTGTTCTGTCTGGCCATAGGTTTGGTGTTTGAGTGCTTCTGTTGCGAGGAGTGACAGGCTGATGGATTCACTTCCATTGTTGTCTATTACTTCAGACGACTCAAATTTGCTCAACTAGGTGAAGCATGGGTGTTGCTTAGGAGGATCAGAGTAGTCGAAGCTACCACGGCTGACCCCATGATAAGCTGAGTCACCTCAAGGCAATCAAGGCCAACGTCTTTTGAAGACTAAATATTTCTTGGAAAATGAAAACCATTACCACAGACTCAGGTGAGTCTGTGAAGTTTCACTTGGAAACAGGCTCCATCGGCCACAAACAACTGCAACCAAAAGCCTTGTCCACATTGGCTTCAAGCAGTCCAATGTGTACCAAACGTAGCATATCACTTTCACACTGTGTGCTTATTAGTCACTTGTCACAGCAGGAGGAGGCAGAGAAGGGTTTGGCGTTAATACAAGCAAACAAGGCTGCCAAAAGGGCAGTTCGAATCACACCAATGGGTATTTTTAAAGGACACCTGGAGACATTTCCATCTATTTTTGTGCTGTCAAAAGCGGGTGTTTTTTAGGCAGCGCTGCGGACTATCCCAACGGTTTTTGTCCCAACCGAAGGGGCTATTTTTAAGGAAAGTCAGACCACCTCCAACCAAAATAGGTATTTTAACCCAAACAGTGATGTTTTCCTAACCCTAACCAGGTGGGTTCTTATGCCTAAACCTTGAAAGAGCATATGCACATGGTCGTGACGAAAAAGAACATCTATAGTGGCGACTGGGTTGGCCTCAACATACAGGTATGTGGCTGATCCTCCTCAGTGAAAGGTGCAGAGAAAAGAAATGCACATGAGTAGGTGGGAGGAGAAATGCTATAAAAGTAATTTGTCGGAGACGCAGGCTGCAAACTGCCTCGACTGTTGTTTTGTGTTCGCAGTAATTACACCAAGGTATAAGAGTTAATGCGAAAATCACACTTAATAGGTCTCAAAGCCGTTTATGCGGCAACTTCAAAAACACCTCTGACACGTTTTTTTTTTCTCACCACCTTGAAGCCCTTTGTGTGATGCCAACGCTTACGACACGACACACACTGCGTGTAAAGAAATCTTGGATGATTTAAGGAGGTGCGCTGAATGGCACATTCTTTCCGCGACAAAGAGTCATTTCATCTCCGGAGGGCCCCTCGCTGAGAGCAAAAAAATCTGAAAGGAAAATCTCACGTGGGAGCCAAGAGAGGTAAATTATACATTTAAATAAACCTCTTTGGCCTCAATTTTCTGTTTCCCCCTCCAATACAAATGGCACCCTGAAGAGAGTTTTTGGTGTTAAGCGAGGAGAGCTTTTGAGATGCAAAATTAGCACAGGTCACCCACTTATGAGAGCTGTTCAGAAGGGGTGGAGGGGCCGTCCCCGATATATGAGATACCGTCTACTTTAGAGGGGATGCAACCACATAAACGCTTTTATTACTCTATTACAGAAAGTGTAGTGTGGATGAAAATCGGGCAGCGATTCCCAATCCGACCACGCTCGACTGAAAACTCAAGGGTTCGCGGCTAATTGGCTGGTACACTGAAATGCGGAGGGACTTGGTCGCCGTCCAGCCACGAAGAAGACAGCGATGAGCAAACGAGATCAACAAACCGGGGCTCGTGATTACGCGAATCAGGAGGGAGGCGTTTCAATTACAGCGATGCGTCCCCTCGTCTAATTTTGGCGAAGACAGATCTCCTCTTCCTCTTGAATTCAGATTCCGGTCGCCGGTTGGTGAGTAAAACCCCGAGCTGGTGAGGTGATACGAGGCTGAATCACCTCTGCGGTGGGAGTTGCAACGAATGTGAGCAACGCGAAAAACCAATCTGACTTCTCAGGCCGGGGCTGGCGCGCCAATTTTCCTCACTCTGCCAGATTCCAGATGGGACATGGCGCACAAGCTTAAACTGCATCCCAAAAGGGTCAAGAATGAGGGCTCAAGAGCTTCAGATGTCCAGGGTTTCACCTTTGGACATTGCTTGAGTTATTATTGTCCGTCCTAGAAATGACCACCGCTTGGTCGGCGATGCTTCAGAAACACTCGAGCAGCAGACTCTTTGTGAGATGAATAGTTTTTCCCCACAGCAGTTGGCTAACTATGAGTCACCCAAACACTTTGCTGACTGTGAAAGTTACTTGATACGGCTCCAGATATTAACAGTCGTCATGGAAACGTGACCAAGCCAGAAATCGAGCACTTGTTCAACACCGGAATGCACTTTTTTTTTCTTTTTTACAGTTGTTTGGGAGCTGGCTTTTTCAATTCCCCCGTCGTAGTTTCAGTGGCTCATTATTTTGGCGCTTTTTGGCGCAAAAAAAAACAAAAAAAAAACCCAAACAAACAATGGCTCCGCGGACATGAAATATACAAAGGCCCCTTGCCAAATCCTTCGTTCGTCTGCGCCTGAAAGTGTGCAGCGAAAACCCAGAGTTGGAGGAGAAAAAAAAAAAATCCATAAAATCAATGTGTGTGTAGGCAAATCCGAAACTTTGCTTCCCCGACGCCAGCCTTGACAGAAATGAAACGATCCCTCCGCTCGGGTTGTTTACGCTGCCGCTGATTGTCTCAGATACAACTGGGTGAGAAAATCATACATATCGCCTGCATTCTGATGAGTTGTTATCGGCCAATTATTTTCTTCCGGCTGTCAACAGAAATGAAGCTGTATTTCTGCAAGCATGGCTAACAACCCGCAGGGAGGCCTGTCTGCCGGGTGTGTGTGGCGCTGGTGTGTGTGTGTGTGTGTGCTACATAAGCCAAACAAATAGACTCCCTTCCTTATATTACATCCTTTATTCTCGCTTTACCCGTCTCCATTCCCCTGTTCTACATGTTCCTGTTCACATTCCACTGCTCTTTTTTACTTTGCTTTTTCCTTTTATTCCCCGAGCCTCCTCCTCATTCCGCCTTGTTATGGTTTCAGGACTCTCTACGTTCGGCTGTGTCTGTTTTTTTGGTACCTCCGTCTCGTCGTCCCCTCATTTGACGCCGCTCCCGTCCTTGCCGACGCCGCTTTCCCGCTGATTTTAAGCTTTGCGTCGTGTTTAATTACTCTTTCGGAGGCGTGCGCGCGACATCCACACGCAAACCAAAAAAACAACAACGTCTGCTGACAGAAATGCTCAAACGCAAAGTCGCAGATCTAGGCAGAGTCGCGCGAAAACACGCAGGAGCGAGCGGCTGACACAGTGCAAGGGAGCAAAGGCATAACAGGCCAGAAACAATTGAGCACAGAGAGGAGACGGGCCCGCCAGTGAGGGACGTTTACATTATTGAAAAGGACTTTGAGAGAGCGGCGGAAGCTGCATGCCCAGAAAACACACACACACACACACAGGCTGCCTGTTTCACTGTCGGACATGCCAAATAATGATCTCTCCTCTGCGTCTGTCTCTCTTTCTCCCCTCCAGGTCGCTGCTGCTGCTGCTGTCTTCCTCTCTGCCACGTCAGTCTCCTCTCCCCCTCTCTCTCTCTCCACTAGATGTGCCCTCCAGTATCATCCAAATCACAATCTAATCCTCGCAAAAGGCGTACCTACGCAGCTGCGCGACGTGTCACTCCGCATCACAAACTAGGCCCGTTCCCCTCCCCTCCCTCCCTCCTCCGTCGCTTCATCATGTAAAATGTCAAAGTGTGTGTGTAAGCGCCGTAGGAATGCATGTGCGACTTTGCTCACGGAGTGACGTGTGTGTGTGTGTGTGTGTGTGTGCACATGTGCATTTTGTAGACATGTGTTAATGCGTACCTGGCTGGTGCCTCCCCCACAGCAACATGGGAAAAGGGCCACATCAGCTGCTCAGATGCGTATGAAGTGTTCAGCACTTTTGCTTTCAATGTGCTTATGTGTGTTTAAGCCTTGCTATTTGATTTCTAATAGGTTAGAATGTGTGTGTTCTGTTTGTGTGTCTTCACTGGAGGCCGTTTAGGAGGAAAACATCGAAAATGCATGCACATCCACATAGAACATGTGAACACATGCACTGGAAATGTGCACATACACTTCAAAAAACGTAAACATGCTGTATACTTGACATGGATGAAGTGTACCTAAGCACTTAAAACATGCACATACACGTTGTAAATGTACACATGAGCTGAAAACTTTCACACACCATTAAAAATGTGCAAACACACACCGGAAACTTGCATATACGCATTAAAAAAGGTGTAGACACACTGGAAATGTGCACATATGCAACGGAAATGTGCAAACGTACATCAAAAAAGTGCACATACACACGGAAAACATGCACATACACACTGAAAATGTGCAAATACACACTGAAAACTTGCACATACGCACCGGAAATGTAAAAATGTGCATGTACAAACTAAACAACATACAGTTACGCACTAAATATGCGCACACACTCTCTAAAAATGCGAACATAAACTTGAGATTGCACTTAAAACATACACATACCATTAAAAGAATGCAAATACGCACTGACAACTTGCACACACACATTGAAAATGAGCACAATCCAATTGAAAATGTGCACATACACACTGAAAACATACACATAAGAAATATCATGATCATAAAACATAAAAAATATGAACATAAAGTATACTTGACATTGGTGATGTGCACCTTCACATTCATAAACTTACTCATTCACATATGAAAATATGCATACACACACACATATAAATATGTATATCTATGTACGGTATGCTATGTGCTTGTGTGTAAGAGAGAGATTTTTTGTGAAGTGCTGAACTGCCTGTGCGTGGTGGCATCAGACTCGTGTTTTTCGGGAGAGGGTGAGCGAGAGGGTGACTGGGACAGGAGGAGACAGGGGACTCATGGAAGCGGTCGGCTGAAGCCAGCTCGCAGCCAACCCGCCCCCTGGAGGGGGAGTGTTCAGAGCGCCGTTCGTTGCGAGAGCTTGTCAGCCCGAGCAGCCAGGGGTCTGAAAAATCACAAACGATTACATAATCTTTAAGAACGCGTGCGCACACGCACACACACACACACACACACACACACACACACACAAGGATATGTGCCGAGCTGTTCTGGTCAGAACTGAAATGAAAACAGAATTTCAGCCACAGGTAGCAAAACCGGTTGAAGCTGCGGCAGTTTGAAAATGTCAACCAAAGGACACCCGTTAATACCGTAGAGATAGCTTACCCCATAGGTTCCTCTGATTTAAATATTATTTTAATGCTTAATACTGCACATTGCATTCTTACATGTCCCTGACTGCTTCTCCTGCTTTTCCTGCAGGGATCCTGAATGCATCATCTCACCTTCAGCTTATCTAATTCCTTAAAAGTCACCAGAATACCGTCTTGCGTGTGCTTCATGACGCGCCGTGCGCCCGCCCCGTTGTTCTGACCGAAAGAGAGGGCGAGACTCATTGACTCCTTTTGCTTGTTCGACCGCAAAGTAGCGCGACTCGGCGGGCTCTGGGCTAATTTTAGACACGGGGAGGCACTGACCTTTCATTCAGGAAAATCCTGATGGTTTTGGTGTATCCTTGTTTGTAGAACGGCCTGCTGGAAGACAACAAGCAGCAGAGTGTAGCAGGGCGGCGCCGGGTTGGCGCAGCAAGGAGGGGGGCAAGTTTGTTTAATCACGATGTGTTAATTTAAACTTGTGGAATACAAATCTATTATTATTTTACTATATAATAAGAAGTGTATTCATTAAATGCTAATCTTTACTAGTTAGTGTGGACAGTCCTGCCTGTGTAAATAGAAGCTAGCTGGCTAGCATGCTAACTTCGGTAGCTATCTATTATAAACAATGTATAGACTTCAAACTGCTATTTCTTCCAATTTTGATGAATATTTTGGTTATTTTCTAAACCGAAATTCTTACACATTGCACCTTTAAGGCATGCATACAAATTCTGACAACGTTTTCGCAGATAAAACGTATAATTACCGCATTAAAAAGACTGTAACAAGACGCAGAGATGTAACTGTAAGACCACGTGAACAGCTAACGCTAAATGTTCAGCGCGAAAGTAATTGGAAAGATAAGTCTGCTGATTTTTTCTGTTTTTCTTGCTGTGTGTAAAAAAAAAAAAAGGCTTTATTGCTGTCCAAAAGCTATTAAAAACACACCAGTGAGTCCGACCATTGCGCTGCTCATTGTAATGGTCCTTCATTAAGACGAATGCAAGGCGCGATGGTTTTGCTTCGAATTACCACCCCGCTGCTCTAAACGCTCGCCGGAGCACTTAGCGTGTATGAATCCTCCGCTGGAAGTAGTCCCCTGTAACTGCAAATGAGCCATTTATTTCAAACTACAGTGACCAGTTTTTTTTTTATAGGGAAAAATCAGCCATTTCAAATGCACCTTTTTCGGCCATAACTTGCCAGAGTAAGTGATGACGAACGACCCACACATACGGTACCTTAAGTGCTTTCAATAACCTTTCTTAGTCATGATATTAAAAGCGGGAAAAATAATAATTCGACCAAGATACAATTGTGATTGCAGCAATTTTTTTTTTTTTTAAAGATCCTTTATTGTGTGATATAAAAGCTTTCCATCCATCCATATTTTAACTATATACACTTAACCTTTGCAGTGTTGTGGGGGGGCTGGAGCCGATCAACAGGGACTGACACTTAACCTAACCTAA
Source organism: Lagodon rhomboides (assembly GCA_039737535.1). Lineage (NCBI taxonomy): Eukaryota > Metazoa > Chordata > Actinopteri > Spariformes > Sparidae > Lagodon > Lagodon rhomboides. The sequence continues at coordinate 7,754,379 of CM077807.1, forward strand.
TACAATTTGGCGCCATGCGTCCTCGGGCGCTTTTGCCATGCGGCGATCAATGTTTGCACAAGGCGCTGCACACAACTCAGAACAGTACGAGCACGCCGAGCTAGCAGAGCCCGAACCACAGGCAATAACGCGTAGCTATAACATGCTACAGGCTAAATCTCTGTTGCAAGTTGACAGGTAACCTAACACAGTAACTAGCTTTTATTTCTTATTTTTTATCTATTCATTCCTTTTACTGCTCATAATCTTTTTATCTGTTCTTAATTCCTTTGGTGTGATCGTCTTCTTATCGTCCTTCATAGCTTTTATTCTTTTCTTTATTCCTATTGTTGCCTTCATTTCTTTTATTGATTTATGTATTTTTTTTTCTTTTCTTCCTGCGAATTTGCCTGTTTTATCACTTTTATTCTTTTTACCTGTAATGACTCACATTGACTTCTTTTGTGTTTTTACATTTTCCAGTTTTCCTGCTCTTCCTCGATTGTCAAAGCCCTTTGGAAACTCTGTTTTTTAAAAGTTTATTATTATTATAACTCATATTACTTACTATCATACAATCAATCTTTATCTGTATAGCGCTCATGAAACATCCCAATTGGAGCAGGTCTAGACCATAATCATTCATGTATTTTAATTTAAATATTTAATTAATCACTATTCCACAGCTACAAGTCCAGCTGGGCATCCATCGTGAAGCTGTTTATTCAGCAAAGTCGTCACAAATGATATCCAGTCATTCATACATTCCTTTTGCCTCTTCTTTCAGTGCCAAGTCTGGTACCGTTGCCCACTCGCCCAGCTGGATTCTGGAAACGAGCCCCAAAAAAACACACCTCCCGGACGTCCAACCCTGACGACGCCCCCCCAGGAGTAACGTCGGCTTCCTGTCAACACTTCTAAGCGTGACCCCTGACCCCTGGTTATGTTTTTTCTCAAATGTTGGAAAACCCTTTACAAAAGGTCTTTTTTTTTATATTCTAAAATATCATTTATTTAAGAGTTGTTTACTTGAAATTGCTAAATTATTAACTTGACAACAGCAAAAAATACAGCCACCCCATCCACTGTTTGCTGTGAGGGGACCCTAACATTTAGCAGCGTGTGTGTGTGTGTGCGACTTACATAAAAACAAGCTTCTGCAAATACTCCACTCCAGTTCAATGCACATAATACAAACACACACACACGCGCACACACGCTCAGACATCTCATTCAGATGCTCAGCTGCCTGCCTCCCCCACAGTGTTGTTGCTGGGGAGTTGCCTGCTGAAATATCACCTTGAGTCTTGCCATTTCCCAAACTCATTTACTTTATTACAGCAAGTGTCTGCCACGAGCGAGGTGGGGGGGAAACAAATGGGAGATATAGAAGAGCGGAGATACACACAAACGCACACACGCATTGTTGTGGACACCTACGTACGCGCGGACCACCATAATCAGTCTCGAGGGGGACTCCGTGCTAACGCGGAGGAGAGCGAGGGGAGATTAATAGAACGAGAGTGGGAGTGTGTGTCGGTTTGTATGAATGTAGGAGGGCGGGTGGAGTGTGTGTGGGGCTCAAACGGGGGGGGGGGGGGTCTGTTAGCACCAGTAGCACGAGCCAGGAGGAAATGACAGCGTCGGGGGTTGCCACGGCGCGATGGAAGAGGCGCTCTCTCTCCCCTCCGGTCGTCCCCACCCCCCCACTTCATCCATCAATCCCTCGCCCGTGCAATCTTTTCTCCTCCACTTGCTCTCCATCTTTGTCGCCCTCGCCGTGTCTCTTTATCCCTTCGCTCTGCTCCGTGTCCTCTCCCTCCCCTCCTTCCCTCGTCCCCCCCCCGCCGCCGCCGCCGTCGTCTCGCAGAGCTCTCTATAAACATGCCGGGGACAGCGCCTCCTCGCTCCCCCTCTCCCAAATTGTCTTCCTCCGTCTGAAAACGGCCGTGATGATTGCATTCTCACACTCTATTGTAAAACAAACAAAAAAAAGAGAAGGGAAAGGAGGGACGGAAGGAGGGAAAAAGGGAGAGAGGGGTAGCCGGCCCTTTTGTGGACGGCTGTTGGGGCTTTCCGGCTCGGCGGCAGGGCACAATGTAGCTGTTTTGACGGAGCGAGGTAGGGGGGTTGCAAAGCAGGGGTGCCATTCTCAGCGATGCCGCGCAGTCATTATGATGTCCTGACTCATCGCTTGGCGGCCTGCGTCATATTGCAACGAGCACGCACACACACACACACACACAAATGGGACGTGGCCCACGTAAATTATAGCCCGATGGTACGAATCGAATGCAAATTGCGCACACAAACAGACGGAAACTGAGTGGATGTTAATGACGCGACAGTCAAATGTGTTTTGAAAATGTCGTTTGGCAAATACCAATCAAAGGGCAAAAAAGAGCGACAATATGGAGAGCCTTTTTGTGTATAAATGATGCTGACAATGTGATTTGGCACCGGCATACATCTTCTTTGATGTTTTTTTTTTTCTCTCTCTCTATTTGTAAGCCGAACTCTTTGTTGAGGTTTGAAATATTCCTCTGTGTTTGCATGAGAGGATTCATTTTATATGCATCCGTGGCATTTTTACAGCCGGAGACTGATGAATGATTCCAGGATGGCAATTTAAATCGTGATTTAATTTCTATAGGGTACCCACCTCCTGTGATTTTTTTTACTTTTAAGTAGACTTGGCTTGTTTTTTTTGTTTTTTTTAAAGGTGCACAGTGTAAGAATTGGCCACCTGTCAAATGAATCCTCCAAACAACTAGGGGGCAGCATATCCCCAGAGTCAGCTCAGTTAGCCATGCAGCTAGCGTGCATATAAGCTGACTCTGCCTGGACTGTTGCTCACCATCAGACCATCATCCTACAAAGTGGCTAGGGGCTAGCTGGTTAGCATGCTAACTTCGGTATATATCTCTGCAACATAACGCATAGACGTCTTTTACTGTCTTCATCTCCTTACATTCTGTTGATAATTTCAGCAAGGTTTTAAATGTTTTAAAGACAATAAATGACATATCGCATCTTTAAAGCAAATTACCACTGAAACAAAAGGCCAGATAAGCTCACATCTTTTACAATATTTACATGGTGGTAACAAAGCTCAATCATTTCAAACGTATTCACGATATGACATTGACGGGACCAGCTGTTACACAGCTCTGAATCCCATCAGTACCCACTCACATGAATTGATGAGCTCGAAAGAACAATGTGACAAGATAAAAAGCCCAACTCAGAGGTCCCAAATACTTTTCACTATCCGCCAGCTGCCCGTCATTTACCTTTGACTACAATGCCAAATCTCCAAATTGGCTGAGCTGCACGGGAGTCACGACGCCAGTGTGAGTTTAAAATGAGGGGCTGTTTGAGAGTTTCGTGACAAGACATTGGACCGTTGGAGTAACCCCCTTTTCTGCTGATAAGTTTTGTTTTCATTTCTGTGTGCCTGTGAATGTCAATGAGTGAAACGTTGTTGGAGTGCTGGCGCGAAAATGCGGTCCGTCCATGGGAACTGTGAGCTGACTGAGCGGATCAGCCGAGCAGGCAAGGTCGCAGGCAACCCTGGGGTTGTGTTGCCGTGATTCGTGAAACTAGCTCCTTGTAAACATGACGTGATGCAGCGTTATGCAACGACCCACCACTGTTTTTTATTTTATTTTTACATAAAAAGGAGAGCGCACTTACCAGAGCAACCGCTAACTGCTGCCAACTGTAGCTGCTGTTAGCTAGTTAGCTCAGTTAGCCATGCAGCTAGTGGTCCGGACTGGGAGCTCAGGGACTAGGATTGGTGTTTACACCAACGTAAACACCGCTAGCACTGGAGCTTTGGTCCAGGACGGGCCGGAGCTAGCTGGCTAGCATGCTAACTTCGGTAGCTATCTACTATTTAAACAATGTATAGACTTCAAACTGCTATTTCTTCCAATTTTGTTGAATATTTTGGTTATTTTCTTAACCGAAATTCTTACACATTGCACCTTTAAGGCATGCATACAAATTCTGACAACGTTTTTGCAGATAAAACGTATAATTACCACATTAAAAATCTTAAAATGGTACACACTCCTTCTTTTCCTCAACATTTTGACAATATATGAATATGCAAATATTAGTTTCAAACTCTGCAAATACATCATTCTACACAGTGAAGCTAAACGATTCAACTGTAGGAACTAGACTGGATGATCTAAAAATACGACAGTATAACAGGTTTCACTGGCAAATTATCAGTGATGAGTACACTAGACCACTGTGAGCCACAGCCAAGCGCCAAAAGAACAAAAACCTGTTAGTTCTCTGAGCTACCCTCTTGCTTGGATTCCCGCTCCCGGAGCTCGCAGGAACGACAACAAACATTCTCTCCGCTCTCTGCCAATCACAGGTATGTGATCTCACACAAATCAGCATCATGGGTAGCTGGAATGAACTACAGGCTGCACGGCTTCACTGAAATCCCAGATATCTAAGTGAAAGCAACACAGTCCTCAAGGAGTATCTCTGAACACAAAAACAACAACATGTAATTCACTTTGGTACAGTACTGAAGTAACAGTCTTATATATAAGAAAATATTATTTTCAACAAAAATTCAACTTTTCCTACAAATATGACCTTTAATGTAGTGTAAAGGGGCACTATGTAGTTTTTTCAGAGGAAAATTCAAACTCAGAAGTTAAATGTTTACCATACTGATAATACAAACTCAGAAATATTTAATAAACAAGCTGTTCTCAGAGGAAATGAAGGTTGAGCTAGGAAGGTGGCAGGGTCCGCCAAATAAAAAACCGTATGAAGCTGTGTTGTCCTTTAAGGTCAGTTTGTTTAGGTTTAGGTCAAAATAAACTTTGAATTATCTAAAGAACTTAAAGAAATAAGACTGTTTACGTTATGTCAAACACGACTATGTATTGTTTTGCAGAGATATCTACTGATGTTAGCATGCTAACCAGCTAGCACTGGCCTCTCCTTTCTCATAAAACCATCCTGAGCTCCCACTGCTTGGCTAACTGAGCTAACCAGCTTACTGCGGATACAGTTAGCGGCCGTTAGCGGTTACTCTTGGTGATCTGCCGCCGCCCAACTCTTACATATTGCACCTTTAAGACACATTTAGCCTCTGTGAAAATAATGACATGATCTATTTCGACTATACAGCAGGTATACATTTTATAAAGATGTATGCTTAAAAATGGAAAGCTATTTTATTGTTTTTATTGGATAAGACAAAAAAAAAAAAAGAAAATCATTCCAAGCAGCACCAGAGAGAGGGGGTGGGTCACACACACTCACAGCATTACAGCTTGAAGCCAGGAGGCATCACTGACATTTGGGGGATAAAGGTCTTGATGAAACCTTGCTGTTTCACACACACACACACTCACACTCACCACACACGCGCGCGCTAATAAACGCTAAAGCGCGAGTGCCGCCGGTTTTTCCCTGTTACGGAAGCATTCATAAAGGCTCGCCGATCGATGGGACGGGCCTCCGCAAATCCTCAACCTTTTTCCTTTATCTGCCGGTGCTCTCCCCGCTCTTCCTCAAAGTGAGCCGAACTCTTCCTCTCTACTTCCTCTCTCCCCCTCCCCTCCTCAACATCACCACCATGTAGTCTTGACTCATCTAGGCCAACTGGCAGAATAATAAGCAGAGAGGGATATTTGGTGGGACTTTAAGAGAGCTGAAACTACAGTGCTGTATTAGTGCCACTTTCATTCACTCAGATGAAGAAACACTGCCAGTGATTAAGCTTCTCGTGGGTGTGTGTGTTCGCTTGTGTGTGTGTGTGTGTGCGCCCTGGCTCCATTGGGAGCCTGTAGCAGAGCCTTAAATTATACATATGTTCTCATTCCATTACCAGTGGCAACGACTAAAGGCTTCCCAGCATTTCCATTACCAAAATGAAGGGATGCACGCACTCACTTACTCACCAGCTCGCGCACACACACACACACACATAGCGCGGGACGGCGTCGAACTCGCAGCTACACCAAAACGGTGACAATCCCGATTAAAAGTCCAAGAAATGGGATCCATTTTTAATAGACCCCAGTGCATCTGTGACCAAACGGTTGCCAGTTCAGATCCTCCGACGGGCCCGGCGACATCTGGGCGGAGGGGATGAATGATTAATGCGCTGTCCGCTCTTAAGGACTGCCGCCGAGACGCCATTGAAGACGGCGTTTAATCCCCTTCTCCAGCGGAGCTGCAAGATGGCCAGCGGCGGCGGCGGGCGAGCGCTTGTACCGGGCAGCTCCCGCTTGTACACGGGAGCGCAGTCAGATATTCGGTTTTATAATTCTGTCAAAGCAAAAAGAAAACGGAGCCGCTGCGGCCGACAGATCTGCCGCGGGCGCCCTCTGGAAGCGGCGTCACATGCTTCGGCCCTTTCGCGACTTTTTTAAAATAGACCCAAAGTCGAGTGAGACGTGAATAATGCAGCTGTGTTATGCGGATTCCTTTCTTTAAGTCGCACTTGACGCTAACATGCATTTATAATGGGAGATGATGCCGTGATGCAAGAGGCCGCGCTGATGCTGCCGGAGAGCCATGCATAAAGGCCCAGAACATTACTTATCAAATCAGACACTGAACGCTAAGAGTGTGTAAGCTGATTCCGGGTGTGGTAATTTTAATCCGCATGTGGAAAAAAAAAAGAGCCAATCACATGCGAACGTGGGCGAAGGCATGTGGAAATGCAGGATTCACCTGCGAGGAAGCAAGTTTTACGTGATCTTATGTTTCGTTTCCACAGTCTACATCCGCCTCCCCCTCACAGGAGACTGTTCCCTGCTGCCTCACGACAGCCACCGTCATCCCCGTGCCTAAAAAGCCTGTGGCCTCCACCCCTGACGAAGCGCTTCGAGAACCTGTTTCTCCAGCGCGTCAAAGGAAAACACCCCTGGCGGTATGCTTTCGCAACCAACAGATCCACAGAGGATGCCGTATACGCTGCCCTTCGCTCAAGTCTCCGGGAGAACGAGAACGGGCTCCGTCTGAACGCTGTTCGTCGACCTCAGCTCGGCATTCAACGCCAGTCGCGTCCATGAAGCCGGTTGGAAAACTTACCACTCTGGAAATGTACATTTTCACATGTAGACATTGTGGCTGACCTGTGAAAAAATATGCCAGTTGCATGTTGAGAATGTCCAGTTCAGACATGATATTGATGTTCACATGTCGGGAAGCACATTTCAAGTGATTTTACGGGTCGTGTTTTGTTTCCACACGTGGCATTTCTGATCCACGTGTTAAAAAGAAGAGTTTACATGCGGAAAATTGCTTGAAAAAATAAAAAATGTTTGATTCACGTGTAAAAAAAAATATATAAATTCATATGTGTCCTTTTTTTCTACTCTTTGCTTTTCTGGAAGCTGTTTTTCCCAATATTTTCGACAGGTGGACGGGGTACATCGAAGACTCGCCTTTTAAAAATTCACACGAACTCCCCCTCTGCTGTGAACCTCGCTCCACTCGGCTCCTTCCCACCACGCTCAGCTGGACGCCAGATCTTAAAAACCGTCTCCGGTAAACACTACCACCGCGCTGTGGCTGCTTCTCATCAGCTTTCAGATCAGATCAGAGCGGCGGACTCTGAGGAGAGAGGTGTTATCAGACAGCCGAACGGAGAGAGAGGGGCCCGGTCGGCCGGCGCTGCAGTCATTTGAGCCTGGCGACGAGCTGAGACAACATCAGACAAGGATTAAATCAACAAACCGGACTGACCCTGGGTGACCAGGCAGGCTACTTACAACTCTGTGGAGAGAGGAGTATTTAGCCTTTTGGGGAGGAGACACAGAGGAGAGGGAAAGTGGGACAAATGAATGAACGAGGGAAGGTACATTCGCGGAGACAGCTTTGCAAAAAGGCTCTGGCGGCAGCCGTTTCCAATACATCTGTGAGCCATGCTAGGGACAGGGAATAATGAATGAGTAATAAGCATGTGTCGGTGGGAAGGCGGCCACGAGCCAACGGTGTATCATTTTTTATTTATTTATCTTTTTTCATCTGCTCAGCATGTCACGGAAGTGCAAGGAGCCTCGGCTCGCCAGCTGCATCCGAGATGTCAAACTGCATCCTGTTTACGATAGCGGCGCTGACTGGGGTGCTTTAATAACAGCCCCGAAACATCCAGTGTTACCTTTGACTCGCCGCTGCCAGACAGGACTGAGAATCTTAGACGCCGCGCCCATAATGTTGCGCCTGACCCGCTTCGACCGCGCGGTTTAATACGACTCTGACGCCGCGGTGAACTCTTGCGCCGTTGTTTGCTCATTCTGCCCTGTGCGATACAGGCTTTTTTTTCAGATTCAACTCTGTTTGTCTCAGCTGTTTTTGAAGTGAAGTATGTCAAGTGGGATGGACACGCTTGTAACCTCTGGGGGAGGGGAGGCGGGTTTCGCAGTCTTTTGGTCCCCGGACAGGTCGAAAGATAGCGGTCAAATTGTTAATGCAGATATCATGAAGCATAGTAGGTGACTGGGATTAAAGTTAAAGTTGTGGCAAGGGGAGAGCAATGCACAGAGTTGGGTTTGATCTGGTACCAAGAAATACAAGAGCCAGAATCACCAATATCAAGACAGATATGGATATATTTTATCACTACTAAGCTGTTAAAGAACTAACAAAGACAAAAATAACGTGATTTTTGGGCTAACCCAATTGCCAGCATAAATGTTAGCTAAGTTTACGTTACATCTTTAAGTTTGTGTTAAGGCTAAGTTTCCTACTTCTCTCATCACAGCGATGTGCTTCTGCTTTGGTAGGTTTAGGCAAAAAAAAATAAACCCTAGTTAGGGTTAGGTAAACATCACGGTTTGGCTTAAAAATACCTGTTTTGGTCACCACAAACAGGGCCAGAAATGTCCAGTGGTCTCCCGAACACCCCGGCAGCTTGGACCCTCACCAGTGTGTGTTCGCAACCAACAGATCCGCCGAGGATGCCGTATCCACTGCCCTCCGATCAGTCCTCACACACCTGGAGAATAAGAACAGCGACATCAGAATGCTGTTTGTTGACTTCAGCTCAGCAGCGTTCAATACAACCTCACCCATGAAGCTGACTGGAAAGTTGAGTTGAGTACAACACTGTGCAACTGGACATTGGACTTCCTAGTGCTCAACACTGGAGACCTCCAGGGTTAGGGCCTCAGTTTTGGTTGGAAAGGTCCGAAGCCGTTCTTATGAATATCCAGTGGTGTGACGCTCAAAATACCGCAATGCAGACTCAACTTGCACCCATTTCCAGCACTAAAAAAAACATATTCTAACTTTGAATAAAACATACCTTTTTGCCTTAGTTTGCCAACTTTCAAGTCCAAGGTTTTAAATTTGCCTTCGCAAGCTTTTTGATGGTCCCACCACTTATTATTTCTGTGCGTTTTTGTCTCCTTTAGTATCAACACAAGGACAAAATTTAAGCAAATTGAACAATTAGCAGCGCTGATGTCAAAATGTTACATTAACGGACCTTGGCTGTTGTAAACTCATCTTTGGTCTTTGTTCTGTTCTTAAGCAATGTGTCCAGGAGGCATCTTTTATTGGCAGTAAAGCACTGCGGGGGCTATTGGAGCAAGCGCCTGGATGAAAAGAAAAAAAAAAAATTAAAACGAAACAACACTCAGAGGTGCTTTTAGGGACTGGGTAAAAAAGTGGTAATGTTTGCTAGCCGGTGTGTTGACAGCGCAATGCTACTGAAGGGGATATACACACACACAAACTTAGCAGGATGTTTCAGTGTCCACCTCAGGAGCTACCATTGAATATTCTTTTATACATGCTCTTTAAATCTGCATTTATTTATTACTGCATTGCTATACAGGCTATATACTGCAGCTTTAATACGCAAAGATAAAATACATGATGACTAAGTTCAGAGAAAAGCCAATAAATATTAAGGGGCAGGATGGACATTATAAATGCTGGACTAGTTTTAGTGGCCAGGAAGGATCAGATCAAGTTGGACGATAAAAACTAGTGAAGTATATTCTAACTTCATCTAGCTTGCAGTGTGGAGGAAAGCTCTCCTCAGTCTCACAGTTTTTCCATTCTCTTTTCCACCCATCAGTGTTTTTTCTTCTTCATATTTTCTGAAGCATGAGGGACGCAATTTGTTTTTTCACATAAGCGAATTTCTTCTTTCAGGATTTGAAGGCATTTCTAGGAAACTTAAGGGGCTATTTGTAAGATATGGTCAAACTTTTGAAGTTTATAGCTTTCTTAACAGAGTCTCAAGAAGCATTATGTCAAAGATGCCAGTGAGTGTTACATGGATGTTTACTGAAGTTAGCATGCTAACCAGCTCGCCTTGGCGAACGGCCTCCTAATACCACTTTGTAGTCTGATAAGTGAACAAAATAAACTTAGAAAAAGTCAGGGAATGAAATATTTTACACCTTTCCAATGCAAGTTTCTCTCTTTTACTTACCTCGTTAACTCATAAAACACACATCATTCAAACTGAACATAAATTAAATGAACCCCCACCTCTGATCTGGTCGAAATAAATCCTTAATACACAGAGTAAGATCAGAATCACAATTCAGACATTTCTTTGCCACAGCAGCCAAAGGACAGTAATGTGAAAAAATTGCTGATGCCCGAACTTTCTCTTGCTACTCTGCCGCTGCACGCCTCTCCTCTGTAAATCACCTCTGTACTGCATCCCCTGTCTTCAAACTGGCATCTTTTGGTCTCAGAGGCTGTGTTCAGTCCCAGTTTGGTGTCCAGCTGTGTTCACAAGGAGGCCGCCGAGTCCTGTTGCCCGCAGTGACTCACCCTGTGGTCCAAGGTCATGGACCAGGCAGGCCCCCATTAGCTAATAGGGCCACTTAGCCACTTGCTTACTGCAGCTTGTCGATACAGCCAAAGATAGCGACAGGAGCCATTATAGAAAGCAGCCGTTAGTAGTTATGCTGCCTCCTGCCTTCATTTTCTTGCACTTATAACTCTCATTGGGAAGTCCACCTGTTGTTTTGTGTGACTATAAGATAGTGTCAGTGGATCACTGCAGTGGATTTTATCATTGGTATTTCCCCATTTTGAACTGGCATGGACTGCACAAGTTTGAGCAAAACCTAATGATTCATGTTGTCCTAGCATGAATGGACCGTGTTTCAGAGAATGTCTTTTGATGTCACAGAATGCTTGATTTTGTCAGTCTTCAAGTCCCTCCAATAAATGTTCACCATCATCATCATCACCTTATATATTCATCGTATCATGTGAAGCATTCAAAGCATTGACGCAAGAGCTTGCGATAAATTATAGATGTGAAGAGACGAGAGCTGAAATCGCAATTTGTGCATTCATGGTTTCCTTGTTATCCCAATACCTTGTAAGTACACAAAACCTCACAGCAAGCACTGATTTTTTAATGCTGCAAAGTTTCTCAGCGCAGGTTTTACCCCTCGGGCCAAAATCACTCCCGTCGAGTAAAATGAGCAATGTTGCGGGTTTTTTGGAGATTAGACCGACTTGAACTTAAGTCTCATTCACGGCTGCACGGATAGGAAGTGAAAACGGCTTGTTGGGTCGTCGTCTTCAAACATTCATGATCCAGCTGAACCGCTTTATCAGATCCCTCCATAATGGCGGTGTGGTTCAAAGCTGCGGGTGGGTTGAAAATAGGTTTCTGTTACAGCTTGTAAACAATCTGATAATTTACTTGGCACTGTAGAGAAGGAGAGGATGGTGGTGGTGGTGGGGGGGAGCAGAGAGCAAGTGTGAGGCAAACAGAGTTAGCAAAACAGAGAAGCTGAAAAGGCAGGAGGACGGCTGCCAATTCAATGATAATTATAGTCTCAGGAAAAAAAAAAAACTCAAATCAACAGAAAAAGAAACATATTGAGCAATGGATTTCTGCCCGAGGTGAGGTGCTGACAGTATCTCTCGCTGCTATCTGAATCTGTCACAGAGCTTATTCCTCAATTTTAGTTCTCTGGAGTGCAAGAAGAAGGAGAAGAAGAAAACTCCCCTGCACTCAATCTCATCCACGGGCAAAGCCATCACTCACACGGTCATATTTGAATTAGATGTCTAGACATACAGTTTGCCAAAGGACTACTCTGCTTTGTCGCAGAGGGTTTTTCCGTGCAGCCCTTATCCTCTATCAAAATGATAGAGTCCCACAGAGGATCCAAGGCTCGAAATGAATGTGGGTGTAAATGGATATGATCTGGAGGGGTTTCCTGGGAATGGGCGGCTGGAGACCCCGGGAAGCCACTTTCTCAGGAAGGGAACGAAAAGAAACATCCATGCAAGATGCAAGAGAATCAACATGCTGCTGTATGATATTCTAAGATTTGAAACGACGACGCTACTAATAATGCTACTACTTACTGTGTTTTAAAGGCAGTGTAAATATTTATGAAGCTGATTCCCAGCACAGGTAGCGGGTAATGCATTCAGTATTTATTGCCGGATTCAATAAGGTTTAAAATGCTCTTGCGAGACATTAAAAATGGGAGCCATCCTACCCCGAGGTCTGGTCATGACTCAAAATCCAATGATGACCTTGGGTTTGAGACATAATTAGAATTTCAGAAGTGTTTCAGTCCACCTAGGACCACGTTTACTTTGGATAACATCTATTCAACGACTTTAACAACATGATAGTGAAAGGCTAAGCATTATGAGGATTGACTGATATTCGGCTGAATACTAAGTTTGAGATCAACAAGATCATTGGTGGATCGAAACCAAGTATCTTTACTCAAGCAGCGTAAAAGTACATTCATATATGAGGTATGTATTTTAATTGAGTATTTACATTGCAAGCTATATTACTACTGCTAATAGTCTACCTTTTGCTGTACTACATTTACCTTCAAGGTTAAGTTAGCAGCTAATTTCAAGATTCAGTTTATTTATACTAAATATGATCAATATGATAATAAGTGCATATATAAATGTTTTAATTAAAGATTGGCCAGTATAAAGTAGTTGCGGTAAGCTCAATCATTACCACATGCTACTTTAAAGCAAATGTTATACTAGTTATAATACAGTGATATGATTTTCATTATTCTGAAATGGATCATGACTCAGCAAACTGAGTACTTATACTTTTGGTACTTTAAATGTATTTTGACGTGAACATTCGTGTACACTAACATTTGTGTACTTACTTACTTAAAGAAATTTAAATGTAGAACTTCTACACTGTGACATATTTACTTTTAATTTGGTAAAATATCTTATTACTTTTTATTTTTTTAAATGGTAAAAACATCTGCATCACTTTTAATAATACATTGATATATTAATGTATCTATGAGGGGAATGAAAGTGATGCTAACAAGACGACAAGTCTACAGCTATTCTAGCTGCTCTGTGAGACTGTACTTGAGCATATAGGTGCTTTGAGCTAAATGCTAATGTTTGCTAACATGCTCACGATAACAATGCCAAAGCGCCGATGATCAGCAGATGTGTTGTCTCCAGTGTTCATCATCTCAACACAAGGTACAGCTGATGCTGATCAGAATGTGAATGCTAATGTGCTAATGCTAATATCTATAAGCAGATATCTGATTGCGGATACATTTATACAAAGGCTAATTAAAGCTGATGAAAGCGTTCTTGTTGTTTTAGCTAACTTCTTGTCCGTTTCAGTTGCACGACGCCTTTCTTTTATTCAAGGCAGCTCTCCTTGCCTCTTTGTTCCCCCTTTTCCCGCTTTCCACATGGACCATTTACACAACTAAAGCCCGCTCACATGAGATGAGTGAATCCAACTCCAGACTGTGCACAGAGAACAAACCAGAACCAGACAGATTCTGCATTCTCCTGTAGATATATCTTAATAGAAATTATTTGGTCATAAACCAGAAAAAAAAAGAGTATTAGAGAGGTCGAGGCCATGAATCGAGACATTTCAGTCTGGAACACAGTGGTTGCTCACCCACCAACAGAATAACATTCCCATCCCTAGAGGAAAGTCGCTAGCGGGGTGGTAGAAAGAAACATGGTGTTTGGAGATGATTTCCAAATGGTAATCAGCATTGGCCATTCTAACTTCATCATTTGAGTAAATTACAGCATTTGTGTCCATGTTGATGGATTCTGTGACAACTTTTTTTCAGAAGAGACACCAGATACTTGGTCATTATGCAATTTTAGCATGAGTGCCGCTTTGATTTTGGCAGAACGTTGGCCCGACCCAAAACACAAGGCCAAATTAGTGTGATATTCATGCTTTCACAACCTATCATCCAAATTATAATTGACTGACTGACTAATTCGACCGGCGATTGCAATAGAAGCATTTTAATTGGGTGCTACCATGCGGCTAACCAGTGACCGGCGGAGGAACCACACTGTTATGTGATCAGAGCCCCGTTTGAAATGGATTAAATCGTCAGAATTAGCGATATAATTATTGTTGTTGAGTTTGTAGGGGCTGCGTGAGCACTCCCACACGAGCCTTTCATTTCGAGCCAGTTCGCCGTAAACTTACCAATAAACTTTCTTCCACATTAATTAATGCTTGCTGCCTCTGGTGCTCCGTAACGACCTGGCCTTAGAAGCACATCAAAAGGTGTGCGGCGGCCTGATTATCGCGGGCGTCCGCGAGGTTGATTCAAGAAAAACGGTTCATCCTGACACCGGTGATCCGCCGCCCTTTTATTCCCACCCCTCTGCACTCACCACTCACCCACACTTGACTTCCACTATACTGTGACAGCTCGCCCACACTTGCTGCATCCATTTTCACTCATCTCAACCGGGGCAGAAATCGCACCTCCTCTCTGATTAGTAAGTATTATTTATGCGCTCGCAGTCTTTCGCCGTTTTTTGCGCCAAGAAGGGCGTCTTTGTTACGAACGCGCGCCTGATTATTCGCACGTTTCCGTGAGTGTGCAAAAAAATTGTGAGCGTGAGTAGGTGTGTGTGGTGTGTGTGTGTGTGTGGGTGAGGGTGGCAGTCAATTAAACAAACAGACACTGTCCTTGGGTAAAGCTTTTCTGGGGTGTTTTTTTTTTTCTCGAGCACCTTGCTTCGATTCAGGGAACCGTGCAGTCCTGCGTGTTCAATTCCCAGCTGTATAACCGGCTCCATCATACATGCGGCGCATAGAGAGGAGGGAGGGAGGGAGGTGAAAAAGGGAGAGGTGGAAGAGACAACATGAGATAGAAACAGAGACCTAGAAAAAGGGAGGAGAGGATGCAGAGAGGACGGTGCGGGGAGAGGGGGGATCGAATCCACCACGCAACAGTGCCATCTAGTGGAGCGTTATCCCTTTTCAGCCCTCCGTCTCACTGTGACTTCCTTCCTTCCTTCCTTCTCCCTGCCACAGCTCGCACTTCCCCCCTTTTTTTTTCTTCAAACAAACACACACACGCCTACGCGAACACCCACGTGCATTAATATGCATGCGGGCCGGCGCATGTACGCCCGCGCGGATTCCCGATTTGGCATGCCAAAGCGGCGGTGACTCGCAATCTTTCCTCCGTGTGCCGTGCCCGTGTACTGCGATGATTCAAAAACAAGCAAACACACACACTCGCGGTGACACACACACACGCACGCACACAGGAAAAGAAGTTGCCAGCCAGTACAAAAACACTTGTTTGTCCCCGCTGTCCTCTTACCCTTGTTTACTTCTATTTTTCCGCCACACACACACACACCGCTTTTTGACCTCCCTTCTTTTTCCTCACCCCCTTTAACACATTCCCCGCCCGTCCCTCGCCTTCTTTTCTCTCCCTCTCCCTCGCGCCGCCACCCAGACTGTAAACAGCGGTGATGGATTACTAATTGTCCTGCTCTAGATGCAGGGCTTGGGGGGGGGGGGATTGGGATGTCGTGGCGCTGCGTGTGTGAATGCGAATCACGCGATCGGCACGGATAGATCGAAAAAAACTCCACGCACACACCTCGCGTGGCATGTTGGCGTGTTCTGTATCATACTGTACATATATACTGTGGTGACGGGAGTGATGGGAGGTTGCGTGACAGGACACTCTGACCTTCACGCTCAGCATATGGCCTTGATTGAGCGGTTTGCAGTTTTGATACCTTGCCCATTAGCTTTGCTTTGATAGTCCTAATTAGGCCCTTGGGGGATCTGCTGCAATCTTCGAGCAATATACTCCGTCCTGCAACATAAAAAAAATAAAGCAGGGCTTTACGGCAAAGGTGGTTTTTCCTCGAGTGTGGGTTTTGCTAAGATATGAAAACGACTTCAATAAAAAAAAAAAAAACGAGCAAACACACACGGGTTTAGCGTCTCTTTCTTTCTGACGGACGCCGGCGGCAGCGTCGACTTCACACGGCGGCTATTTCGGTGCCGTGCTCGTGGCGGACGGACGGGCTGGAGGATTGCCATCGCGCGGGCAAAATAAAAAGCAAACAAAGGCAGGCCGGATTTAATATAAAAATGGAGCTTAACATTCCCCTTGAAAAAAAAAAGTAGTAGAATACCTTTTGTGTCTCCAGAGAAAGCTGCATCTAATCTGATATATTGCCCACAGTGATGTCACTCAGTGGGGAAGTTGCCTTGTGGGTAATATAGGCACTCCTATAACACCGTTGGACTCATTATGGACAGTTTAAAGGTGCAGAGTGTAAGAACTGGCCACCTGGTGAATTCAGACAAATAAGGGGCAGCGCATCACCAGAGTAACCGCTAACTGTTAGCTAGGAAGCTAAGTTAACTGTGCAGCTTGTAGTCATGTTAGCCGACTCTACCCGGACTGGGAACTCAGAGCACCAGGGAATTGTTGATGTTGTTTACCTTCAGACTCTATAGGTAGAATGGCTAGGGGCTAGCTGGTTAGCATGCTAACTTCAATAGCTATCTCTCTAAATCAATACATAGATGTCTTTGAAATAACATCAAAACTTTTGTTTAAAAGCCTTTTTACTTATTTTTTTTTCCACATCAGTAGTACTGATGTACATCGCAGTACTGCACCCCAAGACCTGTAGACACCCTTTGTTTAAATTGGTGGACTTACCCTTTTAAGGTGTGTACCCTAATTTAGCCAAAGATTTTCTGATTTAGACCTTTAGGAAAATATTTCAAATATTTTGTAGCCAGGCGTTGGTTGCTTGGCTTGGCTCAATGTGTCAATTTTACACTTTTGTGCACTTTATAATAACTATCATTAATAAATGGAGCATTTATACTCAGTCACACTTAATTTAATAGTTATTTCAATGTTAATTAACAATAAAATGCTCTATAAACCATTTATCAAGCAAATGATTATTATAAAGCTGCAACTGAACCTTTTTACAATAGTTTAAAAAAACGTGTGATATAACGTGTTAATAAATAAGGTTTAGAGATGCAGGGTAGCTGTTTCCCCAGCTATGCTAAGATAATTAATTGCTGCTTTCACCTTCAATTTGAGTGTACAGACATGAGAGTGGTATTAATCTTCTCATTAACCCTCGAGCAAGACAAGGAATAAGCATGTTTCCCATAATGTCCAACTATTTCTTAAACAAACTCCGATTCTTGTACGTTAAAGCTGCTGTTAGTGAGTGTTAAATAGCTCTATATCCCAACAGTAATCCCTGTTGTGTAATGTTTGGTCAGTAACCCATGTCTCCTCTCCGCCTGCTCATGCCCTTACGGAGGAAACAAATCTTCAGGTGTCCCCGCCCACTTCATCCGATCAGGACAGATTTTATGATTTTGATAACTACAGTTAAGTGTTGAGATTTTTTACCTTTTCTCTAGTTTAACATCATCATGACTTGAATATGTTTGGTCCGAATAAACAAGCAATATGAAGCGATGCTTGAGGCTCTGGGGAATTGTGAGCGGTGAATTGTAAATTGCTAAAAGATAAATGGGTTGGGTTACTAAAATATGAATTAAATGATCTGCCGGTATTGAAAGTAATTGCTGGTGGCGGCCATAAATTTCAGTACGAAGATCGTTCTCCATGTTTAAAGATCCTATATGTGAGAAAAGTTTCCCAACTCGTCGAATAAGTCATCAGATACAACACTTTAGGACTGTAGAGCGTCAAGAGTGTTTGACAAGTTGGGAACGAGGCTCAAAAAATCAACTTCTCTTACAAGTCGGACCTTTAAGTGACGTTACATTTTATCTGTTTACACCATTCACTGTTAACGAAAAGGCGGTGGGTTTGAAAGGCATGCATATGTACCAGGGCCTAACACTATGATTGAGAGATTAAGACTGCAGCATCGTGGGAAATGAGGGATTCGCTATTTTGGAGCTTGTCAGACACTCATGAATAAAAAGTGAGGCTCTTTCTGGCTCTAGTACTTTGATTTGACCTTTAACAAAAAAGATGCCTCCGCTACTAACTGGCTGCAGTACTTTTTTTTAGCTTTGTCGTTCTGTTTGTTGCATGTCTAATCCGTGCTACAGTCGGAATAACGTTAATATCCATGAAACAAATCCATGTTGAGTTAAAGCTGTTTTTCGGTTAAGGTTTTTAAACTAGTCTTCATGTATTTATACAGGAAAGGTGCCCTCTAAATACTACTTTTCACACTTTTTTTTTACTGCACTGGCACCAGTTGCGATGCCGGATTTACAGATTGAGGTACAGTGCGGCTGTAAAAATCCATAAACTGCAAAGTCTTAATGCCACACTAAAACGGAGCTTGAGTCAGCACCCACACACATCCCCCTTATCTTTATCTCCCCCCCCTGCTTCCCCGATCCATCCTCCCCTCTGCTTCCTGCTTCCTTCCTCTCTCGATCTCAGTGGTCACCTCACCCATCAATTAAAGCGACGGCGACCAATGGAGATGTTATCTGGCTGGGCTTTGGCTTGTGGGTGGGTGGGTGAGGGGGTGGGCGAGCTGATTGCCCTAATGAATTATATATGCATTATTGATAAGCTCTACTTTTGCCCAGCTTCTATAAATATATATTTATATAACGTGTCACTTTGTCTAATCGTCACCGGCTGGCCCTCTGTCCTCAAGCTTCTGGCAGGGAGGCCGGCCCAGGAGCGGTGCCAACTGTGTTTGTATGCAGGTTTGCAGCTTGGATTATTAGGAGGGGGACTGTGTTTGCATGCAGACTAAAAGTCTAGTCAATGCACCAATTGACTCTTATTCCAAATGGATGTTTTTTGGGGGGGAATAAATACCCCGCGGGGACAAAGCAGAAATGACTCCTAGTTACCCCTACGCAACACAAACTGCACGGATACATAAATGACTGATTGATGGGATGATTGATTTTGCCGGCTCAGAACAACCTCCATCTTCTTCTGGCAGTTGTCAGGCAGCTCCACTGCTCAGCAAATGTCATTCATAATTAAAACGGACCGAAAAAGATGAGATCAGCTTCAGGAGTTCGGGCGGCAGCCGAGCAGGCCGGATCCTCTTGACTTCTTTGCGGCTGTGAGGATTGACTTGATCAATCATCACCACCCTCCCTCCCTCCCTCCCTCGGAAATCTCCTCTGGGCCCGAGCTGCTCGGTGAATAATTTAAATGCAAACTTTGGCAGCTTCTATCCGGTCGTCTTGGGAGGAGTGGCTTAGCAGAGCAACATCAACATTTGATTGTTGTGTCGTTCCAATCTGGGCAAAGCCAATCTCCTCATTATCGCCCGGAGCCGCAGTCAGATCAGAACGGCTTCACAGGCGCTTTCATCAATAGTTTCTCCTCGTGCATTCGTACAGAACCGTTGCGGGGTGCAGTACAGTAAGTCGTACACAGGCTAGAGATGTAGTCGTTGCGTGCACAGAAGGCTCTCCGTCTCTCTCAGATGTACACACACACAGAAACAGAGGTACCGCTCTTGATCCACAGCGAGAGCAAACACACACTGTCTGCACAAGACAAATGAACTTGATTCAAAGCGTTTGTTCTGGCGATTGTCCTCCGAGTTCGCACGACGGGACAAAGTGTGCAGCTTACTGAGTTATGGCACAGCAGAGCGCACACAGGCGTCGGCAAACATCTTCAAATCTGCTTTGGAAGGCGGTCGAAAGAGATGCATTCGCTGCCTCCGATCATCGTTCAATGCAAAACACAAAAAATGCATCGTGCAGTTGTATTGTGTGTGCACCGGTCAGCCACAAAAATAAAACCTCTGACATGTGAGGTGAATAACAATGATCATCTTGTTCCAATGCGGTGTTTCACTGTGAAACCTTGGGTCCTGCCATTCATGTCGATGCTACATGACACACACGACCAACCCAAACACAGCTAAGTAGAAATACAACCACGTATGGCAACAGCACTCCCCGATGGCATAACACACCCCAAAAACTGCTTACGAATGATCTTAGGAATGTGACATAGAGCTCGGGGTGTTGAACTGGCTCCCAGATTTCCCCAGATCCCAATTCGATCAAGCGTCCGTGGGACATACCGGACCAAGTCTAATCCACGGAGGCCAGATTGTGGATTGGACTTGGCTCCGACCTGTCAAGGCATGGACACAGGACCTCTGGGGGCGTCTGGCACCAGGGCGTTGGCAGGTTGTGAGATGGGGCCGCCATGGATTGGACATGGTCTGGCAGGTCCCAACGGATGCTTGATCGAATCAGGATCTGGATAATTTGGGAGACAGTTCAGCACCCTGAGCTCTTCGTCATGTTGCTCAGGTCATTTCTGAGCAGCTTTTGTGATGTGTCAGAGTACATTTTCCCGCTGGGGGGGGACTGACATCAGGGAGTACTATTTCCATGATGGGGTGTACTTGGTCTGGAGTTTGGCTGGGTGCTGTGTGTCAAATGGCATCCGTATGAATGTCAAGACCTTAGGTGTCCCTGCAGAACACTTCACCTGTCAGCGGTTTGTGGCTGATCGGCGTACATTCATGCCGGAATTTGAATGTGTTGGTGGCGTGAATGCCGATTTTCGTTACCTGTCAAAACAAACCGCGTCGAAAAGCAGGCTGCAAGTTATGCAGCCGTTTTCATTCGGATGACAGTCAGCCAGTAAAATCGCTATTGTTTACTGTTTACCAGCAGTCCAAACTGAGACAAAGTGATATGTCACCAATAATGTGGTGTTGTGCTCTGATTGGTGCTTCGCGGTGACAAGTCTGTCGCCGACTGTTGCAATCACCGGCGGAGCTCTTGTCTTCTCAGTCTTCTGATCTTAGTAATCAAGAACAAAAGGATCCCGATGCTGTCAATTGTGATGACATTTCTCCCTGTACATCTGACAGACAGCAAAGGAGCTCCACATTTAAGTAGCTCCAAAGTACAGTAGGTCCCCTTTGAGGGGTAAGGAATGCCTCTAATTGCTGTCGTTTCGACGCCGAAGCCACTTTCGTTTCCCGGCGTGGCGCGAGAAATTCAACTTGACATTCTGAGAGGCATTAAGACACTTTTAGAACCCTCGGTTTCCTTCTGCTACCCTTTACTTTTTCTGTCTCGCCATATGTCCTAATGTGGCCCTGTGCTCTAAAGGAAAAGACAAAAGAAGACAAAAAAATAATATAAAAAAAAAAAAATAGCCTCCACACTTCACCGGCGAGGTTCTGCAAAAAGCTACGCAATTACATTTTGAGCCTTGGGGGAAGGGGAGAGCAGAAGGGAGGGGGGTGACGAGAAGAGAAGAAGAAGTTGGAGGGGGGGGAGGATATCTGAGTGCGATTGGTCATGCCTTACCCTCCCTGCTGAATCTCAAAGAGACAGAGCGATGAGTGGAAAGGGATTGCCCATTTTGTTCCTGGATAGAGAAATAGAGTCCTCTCCGGATCCGAGGCTTTGAACCCTCTCACATGTCACAGACAGACAAACAGACACACACACACACACACACATGGCCTTGCTACTTTGGTAACTACACCCTGTGGTCCAAATGATGACTCAGTGCTTTAATCGTATTTGCAGGGGATTGAAGCCCAGAGAGGAGTTTCCTCGCCACAGAGAGCAAGAAAGAGATAGAAATGATAGAGGGAGAGAAAGAAAGTCTCAGACCAGAGGAAAAAAGAGAGAGCAATCAGAATTCAGAGGTGCAGCTTTTGAACCGTGACGACTGTTTCACAGAGAACTCATTATTGTTCTCAGCGATGAGAAGAGACGGCCTTATTATTCTCCTGTGCATAACAAGAACTCATAACAGGAGATTGCTGGCAGCGTTTATGGAGTAGGGATAATGCTTAGGTGCTTCTTGTCCTTACCTTTGGCACACTCTTTTTTCACATAATCCAATCATTGAAGTATTCTCGAGCTTATTTCACTTGTTAGTACCTCTCGTTCTCCTGGAAGGTGGAGGGCGAGGGCGACGCGAGGCAGGAGAAGGTTGGAGATTTAGGGGGATTTTGAGGTGAGAAGTGGCGGTGTGGGGGTGAAAAATAAAAAAGACGTAGCGTGCATTGGTATATTTTCTTTCATACCGTCTATTTCTGATTCTTCTCTCTGAGAATTCAGCATAAATTAATAGCTGTGCTGTCATCGAAAAAAACAGAAAGCCTGTGCACTTAACGCCTCAGTGCTGTTTAATTTCTGACAACATACTTTTCCGAATGTAGCTGTTACACAAACTTATTATGCTCCTTCCCTAATCTTTTATATTACCTGTTTAAATTTTAAACCCTAAAAACACTCACTGGAAAGCCTCAATTACTACACAAATTTAAATTTACTGCACTAATCCAAAACTAGGGGGGATTAGGTACAAACACGGATAAAGTTCCTCTCCGAACTGTGAACCCCGTCAAAAGAAGCTTTTAATGCTATTACAGTTATTACAGTTAAAAGCCTCGTCCAGCCCTCAGATGTGAAATCACATCAGGTGGCTCTAATAGCCTTTTATCGAGGAGTAAATAACAAATGCTCGAATTATTAACATGTTTCACAACTTGGAACAGTGTAGCAAACATGCACATCGCTTGTTGCTGTCTGAAATAAAAGACTTACTGTTACTATATATCAGCAGTAGGAGGTGGTGTGTCAGTTTCAGTTATGCGTTGTACTGGTTATTTCAAAGACTACAAATAGCCCTGAAACATCAACAAGATTTGATCAAGGGTTCAATATTTACCGTCTTCCTCGGCCTTTGTTTGTTTACAACGTTAGGCGATGTAACCCCTCCTCCCACGGTTTGTTTGGCCGCCATTCTTCTGCTGCAGTATACGTAATACAACATTTATGGCCTAGATCTCAGATAAAATCACTCAGAAAACACACTATCAAATGTCACACTTCGAAACATAAAACTACAAGAAAATTTAAAAAATTGACCCCACCCCCTGCATTTTCTTATTTTGCCATGTTTTGGACGTTTTTATCAACTTTCAAGCAGTGGCATGTAGTCCCCCGCCAATAACAGAGTAACATCAGGACTCCATGAAAACACCAGGTTATATTGCTGTCTCTATCTCGCTTTTCTGCTCTTGGTCTGTCATGGATGTGGAAAGAGCTGCAGGCCTGTGTGTACGTTTGACAGAGGGTGGGGCTGAGCAACACACAGAGCAGAAAGACAAAAAGTGGACATGATGAAGCTTGTGCTGAGAGCAGGTTTTTGCAGAGGTCTGACTTTGTTAATTTCTGTTTTAGAATGAAACCGGTGTGGAAAAAATCAGCACTAAAAAAGCAATGAAAAAGATAAATACAAATATTTCTTAAAAAATCTAACACCACTCCCTGTCTTCATTAACTCAATAGCTCACTGGACCATCGCTGCCTTTTCTCTTGCAACAGGAGAGGCCAACTTTGAATGGTGTGTTTTCTTTTCAGCAACTGACAAATCCTGCATAGTATACCTTTAAAATCTTCCCAAATAATAGTTTATGTATGGTCACCCTACAGTTACCTTAAGACTGCCCTCAGACCCTGTGTAATGCATCGTCAGGAAGGTCACTAAGCATCTTTGGAAACTTGTTATTTATGGAGTTTAAAATTCAGTACAACGCTTTCGCATCAAAAACTGTGATGGAAGATGTTTTTTACATGAACCTAGTTAATATTTCATCTTAATAATATCTAACTACATGAATCTCTCATGATGGTGTACCTTTTCATGTTGCGCAGGATGACCAGGTTTTGTCAAGATGTCCTTGCTTTATTCCCCTGTATTTCTGTCTGCCCTTTGTATCATGACATTAGGCCTTGAATGTGCATAAACAACCTTGCTTTGTCCCATGGTTTAAAATTCTATTCTGGGAAGTTGTCCTCCTCATCGGAAATGAAGAAAAATACAGTCGGAGGCTCGGTCTGAATGGTTCCTGGCAAGAAAATGCTCCTTGGTGATTACAGTAATGATGCTGAAAGAGCTCCTTGACACAATTGCCCATTGGAGATGCTCAACATGTTGCCATTTGCATCAGTGCTGTAAAGGACAAAGTACAGATGCTCTGAATGGACGTTATATAAGACTGTAAATTAGATTCTGGAACAAAAAAGATTTGACTCATCTCTGGTGGTGGTTGTGTCCATTGCCATGGAGTCACAGTTGAAAACATCTCTAGGAAACATGGCCATAAGAATGATAGTCTTTCATTCTTATTGGAAGCATGACTAGCCAATGACACATGGGTGATATCCGACCGAAGATAAGTTAGAGAAGTCTACAGTTATGGTAACAACATTAAAAAAAGTTAGCTGAACACAAAGGCCTCTATGCTGAATTTTGCCCGTTTTCCATGTGACCAGAAAGCCACAATGTCATTGGTGTTTATTAACATAACTTCGACAGCAATAGCTTAAATGTTAAAGAAGTTATTGATAACATTTGGCCACCAAATGTGGCATTTCATCTTGCCCCTTCCATTACACTCACATCAAAACACAGCTGTTCTTAACGCCTGCTAACTTTAATTTCACTAACGCTAGCTAATGTTAATGATGCTTATTCTAGCTAGCTAGCTAATGTTAGGGCATTACATTACGCTGGGCGCATACTTTAGAACCCAGTCATTTTAATTAATTTTTTTCCCCACAAACTGGCAACTACCAAGACTCCTGACTCCAACAAAACAGATGCCACATGATATCAAGGTATACTATTGGCTCACAAACCTAAGCTGGACCTGTCAACTGGATTCTGACACAGAGATAAATAATAATTTTGGACCCTGTAAGATTATTAATTCATAACGATAATAATATTTTTAAGGAAAAGTGATATGTTTATTCTGCACCTTTGAATAAGCTCTGCAGTTGTATTATTGAAAGAACACAAAAATGTTATCAATATGACTTTTAACACTGTTACACCTAACATTATGCTGCCTTCCAGACAACTTAGAACTCAAAAAAACCTACCTTCTAGAAAAAGTACAATGAAGCGCCACTCAAGGTTGGAATTCCTACTTGTCAACATGTCGGGGCGCATTCATATACCCCAACTTCCTGAGGGAGAAGTTGTTTGACTTCACACAACAATGGCAGCGCCAATTGGGAGAGGTAGGATGTGTTTGTCAATTTGTATTAGGTTAATGAATTGACTATTAAGATGGGTTTCCAAGTATATGCAAATGTCATACAGATTCAGCCAAGTTTTATTTTGGCAAAGTGCACCTGAAATGCTTGAGGTTGGAAGTTGGACATTTTAACTACGATATTCCAACCTCCAATGTTACTGGAACCCAACATAAGAAAGGACCTAATTTAGGGAGTAGTGATGCAGCATTGCTTCCTAAGTGTATCTTTATGGTAAACTGACCATTTATTGTTGCAAATTGTCTGTTTCCTTAGCTACTTTCTTTCTTTCTTTTTACCTACTGTGGTTGAATGAATTGCCTTACTTTTTGAAAACATATACAGTTGAGTTCACACTGGCATTTTGAGTTAGAGAAAAGATATATGCAGACATAACTATATGGGTCTGTGATGTTCTACAGTGTACTGAGTCCATATACATGGTCTGTTTCCATTTTGTAAATGCAAATGGGAGAGCACAGAAATTTAAGGCACGGTACCTTATCTGTGAATGATTAGTTGCAAAGTTTTCAGTTCACTGCTTCAGCAATCTAAAACAACTCTAAGAGGGTTGACTTCTAAGGAATGACTTTGGACTGTGTCTGCGTCTGCATCTCCCGATGATAGGCTGCTAAACCCGAGGTCGCCTTTAATCTCATATTTTTCAAAAAGATAATGGGAAATCAAAGCATACACAGCTCCGGCACAAGCTATTGACTAAGTATTTGCCATGCAAGGAAAATGAATGTGGAGAGTTTAT
This sequence comes from Lagodon rhomboides, assembly GCA_039737535.1. Taxonomy (NCBI): domain Eukaryota; kingdom Metazoa; phylum Chordata; class Actinopteri; order Spariformes; family Sparidae; genus Lagodon; species Lagodon rhomboides. Next base: position 7,780,460 of record CM077807.1, read on the forward strand.
CTGGGTTTCTCTGCTTCCACACACTGCTGCGGTTGAATTGGTCCGGGCCATTGCCATTAATACTGCGAGCACCACTTTCAGTGTTCACTCAAGTTAGCAAGCAGTGTGAAGGTCCCTCTATCAGTACCAGGACTGCTATCGCAAGTGCTTTATGCCAAGTGGTTGTGTGCAAATACAGAAGGTGCTTTACAGAAGCCCATCTATAATTCCCTGAATTTTAAAGAATGGGATTGTTTTTTTTAATCATTCATTTATTTATTGCTTTATTTTTGCAGGAGTTTGCTCACCACAGTGGCAGCGCTGCTTGCGGAACAAGGGAGAGCATTAAACCTTCTGGATTCTCTTGAAAAAAAAAAATAATCAACCGAGCTGTGCAATAAAAACAACAAAGGCTAGCGTAATGAGCACAAGGCTTTCACAGCACCATTATTAGCCAATGCGGAGAGATGAGGGCCCTCGCACAATTACAAGTCCCGCACTTATCTTGTCGAAGCAGATTCTGCAGGGGGAGAGAGAAGCTTGTGCGTGGGTGGGTGTGTGTGTGTGTGTGTGTGTGTGTTTGGGGAGAGGGGCAGCAGAGTGCATGACCAAACCTTTAAATCTTTTTTTTTTAAACTCAATAAAATAACAATCTCGGAGAGTCCACTATTGTACAGAATTCCACAAACTAAGCAGGACACCGTAATATTCGCTGATTCCCATCATTGTCATGTGGACATGTCATTATTTCAGACCTGGGCAATGATGTATCAGGCCTTGTTAACCATTTTAAAGTGCTGAAATGTCATGTAACTATGATGGATTGGGTCATATGACATTTATTATGGCTGCAGCATCTGTGTTAAAGGGTAAACCCCCACTGAATCACGCAGGGCAGAGAACTGCAGCTGCCTGATTGTGTAATTGTGGTACATATCACATCATGTCTGAGCGATATGATATCTCCTATGATATATTTGTTCCAAGCTTACTTTCCCACAAAACGCTGCTGCTTGTTAAAGCAACTCCAAGGTATGAAAGGTACCCAATGGAGTTGTTTTTTTGGTTAGTTTTTCTTTAAAGCCATTATTCAAATTCATGGGTTCTCACCAAAAAAGCCTTCTGTATGCTCTCGAGGCCCCTTAAACATGCTGAAGGCATTTCCTTCCTCTTCCTTTCTTTCTTCCTGCTTGCCAGCAGTCTCCTCTTCCTTGCCTCTGTGCCTAATTGGCACATTAAAGACCATATTCACGGGGCGGCCATTTCCTCTGATACTGTGCTCAGGCTGGGAATGTCCCATAAACATAAGGAATCTGAAAATTATCATTCTACTTCTTACTGATTGATCGGCGACTGAAAAGACAATGGATAGAGACAATCCAAAGGGACATTGGGCCATATTTCAAGATAAAATAGCATATTTAAGAACTCATTAGCTTCCGTTAGACAACAACATTCTGTCACTTCCTAGCTAACCTTACAGTCTGATACTGTTTCATGATGGGAAAGAGGACTCTTTTACATACTTAACCCTTGAAGTGAAATGAACAATAATCAAGCACTAATGGTAGCTAGGAAGTAGTTCAGTGCTAACAATAGCTAGTGGGTTATCAGATATGTTGTTTGATCTTGGCATGACTTGCCAGTAAAGGAAAACGGCATCCGTGTGAATAATATCCATGCTTTCAGATTTTCCGATTAGCAAGAAACCATAGACGGGACAGCGCTTTACATTACCAGATTGCATGGGCATCTTTGTGCACATGGCAATTGAATTTATTTTGTATAAAAAGTCCCCAAAATTCAAAAAGATTCAAACAAAACAGGGAACCATTAAGCAACATTTTACTCTTTCAATGGCTTCTTCTATGTCTACATGTCAATACTTTCAGACTGGTTGCTGGGTACGGCAAGCCAGTCGTTCTCCTGTAGTAGACAGTTGGGCTACAGCATCGAGATAGAATCAAGTATGTGCAAAGTTAAGCTTTTTTTCTATCACAAACGCCATAGCCATCCCTTCGACCGTCGCTGCTTAAAGTCCCTATTTCTACTCTGAGGAGCCATGAGCAAGAATACACAAGAGCAGCCTTTCGCAAGGGACTTTGACTCCACGCCTATATCTGGTACATTTGAGCAACATGGCAGAGAACTAGTACTTGTGTCTGTTATTTTGTAACAGGGGTTACTTCCATTTTAAAAGGCTGAATATCACTCAGAACTTTTCTCTCTTATGTACTGTAGAGCATTAAAGCTCCTGTTAGTGAGATAGCTGATTTCAGAGTCTCTTTCTCAACCTCGTCAAATACTGGCGCTTTTGACCCAACCTACAATCCCAACGCGTCAGTATTTGATGAGTTAAGAATGAGACTTGTAAATCAACTCTCTTACAAACAGGCGCTTTCATAAAACCATAATTAACAATTTCAAGTTACAGTTGACAGTTTTTGTCGTAGTAGTTTAGTATCAGCAGCACTGCTCTCAATGGGTTCATATTTCCGAGCATATTTCCCTTTTGGTCACACCCCAATCTGTGATTCACTGTGGATTTGCTAAGATGAGTGCAACAGTGACACATTGGTTCATGTGGCCAACATGGTCCCATGTTGCTTTCTAAAACCAACGTTGTCCGATGCCATGGAAGAGTGTGCAGGTTTTCCTTCCAACCAGACCGTACCGCAGCTTATTTCACTGATTAACACTTTCAACCAGATAGAAGAGAACAAATTAGTGGGGTTGTACTGTATTTGGACTGGAAAACCTGCCTATTCTTCCTTGGCAGAGGGCTGAGAAGCTGTGATTTACCAGAAACAATGGTAGGGTTGAACTCATCATGTCATAGGTCAATATGACTCATCAATCTGTGTATCTCTGCCGTTTTTTTATTAATTTCTTTCAGATCTTTCCTGTCTCTCTGCAGAGCAGCAGAGAAGAGAATAAGAACTATTTATCACCCACACATAATCCTGTTAAATACGAACAATTCTCTGCTATAATATGTGTCCCTTTTGTGTCTGAGTGAGCTTGGTTTTGAAATCTAATATCTTCTCTCACGGAAGGTTTTCCACTCTTATGAATAAATTATTTAATAGAATTGAGTGTCCTGACTTACAATAAAATAAGCAACTCATTGTTCGGCATGTCCCCTGTGCTCTGGTTAGCATGACAATCAGGTTAGTCTGAACTTGAGACTTCCTGTAAGTGTTGATTTAAGTGAGAGGGTCTTTAAAGTGTCATTGAAGTGCCTGGAACCAGGCCTGGCATGTTTTATCACGTGTTCTAGTACCTTCAGACCTTTTTTACTTTTTTTGACAAAACCCTTACTCGTTCGACGGAGCTCCAGCTGATCCTATCTGTATGCATAAAGATATCACACTTTCCCCTTCTCTTCTATTTCTTTTTGTCTTCCTTCTGTGCAGTGGGTACAACAGTACACATTCTTCCCCGGGCACCATGTTTGTTGCTGTGGGCATAGAAATGCTCTAATTAGCGCTATATTGCCCCTTTGAGGACTGACGGTTTTGACCTCCACTTTCGCATAAGAGCGCACGTTTAATATGTTCACTGGGGACTCGCCTTTGTGCCAGCTGGGTCAGGCGTTGTCATTTGAGGTTGTGTGCCTGTGGGCATGGGTTGCCCCACCATTAAAACATGTACATTTGGTTAACTATCTGGTCAGTGCCCTTGACCAAGGCACAAGATTCGATCTTGCGTTGGTCCCCTGGCACTGTACGCTGGCTGACAACTGCTCCTCACATTAACTTCTGTTTCTTACTGGTACTCTATGTTACCTTCACTTTCCCAAACGATGATCTTCTTAAAGGCCCTGACACATCATCATCAGGTCATCGGTAAGGGTCAGTGTCTAGTCAGTGTGTTGTGTCCCATCCCGTTGTCACTGGATGGCCTTTGTCAGCGGCTTTTGGACCAAATGACTGGTTGTTCAGGTAAGCGTATCAATGCACGAAAAGAGATACGGTAAAGCTCACTTAAATGTCCCTGATTTCACCTATTTTGCAAGGTTTCTCAACCTTTTTTTTTCTCTTTATTAGTTTTATTAGTGAGAGTGGCATCAAAAAAATACTGCTTATTCATAACAACGCTCTGCACATCTGTAGAGAGGTATTTTCTTTCACACAGGCACAGGACACACAAGCTTGTTGGACCTTGGCTGTAGCCTCTGCGATGTGTTCAATTGCAGCTCTTTGGCCGAGGCACAACAGACGTGAGGCAACGCAACACTCAGCCTTCATCGCAGCTAGTTGTTTGACTGTTTAAGACAAGTCAGTTCCTCATCGGTGTCACTTAAATATAATTGAAAGAGGGATAATTATTGGCAATTTGATCATTCTATCTTTCACACCTACTGCTGCGCAGCTCACTTACCCCAAAAAACATGCACAGCAGCTGCAGTATGGTGGTACATTCATAAAGAATATCATGCACCCACATGTCCAGGATATGTGTACTTGGCTTCATGCAGAATTCATGTATTCTTGTTGTAACAGCCCCACACGATTGTTAAACAAGTGTGTGAACGGGTCAGTTTTGCATCGCAAAGGTCACTGCCCACTGTATGAAGTGTGGGTGGGCTGCAGTGTGTGTGTTTGTGGGTGTAGTGGTTGCTCAGTGTTTAGTAAAGTTCACTTGGGTGTATTTATGAGCCTCTTCTTCAGCAGTCTTATGGCTTCAGGGGAAAATCTGCTCCAGTGTTGAGATGCTGCAGTGCCATTTGCTAAACAGCAAGGGACAAAACAGTTTGCGGTCTGGGCGGGTTAGATTGCTGGTGTTGCCTTCCTCCCACACTTCTTCCTGTAAAGCTTTTGTACAGGTGGGATTTAGCAACGGTAATGTATTGGCAAGGCAGTGGAATCAGAGGCCATGCAATGCCCACACAGAGCTGCAGTGCAACAAAAGATTCTCCTCTCTTTTATGCATCTCCTTTTACATGAGGACTTCCTCTGCCTTCTCTGGTTCGTGCTTTCTTGCAAACGACGGGGCTCGGTGATGAAGGATTTGAGGAACTTAAACTTGCTGACTTAGTCATCCTCAAGCTTTTCATCATGGGTGTTTCGTGAGTGAATCAAAATCCAACAAAAATTGTCTTCTCTTACTCCCATACGTGCAGCAGATCCATCCCAGTAAAACATATAGTCCGAAACACAGTGTTCCATACCATAGTATCCATAGTTGTATACTACTACATGGACTAGTCTCAGCCTAGTCAAGGGAGCAGGAACTGATGAAGCCTCTCGGATGAGAGGTGAAACGTCTTCAAGACAAAAACCAAATCCAGTTGCTTTCAATTCAATTTCCTTGAGACAACTATGACCTGGATGAATGAGAATATTCACAAGCATACTACTACATGCTTTTATCAGGCCAAAAACTCACTTCATTTTACACCAAAACGCCATTATTGTCAATACAGGAGATCCTTAGATGGCTGCTGTCTGATTGACACCTCATTTAACCTAAAAGCTGCTTCTATGCCCGCCCCAGAGCCTACAACAGCTACACTCTTAGAAATAAAAGTTCTAAGTAGAACCATATAAGGTTCTTCGGCTTGTCCTCATAGGAGAACCCTTTTTGGCTCCAGGTAGAACCTTTTATAAAGGTTCCACCTGGAACCTTTTCTGGAGGGTTTTACCTAGAACCCAACATAAAGGATTATACCTAGAACTGTGTGTGTAAGGTTCCACCCAGAAGCACCCATGAAAGGTTCTACAAAGAACCCATACAGGATCTTGTACCCATGCTTTCAACTATCTCTGAAGAACTCTTTCTCCAAAAAAGGGTTCTCTGGATCAAAATAGTTCTTTCTGGAACTGTTAGTGTTACCAAGAACCCTTTTTAAACCCTTTATTCAGGAAAGGGTTTTTAAAGGGTTCTCTGGATCAAAATGGTTCTTGCTGGAACCATTAGTGTTACCAAGAACCCTTTCCCGGAGAAACGGTTTTTCAGAAGCAAATGGTTCCAGGTAGAACCTCAGCCCTTGTAGACAAACCCTTTTGGAACCCTTATTTCAAAGAGTGTAACGGGTGACCCATTCTGTGTTCTCTCCCCTTTCTCCTGAGCCACTAACACGCCAGCCACCTGATATTTGACGCATCATGTAGCCAATGCTATTTCAAACTGACAATGTACAGTTTTTTATAGTTTTCTAACGCTTAAACTTGGAAATTATCCGAGTCCATGTAATTTTTCTCCACGCATTGACTGTTTTCCAAAGCACTTGTTTTTGCCTATTTTATATGCACACAGCTAGTGTAAATAAGGAAATAAAAAACTATAATGAGTTTATGATCCTGTTCCTCTTAAGAAGGGGATATGCAAAAGTAGTAGTACATATCATTTTCAAGTGAAAGTAATTAGTAATATGTTTTACGTGTCACTTTGTAGCAAGAGACACACTGTTGTTCTCACATCGTCACAAATCCCCAGCAGGCTGATTCGTTACTGTCTGTGAATTGGCACATAATTTTGGTGCTATCTGCAAACTTTCAGCTACGCTAACGAGTGTTACACACAAATGGCCATCGTGCTCCACAATGGGAAAAAAAAATATCAAAAATCAGACCAATGGCAATAATAACAGGGGGAATGGAGAGTGATGATGTGCAGGACAATGGGGAAAAGCCAGTGCCTTTATTAGAGAGATTGAGCCCTCAAGCCAACAAATCACTCCTCTACTGTGACCTCTTACAATGTGTGATTTAGTAATTGACATCCCCCCTCTCATGTTGATCCTGGCTTCTGGCTACTGGTCCACTCAGCAGTATTCACACCATCCAATTCCTAAAAGATGTATTTAATCAGGAGCACTGTGGCGCCCACTAAAAGGCTCCGGCGATCAAACGGGATGGTGGCTTGTGAAATTTGTGTACAAAATCATTTGTTGGTGTTGTCTCTTGGCTTTTTTTCTTTTTTTTTTAAGCTACCTTTGTCTTAAGACATGTAGATTAGATTTATCCACAGCATGCTGCACTCAGCAGCCCTGTCTTTTGCTTTTGTACCCATCAAACCAACGATTGATGACGAAGTTTTGCTCCACGCCGAAAATAACTTTTTCTATGCCATCCTCTTTTGGGAGTTTCTAAAATGCACAGCTCCGTAGCCAATTAATTCAAATGGATGGAAAGATTCTTCTCTGCAGACCCCACAGTCAAAAGATGCGTCAGATGTTCAGCAGTTTTTCGAAGAAGAAAACATAATGCGACGCAGCCAATCACTGATCATCATGAAACAACTGCAGACTGTCATTAGAGATTACAGCCCAGTCTTGTGATTTAGAGTTGTACTTTTCTCTTTGTGGCTTCAAGCTGTGCAGTTTTCACAACACATACCATATAGATCCACCCCATGAGAGACAGATAGAAAGTTGTTGAAGAGACGGCAGTTACATCTTCATTGATAGCGCTTGAAACTTCGAAATGGACGCAAACACAGGGTGTGTTTCCTGTCAAGCAGAAATGTCAGGGAGGGCAATCTCTGCTCCTTGCCTGGCGCTCGCAGACTGACACTTTTAATACTTCTGCCAGAGAGGAAATATGGTAGGTGACCTAACACGGAGGCTTACCACTGATGGTCACAATGAGAAGGCTCAGTGTCAAAGCCATTATACAAGCCTCTGAGAAAATACACACACAAATCAACCTCCGCCGGAATGCCAAGATTTTTGACTCCACACACAGCCCTCGGGCCAGATTTCCCTTTTCATCAGCTTTTCTCTTCTTCCTCCAACCAGAACCGGTTAAAAGATTGGGATTTGATATGCTGTCACTCATCCCCTGCCTGATTCGGATGACAGGCGGGTTCATGAGCTGCCGTGTTGATGCGAGTCGAGCGGGGAGGAAATTTTCGAAGCTTCGGAAGAATCCCCACTGAGCAGAAAGGCAATCATTAGGAATTAGAAAGGGGAGGAGGACGAGGGAAAATAGTTCAGGGGAAAGGGGAATAAATTTAATGGCAAGTCAATAGGTATTGATTTTTATGTAAATTTCTACACAGCAGAGGAGCGCCTGTTCGGTCATGGACGATCAGGATTGAAAATAAGGCTGAAACAGATGAGGGGTTATTATCCACAATTCGTTGTGTCTACTATTTTTCACCATCCTGCGCCGCCACGTCTCTGGTCACTGACAGTTTCTCATTCACCACCGCTTCACCTTTCCCTGTCTCGTTCGCTTTCCCTCTCGTTCGCTCCCATCCCCTTTGTATTACTGCCAAGCAGTCAAATGGATGTTGGCATATTTTAGAGCCCTGTTGTCCAACTCTCTCTCATGCGCAGGCCAAGTCCGTGGCTCAGCAGAGTGCAACTTGGCAGCCGACGAGACAAGCACACAAAAGCAATTAGCCCGGCCACCAACAGTCGCTTGGAGAACCGTGCATCCGTTCTGTTCACAAGTCAAATAGAGAGTGTTATTTATATCCAAAGGTCAGAACCCTCCCCGACAGAGGATTTCAGATCTGCTAATGTGGGACGTTTACACTGCGGGCATGAAAACACAGAAGAAGTCCGAGCAGAGTGATGTTAAAAAGGGCAGGGCCGTGCCAACGCCGACTCCCCTTCACATGCACGCAAGCCCGGCAGAGGTTGAAGCTGAGAGGTGTTAAAAGATCAGGATTTTAACAACCTCCCTCTCACTCACTCACCCGCGTGCACGCACGCAGAAACGAAGTGCGCGGGAACGCGCGCCCGAGCGAGCGAGGAGGTGAGTCAAAGCAGCGCACTGTTGAAGGCAGCCGAGTACGACAAGCTCAGAGGGGCTGACCGCCCTTGCTGTCAGAAAAGATGACCCTCATCTCACAGTCTTTGTTCCGAACAAGGGAGGAAGCAAAGCGGACCAAAAAAATGACAGCGGAGCCTAAGAATAGTGTGTGCTGCTGGGATACCTGAGACTAGCCGGCCTGACATGACGTGCTTGGCATGAATGTACCATCGGGGTTATCTGTCCAGGTCCGCAGTGCATCGATGAATAGTTGTATCTCAATCTGGAGATTTTCTGGGTGGTGTGAAAATTGATAGTTAAGGCTAAATCATGCTCAATCAAGACTTTCTATCTCTAACTGTGGTGCCCCTTCCAATATTAACAGTGTTATGTATCTGTAATGAAAAGATAAAACATAAGTCCTCACCCTAACCCTTACATGTAAAGTTTCCATGTGGTCCATGACCTATTCGGAGAATGCATCCTACCCCTCGATTTTTATTGTTTCAAACATTCAGGGATTTCCATGGGTTTTCAGGGGGCGAAGTAAAAAGTAAAATAACTTTTTCTGCAGTAAAATGCCCTGTGACTGATTTATGATTCTATATAAGTTTGATAATGGCATATTTTGAGATGTTATTCACTCTCTGAGGGTGTTGCAGTAGATTTGTAAATGCTCAGGACACGGCTCAGATCTCTTCAAAAATGTTCGGAAATTGGCACCAAACACCATTTTGCAACTGTCGTTGGTGAAGTGCTGTTCACATTGTTATAAAACAGCTTTATTGGATGGCCAGCAAACGTATTCACCAAAACAAAAAAGAGCTTTTATAGTTGGCATAAAAATGTCAAAAAATCATCAAATCATTGCTTTTATTATTTTATTGAAAGTGGCCCAAACTTGGATTACCAAGCCCCTCAGGTGGAGTAAAGGACCCAAAAGACAGACATAAAGGCAGGCAGGTAAAAAAAAAAAAAAAAACGAGGTTTTATAACAAAGCCCAAGTCCAAAATTCAAAATGCAAGCAATGAAAAGGCAGGGGACAAGAAAATTGGCAGCAAAAAGGCAGGCAAAGGAGAATCCAAGAATAAACCAAAGAGGAAAACAAAAAACTGAGAACAAACTGGGAAGCCACGGGGAACAAAAGCAGGGCCGGAAACACAGAGGAACCAATGAAGAGTGAAAGAAAATCACAGAATAAATTTGAATAAACAGGGCTGAGTAACAAACAAAACACAGGTGAACAGGAAAAAGGGAGGGAAAAAGACAAAGACAGGAAGTGGGAGCTATTTTGTAAAGTAAGTCGCTTCATGCAAATGTTTAAGAGATATTATCAACATTTTTGAAAATACTCAAACGTTTGTGCTTGTTTTTGCGATTGTAGACAACTGGTGCATCACCAATGTGATGTATATCACTGGCTCATTTGACGCTCATGTTGTTTTCACGTTCACAAAGCTTCAAGGTGCAGAGCAAACACTTAACGTAAGCATATAGGGAGCATAAATTAGCCTTGAGCCATGTAATGTCAGGTAAAACCCTACTATGGATGTATTATTGACCTGGAAACAAGGATTTTCTCCAGCGGCCATTTACGGTATTGCAGCAAAAAATACCCCTAAGTTGCAAAAAGCATCTTCCCATAGTGCACCATTCTACAAGAGACGTCTGTAAAACTGTTAACAGGACATCTCAAACGTATGAATTCCGATGGACAGAAAATAAACCTGGAAGCTCAGAAAACTTGTTTGACGAATGCGCTTATAGAGCAATTGGACTGAATGGGCACCACTTTTGCGTTCACTATCTAGTCCTATTTTAAATCTATGGAACAAACCCATGAAAATTACTTTATTTCAGATAACTACAGGTTTTGCTTTCGTTTATTATGACGGTACTGCTCAATAACTACCAGTATCATCATATAAATCTAACCACTGACTGACTTGACTTGACTCTGCGTGCCTATTATGGCAAGAAAGGTGAGATTCCTGTGCATTAGTGAGTAGGGCGTGAAAATGTGGTTTATAGCTGATTCCCTCAAGATTACCCATAAATGCAAGGCTTGTTTTTTTTCCTTAGCTCTGATCTAATTGATTATTGCTTCATCAAGGGAGCAACCTGTGGGATTTTCTACACCTCGAGCAGTAAATTTAATTATGAACACTTCTTTTTTTTTAAGCGTTTGCTGTAAAAGGAACAACCCAAGCCTTTAAGTCAGCTTTGCTAAACTATTTTCGCACGTTTCACAGCATTGTTAAAATATGTTAGATTAAGATTTTAAGTCTCTGCAGCCGCGGCGTCAATTGCAAATAGAACTTGTGATTTATGATGACCACTCTTTTTTCAGTGGGCAGAGGGCCTGGGGCCGACGGTGTCAGTCAATACCTGCAATATTGCCTCATTTGCAGCAGCTGTCAAAGTGACTTACGCCCGTGCACACGCATACATACACATGCGCACACACACAAACACACCTCCCCCACTGTCAAAGTAAATTGGGTGCATGTTCTCTAAACCCTATTTATGGGTCTCCCATTGTTTTTCTTGATGCAGTGTCTGACACGGGGGAAGAAAGGGCAAAATTCATCCAGCCATCATCCGGAGAGAGAGAGAGAGAGAGAGAGAGAGAGAGGGAGGGAGGAGTGAGAGAGAGACCGAAAAAAAACATATATGTATTTGAAAGTGAGAGAGAGAGACAGAGATGGACGGACAGGACAAAGAAGACAGAAAGGTTGAAACAGACTGGCAGGCATAAGAAAAGAGACAGATGGATAGAGAGACAGTGAGGGAGGGAGAAGGTGAGACAAACACATAGACAGACAGAGGGATAGACTGCATGCCATGAACTCAGCTGTCACTACCCCCACCTTCCCCGCCTCAGCTTCCTGTCACTCACAGCTGATGACAGCCCCCATCCTGTCTCTGCCTCCGTCACCTCAATCACACAAGGACCTGATACTGTCATCACACTCTGAGCGCCATATCAAACTAGTACACTGCTATGTGTGTGTATACGCTTGTGTGTACCTGATTGGGTATGTGACCCCTTGCTGGGGAGAGAATGCGAGTGCGCGTCTCTGTGTGTGTGTGTGTATGTGCAAATGCCTGATTGTGTGTCTGCAATTTGACAAGCAAGCCTTCTTGAGGAAAGTCTGTCCCACTGTCGGTCTATCTGACAAGCTTCCATTCTGAAGGCGAGCCTATGGATTAAGGCAGGGCCAACAAATACAGCCGTCTTAAATCACTGTTGCTTACAGCGGGACAGCAGATGCTTCCATCCCGGGGTTGCATTGAATACAGATGAAAATCTGCGATGTGAAGTCGTTTGCAAAACCTCCACATTCTCCCGGAATCGTGTTTGAAACTGATCCGTCAGCCCAGTCGCCAGAATGAAATGTTGGCATTTTATGTTTCTGCGAAAGACAGAGGAGTTCAACTTTGATCAGCCTCATTTGTGGAGGCAAAACGGGGTGTTCTCTACCGAGATGTTGGGACATTTCTACCTGGGTTTGTGGAGGAAAAACAGGGTGTTTTTAACAAGATGTCAAGACATTTCCAGCCACATTTGTGGAGAGAAAAACGAGGTTGCTTTAACGAGGGAATTTAAAGCCATATTGGTGGTGACAAAACCAGGCAATTGAGGTCAAAACGTGATGTTTCATTAACCCTAACCAAGTGGTTTTCCTAACTAAACCTGACCAGACCAATAAAATTGGAAATTGAACCTAAAGAAACATAAAGTTGCAAAGACATCAGTCAGTGTCATCCAGATCCAATACATGATAATAACTGACGTTGGGAATGACCATTTATCTGATTACAAATTGTGTAAGTGTGGACCAAAGTCAATGGCACAGTAGTCTGTCTTATACTTTTTGAGATAGTTAGATCTTGGGGACAATCCAAGATACCAAGCCATTTTTTCTCTTAAGAGTTAGTAGATCAAAACAAAGCTAAATGGCAAGTGATTGGACTTTAATTTAACCAGTAACCAAAAAGACAACTCCTATTGGGTGCTAGTCAAAACATCTCAATGAGAAAAGTACATTCCAGGGCCGCCTGTGAGTGTGAGTTCATCTTAATGGCCCCAAGTTGTCAAAACTCCCTTAATGCAGGTTTTATTAAGATGGATATTGAATGTTGGCACACAATGTCAAAAGTTGCCGGCTTTAATAAAACAAGGACAGACATGCTAATAGGCACAGAGCACCTTCACAGTACAACGCAACCACATAAAGGAGCTGAATAAATGATCTTGCCCGGGCCTAGATGATTACTTCTGAGCTCTTGGAAAGTGTCTTTCGCTTTACTCTTATACTTCAAGAGTACTGGAATGATAATGCTTATCCCATCAGGAGTCGTGAGTCCAATCAAGTCTGAGGGCTGGGCCAATACAGAGGTGTCTGAAGGCTTCGGCAATAAGCGGAACAGCAGGACTGTTACTGTTGCCATCTTGTTTTTCTCACAGTCACCTTTAATGGGGCTCTACCGACTTAGAGGGGTAAGCTCGATGGCTACACCCCTGCTGTGACACACTGACACTTCCATCATTGATAGTCAACGTTCTGACAAACCAAACATACTGCAGGTGTGACTTGATGCCGCACTCTGCCGAAAGCCTAATTGACACACACCCCAGCCTCTCCTGTTTGCTTCTCCTGTCACCTATTCCCTCTACCCCGGCCAACACACACAGGTCTTAACACTGCACTTACACTGTATGACTCTTGCGCAGTGAACCTGTCACTCAACGCACAAACACCGGAGTAAACTCACAGTTGCCTCAGAGGTGAGGCAGGAAAAAAACAAAGTCAAAAGAGGATTAAAGGCTTGCACTAACAATATTTCTTGATCCAAGCAAATGAGCTGTAATGGCCAATTTAACCAAATCAAAGAAGGCGGCACATGTTGTCATATAGGTACAGTCAGCAGCAAGGTACAAGAGACATTTTTCATAAATGATGAAATAATGTTAGAGTCCTTGAGTCCTGCTACATCTGCTTCACGGAGTGTTGAGCGTTGTGGTTGAAGATTAGTTCAGGAGTCTCACAGCCTGGAGAGTGAAGCTGCTCCGTAGTCTGCTGGTACGGCAGCAGACACTTCTGGATCTTTTGCAAGATGGTAGCAGGGTGAACAGCAACGGTCTACTTCACACAGAAAAATAAAGGTGCTAACTGGAACCAGAAATGGTTCTTTGGAGTGATGCCATAGAAGAACCATTTTTAGTTCCACAAAGAACCTTTTAGCAAGAGGTTCTTTGAAGAATCATTCCTGCAAACGGTTCTTTAAAGAACCCCCAAAGGTGCCTCAAAGAACCACCATAAATGGTGCTTCAAAGAACTTTGGCAGAAATGGAAATGGAAAGGAACCATTTTCAAGAAAGTTCTTTATGGACCCAACTGGTTCAGTAAAGAACCTATTTTAAATGGTTCCTCAGTAAAGTTTCAGAATAAATGGTTCTTTAAGCATTTTAAATCAAATCATTATAAAAAGGCTCTTCAATTGGCGATGGTTCTTTAAAGAACCAGAGAGCCTTCTGACAACCATTTAAGAACCATTATTTTTCAGTGGTTGGATGGACTTTCTATGGACTTTAATGGACTGGACCTTCCCTTCCCAATACAAAATGGCCTAGCCTAATGTTGTCCTCAAGGGCCTTTCTGGACACCAGGGCTCGAGAGCAAACACCTCTGACTTCACCTGATTAGACAAACACCGCTCAACGACATGCGTTTCTGAAAACATTAAGACAAGAAATACTCCAAGCACTGTGTTGTCCGAATCTATCTTCATTCTAACTCGACAGTGGTACATTTTTACAGTTTTTCAGGAGTCTCCAGAGGTGGGTTGCGTTGGATGCCACTCAACTGGATATAGTGGCTAAGACCTTGACTTTATGCCAACGAGGAGCGGACAACGGGGCCGATCTTCCAAAATGCAGCGATGCCAGAATGCAAGACAAGGCTGCTTCCAGAGACAATGAATAGGAAGCGTAGAAACGACAGATTCTGTGGACACGCACCATCAGACAGACCAATCCAAAGCCCCATAGCCAACAGTGAAACTGCTGTAGAAGAAGATGGTGCCACAAGATGATAACAGAACAATCAACGACAGTCAATCGAACAATGTAGGAAAATGACAGAAATATGGAATTTGAGTTGGTTTCATGAGATCTGATGTTGCAGTGGAAGCCTTGGTGAAGTTTTAAGACATGTGCTTCATGTATGTCATGATTTCTTTGCGTTGAAACTGCTTTGTGAGTTCTGTTTTTTTCATTCCATGCACAAATGAAAATGCGCTTTAAAAGAACCATCAAACC
The DNA here is from genome assembly GCA_039737535.1 of Lagodon rhomboides. Lineage (NCBI taxonomy): Eukaryota > Metazoa > Chordata > Actinopteri > Spariformes > Sparidae > Lagodon > Lagodon rhomboides. The sequence continues at coordinate 7,795,473 of CM077807.1, forward strand.
TTGTTGATGAATTCTGTTCTGTTAAAAGAAAAAACCCCTGTGAACGGCTAAAATTCTTGGAATTCTTAAATGCTCTTAAACAACCTTTTAAAAGATGATCTTTCAGCAGCCAGAACCAAAGTGGTTGAGTGTCTGTTTTCAGTCTTGTATTCATACATCGTCCTTCCCCTCCCAGCTGTTTCCACTGCTGCTCACTTGGCCTCTGTTTTGGTTGCTCCCCTGAACTCTCCCAAGGCGGTGTTCTCATCCTGTTGAAGTCTATGCGCATATTCAAAGAGATGTCCTTTCCTGCCCGTGCAGGGTGTCCCATTTTTAAAATGTAAGTTATGGATTTATTCATTAACTTTCATTATGTCCACTCAGAGGACACGGGAGGAGACAAGGAGGAGAGGCGCCCGTGTGTGCGTGTCCGTATGCTCGTATATGGACAATGATGTGGAGGATTATGGCTAACCTTTAGTTTTGGCCATTTTAAGATGATTAATTTGTCACTGTGTTTTTAGCTGGAGGGCAGATGCAAGCAGAGAAAACTTATAATTGCCTCAGTACTGCGTACCCTTCTCAATGTCAAGCCTACGATAGAGCGCCCCTATTCAATAATGCCTAATCTAGAAGGGATTTAATCAGAAAACTGATACAGTTGAAAAAACAGGGTGAGGTCAGTATAATTAAGTTATTCTCCCTCCACTGACATGTTCTGTGGTTTGTGAAGGCTTTTCATACCAACACACAATGGCGGAGGGATCTGTAAAGAAACCGTCTTCTCTATTTCATCTGATATATTGAATGAGGCAGAAAACTCTTATGCACCTCGCTTCAGTTGAAGGTATTTTTCAGTTACGGGGTCAACGCAACAGGTTTGACCGCAATCTATGAGAATATGTTTGAAGAAGCTATGTATAATGTAATCACCTTGATGTTTAATTTTCAACAATAAATCAAAGAATCTTCTTTTTCCTCAGTTACAATAAATTCATCTTGAGAGATTTTGCAGAGAATCTCCTTTGGTTCCCTGCTCCTGTTCTTATGTAAGAAACTGCTGTTTCCCTTTCATCATTTTGAACCCTACCCCTCATTTCTGATGCCCCCTTGCCCCTCAGAACAGTGCCACAAGGGGTAGTGGTTCAAATCTCCCTTTATGAAATGGGACAGCCCTTCAAGACTGTCACACATCATCAGTAGCCGTTGCGTTTGTGTCAACAGACGCGACCAGACATCCCGATATGCCGCCTTCAGCTGCGGTGGTTTGTTAACGTGGCAATCCTGGTATTATAGCAATGTCATTTGCTGTTCATTTAATGCAGATAGAGAAGCATGGAACATGGAAGCTTGCTATTTGTTCATGACTTCACATCTCAACCAAGTCATCAAATAAAAAAAAGGAAATGGATACAAAGTTTTCATGATTATGCCTCTGAAAAGCCTCCATCTGGACACTTGAGAGGCCCTACCTCGAGGCATTAAGATACAAAACTGATAGGTAGGCTTAGTGGTAGGGGCAAGGAATGGGAATGGGCCTCTTACTTTCAGATAGTACGTAACATTTTCAAAATAAAAAAAACCCTTTAAACCCACTAGACCTGTGATATTTCATGGATTTGTCTACTGTCAGGACTGCGTAAAGCCAAAAGCAACTAACAAGTTGACAGACAAGCACAGAGGTCCCGATAAGAAAACTCAAACACTGGAACAAGCAAAATCCAACATGGCTATGAGTATGAATTGAGAGTCTGGTGGGAACGAGCTGATTAAATACCTGCAGGGCTCATGAGGGACAGTGGAAACCGGTGTGACAGTCTGATGGTTCCTTCCACTTCCTGTTTCTCAGGATAAATGTCGAATGGCTGTCTCAGAGTCCAGCTCCCCTGGTGTAAACAGAGTAAATAATAAAACAATACATTTTAACCAAGATTATTTGTCTTAATTCATGAAATACAAAGAAAATACCAACACTGTATGGTGTTGGCCGTTAATGGCCCCGTCACAGGTTGGTTGGTTGGGACGGACACCAACCCACAGCCAAAAAATGATCAACTGTCTTATAAATTGGATCTTTGATGTGACCTGCTACCTGGTTTTATAAATATGTAAATGTTTGCACCTTCTAAACCAGTCTCGCAGCTTCCTTTTACAAAATTGTTGTCTCAAAGCTAAAGGTGCGTTCGATTGTACTCGGAACTCTGCAAAACCGACCTGACACGGAAAAGTGCCCTCAACTGTTAAATCGGCTGCTGTAGTCTCTTTTGAAGTTCGCAGTTTCTGACTGAAATGCTTTTAGATCGTGAGTTGGAAACATTGTCTCAAAATTCCGATTTCTTACTTGCAATGGAAAGCCCCATTAGATCACAGTGACATCATCAGGTGTTTGTTGTCCCACTTTTCACTCCTCTAAGGGCCATGGACAGCATTGTACAACTGTTTCAATTCCCAACAATGAAAAAAAAAGAATTAAAGGGTAAATTCACCAAATTTATCCTTTAAATACAAGATAAACCATGTACTAATGGATAAATATATTTTCACCATTTGTTGCACACTGTACTTTTGAGGACAAAAAGGACCTCCAAGCATAACAAAGTGTGTTTTCACATATGCTTCTGAGTAAAACTGTTGTTTTTAGCACTAACAGTGCAGCAGCAGTCTACTGTATGCCCCCTTTTGTTTCAGCTGGGTTCCTTTGTACACAAAAGCCACCTAATAGCCAAAATATTCCAGTTAAGCAAACGACATTTTAATGCCTCATATATTCAGTCCTGTTAATAGAATACATGTTTCGATCTGCTTCAGCTAGTGTGACATCTCCACAACAGTGGCAATTAAACGCAGCCGACAATATAAATAATGCCCGTACAGCACACATCGCATCCATCCTTAGCCATGCTATTTTATCCTCGTCTTGTTGCACTCCTCTTGTGCAATCCTTGTCCTCATTTGCATTTTAATTCCTGTGCTTGTGCGGCTCGCCGTGGCTAATCCTGTGCTAACCTAAATGAGGCCTGTGTTCTCAGCTAAAGAGTGTGTGTTCCCCGTCTCGGCCCTCGCCGGTTCGCTGTGAAAAAACCTTTTTTTTTTCCCCGCCGCCGTCAGAGACGCGCACATGTATTTCCCACACAAACACTGACAGCCGCCTAAGTGCAAGCTCACAGACATGCAGACACGCATTTATGTGGAAAAAAAAAATATTCCTCTCTCTCGAACACGCCACATAACCTCGTTTCTTTTTCCTCCCGCAGCTATCATATCTCGGTGAAGGAGACAAGATAGCCAATTAAATCAATCCTCGCACCTTGTGTGGATGCTATGCAAATACTCCTGCAGCTGAGGGAAGGGAAAGGGGGTGACAAATTCTGGCTCTCTGCTCCCTCTCTCTCCTCTACCTACAGTAAAAAGGTGCTTAGATGGAAAGAGGATTACAGCTTTGCTACCCACCTGAGACGCCTGTTGGGGGCTTTATTGTGTTTGTGCGTGAAAAGCCCTTTTACTAAAGTGCTGACGAGCCATGGCGAAATGCCGAGACAGAGTGAGAGAGATGCAAATTGTGCTGTTGGTGAGTGCATCCTGATTGTATTTAGATAATGCTTAACACAGCAGCTGTTCGTTTAGGTGTGAATGTGCGCGCCCGCGGACGCACGTTGGCAGGTGTTGTGTGCGTGCGCCCAGGTGTAAATGCATCTTCCCGTGCGAAGTTTGTGCCCGTTCATACTTGGGCGGCGCATTTGTCACTGACTCCCGCTGCCTTAAAAGCTCTCCGATCCCCTGGTCCCAGGCTATGCATTTTCAGCGACTCCTCGACTCATATTTAGTCATCATTAAAGAACATCTTACTCGTGTTTCTGCTCCCCCCAGACTGTGTGAGCCAGTCTCTGGCCAAATGAAGATTTTACTCGGTTGTTATCGAGTCAAATCAAGCCCAGTCGTGTCAATATGTGTCGTATCAAGTCCAGAGGTGGAGGGGATGGTGGTGGTGGCGTACAGCTACGCGGGAGAGCGCTGCTCGAGATGTCGTTTTTAACAATTTTAAGCACTTTTCTTTTTAAACAAGACCAGGGAGGTTTTCAGCCGTTTGTGGAAACAAAACCTGACATTTTAAATGAGACATCACAACAGTTTCCAGCTCTGCTCGACGCAACAGAGACGGTTATTGATGACTAAACAACAGGACAATTTCCAGCAGTCAGAAATGTCCATTGGAGAATTTCCACCTGTGTTAGTGGCAACTACTAACTACAAAAACTTTTTGAGCAGACGTCAGGACAATTTCTGGCAGTGTTTGAGGCAACAAACCTGGATATTATTCATGTCAGGACAACAAAACATTTTGATGAGACGACAGGATGACATCCAGCTTTGCCAGTCGCAACAAACGAGACATCAAGACAATGTATGAAGCAACAAAACCAGATATCTTAGAAGAGCAACAGATCGATTTCCACCCATGTTTGTTGCAGTAAAATCGGACATTTTTGAACAGATGCTGGGACAATTTCCAGCCGAGTGGCAACAAAACTTGACATTTTTGACAAGGAGATGTGTTTCAGCCATATTTGTGCTAACAAAATTGGCCTTGGGTGGAACAATTCCCAGCCTTGTGGCAACAAAACTATTTGATGAGACAACAAGATGATATCTGGGTGTCTGTGGCAAACACATGGCACATTTTTGACGAGATGTGGGGACAATTTCAAACTGTTTGTTAGTAATGAAACTGGATATTTTTGACGACCAAGAGAACAATTTCCACCCATGTTTGTGCCATAAAATTTGGATATTTTGGATGAGATGTTTCCAGCCTAGTGAGAAATCAGAAATCAATATTTGACAGAGAATCTGGAATCAATATTTTTGACCATACAACTAGATGATTTTATGCTCTGTTTGTGGCACCAAAACTGGATATTTTCATCATCTTGACATGTTCCAGCTCTTAGCTGGCAACAAAACCAGATTGTATTTGTGGTGATGGAACCAGGTGAGCCAAAACATGATCTTCTCCTAACCCTAACCCAATAAACCAATAACCAATTTTGCACAGGATTGTGACAACATAAGATTGAAATAAAGTTCAAAATAAAGTTCAACTTATCCATGGTTTGCAGAAAAGCGTGTTGCACATTCATTCTAGCTCCTCAGGCACCATCATGAGACTGCAGGTGTTGGGGTTTGCAGGGAAAATAAAGGCATGGATGTCCGAATACGTATGTATGAATGGTACAAGGTGCTGCTTATCAAAACAGACCACAGCTGGAGTTTTCAGGACCAGTTTGTAAAGCTGCGAGAGGGTTGGTGGGCCATGTTAAACGACCAGTCAATAATCGGCAAGTGATGGATGCAAATAATTTAGTCTGGTGGTTTTTTTAACTTTCTTTATAACGATTTACTGGGCATAAGCGTGTTTGGAAGTCTGCGCCGTCTCCATCCTTGCCATACAAGCCTTGGCCGTCTGGTACCTGACAGAATCCTGATGAGCCGTCTGACTCACTGGCTATAACATCAGGAGTTTTCTTACCTTTTTTTCGTCTTCCCTCTTCTGTTTTGTTGTTTGGTCAAGGTTGCCGCCCGCTGTGCCGGCTGCTGGGCCAATCATTTGCCCTTAAACGCTTGTACTGGTGTGTGTCCAAGTGATGGAAAGAGGATGAGAGCTGTTTTCAAAAACACATTGTGCACTTGGCCGTTGTTTTGCCTCGGCGCTGATATTGTCGTGCTGCTCCATTTATTATTTTGAGAAATTGCACTTGGCCCGTGAAGTTTTTATTATTCACGCGCTCTGGTCCATTTTTCCAGTAGATAATAAATCATGATTATATTTTGTGATAACCAGTCAGCCTTTAGTTGTTGCTGACTGGGACTTGCTTTAACTTAAAGGGGCACTGCGCCGATGTCACAGGGACTAATACATGCCTTAAAAATGTTTTTTAATAGAATGAATGTGTTACAAACTGGGGACATGGGAGTTTGAGAGATGTATCCCCTTACCAGGCAAGAAGGGTCTAACAAAAGATGCTTCTGTGTTGCATTATGGGAAGTGTAGGATCCAGGGTTTCTTAACTTTGAGCCAGGACATCTAGCTCTGTCTCTCTGCATCAGTTTTGACCATTATCATGTTGTTTTATCAGTCACTTCTGAGTGTCCCAAGTTTATTGAACTGCATTACTGGTAACTGTTTGATCCATGGTCCTGACTATAAGCTGCACGGCTAACTGAACCAGCTAGCTAACTATTTGTGGTTACCTTTAATGTCTGTTTCTTAGGGTATTACTGAGGCTAACTGTCTTTGAGCAGAGTAGCCTGAACCTGCCGTTGGAACTTCTGAAACTGACCTTAAAGGACAACACAATTTCATACTGTTTAACTTTGTTTATATGTGGCAGACCCTGCCATCTTTCTAGCTTTAAACAGAGTTCTGGGACCTTATCTTCCTCTGAGAACAGCTTGTTTATTCACTCATGGAAAAAATCATTTTTTCTGAGTATTATTTTTGATACATTGAAATTGTAAAAATCAAAATTCAGATCTAGTGCCCCTTTAACCCTCGAGTTTACACTTGCCTGTCAAGTCATCTCAAGTTTATCAAATCGTGATACAGGCAAGGCAACTGCATATATTATGATTTAGGGAGAATATGGTGTTTCTAGGGTCAAACACGGACACATGGATGATTACAGAGCCAATTCCAAAACAAGAATCCATCCTTGGACACATTTCCTTTTGCAGTTTTAATGCCATGTTCTGGCAGATCACACATGGAGCTTAAGTTGAAAGCAAATTGACTTAACTTTCATCCCGGGTTAGAAAAATAAATTAAAAGTGGTAGAAAAGAGCTCCACGCTCTGCGAGTGAAATTTACATTTAATTAAAGCTACCTGATCTTTGATTTCAGGCACCTGTTGTTTGCCTGGAAAGGAAACTGTCTGCAGAAGACAATGATGAACTCTCTTGATGTAAGTGGCACTCGGCTAATATTTTGACTGCCGTTGCAGCTGCGAGCACACATACAGACACATCGGAAAGGAGTGCAGAGGTACAACTTGTCGCCTGTCACAGCGAGAAAGTTTGTTAAGTAAATGTGGACTTTTAACAGCCCGGCTGCCGGGATAAAATGTTGGCGGGTGATGTTTCATTAAACCACCGATACATTCACATTTATAACATGTTGACATTTCTACAATATGTGTCAAATGGGTGGAACGTCATATCATGAGTTGGAGGGGGATGGTGGTTTGAAAGCTGCCAACCCTGTGACCACAGTTCAAGACTGCGTTTCAACATTTGTAAGTGTGATGAAGACGAAACCTGTTTTTTTTTTTTCAGACCGTGTTTAAGGCAAAACATAATCTTTCCATCTCTTCATCTTGAAGGAATTTCTTCCGATTTGGCACAGATTTCTACCTCGACTGGAGGATGAACCGATTCGATTTTGGTGGTCGAAGGTGAAAGGTCAGTGTGACCTCATGGCATTCTCTTGAACATGCTTTCTCAGAAATGCCTTGACAGAATTTCTTAAAATTTCGGAAGAAATGTTCACCTGGACTCGAGGAGGAACTGATAAGTTTCGAGTGGTCAAAGGTCACTGTGAACTCACGATCAACAATTCATGTATGATAGACCTTTTTCACAGTGTCTAATGGGACAAAATGATGAAAGTGAAGACATTTTATATCCAAGAGGTCAAAGGTCATGATCATCCCAACTGGTCGATTGAGTCCAGCTCTGCCCCGAGTTTTCTGCGGCTTCTTAAACCTAAAGAAACCTAACTGCAGCATATCCGTGGTGTTCAGAAATGTACATTTCCAACATTTATTCCGGCGATTGGGTTGGTTCAGTCGTTCTGTTTGAAGCATCAGGTTTCTTTTAATCTAGACACCAAGCTACACATGGTGATTTACAGTAAGGGGAAGGGGGGGGGTAAAAAAGACGTGGGGTTTTTTTGCTCGCCTTTTTTAGACACAGCACAGTCAGGGTCCTCGCACTCCTCACTCATCATCATTAACATGGCTTACAGGAGAGACCAGGGCAATGGCTCATTCGCCAACCCCTTCCGTGACCCTATTTAGCTCCCCGCACGACATTATCCACTCACTCTCAGTCTCTCCCTTTGACACCTCGTTTCCACATCCGACTATTTCACTTTCACATGTGCCCGGCCACAGGTCGAACGGGACCCCCGAGCCGTGGCAAGCGCCGGCGACTGTGCCCGCCGGCCGTTTAGCATTCAGCTCAGCCCGCCGCTCTCAGGACAGCGGGCTCTGCAGGGACATCACAGTGTTGGAGGCGTTTAACATTCTATAGACGGCTCGGCGCTGAGAGAGAGAGAGAGAGAGCGCCGGGGGGAAGAAATACAGCGATGGAGAACAATAGTCGGAGTGGATGGAGGGGGTAAGAGAGAAACGCCGGATGATTTTGAGGAAGAGTGAGAGATGGCGGGCGCGGCGTTGTTTGCGCTAAACACCGCGAGGCAAAGTGACGTGCTCCATGTGTTGATCCTCGAGTCGTCTCCCCGCGCAATTACAGCCCCATAGTAGATTTTTAGAGTGTGAGAAAATAGCGGTGGAGTGCATTGTGAATGCATGGGTGAACATGAAGAATGTGTTTTTCATCTCCACCCTGCCAGTGCCATGTCTTCTTTTGATGCCGGTTAAGTGTCTGGAATGACAAATTGCGTCGCCAGGGCGCAGCTCTACGAGGCCGCATTCAAATACGCTTCCGTCGAAATCTGATACATGGTGTGTGCACTCAACCTCCTGGGCAGATGCATATGGTGGAGGGCTGAGCTGCCGCTGCTGGTGAACTGCATGCCTTTGTTTGGTATTCTTGAAAAATCCTTCAAATGAAAGTTGAGATTGGCACAGGGCTTCATCTTAATGAAGCCCCTTGTGAATTTAGGCTGAATAGGAGTCACAAGGAACTCTATGAGCACAGGTCCTTCGATGATTGTTTTACCCTTCAACTGGTGCCCTTCAAAATCAAAATCCAACAAAAGCAGTCTTCTCTTGCTCCCAAACGTCCAGTAGATCCATTTCAGTCAAATACGTGATCCAAAAGACAGTATTCCATGCATCAAAGGTGACGAAATAGCGGCAAACTGCATTTGCGGAAGCTTTTCCATGCTTTTGTCTGTCAAAAAACTCCTATGCCCGTCCTGGAGCCTACAACAGCCAACGAGTGATCGCCTAGACAGGGAGACCTACTTCTTGTTCCATTCCCTTTCTCCTGAGCCACTGACTTGGCAGCCACCAGATGATTGAGGCATTGAGTTGCCAATCATTGTTCCAAATCTGGGAATATATCATTTTTATAGGTGTTTTATGGCCTAAAATTGGAAATGTATGAAGTTAGGTTTATGTGGTTTTATGCATTTTGTTCTTTGGATAGCCTTTTCCCCCACTTAAGCTCTTGTTTCTGAGTATATTATATACACAGAACAAAGAAAAACAATGAGTTTATGTTTCTGTTACTCTCAAGCAGGTGTATTTTGAGGTCAGAAAGGTCAGGCCTTTTATTTTGCCAGGCATCTCGGTGTTTCGTAGAAAAACATGCTGATTTTCAGTGATATTGTTACCAAATATGAACTTGGACCATCTAGGGCTACGTGAAGTGGACCCACTGTGTTTTCCTGCCAATAGGGGCAGTTGCAGGTCACCCGCAGGCTCATTTTGCATTGAAAAATGCAGGCGAGAAAAAATAATAAATATTTCAGTGTTCAGACTTCTATAGATCAAAGCCAGAAGCACTTACGGAGCTTCTGACAGTTTGTACTAGAACAAACATTCAGTTTGTAACCTTTCAGAAGAGCACAAACTCATGCCTGTACTCCAAACGGCTCAACAACAGCTTTAAATTTACTTCAGACTAGACTGGGATACTTTCTTGGTATCACGTAACATTTCCACATCGAGAAAAGACCAGACCTTTGTTGGATATTTTGTTGAGTTGTATACTTACACTACTACTATTTACTTTATTCAGTAGAAACCTATAATTTTATTTAAGGTCATGGTGCGCTTCATTTGGTCTCCAGTCGCTCGACCTCTCAGCCTTGTGCCATGTTTTCATATGAACAAAGGATGAAATGCTGGCGTATAATGTGGAAGAGGTCACTCGTAGTGAGAAGCCCACAGAAAAAAACGCTACTACACACTTTTTTTTTCGTTGTTTTGTTTTCCAGCTGTGGCGAAATACGCACATAAACCAGCTTTGTTTCTGCATCGTGTCCACTCCGTCTGTTCCCTGCAGAGCTCTTGTACATGGTGTAGATGTTTTGGATGCTGCTGCTAAAATCAGAATCACCTCATAGCAATGAAAGCTGCTGTAATATAAAGGTAGAGGTAATTATTGAATGTAAATAGGTATTACGGCTGCGGCCCACTGGAGCAATGAAGTCACGGCCCCCTGCTGTGTAACGAGGTGGGTTTTCAAGGCTGATTTTGATATTTGTTAAACTAGATGTCTTTATAATTGACTTTTTTTTTTTTTTTTTTCAAGCGCACAATATCAAAAGTAATTCAAATATAATAGAAGGGATCCAATATTTGTACACTCTAATTATGTTCTGGGGAAATGTGCAGGAGGTTTAGAAAGCGGCTTTAATCCATATGGGGAGATAACATTTACCGGCAACATAATCAAACAGTTAAATGAACGAGTGAGATTAGGTTTTTTTCTTTTTCTTTTCTTTTCAATAAATAAGAGAGCATTTTGTTGTCGGCGGTTGGTAAAATGTTTCTCAAGGGGGTTTGCAATGACAAACCGAGGGAGCGCAGCTATGAGCGAAAGTGTGCGGGCGTTTTTCGAACAAGCAAACTGTTTTTGTTTTTCAAAATTGAAAGAGGAAACGTGAATAAAGCCGATGCGTAGATGGCGCTCAGACAATGATCTGTTGCCGGGGTTTGTCTCATAATGCGAAAAAAAAAGACGGTCCTTGATGTTCGCCGTTTTTTCTCCGCAACGCATCTTTCGGAGCTCACCTGTCACTCCCGTCGCTCAAGCGGAGTGGGCGGGACTGTGATGCCTTTCACCTTCATTTCTTTTTGTCTCTTGTAGATGAATGTGGTAGACGCTCTTTGTTCGGCTGACGCTTCATCTTTTTTCCCGCACAAACCGCTTTTCTGCCTGCCGACTGAAACACAAAAAAACACACCGCTTCAAAGCGATTTTTCTGACCCCATTTAGAACAACAAATCTTTATTAAAAGCGTAGCCGGTGTGTGGGGATGCGTTAACCCTACTGTGGCTTCGCAGAGATACAGGCCACCCCATATGTGAATTTGATAAATCCCCTTCCAGTCTATCAGCAGTGGTCACCTTCATGTCCCGCGGACTACATCCTGGTGGTGTATTTTCAGGAGTTTTTTTGGCCCAGGGAGCCGCGCCGGGCGCCGAGCGCGCTATATCAGTGTTTAGAATCATATTAAACGTCTAATGTCGACTTATCTGCTGGCTAGGGGCTACAGTGGCTCAGGCAAAGCTACTGTACGCTGGCCTTTCACAAGTCCCGACTGGCTGATTAGCATTTCCCCAGGGGCCTCAGAGTTCAGTACCTGGGCCGGTGCCACATACAGTACAAAGAGCTGGCTGTTTATTTTTCAAAAGGTCAGAATGCAGCAGGAGCAGGGGAAAAACACATATTTTCATTACAACCACCATGCGAGTTAATGTAGTTTGCAAAATACATATAAAAAAAAAAAGGGCAGCCCATCCTTATCAGAAAATGACCACGCATGTATTTAGATTTGTTGTTAAGTGGCGACCTCTAGTGGCTGTGGCAATTATTACGACAGCAAAGGAGGAGATGTCGGAGAAGATAGTATAAATAGCGACAAAGCTAACGTAACGAGGAGGGCGGGATAGTTAACAACTGTCAGTGTTACCGCTGTTTTACGGTGTTTGGACGTATTCCTTGACTACTGCCCCAATGTTTTGCTTTTTGACGGACGCAGCAAAAATAGTCTTGACTTGACCGCCGAGATGGATGGCGGAGGATTTGTTGTCGAAGCGAAAAAGAAAAGCCCCTATTTCGCCATATTTCTTATTTACACCCGACGCAAATAGGGAATCTGATGAGGTTAATGAGGGAAAAGGAGTTGGTTACCTCGCTGAGAAGTTGGAGGTGTGCAACCTGTCGCCTGCAGCTCTTCATCCAACAGCTCCCTCCTCGTTCCATTGCTCCCACAGACTGTCTAAAACCGCTCCCTGACATTTTTTCAAACCGATCTGCTGTCAACAAGATGCAGAAGATGACTGTTGTTTTGCTCTGTAGATGCATTTTTGATTTACGATAGCGGAGCGGTAAGTACTAAACCCACTAAACACACTGCATTTTCCGTGATTAGCCTACTTCTTGTGTTTCGCCCAGTTGCCTTTAAGGTAGAGAAAAATGCTCGGTGTACCGAGTGCTTGGTGTACCGAGTACCACCAGTGTTTGGTGGGAAAATTGGGGGGAAAATTGTATAATCGCAGCAACCCAGGTCACGTACAGTACATTACGTAACTTCAAGGAGACCTCTTATGTGTTTCTATGTTTTTATGCAAGATTTTGAAACTTAAAAAGATCCACACCAACAGAAGCCCTTCTCTCAAACACAACCTGAAACGCCTCGTCAGCCCCGCCTTTAATTCTGTTACTCCGTGACATCACACTACATCACAGAGTCACACCTTTGCATAATTAATGCCTCGTGGCTAGTCCGGCATGCGAGAATTGATTTAGCACAGCTGCTGTGTTGTTTTTAGGGTCTGTTGGCTTAGGCATGTGTGAGCTGACCAATCAGAGGAGACCCCCCCATCCGGGAGGGGGGCTTTAAAGAGACAGGAGCTAAAACAGAGCGTTTGAGACAGAGGGGGGAATACAGTGCTGCAGTACTGGACAGCATGAGAAAACTGATGTGTTTTTTGAGGATCGAGGCATGTAAAGCTATTCTAGAAGTAAGCAAAAATAAAATGATGAACCTGAAAATAAGCATAATATGTCTCTTTAAGTTACGTAAACGAAACCCAATCTTTAAACTTTTAATTTCACTGATGGAAAATGTGATTGTGGTTGTTTCAGGCACGAGTTAAAAAAAAAACCTTTACTGTACAGTTTGCGCTCGAGGCCATGTTTCCTTCTTCTAATCCTCCAGTTTTGTGTGGGTTGCACAATTTATGAGAACTAAAATGAGAATCATGACGGCTGCTCATCTCTCCACCTCGCGCCGTCTCTTCCTCCCCACGGTCTCTGTTTTCTAACCGCAAATAAGATCTCTCCCTCTTCCCCGTGCCTCTCCTATTTATCTCGCAGCCGTCTGCTCCTCGCGACGATGCTCTGATTTCCTCCCCTCCTTTTCACCTCGCTCGGCGTGTCTCCCCTCGTCTCCTAAACAAAGTCAGCGTGGGTGTGATTGGGCCTGAATTTGCATTAACAAATCGTGCGGGCTGTTGCAGCTCGACAGCGGCGGCGGCGGCGGTGGCACTTTTTGGATGATTCAGCTTCAGGTGGGTGTGTGTCTGTCTCCGTCAGGTCGACGCCAGGAATGTAGTGTGTGTGTGTGTGTGTGTGTGTGTCGACCCCCCTCTGCGGGTGCCCTACTTCCCAGCCACCAGTCATACCGACACACACACATGCGTACACACACCCGAATGTGCTTGACGTGCTAATGCTTTTGGAAATATTAGCGCGCCTGCTGCGGGCGCCTGCCAAGGATTACTCCTCCTGCAGCAGCCCCTCTCCGACCCTAATGAGAATTCATGTTACATTTTAAAAACAGCCGCGGAGACGTCGGCTGCCTCGCTATCATCCCTCCGCTCCTTTCAGCTCCTCCGCTGAGGTGCCAAACTCAAATTCATTTCGGCGAGAAGAAAAGTGCATTCCACAATACCTGTGGAGCAAGAGAATGCACTTAATCCGGCAAACATGCACACCGCGTTGGTTTGCGGTTTAATAGGCCGACTGTGTTCTTCAGATAGGCCGGCGTCGAGGTTCGCGCAAATGAGAAACGGCAAATGAGCGTGAAGCTCGGGCAGAGTTTCAACTCGCACGACGACTTATGAGCACACTCAGCCTTCCAAAAAGGAGATCCAAGCGAGGCTCTGTTTATGAATATCAGTGTGGGGGTAGTGTGTGTGTGTGTGTGTTGTAATGAACAATGAATACTCTGGAAGTGAAGTGCTGCGCACCAATAAGCCCACAAGACGAGCCCCGGTACGCGCTTTCTCGTGCGTCGACAGAGGTGTGTATCAGCTTCGAGGGAAATAAAAGACGCCGAGGCAAAATCTTCGCCGCGCGTCGCTCGATTGTCTTTGGGTGTTTTTTTTTTTTTCAAAGCGCGGACAATTAGCAGGACGCCGCCGCGGCTTGATAAAGAGGAGGAGAGGAAATGAAAACGAGAGCTGATGCGAGAGCGAGCGTGCGATTCTGTCCTGCCGTATCCTTTTTGGATTTGCGTTCTTTTCTTTTTTTTTTTGACACCAACAGATGACTTTCCAACAATATTAACATCTGCTGCCTCGAATGAATAATTCAATTTCTCCGGTTTTCTTCAATAAGCACGCGTTGGCAGCGTGAGCTTGCAGCTTCGGCTGTGCGCTGCCTTGGGAGCGAGGTAAAAACGGGCCACATCTTCAACTAAACCTCTGAAGATGACACCTAAAATGAGAGTATTTCCCTGCCTGCCTTGTAATGTCACCAAAAAGCACCAGCTGCATCTGTGTAAATGAGCAACCAATCTTGAGCAACCAGAGGATTTCTTTTGGGAACTTAGTTTTGGACATCTCTAACATCTCTCCACTTCATCCACTCAAGAGTTCCCTGTCCTTTCGCAGTCACCTGATCCGGCACTTCCCTGTACACCTAACCAGCTGACGCAATATTATTGATCCGGCTGCTTTTTATGTTTGCCAAGAGCTGTCCTGCTCTGCTTCTGATTTGTCATATTCTGCCTCTGACTGAGTACTCTGCCTCTGATTGGCTTACCCTAACCAATCTCGCTCCTCATGTCTAAATCTACTGAGATGAGGAAACATAAAAACAGCTGGTCACCGTGATCTGCCCTCATAAACCACTATTTTGTTTGTTTGAATTATGAAGACAAGTGTATCAGGATGATGTAACAGGGCTGTAGGCCAATCCAATAAGGAGGGTATCAGTCGAATCGAATCGAACCACACTAAACTTCTTTATCAGCCTACATGAGTATGTTTGACCTGCAGCCTCGGGCTTGCGTTTTAACGCCTTTGTTCATCATCTTTGATGCGAATACATCATATTTCGTGTGTTTCAGGTATAGTAAAAAGGTATAAAACCCCAGCGTGGAGCGTCTTTCAGTTTCTATTTTGTTTAATTTCCAGATACATTTTCAACATATGTGGTTATATTCATGTAACATCATCAGAAATCACAAACTTTGTTAGGGGGAAGATGCACTAAGTTTACCTGGGACCCACTCAAATGACCACCTGTGGGTCCCAGCTGGGACTTACTATATCGAAAAACATGGCAACATCAACGTCAAGACCACCAATCAGAGGGCAAATCAGGTGATCTTTGTCTCATAACAGGTTCATTGGAATTCTGCAGTCATCGTCGGACGGTTTTCCAGCAGCAGGAAGTCACAGAAACACTGACTCTGATTTATTATGAAAGGATATTCATAATAATAATTAAAATGCTACACAGACAATCTGTGATTTCCAAGGTTCAATCTCCATTTTCCATACATTCGCACGTAAATCGGCTTCATAATGATTTGCTGCTGTATATAAATCAGCTAAGCCCTTCTCAAACAGCATTAAAGCTGCAATCTGGAGTTTTGAGAAAGAGGTGGACTTAGCCAGAAAATTTGAATGAGCACAGCTCCCAGGTCAGTCCTTCTTCCTCTCTGCTGCCTGCAGCCCTCCCTTTATAAGCCCCTCCCACAGAGGAGCCTTCCATGCACGAGCAGGCTTGTAACCATGGTAACAGAGGACGCCAGCTAAACTAAATTACCAGCTAATCATTACCTGGTACAGCATTATTGCCACGCTGCCTGTCAGAAGCATGAGTAACGTTAATTCTCTAAACCAATTCAACCACTTCAGAGCGTCCTGAACACAAACTAAGGTAAGAACTGCCAACAACAGGTCACTTGAAAGACACTTTTGCTAACCAGTAGCCATAAAGGCAAAGCTAAACACCGGAGTTAGCATACAAGCTAACACGCTTAATTTGCCAACAAGCTACATAGCTAGACTGCAACATTATATGGCCATATGCGCTATTGCGAGTATTACTGTAACCGCCACCACCATAGCCTTGCGGTTAAAACACAGAATGAAACAAGCACGTGTCCTTACCTGTCCAGCAGAAAAGCGTCCAACTCTGCGTCGCTCTTGAGTCCTTACAAATCCTGCAGCTCCCTCCACCTCTGAAATGACGCTCTGATATTATCCTTGTTTTTCCTCTGGCACGGTACCGTTACAGTTCTTTCTTTTTACACTG
This sequence comes from Lagodon rhomboides, assembly GCA_039737535.1. Classification (NCBI taxonomy): domain Eukaryota; kingdom Metazoa; phylum Chordata; class Actinopteri; order Spariformes; family Sparidae; genus Lagodon; species Lagodon rhomboides. The sequence goes on from CM077807.1 coordinate 7,811,919, forward strand.
CTTTTCTTCGTCAGTCTTCTCATTTCTTCTCTTTGACGTGGGCAGTAGTGGGGCATTTTTCGGCTCTGTTGTTGTTGTTGTCTGTTCTCCGCCATTGTTCACAGCTTGAGCTTGAGCTTGTCTGACCAGGTGTGAGCAGGCACTGCAGGGCATGCGCGAGAATGATTGACACTTCTCAGACACGCCCCTTGGCTCTGATTGGTTGTGTTGAGCCGGGAGCTGTGGATTCTTGCAAATCAAATTAGGGCCACTGGGTGGACCCACAGACAGTGGGTTTTTACACAGCTGACCTGTATCTTATTCTACTGTCAGATCATAATGACAATTTTAGCGATGATAACAAACAAATAGTTACAGACTACAACTTTAATAGACAAACACAGAGAAAATAAATACAGTACAATAGCTTTCATTACTGATCTGTCAGGTATTTAGAATATCAGGGCTTCACATCTGTGCAGATGTTGATTTCAGAATCATTACATCCCATTCACCAGGAGTATTTTATGTTGCTGAATACTTAAATAATTAAATCAGTCAAATGCTTATCTAAAATAAAACAATGTAAATTGACTGTATGCAGTTTATATGAGTGTGTTTTGTCACCATCAGCCACAGTGCTGGCCAAAATTAGTCTCAAAAGTAACGAGTGAGTCACGAACAAGTAAATATATTCATGAAAAAAAGCAGAAAGCACGCAGACTTCTTTCAAATAGTTTCACGCCTCAGTGTAAACTGTAAAAAAGTAGATTAAATCCATCTCTTTGACGTCAGTCCTGCTTCAGCTCCCCAGGAATACCCAATTCACCCACCCTTCACTGAGACTCTCCCAACTGATCCGAGATGCATCCTGCTTCCGTTTGATCATCATTAAAATGTCTCTGGATCCTGACTGCAGATCGCTTGGGACAAATGCAATTCATTGGACATGATTTTAGAAAAAAAAAAAAAAAAAAAGGCACACACTTGTCTAAACACAGCCCACGCTCATTCAGCGCATATAAGAACAAACACAAAGCCTTGAAACCTCCCTGATAGAATCATGTCAGGTTATCGTTCCAGGAGGAATATAATGATTTGCTAGAGCAATGTTCCCAGCACAGCAGGCTCCATTGTGCAAATGTAGAGGCTGGGAAAGCACCGTAATTCAAATTGGGGAGGTGATGAAGAACATAATGGTTGCCTCAGCCAAGCTTCAGAATGCCTCTATCTGCAGAGATAGAAGAATCTGCCAGAGGGAAACCCATTCCTGTAGCTCGACATCAATCAGGGCTTAATGGCACAGTGACCAAACGCAAGCAATTCCTGAGTGCTCGAGCTCGTAAAGCAGCCTCTGAGAGAACTTGGCAGAACATTTTACCCTGTGCTTTCAGGCCACCGCCTGATATCAACATGTGATCTGTATCTGAATACATTATCCGGATAATACATCATTCAATCCACGGGCTTTTACATCTGTTATGAATAAGTGTCCTTGTTATCTCAAAAACATGCCCGCGCCACTTGTAGTTTCGTCAGATTGTCAGCGCCATAATCAGGGAAGTTGAGTGACCCGCTTTTACTATGTAATATGTATACAGATCACAGGTTAAGGCGAAACGTCCTTGATTTTGCATATCAAACTCTGCAGGTCTTGGGGAGCGCTACTACAAATGTAGAAAAAGTCATTTGAAGTCTTTTGTGGCTTCAAAGGGAGCTGCGTGAAGTCTGATAAAGTGCCTAAAGTGGCTTCATTCACCGGTGTCAGTTAGAGTTGAAGACTAAATATTTGAATACTGAATCATCTGGGGGTGCGGAGTTTGACCTTGGTAGTCTACTCCTCGTCTCTGCTCGAGGCTGCTGACTTCAGCCTGTATTAGCCGCAACTAGCACAAGAAACACTAATCTCAAGAGTCGAGCGCATCAGTAAGAGTTGAAATAAATTCCAAATTGATGGAGTAGCATCAGTTGCAAATGGTGCCTTGGAAGCCAGTTGCTACATCAGGCAAAAAGTAGGGATCGCGCGCCAATGGTTGACCTAATGATGCCAATCACACCACAGATTCCACGGGGACCCAAACCCTTTTGGTTCCGCCAGACATCCCAGAATCGGCTCTAGCCTAGAGGGAGGATACACGGCGAATCTTCGATTGAAGTTGCTTCAAGCTACACATAGCGGATGGAGCTAGGCAAGAAGTCAGACACAGGAATAGGATCGAGCATCCTGTCAAATTTCAAGATAAAACACCCTGTGCAGCCTTGGGATGTATAGCAAAACGAAGTCCGAAATATTAACAATGAACTCAACAATGAACTACATAACTGAAGATGACAAAATAATAACAAATCTGAGCAAGTCAAGTGATATCAGGCAGTCATTATGTTCAACTTTTGAAATGCTCCCATGGGGTATGAAGCCACATGGAGGAAGGAACAAACCCAATAAAGTTACCGACTAACGCACTTTATTTTGGCCTCAACTAAATTATAGTTTTGCTGTCAAGAGTTCATCAAAAGGGGCCCAAACACAAGACACCCAGTGGCAGGCAGATTGACAGACAAAAGGCGCGCTTTCATAAAATCAACCTCAAAGCCTCAAAGTCCAAAGTCCAAAATGCAAGGCAGGCGGCAAAAAGGCAACAAGGAGAATCAAAGAAAACTAAGGAGTAGTACAAAAATGGAGGACAGACATAGGACGCAGGAGACATAGGCGGCCCACCAAAGAGTGGTGAAAAAGGGTGGGAAAAAGACAAAGACAGGAAGTAGAAAAGTGACACACTTAAAGACATAATATACAAAACATAACAGGAAGTGACCAAACTAAAAATGTAGACATTTGCATCTGTAGAAAGACTCACTGTACTCATCTGACAGTGAAATGCAACTGCCTTCTTTAAAATCTTTAAGTAATTTAAATGTATATAGGCCAACATCAAAGGGCTTCACCATCTGTACAGAATAGGACACCCTCTATACTTAGATCATTGACTGGACGAGGCAAAACTTTCCACATAAAGCTCCTTTTATCACGGAAAAAAGGAGAGAATCCCCAGGAAGTGCGTTAATATGGCTTGAAAGATCAAAAAAACACCCCCGCAGTTTAGGCTGTCCATCTCAGCTGCGGTACCTTTGTTACCTTCGCCGAGATATAATAATGTTAACCCAAATCCATAATATAGTCGTCCTGACTTTAATCACTATTGTTCATTCTTTACGACGGAAAAAAAACTTCGAGCAGAGCCAAGATGAAGCAACTCTACGACCGTCCTTGAGTGTCCCATTCACCACGGACAATATTTGGCAAGATTTGCAGATCACAATGCGGCGATGTTCCGTCACCGGAGCCGTTTTTTTTTCGCCTTTAAATTGTGTTTTTCGCACAAACAACCTCCAAAGTGAGCCCACAGAAAAAAATATGATACTCAGTGATATTTTAGCCATTCTCTTTTACACATCAAAGACATAATAAATATCCGTCCTCGACATCTCCCATACTAATCTCTGTACAGAGCGCTTCCAGTGTGGCCCTGGCTCCAAGGTTGACAAACTGTTGGGGGTTTTTGTTTTTCGAGCCTCGGTTCAACTTTTCTCCGCAGAAATAAATTAATGACAAAATCCCAGAGGGAGCCGGCGGGACTAAAAAAGAAAATCAGGAGGAGAAGAAAAAAGGAGACAAGGTTTTCAGCCTTTAAAAGCAGGGGCTTTTTGACAGCTAGAGAAGAGACCGGGCTTCCTCTTTTCATTCACCTCTGCTACTCGCTCCCCTCATCGGGCTTCTTTCTGATCCGTCTCTTTTTCAGCCATCCCTTTTCTTCTCTCGGCAGCGCAAATGACCCTGGAGGGCTGGCAGGCTGTGAGCAGAAGCTAGTCAATCAAGATTTGAGGAGAGGGGGAGAAGATCCAAGACATCATGCTGGATTTCAGACCGCATGCGGGCCGCGGTGTGCACGTGCGCGCGCTTGTGTGTGTGTGTGTGTGTGTGTGCGTGCGCGCTCCAGCAGGGGGTTGTCAGCACAGGTTGGCCTGACACAGGAGTCGGTTTCAGAGGTTGCCTCGGAAATGAGGCAGAAACGATTCCGCTAACTCCGTTCCTAAGACAGACAGGGAAAGTGACTTTGGGGAGTTAACAACCACTCTCGCAAAAGGACAGGCTGAGCTTAAAAAAAAAAAAAAAGAAAGAAAAAAGAGAGAGGATGTTTTATTTATATATTTTTATTTTTTTGTTTTTCTCTCTTCTATGAGAGTTTGGAAGAATGACCCGGTCTTTGGATAGAGAATTGGTAATTACCTCTTGGAGCATGACGTTTATCTCATTTCAACACCTTGACTGCGTTACACATCCTGGAGACAAAGCAAATTAAAAATGCACGGTGGTCTGGCACCTGCCTAGAGTTCAGCGTTAGTAGCGGGAAGTGGAGAAAAAAAAAAAGCAGCCCGCGGTAGGCGGGGTTTTTTCGGCCCGATGGCTTGATTTCTCACCTGATGAATGAAAGCCACAATCCGGCTTGTCAGTGTGTTTTTCCGAATCTTTTCGTTATTCAAACGAGTGATCTAAATGAAAGGTCAGATTTACCTGAGGTCCGGGGAACGTCATTGGAAACGACGGGGCATTTGTCTTTGAGTTAATGAACACGGGGAGGAATCCAGGTTTGCTCCGCGGAAGCGAAAGAGGCTGAATCAAAATATGATTAAAAGCTAATTAAACACACCATTAAATCGGCAATGAATGTGGTTGCCCGTATTGCACAATGAGGTTCATGCATCACGCCCAGCTGTCCGGCTGAGCGCGGGGCCGCTCCATTCGTCACCGCCGCGTGGCTCGGGCAGTCACGGGAATAGTTTCCCTCTGCTGATCCACTTTCTGCACACGTGCACAACTCCGCTATCTGCTTTTCCCGAACGCTGCACAAAAAGACGCACGGAACCCCAGAAATCAGCTTAACCAATTCTGTAACATCTCCGCATGTGCCGAAGAATGCTCATATTGTATTTCCCGGGCGAGTTCCTTTTGATCAGCCGCTTTATAAAAGTGTAATTTGATCGCCCCTTGAAAGAATCAAATAAAAGCAGTTTTTATCGGTTTACGTGAGCTGAAAATATACATAACTAACATCTTTTTTTGTATGGGCAGAAAAAAAAACCCCATGCTATCACAGAGAGGAAGTCCTACCTGCTTCTGGCCATTTATTGCATGGATCAATGCGCAGTGTTTTGTCAACAATCATTGTGATGTATCGCACACAGCGTGATGCTCCCCTTTAAAAATTAATGAGATACAGTGCAAGCAATTGTAACTCTCCACTCCTGCTACAGAAGCTTTTGATGATTTAATATTCCAGCAAAGCTATATCTTCATGACTTAATGTACCCAAACTAGAGCAATAAGATGATCATTAATAATCCACAAACAACTACACACCAGGCGTCTCTGGATCTATTTTAAAGATTTTCTTTTATTTTGACTGTTAATATGAACTCGGGCTGTCATTGTGATTAAGAAACATGCTTGTTTATTGCACCAGCAAAGGGCTTTTATCTTTCTTTTACCATTCCGTCTCGTAAAGAACACCACACCTTCAGTCTTTTTACATAATTTTGTTTTAGGCAGCCTTTTTACCTTATTGATTGGGATGGTTCCAAGCAGTCGTGGCTGAGTGGGTATCGTCCAGTAGACTGGAGTTTGTATCTTGTTCGGAACATACTGATTTACTGTTCACTGATTTTTACACCAAGATCTCTTATTATTTCTGGTTTCTTTTTAGTTTTCCGTCACCGTTTGGTTAGGTTTAGGCAACAAATATACTTGGTTAGGTTTAGGTAACAAAATACTTTGTAAGGTTAGGGCAACAAAGATACTTGGTAAGCTTCAGGCCAAAAAGTACTTGTTTGGTTTTAGGCAACAAAGATACTTGGTTAGGTTTAGGCAACAAATGTGTTTGGTTAGGTTTAGGCAACAAAAATACTTGGTTAAGTTTAGACAACAACTATACTTTGCTATGTTTAGGAAACCCCTTCACAACATTAAAACTGTGTCTGGAAAGATAACTTCTCCTATGTGCAAACAACGGCAACATAGTAATATCAGTTCATGTACACAACCACCATTGCTGATAAAAAATGAATTAATGTGACTCAGACAGAAGTATTCATGGATGGGGTAATGTATCAAAACGTTATTCAAATCCGTTTAGTCTCTTACTCCTCTCTCTCCAGCTATCATCATATTTTCCTCTTACTACCAAATGAAACACTCCAATAGGCTTACCTGGAATGACATATTTCACTGGGATGGAAACATCTGAGATAGTGTAAGAACACAACTAAACAAAATATTTACCTCTCTTTTAGACATGTGCAGACATACAGCACAATATATTATATCTTTGAAATCAAATGTAAGAGGAGTATGTATGACAGGTGATCTTTAACTATTTTTTCCCCTCCTGAAGTGCTGACACATATGTAATTAGAGAAGAAAGGTCCATGCCTGTTAATGTTTTTCAGTGAAGTGTCGGTCAAACCTGTGTGGGTGGTTGCCTCCACAAGTTTCTGCTGACCATCCTCTAATCTTCACATCACCGTAAAGTTTTCCATCTAAATGCAGACAGAGCCATCTGTCACAATGCAACGCTCAAACTGTTGAAAGGCGAGACGTGTCTTTCATGTCGCTAGACAATTCAGTGAAGTGAAGCAGATGAACAGAGCGGCATAAGGTAGACTGAGAACTCTTGCTGGGTTTGCTTCGAAAGTGTTCTACAAAGATGGATGGACGCATCATTCTCTAAAATTACACATTTGTGCAGAAAATAGCTTATTTCTGTACTCTGAATTAAGTTTGTTCCTTCATTTTGCTTGCATGGTAATTTTATTTGTCCCCTCAAAGCACTATGAGGTACTTCAAATGTATGCTAATATAAGCATGGTAACTTGAACAAAATGGCAATGTTACCGTACTGCATTCAGCCAGTGCATTGTTTCCAGTGGTGTGTCAGTCGTTTAGATTGGTTTCTCAACACGTAACTTACAATGATGTTTACATCAAATTCAGAATTGGCCATCCATGACTGCAAACACATTTCTTCATGTCAGCCGCCGCTGATCTTGTCTGTTGTGATGGAGGACATGTGCACGATGACTACATGGCATGAAGTGAGATAAGATACAGCTCCATTCATCTGCTGTCTCGGGTTGTTTATTTGAAACACACACCACCGGGAGGGCACTGTATTACCACAGCGTCACACGCCGATTGGATAGAGATATGATGTGTAACATTTTGAAAACCAACCTTAGACTAGACCTTTGTTGTATTTGTTTGTGCTGACGTTATCCCAAGTGTTCCCAACAATGATCAAACCCAGAGAAATATGTAAGAAAGTAGATTTTTGAGCCTCATTCCCAACTCGTCAAGCACTGACGCTTTGGGATGGCGACCGACCCGACCTACAATCCCAGTGTGTCACTATTTGATGAGTTGGGAAGCCCAAAGCATTAGTGTTTGACGGGAATGAGGCTTAACTCGAAGTGTATTCCCAACTCGTCAAATACTGATGCTTTGGTATGGTAGCTTCATAACGTGAAATGGACATTACCTTGTCCATGAACATTTGTTCTTGAGTCATGTCGATTAATTGTCATCTGCAAACTCCCATGATCCCACCCTACGTATGTCTTTTATAAGACACATGTTGTGTTAAATAAACCGACTTAAGCTCATAAATCCAACCCGATCACTTTGGACAGTCTGTCCTAAAATGCAGATTTCAAAAAAAAAGTTTTGTTCTTTCCAAAGTCTTTTCACTTCCTTCTGTTGTTTGTTAATACAAGGCAAACTCATGGATTTAATTGATGCTGCAGCCTGCTTATAATATGTTGAGACATAAACAGTCTGCATATTAACTAGATGCAATTAGAACAATCTTCTGGAGTCATGCATTTGATCTATGGACTCTCTGCTTTGTGTGAAAGGGTTACAGCAATCCCTCTACTCATTAGAGGGCTGGAACATCCTTTGGTATACATGATGTGCTTCAGCCAGTTACTGGGCCCTGCAATTTTGGTAGCCTCTCTGGGGACAGAGAGTTCACACACATCATAATTTCTAGAGTAGAGAGTTCACACATGTGTGTGTAATTACCCTTCGTACCACTGTTAAGCATTTCCAGTCGTAGTTTTGAAGCACCTTCTATTCTTTTGTTCTATATTAGAAAAGATGCATAATGTATAAGGCCGACTAAAGCTAATTAGCTGTTATCATGGCCTTTTACAGAATGTATGAATAAAATCAATAATAATGCTAAATATCTTTACTTACATATTCTACTCATACGCATTATGAATGTCATTAGTGGGTATTTTTTTTGTGCCCGGCTCAGAGGGATCTTTTAATTCACAGCGCAGCACTGCATAGCAAGTACTCTCCGGCTCTCTCCAAATGTGTTGTAAGGTCTTTTTCTCTCTCAAAGATTGGGTGAGGAGATGTAGAGGAGGAGGAGGAGGAGGAGAAGGGAGGGGGGAAATATTGCGAAAACTACAAAGAGCTATTTAGCTCCGCAAACAAATAATGTCGGTGTCAGCGCAATGCTCGAAACACTTCCTAAACCCATCCCAAAAGATAATGACCTGGACACACCTCTCTGTCAAGCAAAATAAAAGTACTGCTTCATCAGCCTGTTCTTTTTATTATCTGTTTTTGGCATCAAGGCGTGTTTACAAGACAGCTCCTTATTGTATTTCCTGATCTTATCCTTTGCCCCCTTTCATTTCCGTCTGGCGCCTTTCATTTAGACGCCACGACGCCGCACCTCTCTCTGCCAAGGCTCGTCAAAGCCCGGCGCTAAATATGCAGTGGCCCTCGAAAAGGTGCTCTTTACCTCCGTCCCCATCTCTCCATCACCTCCCCTCTCTCGCGTTCTCACTCACTTGTTTCTCCCCGTCTTTCCCTTCCCGTCGTCTTTTCACTCAAAGCTCAAGAGCAACCGGTGCTCTCGGAGGAAATACGGGCCCCTGCCAAAGAATTCATTGAATTTGTTGTACAATTGATCCCTTGGAGGCAAGCTGGGGTTGAGAGTGGGATGAAGGGGGGGAGATGGAGGGCTGGAGGTATGGAAGGGTCAGGAGTACAGGGAGGGAGGGTTAATGTGAAGGGCTGGCAACTGCATCAGGGGAGTCTGATTGAAAATAACACGGCAAAGTCTCAATTGGAACGGATCCTGTTCAAATTTACCCCCCCCAACCAACCCCCACACCTATCTCCCAATGCTGTGAAGTGGGCATAATGGGAGACTGCAACAATAGAGACAGCACTGTCTTTTTCTTTTTTTAATACATTGAAGGCAAAATATGAAATCTTCAACAGTGATCGAAGAAACAATGAACAAAAATTGGATAATCAAGTCTTTCTCCAACCTTGTAACGTTGACATACTCGAAAAATAACTCTTTTAGGTGTAAAAATACGTGTACTGGTGGCAATCTGAGATTCAGTACTCCCACAGCTGTGATTCATGATCTGAACCACAGGTGATCAATCATGGTCGATAACCCCACTGACCAACGCGCAAACCCCTCAGGAGTGGTCGTGATCACGCGGCCAGAGCTCTTGGACTGTTGGGTTTGCTTTAAAACTACGAGTGCAAAGCTTCGGTTCATATAAGGAGAAAGAAACAGGCAGCGGCAATGCATCGTGACATGCAGATTTGACATGTGTTAATTTCCAAGTGCAGAATAATCCGTTGAGTCCTGTACAGTGTTGCCACGGAACTCGGTGCACCTCTATCACCATGATGGACGTGCTCCACGATCCCGCTTTGACACTTAACCACAGGCTTTCAAGCATGTCAGCAAGAATTAAAGTAATTCTAACATGAGTGGTATTTATTGCCAAAATCTCTCACTATTTTAGTGGTTGGTAATTACTTGAGAAATGTTACCCGTGGTTTCACAATCATCCAGACGAGCCTCCTGATTTTGCAGAGCGGCAGCTGGGGTTAGCTGAGGCGGCTCCCCTGTGCCGGCTCAGACACTCAGCAGGTCCAGGTTCCATGCATGTTGAAGATCCACGAGGATAGCCTACTGATTTTGGCGATCTCCTGATTTTTACTCTAGCGCCAGCATGAGGTTGACCTTTTTGACTGAAAGGTCTTTATTAAATGGTATACAATTGTCACAGACATGAGTGGTCCAAGGAGGATGCCCCCTTGACAACAGGTGGTGCCGCAATCTGAAAGGTCTCCATTGAATGGAATTCCACTTAATAGGTACAGACATTCACGGTCCCCAGAGGACTACCCCCTGACTTTTCAGGCTGCACTGTCAGCTGGTCGATTTTCAGGTATCCAGTGATATATCTCAGCATCTACTTGATTGATCGGCATACAATTTTGTAACAATTATGTATAAACATTGATGGTTCCCAGATTATACACCCTGATGACATTCATAGTCCCCAAACGACAAAGCCCACTGATTTTGGTAATCTCCTGATTTTTCCTCCAGCGTCTGCACTAGGTTGACATTTTCTGTTGAAAGGTCACTCTTAAATGGAATGGCAGTAAATTGGTACAGGCATGGATGGTCCCAGGAGGATGCCCCCCTGACAGCAGGTGGAGGTGCAAGCTGAAAGGTCTTAAAGGTCTACATTAAATGGAATTCTCATTTGTAGTTTTGACTGAAATATCTCGACAACCACAGAAATTCATACAAATTTGGTGAAGACATTGTTGCCACCTTCAAGATACCTTAAAATCTGATCTTTTGCCATAAGGTCAGAATTTTGAGTTATCCAATACCTCTGAGCAAAAAGCTGTACTTTGCATTCAGGACCAACTGGCAAATTGTACTCCATGCCACAAAAGTTGATCTCAGTCCCACTTGGAGCATCACCAGGTCAGAATTTCTTTTGTGTGTCAGATTGGCTATAATGTATTTAAAAAGGCTCCACTTTGACTGTGAGGCATCATCTTATCTCTGTCTGCATGCACCACTCGTTAACCTTGCTAAATATCTTGCCCACAACGCTATCTGATTGGTTCCTTGTCATAGCCTTACATCATAGCCTCATGGGAAATGGAAATACTCAAGTAAAGTACTTGAAAATTGTCCTCAAGTACCGTAATACTACACAGGAATTAGAATTTTTCTGCAAATGCACATCGGTTCCAAATATATCAGAGGGATCAGAACATTGTCGCTATCAAACTTTTCTTGCAATGAAGTAAGTGCGCAGGCATGACCCTTTTTCAGTAATGCTGTCTCCGAATAGCCTCGCGCCTACGTGGTGTAAGTATTTATGCTTCAAATATTAGCATGCTAACACTCAAAACTAAGATGATGAACATGATAAACATTGTATCTAGACAGCATTTTAGCGATGCGTTTATGGGAATGTTAGCATGCTACTCAAAGCTATGTACAGCTTCATAGAGTCACTAATTAGGTTGTGTAGGATTAATACACAAAATGTTGTTTGATTTAGCTTCGATGACCTTCTAGTCCAGGTAAAATACACAGGTAATGTACACTTTTCAATATATTGGAACTTTAACTTTCATGTATATTTGACCTAATGGTGTGTTCACAGGTTCAATACTGTGCAATTTTGTGATCATATGACAGTAAAGGTTTAATGTCCATCCCCACCCATCATCTGCCCACCTACACACACCCACGGATTCAGTGTTATTACAGTGTTCAACACATCTAACCACAGTAATTGAAATCATAATATCCCGGTGCCTCTGACAGGATTTTTGATGGAGTTTCAGTAGAATAGCGGGCTAATGGCTTCCACATAGATTTGATCATTAGTGAGAATGAAAGCTAGCTTTTGTAGGGAGCTGGTGATTATCCACCTGCTCCATTTTGAGCCCAAGAAAAAAAAAAAATTGGACCTCCAATTTGTATCCGCGCGGCTTGTATTCATTTTCAGGTCTGCGGTGTCATCAAAGGGTGTGGAGTGGTGCTTGTTCTCTTGCGATGAGACACAAGAAAGCCAATCATATTGCTACACAAAGAATAATGACGCCAGCTGATGGACAATTTATACAAACAAGGGTTTTTCCAATACCCAAGATGGGCATCAAATTATGCTTTTATGCTTTATCCATATTTTTTAATGCTGGTACCATACGGAGCCATGATTCGCCCTCATTATTACGAACATTATTCACATGTCACAAAGCTTTGTGATGCTGTTACAAAAGAAAAGCCTCGAAATTAGGCTCTGCATTCTTTATTTTTTTTTTCAAGCCTGTATTTTTAGATCCTTTTTTAACATCCCTTCTCCTATCCTGTTCCAATATTCTTCTGGGGAGAAAAAAAAAGCTTCTTTTTTTCACTTCTTCAACATTCTTCTAAGTCAAGTTATAGAGGGGAGAAAAAAAGCAAACATATCAGGGGAGATACAAAAAGCGGGATAGATGATTTATCCCAACAAGAAGTGGATTCCAAAACTTAAGTTCTAAGGCTTCCAAACTCACAGCAGTCTGTGTTTGGAGAATAACCAAGTCCAGCGGCTAGCTGCCTCTTCAAAGGCATCGAAGCAGGAGGAGAGATCTTGAATAAATCCAAAGTAAGGCCATGTTTTTGGCATGAAAGTTTTTTTTTTTCATTCCGTTTCATTTCCCTAAATTGTTACATTCTCTGCTTGTCATGCTTCGTGGGTACTCAAAAGGTAGCTAACTCTGGTAGGTTTTACAAGCTGCGAGGTATCCACAAGGGGCTGAAATCCCCCCTCTATTTTTTGGCTCTGTCGAGTGGAATATAGCGGGGCTCGCGAGCTGCGTCTTCCAATCCGCCGGGCTGATTGGTGTAGAGGAGCTGATTCCCCGTGTTTCACTCTAAGTCTGACTAGTTCTCGCTGCGCTTTGAAGTGCCTCACCCAGAGCTCCGGCAATCTGCGGGAGCCGGGGAACTGAGGCTGCCACGTCCGGCATGCGATCGCACATCCGCGGCGGTGTGCACGGGCCAACATACCTCGCCATATGCTTCTATATGAACTTACCCACATGTGAACGCACCTTTACACCGTTTCACACGAAACCACCTCCCTGAACCCGCGTCGCTAAACGCCTTTACCTTTAAACTGCAGGCAACACTATCTGCACTGAATTGTCGGTGGACCTATGATTGTAGTCGTAACAATAATTCACTGTTGCCTATTTCATTTCAACTTATTTCGAATTTTAAAAGTTCCTGAATTGCCTGAAATGACTTCTAATTGACTCCAATATCCCGCCGCACAAATCTACACTGATTCTCCGGCTTGAGTTTCACTTCCAGCCGGCCCCGCTGCAATTTAGCCTCGCTCCCCCCAGTAATAATATTACCATCATTACACAGATGACTATTCCTTCCACTTCTCATCCTCAAATGCTCCTAAAATCCCCCCAAATCTCTACCTTGAAATGCACTTCCACAGCCCTGTGAGCTGTACGCCCCGAGCTACAATCCATCCAGGCAATAATTCCATTACTATACAGAGCATAGCATATAAGGGCATCGCTTCTGCCTCAAAACACACTGACTCACCGGATTGAAATGTGCCTTCAGTCTGCATTACTTCCACAGCGTTCATCCCCATAGTCGCATCTCCAAGGACGGGGCAGATATAACAAACCTGGAGGAAGCTTGCTGCAATCTGAGTTTAGTGTTTCCATTTTTCCGGGCAAAATATGATTAATAAATGTGTGTATAGAAAGAGACGAGCTGAACCTCGACATGGGAGATACGGTAGATTCATGTGTATGTCAGATGCCTTTTAACCCGTCCGTGAGTTGCTACACTCGATGTAAGGAAGCGAAACGGATGCATCTGTGCAAACAGCTTAGTATAAAATGTGTCTGTGGTAATAATGAGAGCAGAAGAGAGGGAAGTTTAACAGTTTAACCCACTCCGTGATCAAACAACAAACCTTTTAACTGACCTTGACTCATTTTTTAAAGCAAGCTGTTTTGGTCTTCTGCTCATCCAACCCAATCCAACTTCTCTTGTTCCTAACCCTACCCTTTATCAACTCAAGCTCTGCGTAAGTTTTGTTCTTGATTGTATATATTATATTAAACTGTGTGCTTAATTAAATTTTAAAAACACCCACTTTTGGTCGCTCAATGCTTCCAGAAACCTAACTTGAAAGGGTCAAGGCAGTAACAGATGCACTATTTAATACCCCATTAACCAAGTCGTGTTTTTTTGTCTAAAACTAACCAAGTGGTTTATTTTGCTTAAACCTAACCAAGTAGTTTTTGTGTCTAGACCTAACCAAGTAGTTTTTGTGTTGAGACCTAACCAAGTAGTTTTTGTGTCTAGACCTAACCTAGTAATGTTTTTACCTAAACCTAACCAAGAAGTTTTTGGTGTCTGAAACTAACCAAGTGGTTTATTCTGCTTAAACCTAACCAAGTAATGTATTTACCTAAACCTAACCAAGAAGTTTTTGGTGTCTAAAACTAACCAAGTGGTTTATTCTGCTTAAACCTAACCAAGTAATGTTTTTACCTAAACCTAACCAAGTAAGTTTTTGGTGTCTAAACCTAACCAAGTAATGTTTTTACCTAAACCTAACCAAGTAATTTTTGTGTCTAAACCTAACCAAGTACTTTTTTGTGTCTAGACCTAACCAAGTAGTGTGTGTGCCTAAACCCAACAAAGTAGTTTTGATGCCTGAACTTAGCAAAATAGTTTTTTTTGCTGCTTAAATCTAAACAAACTGACATGAATCATGTGACGACATCGCTGGCACTCTTCAACGGTCATGTCACAGTCTTTGTTTTTATGTGGGAATGGTTCTATGTCTTATTAAGAGTAATTTGCATCAACCTATTCAGTCGTTTAGGTATGCAGATGTGTTCTTTCTGGTTGAAACTACAACTATGCATGATAGATGTGTTGTTTCTTGACACTTTTTATTGGCCGAGACCCTGCTAATAGAGGCAGGTGCATGCTCCTGGTTACATTACGTTTGATCTAGAGATCAGATTCCGGACTTGATCTTTTTTTTTTTCTTTTGCCTTGACCTCAGACTGGGGATGTGATTTTTCTAGATATTCGTCTAAATGACGGATTTTCACATTTGCACAAGCATACAATCAGTAAACAGAGCTCAGAATTCACCCACTGTGTAGGTTCAAGGTATTAAAAAAACTACCGAAGCATTATTTTCATCAACATAATCAACAGAAGAATATAGAAAAAAAACACTTTTAGGAGTGGGGAAAAAATATATTTATCGCTGTGAATGGGCAGACAACCAGGAAGCGTCGCAGTGCGAATTGTAGTGTGTGAGCAACGTTAAAAGGCCCATTATAGAAGCAACGCTGTCTAACTGTTAAACACAGCTATTTAAAGATGTGTAAGTGCAGTGTAGGTGTTGAAACAGCGTTTTTATCACTGGTTTGTTTTAAACAGTTGGAGATTACGTTCACTCGCTGTGGGTGTGTTGGACAGCAGCGGTGCCTTAAAGCTATACGGCTTAAATGTTAAAATTTGAATACCGCAGGGGATCATGTTTGGTTAAAAAAAGTACTCGGATAGGACCCCACAAGGATTCTGCTTTGTCATGCTCAGTGACACAGCAAATCTAATTATAGTTGGAAGCAATTATTCAAACTCACCAGTCAACGGTTGTACTGTCAGTGCATATTTGCTCGCGGCCTTGTGGAAAACGAACCGGAGGACTTTTAACCTTGAGTACACAACTGTCTGCCTCGCTTTAAGCGGCAATCCCTCCTCACAATTATACTATCACTACAAATAACCGTCCACTGTGCTCTTTTGCCTCGGAATACACTGTGACCGACCCAATTGAAACTCCGGCGCACATGTTTTTTCCCCGGCACAGCTTTGTACCCCGCGTGGCAGTATTTCAAAAGTTTGCTGGACAGATTGTTTGCCGGCACAAATGCGCATAAACATACATGGACTCAAACAGTTAGAGGATGCCCGGGGAGCATTACAATTCAAGGTGTTGCCAGAGTATTTATGCCCTTCCCCTGGTGTGCAGTTAACCCATAAAATTACTAAGCCAAATGGATGTTTGACTCAAACAACACCCCTAGGATGTTTATGCTGCGCTGCAAAAATGCAGTCGGCCACAAATCGCCCTCAAGTAACTGCCGGGGCTTTCCGAAAAAGCCACAATTGCGTTAACGCGTCTGATCTGGGGTTTGAGGTATAAAGGTGCTTTGATTGTGGGATGATTTAGTTAAAGGGCGGTTTGGAAAAGGGATCTGCATGGTCACATAAATCCACACCTAGGGCGATGTCTTATGTCGGAGCTCGAAAAAGGGGGTGGGTGGAGGAAGCGAGAGCTTTGCAAGCTGTTGCACATGAGGACAGGGAAATGATCCCAGGCATCTTGTTTGCATTGTCTTGCGTGGCCATTGTTTGTGAATGTCAGGCAGCAGCTTCCAGCTCTCAGCGTGCTGCTGGAGAGGGTTGAAGCTTAGCGCCGGGACGGGCGGACGCACACACACACACGTACGGCCGTGCACGGACACACATCCAGCTTCGACTCCTCTCCGTTGCAGATGGATGGAAAGTGTCTCACAGCTCTCCCCCTAAAGCCGCAGTCTGGAGGAGCTCCATTATAGTGTGTGTATCGCTCTCTGCTGGCCGACCGGGTGAACTGCACCCACACGGCTCAGATATCAGACCCTAATTGTGTCATCCACAGTCCTTGCATTGCACATTGTTGCTTTTCTCTTCTCATAGTTGCCAGTTTGACATTGTCAACAGTTTACCTTTCATCTTAGATGAACCCTAATCTGTTTAAGGTCCTGGAGATCATGGGCCCCATTTAGCATAAAAACCAACTTAATGCTGGTTATCACCTTGATACTTAATGACTCTACATGTGATCAGAATTGCTAATAAACATGATTTTGAGCTGATGGCATGTTTCAGAAATCTGCTATAGAAACTGAAGGTTCAATTCAGTTTGGGGTCTCAAATATAATAATAATCATAACAACAACAACAACAACAACAACAACAACAACAACAACAACAACAACAACAATTATAATATTGTTCCAGAGTCGTGGGGTCCTGACCCAGGAATAAAGAACACAACTCTGCCGGAGTATCACAGGCTCCTAAAGGGGTCGTAAGTCGGTGACATAATCAGGGGCCAACCCCAAACGTGCTTCAAAAGCAATCATTAAAAGTAGAAAAATCAATTCTAAAACAATCAGGTGACCAATGTAGAGACGCTACAGTCGGCGCCATGTGTATTGAACACAGAGCGTAACAGTGTTGTAACAAAATGTAATGAAAGTGTGTGTTTCCACATAAATACAGTGCATTTTTATACGTCAGCTGTGATTGGTGTTGTTCGGACTGTTTTTGCAGCACTAGCCTAAATCTTAAATAACTAATTGGATATCTCTTATTTGAGTTTTATAACAGTTCAGTTCGACCTCTCTGGGTTGATACTGACCCCAAACATAATATAATGGTACATTTGTTCGTGAATTACTTATTGGTAAACAAAAGGGCTGTACTGCATTCATTTATGTGTAGATCACATAAGTTATTTACAATGATATATTTCTTTGTTTGGTGTTATAACAATGTTAATCTTATGCCGTTGGATTCAGTATTTTGACACGTTCGTCAAATGTGCAAGCTCAATTTGCCAGGAAAAAAGAAAAGCAAATGAATAATGTCAAACCTATAAATTAGCAGGGAATAAATTCACAAATGAATTATTTAAAGTTTTGAGGATATGAGGTTCCTGCAAGACACTGAAGATCTGGGTCTCGCTTGTAAATCAGCGATTCAGAGCATGCCTCTGGTAAAATCCTAGTTCAGCTGTCCTGCTGTGCACTTTGAAAAACCACTGATTCTCTATGGCTCAATCAAGCATCCCAGGGGTACTTAGCAAAATAAATAGTTTAAGGAATCAATAAGACATATAGGGAATTTAGGGATTTCAGTATTAATTCTTCTTTTAAGAAGAAACAGTCCTCGCATTTACAAACCGTAATGTCTTATTTGATTTCCAAGCAAGCAGAAAATGTACAAGCTTTAGGCAACATTCATCAAACATTAATGATACCAAAGCCCTTACTGTTGGCACAGAACAGTGCATCAACCGCACAACCACCCTGTGGTTCTGTCCCAGTAAAAAAATACAAGGGCCGCTGAGTTTTGAGCTTATCCCTGTCACCCCTCATCTACTTCAGGCCCACCACAGTTCAATACATACTGTGTGTAGAGAGGTATGTAATTGAATGTTACCTATACCTTTCACTGCTCACAGGATCCCCAGCGAGACTGAAACTCTATCAAATACCCTGCTCACAAACAGCCTCCTCAGGTCTAAAGGCATTTGTCAGTGTGAGCACTGCCCGCTTTGTTCATTTCATCTCTGACTGACTACTGGTTTTATCATTGACAACAGTCAGCATAAAATATGAGCGGATAACACAGCTTGCATTGGAGACGGTAGCTATTCTGTTATTTTGTTTTGACAGTCATCCTCCAGTTTTTACAACCCGTCCTTATACCTAAACGACTGAACAGGTCATTGCCAATGATTACCAAAACATACATACACAAGCATATGTCAGCGTTCTCAAAACAACATGGCAATTGTAGCATACCGGCAACGGGCGTACTGGACCTTCACTGTGTCGCAACATTTTGGCTAGGTTAAGACACTTGAACTTCTTGGTTAGGTTTAGGAAAAGATTGTGGTTTGAAGTTTATACATACATCACACATTTAATTTAAGTTTTGTAATGCATGTGATGTGAATGAATTATGTTACTACGTGAAATAACACGTTAACTTTTGGTATTACACAGGACTAAACAGTGGTCTCCTGGGCGACAAGTCCTGTGTTTGTTTGTCCTATCCATCCACCGCAGACTTTGTCGCTCTTTATACCAAATATATATCACCTAACTTCTGCCACTAGAGGTCGCCACCAAAAAGTAAACACAAATAAGGGTCATACAACCCAGTATCATGCCAGATCGTGTAACAGATGCATGAATACAACGCGGTCTCTTTTATAGTCAACTTTCCAATAACAAACATGCTATTTCCGGTAACATTTTCAAAATAAAGGCACCAAAGCTACTTGGTTAGGTTTAGAAAAAGATTAAATTTTGCTTAAAATACCTACAGCCTTAAAGCAATCAGCATTACTTGGCTAGGTTTTGGAAAAGATCATGTTTCACTACTACTTCCACAACAGTCACTGTTTGCGTCACACAGGAGTTGGACCCTGGTTGCTGGGTGGAAATTCTCTGAATAAACCCCTGGACCTTCCCCAACTTCCTCTCAACACAGACCTTCTGGCTTTTTGAATTGCATTCGTCCACTGCTCTGCTGGTACTACAGCTTCCTACATGCATATACAGGCCAACAATCAATCACCCTACAGGGTTTGGCATGAGGCTGGACTGCGTGAAAATGAGCTTTTTTCACACTCAACCTATATGACTGTGTTTCTGATGATGATGACAGGCTGGATTTTGGTTGTTCAAGGGTCACATTTCCTGAATAATTTATCTGCGAATAAGATCAGCAAAGCCACTGTACAGTTAATAAAAATGATTGATGGGTGGGAAATAGTTCTGGAGTTTTACTGTGACCTTTACCTGATTGCTTCAAGTCCACGAAGACAGTTCTTGGATAATGTCCCTCTGTTGGAAAGGTATTGTAGAACAATTTTCTTTCTGCCCTAATGAAGGGATTTCAGCCAAACTGCCTCGGCTTTTATGTGACAATAAAAACATTTGTTGCAGAACATTTATCACCCTCCATTTGCTGCGGAATTTCCTCTCTCAGATTTCCAATGGACCAAGAAAGTACTAAATTTTTCCACAAAGCACATTCAAATAAATGAGGGATGGTGTTTAATACAATATGTGAAGGAAAGGACAACCTCGCCAAGAATTACACATTGTCATTCACTCCTCTATCTCACCTTGCAGTTGAGGGGCATATATTTAAGTCCAGTCAATTATAAGGAAAGTACTTGCAAGAGGACATATTTCACTATCAAATCAATAAATGTTCCAGCAAAAAGACCTCAGTTCTCTGCTTTCATACCAAGATGGATTTTATATTTATATATATATATATAAATATATATTGTAGTTATTGCAAAAATGATTTATTTAAATAAGTCAAATGACCTCTACACTTTCTACTCACAGAGTCATGGAGATATTGAAAACCCTCCCAGTGAGCAATTGTTGATAGCAGTGACTGTCACTGTTTGAAATCCTAATTTACTATGAATCAGTAAACAAGCTTATCGCCGACTGAGAAAATTGCAGCCCCCCCTTATTTCTATATTTTGGCCTTTTTTTTCTTCTCCCTCTCGTGACCATAAATGACAGCCTTGATAGCAAAGAAAAGTAACAGGCCTTGGGGTATCTGGACTTGCAACAGGCACTCTGGATCAATGAAGAGACAGAAAGTGGATGAGCATCTTAATCAAGCCAGCAAACATCAGAATGTTTCCCTGTTATTTGCTCTCAATCTTGCCTCCCAAAATAAAAAAAAGAGAAAACATATATTTTTGACTTGAATGGCACTTTCTAGAAAGCATACATCAGCCTGGCAGTAGACCTGGCAGTCATATAGATGCCACTTGACACTCACCACCCACCCAAACACTGTTGCAAACCAAGTACACCTCGTGGCAACAGAACTCCCTGATGGCAGTGGTCCCTGAACAGGACAAGGCTCCCTGCCACACTGAATAAACTGCCAGAGGAAAGTTACAGAGAGCTTAAAGTGCCAACCTGGCATCCAAATTGCCCAGATACCATCCAAATGAACATCCATGGGAAGTTAAGAAACAAGTTTGATCCATGTAGGACCCATCGTGGATCACACTTGGCTCTGACCCTTCGAGGCATAGACAGTGGGCCTCCGAGGATGTCCTGTGGTATCAGTCACCAGGGAATTGGTGGCAGATACTGTGGATTTCGGATATGGGGCCTCCAAGGATCGGACCTGTTCAGGTACATCCCACAGGTGCTTAATCAGATCAGACATTGGGGAATCGGTGGCCATGTCGATGCCTCAAGCTCTTTCTCATGTTCTTTGGGCCATGCCTAAATGTTTTTTTGTGGTGTTGCAGGGGCACAGTGTCTGGCTGGGGTACTTGGTCTGCAACAATGTTTGGGTTGTTGGTGAGTGTCAAGTGGCATCCACATGAATGCCAGGACCCAAGGTTTCCCATCAGAACATTGACAAAATTGACTAACTAGTACCCAAAATTGCATTTGTGACTCTCTCTAAATCAATTATTGACAGAACCAAACCAATACACAAATGTTTTAAGTGCTCCAAAACACAACAAAGCAGTTTTTCATCTTTTCCCTTTGTGTGAGAGTGAACCAGATGGTTAGTTGTATGTTTTTACAGTATCTGTGGATATAAATCCACACTGAATTTTAGTTGTCTGTTTGAGTAGTACTTAATAATACTATCTAAACACACAGGCTAGGGGGTGTCTGTTTTCTATTATAACAAACTTTCAGTGTAAAATATTTGAGCCTTTGGTGTGATGCAATGATATCCATATTTTGGATATATTTTATCCATTTCTGTGAGGTGTGAGTTACAGATTACTGCTGGCTTAATGAGATTGCATCATGAAGAATTAACTGTGTGATCAATAGCAGGAGGAAAAACTAGCCAAAAGGTTAAAAAGGTATCCTCAGAAGAGTTGGCTAGTGTGCATTTCTCTATGGTGTCCAGCTGAGCAAGCCTCAGAGTTAAAAGAAAGTTTTTCAGGCAGTTTTTTTTCTTCATATCACATCAAGTATTAGCACTACTGGCTACAAAGACTGAGCCTGACTAGAGGACGGCAGCACTATTGGCCCTGACAAGAGAGATAACTTACTATTGTTTCATTTGGTGTTACGATACCTGTTCATAGTGAGTGTCTTTGTATGGCACCAGGATAAAATTGCATATTCCCATGTCTTATCTGCTGTGTCCATGACTAGAAGCTTAGTAACACCTGCTAGTACTAACAGTATTGAGTAAGCAGCATTCATTTGGAGGCTATTCACTCTTCCACCAACTCTCCCAATGGATTGTTTGTGCCATTGTTTGCCTCTTGTGAATTTTAATGGTACATGTAATAGCTCTATTGTATATATTTGTCAGGCAAGCAGAAACGTAGACGTGACAAGACTTCACTCGGCAGCCAGGTAAACACACTTCTTCAAACTTGCATGGCTCGAGCAGCTCTGAGCAAGACACGTCGGGGTCGCTCAACAACAGAATGAAACAACAAATATCTATAATAGCAACCATCTTCCCTCGCCTCCACTCCCTGTGCAGCTTTTGACCTCTTAAATCATTCAAGGTTCCCCCTCGTGATGCCCCAGACCTTGAGGTTCCAGAGTCAAGAAGCTAATGCACAATGCATTCTGGTACTCTGTTGGAAAGACTCTCTGAGAAAGAAAATATCCGCCACTTGGGGAGTGCTGAAGTAGTTCTTGTTTTAATGAACAATCCAGATATACTTCATCATTCCAGCGCCATCCCAGCTAGCCGTGTACTCTCAGGCGACATACATGTGGGACGTGGACTAGATACTGTCGGACGGCTGACATTCTCTGGGCTTAGCCTGAGCCAATAGCTGCAGTAGGATGTGCAGCCGAGTACTGGATAACTAAACCCGTATGTGGCTCACATCTTCAATAAAAAAACATGGGCCAATGGCAATAGCCCATATGACACTTGCGGTGTACTTTCGGCTTAGTTGTGCGTTGTTGGACTTCAGCCGTATCTCTTGTCCTAGACTCTGTCCAATAACATCCCTGCTGCTCTCGGTCCACATTACGGCCGTCCCTGACGACCAGCACTATGCCGACTCTGCCTGCCAAGACTACACGATGTTCGACTACACGTGGACTGATTTTCACCAGCTGGTAAACTGTTGCTACATGCAGTTAAGCTGTGTCACAAGCCTCTTTCACACATCTACCCCTGATCAGGAACATTCCCCGCATGAGGTGATGTGTGAATGGCAGGCAGGGATCTATTGTCTGGCAAAAGACACTTTCACGTGGAGCCAGAAAACCAATCACAAAGACCCTGCTGATGCCATTTTTGAACCGAGGCTTACACATGCCTCTCCTTTATCTTCCTCAAACTGGACTCTACTTCAGTCCAGTTCAGCGTCCAAGTTTCCTTTAACATATCAGATGCATATTTATGAAGTAGATCACAAAAAACATGTCTCATAAACTTGTTGAATATTGAATGCATTACAAGAACGCTACGTACACATATCTCAGGCCTTTCCCCATCTGTTTCTTCTGTTGAGTTTGATAAGACTTTGCATCCGGAAGTGTTGCTTTACCACCATCTATTGAGATGCCCCATCTATTTGGGAATTTTCATGGCATGTTTTAATAGCTGCAAGATGTAAATATTCATGGGCATAATCTGCTTGTGTGAATAGCGAAAATCACTAGTGGTACGTGAAAGGTCACCCCTGTAATTTCTGGAACTTTGTGTCAAATAGGCTACAGATGATGAATTTGAAGGAAGCATGCTATTCTGCGTATGTGTGTGTAACACACAGCTATGACGTCCTAGGATTTACTTGTGTGTCAGTCAGCGAGATGAAGGAGACAACGTATCTCCTTGCATCTGAAAACATTCACACACACACACACACACACACACACATACAGGGGCGCACACAAGGATACAAAGCACGTCAGGCAAAGCAAACTCAAACTCTCGCTCAGACCGGATATGAACATGATTCAAGGAGTCACCTGGGAGTGTCATTTCTAACTATCTCCAGTGGGACCCGCCTCAGGTAATCCATAAGCAATTATTCTGGGGAGACAACAGACAGGCCTGTCATATCCGTTCTCCTCTGTGCAAATGCACTCAGGCGAGAACAAACGCCGCGCGGGCGTGCACGCGCCGGCACACGCGCACACATTTGCACATCCATACACAAATGCGCAATCGTCCCCTCACCATCTCTCCCTCCCCGTCTTTCCTCCACACGCAACGACACCTAATCTCATGCATATACCCTCTTTTGTGCTTCGTCGTCGCTCACACACACTCACCAGACTCACCTTGTCTCTCTAGTCACGCGTCCTGTCTTCCTCGCATCTTCACCTTCTCACACACACGTCTCTACACACACACATGTGAGTGAGGATTCACTGGATTTCAGTCCTAATGAGGTCTTTCAGTTGATCACACGCATTCTTTCTTAACGAATTTGAAAGGGGCGCTCAACTGATGTTACATGTAAGGTTCAACGCAGGTTAGAAAACATGTGTCACAAACTTGAAAGATAGAATTTCAAAGTGAATGTTTCTAATATCATCTGATAATTTGCATTGCCACCTGGCATTATTATAAGCAGGATCTTCTTTTTGTCCACGTTGTGATGAACTGGTAGACTTGTCAACAGACAGATCCCAGATCAAGGGATGCGATGCTTCGTTATGTACTGTACTTGTCTTTCCTTTGCTGAAAGGAAGAAGGTGATATTGGAGGAAGATAGTTGATTGTTGAGTCTCATACCAACACTTTGGGTTGGTATTAGGTTTGAATTTGAACCCCAAAACTAGTTTGTACGATGAGTCATCCCATCACATTGAAGACAAGAGTGAGCACACCTGATCTGAGCGGCCATACTGGTGATGGTAGAGTGATAGAGGCAGCAGATATTGCTTGAATATGGGGATAACGGCACATATTCGCAGACAGCCTCTCCTGAAAGGCAGTCACGGTGTGGCACTTGCTCGTCGACATGAAAAGTTACAGGAATCATAGTGCATAGAATGAAATGCGAGACAGGTTCAAACCCATTGGTGTGAGGTGTGAATGTCAGATAGTCGGCTTTTTGGAAAATCCGACAGGCCTACAGTCCAACAATCCCCCAATCCCTGAATCTGACCTTGGAAAGGTGTAGAGGCAGAGGTTGTTCAGAGGTATTCGACCAGCCAACAAGCACGTCTCAGGACTTCTGGCAGCTATAGTTGGTGTTTGAATTTGTTCGGGCAGGTTTAGTTTATTTTGAGGGGTACTGACAATAACAAAGGCTTGACCAAATCAGTGAACTGTAATAAGTGTAGCTCTTCAGACTAAAGTCAAATTATATCCCTAGGTCTGCGTTTTTCAATTACTAATGGATGCAAAGCATTAACATTTATATAGTTTTTCTCGATTGCTTATGCACTATAACTGGGCCTCTACATGCAAATCTTTTCATTTATCACCATCTCTGCAATGTGTGCCCAGTTAGAAAGCACAGAGATTCAATATCATGAACTCAAGTCATCAAAATCGTTCACACACCAGTGTCAACCTCAGGATAGATTGCTAAAAGGGTCAAAGTTCATTTCAAATGTTCTATCTACCTGCATATTCACCCTTCCAAAACCCCATAGAAACCCCTCTCAAGTAGTTTCTTTTCCTTTTTCAGTATGGTGGTGGAAGTGTCTATGACCAAGACCCCTGCATCAGCGTTCACCTCCTTCAGGTGATAGAGAAGGCTTGTATCATTGTTACGGTTGAGGTTTACCAGGGGTGGATAAGGCATACAACAGGGTTTCCCTGCTGCTTTTTTAGTTTTTTTATATGTTCTTTATAGTATGTAAGTTGCATAGTTTGCATACAGAACATTTATGTTTTACCCAGTTTCAGTTGAAAATTTTGAAATTATGAAAATGTTTACATTGTTCTGCCCCATTAGTCATTGCAGGAACAGTGTTCTGAATTGATCTCACCCGTGTTGTATGGCCACTTTGTTGCATACGTGTACCTGATGGCTTTTGTTTAAAGTCCGAAGGCAGAAATTTGGTTTTGATGCAAGATCACATAGTATGGAGTGGAGATGATTGTGAGGATAAGTGCGCAGTGTTGAGTGTTGGGAAATGGAGCGTAATTTCAAGAAATGTGTCTTAGCAGTCATGAAAAACATAGATAAGATCTGCAAGAACAGATCACATGACAACATCATCTGTACATTTAATCAATGTTTCTTCTTTTTAAAGAAGAATTTGCACTATTTGTGGGTGATGAACCATACTTTCATTGGGTGGAGATTCTCTAATCCTCTGTCCTAAAGGCAAACTAATCAACCTTCACCTATTCTTCACGCTGGTTAACTGTAATCTTAAATTCCTCACTGAGGACCAAACCAAGTCTACTCACGTCCCACAAACGTTGTCACTCCAAAGGTCTAAAACTCAATTTGTTCCTCACAAGTACAAAAGTACAAGAACACACAAACACATACCCACAAAGAAGCACAGCCTTGTTTGTTCTTCCACCTTGCCGGGTCAGAGACCCTCTCTAGTACTTTCCTCATAAAAATGAAAGGCAATGTGTTGCTGATACAAGCGACGCTCCCCTGAATTTTAAAAGCAGATATGAAAGACACCCAAGTCCTTAGACGACCTGTGTTGCATACTGCCCTGCTAGGACTCTAGAATAATGTCCGACTCTTACTTTGGACTTAGTCAAGGGAGAAATGAGCAGAAATGGCTCAAACAGCTAGCTAACACCCTGCCCGTGTCTGCTACCTTTTAATTCATGCCTTTATCGTTTCTCGTCGCTTCGTTGCTCCCCTCTCTTGTCTCCCCTCTCTATTTTTTTTCCAATTACTTGAGTGCACAAAAGCGCTTGCCCATTTGGAGTGCAATAAATTATCGTCTCTTAATTAGGCAGCGAGGCGGTAAAAGCATGTCTGTCCAAGTTTGTTTCAACCTGACTGAAGATTTTATGATTGAGAGGTGCAAACTAATTGGATTCTTGACTGGCTGTCAAATTGCTACACTATCAAAGAGGGATTGAGGGAGTGATTGAGAAGGTGGGAAAGAAATGCAGCGTGTCGGTGAGTTATAAGAAGTGTAACCTAAGAAAGGTAGAAGTGCTGAGAAATACAGACAAAAGAAAGAGGGAGATGGCAAAAGATGAAGGGAAATGGCATAAGACGACACAACTAACAGTATGCAGTATTGAGACGTCGAAAAAGGCAAAGTTAAAGGATATCAGTCAAAACTTCAGTCAACAGACGGAATCCCTTTTGCTCAAAACCAGGCTCGCAGAGGTTTTTTTTCTGATGATGCATTTTAGAGCTTGTCGACTGAGAGTTCAACTTTCTACTTCCCAGCTGAACTTTCCCAAAGCCCTATCATTAGTAAAACGATCATTCTTTCCTTTGGCCTTAATTGTGCCCCGGGCTTTGTCTGATCAATAGACTAAATTGTTCATCACAAAAGTCTCTGGTGCCTTGTCTGGTGCAACAGATTAGACTGCAAGGCCGGCGCATTCGTAACAAGGCTCTGATTAAGATCAAGTGCGGTAAAGTAGAAATGAGGGGTCTCATTCCAATAACGCCATCAAAAGCATCAAAATAGGCTTTGGCAAGAAAAAGGGTATGGCTGAGCAAAATTTAGGAGGCAGCGAGAGGCAAGGGGAGTCCTGATAAGAAAATGATTGTCATTAATGACCCCGTATCTGTCTGCTCTCCTTTCAGGGGATGCTGAGCTTGGGAATTAGCGTGGGTGTAAAGGTTTATGCTCCGTGTTAGGTACGTGTACAGACAGAGGGATCATGGAATGTTTTTTCATGCTTTTATCTGTCAGAAAGCTCTTGTATTTCACAGCAAAATGCTGTAAAGGGCAATACTGGAGATTGCATGCCTGTCCTAGAGCCTACAACATCCAACGAGTGATTGCCTAGACAGGAGAACCACTCCTCCCCCTCTTTAATCAGTGTGTAAATTATGCAAATATAGGTAGTTTTATTCACTGTGCTCTTTGTAAAGGCTGATTTTCCATCTATGCATGTGTTTTTGATTATTTTATATGCTCAAGGTTAGTATAAATAAGAAAATTAAGAACTTTAATGAGTTTATGCCTGTGTTCCTCTCAAGCAAGGGTATTTTGAGGTCACCATCTGGCATCTTTTGCCAGGCGCCTGGATATTTCCTTGGAAAAACATGTTTTAAGTGTTTCCTTTGGGTGATAATGTTCAAGTTGAGCTTTGACCATGTAAGACTATATGATGTGGACCTATTGTACTTTCCAGCTATTCGGGACAGTTGTAGGTCATCTGCAGGCTTTTTTTGCATCAACAATTTCAGGCGAGAAATAATAATAAATATTTCAGTGTGTTCAAACTCCTACAGATCAATGCCAGAAGCAGTTCCAGAGCTTCTGACTGGGGGAAAAAATCTCATTGTAACCTTTCAAAACAGCCCCAAACCATGCCTGTAGTCCAAATGGTTGAGCACCAGCTTTGAATTATCTTTTGGCTTGGCTGGGATAGGTCTTTCTGGATAATTTTACATCAGTTTTCAGGAATGGTGATGCCAGCAACAGTGTTTTTCAAGAAGCTAGTGCTGCTACTAAGTCATGAACTTCACAGCTCAAAACGAAAGGCGAATTTGTGATTTTAAGAATTGCATCAAGCAGTAACAAGGGTTAGTGGTTCTGAAAGCAGGGATGAACAGGCAAAAATTGAATATCTGCTGTAATTTCCAGATCCCCAAATAGCTAGCCTGCAATTAACACAGACTGTGTGAGGGCTAATTGCAGGCTAAATAAGTGGAGCACCCTCTTTTTAGCTTTCTAACCCCAACATCTTGAGAATAAAGCCAGGCAACGAGCTCAGAGCCTTCGTGGGGGATTTTCCTGAGGTCAGCAGTAAGGATGACTGACCAGACAGCCTTTGGGCCCCTTTTTACTACTCCACCTCCTCATTGGTGTGGCCGAGCTAGCGGCCAAACCCTGTATCAGCCATCCCTGAGGTACTTAAGCCAAGTAAAGAGGGCAATTCTAGATCTAGAGCGAGCCCTAAAGTGGCTGCCAGCAACCTGGCCATTACGCATGCCGGCCAAGTTCCTGGATCGTCGCTGGCAGCGGACTCCACATATGTTGTGGTCATCACGAAGCTCGACCAGAAGGTGGAACAGCATATCAAAGGAGATAGCCGACGGTCCTCAACAGCAAACAAATGACCGCGTCGCCTTCCATTTACTGTCAGAGAGACTATCGGAGAGGCCTGCAGCTGCTCTCTCTCCCTGTCTGCTAATGATTGACCTGAATCCTGTTAGCCACAATAGCTAATAACTTTCCCATAATAATGGTAATTTTACCTTCACACTAGCAATTATTTTGTCAGAGCGAGTGGGAGACTTTCTCAAATAGTGGCTATTGAGCACGTAATGTTTAATAATACTATGACAGTGAAATGATCACCTTAGGATAAAAAGGCACCAAGCACGAAATGGCATCTCTGTAGGTGGCTTGGCTTCAGGACGCCCCGGTAGGGCAGCGTGCTCGCTGGGACATGGCAGTGGACTGTTTTCTTGTTGATAGTTAAAGGATCCTTGAGAAAATGCTGCAACTTCATGAATCAGGAAATTGGGGTGTTCCACTCATTCCTTTTTAGGAACTTATTGGGTGTCATGATGTTGTTTCCTCCTTGCTTGACCTAAAGGGGGCTAACTGTGCTCCAAGCCGGTTGTTTCGAAACTAATGTTAGCCACTGTTGCTCTCTGTTCACAGGGCAAAGAGAGGCACAGAGAAGGAACTCAACGATGTAGTTAAAGTCACATAAATCCGACATAAATCCATCACAAAGAAATCCTCAGTCCAGCAACGTTAAACAACTTAAACTAATCATCCACATGGCCGAGGTCTCGTTTTTCACGTCAATCCACTCACGTATGGCCAATTGAAACTGCTAGAAAAAGTCACATAGTGCCCCTTCAGTGTGAAGGACCTCTTTAACTTCACAAAATATATTATATATCTAAGAGGACACACTGACACCATGTCCAGTCTAGAATTCTTTAAGACTTCAAAAAAAAAAAAAGACCAACATGCCCCTGATTGCATATTGATCTTTTCAAAACACAACACAACAAACCCATTGTGACTGAAATCAAGCCATGGCATATTCTGGCACATTTTCTCTGCCCGTCCCCTAAAATAGACACAAGTGTGATCTCTATTAGAGCTATGGCCTGTGAATAACCAAACCTACAAAAGCGAGGATTTAATAGAATTGGATGTATCAGAAGATGCTTCATTTTGAGTGTAAGTGCAGATATGTGATAAATGGACAAGGCTAGACCAGGGGCTCAGCGGTATTGAAATATCCATGGATAGACTGTCACGGAATGCAATTAATTGATTTGTCTCCTTGGAAATTGGAAATCTTTGACACAACCATTGACAAACACATATACAACCCACGTTGGGTCTATAAAGCAGGAAGGTCAATAGTCTTTGTGTTGCCAGTTACTGCCCATGATCCGATGACATTTCTGCGGGGTGCCTGTGTGCTTATTTTCCTGAATCCTAACAGTGACATCTGCTGGACATTCTTAGGATTTCACTGTGGAACAAGACAGCATGGAGAGGAACGCTTTTGCATGTGTCAGCCACATGAGGAGTTGGTAAGGAAAACATTATTTTGTGTGTTTCCTGTTCGTGTATTTCCTACAAGTGTATTCCCTCTTTGTTCTTTCCCCCCTGGATGGAATCCAATATGCACAACATGGATGTTTTGAAAGACATGTGCAGCATTTTCATACAAAACAGACGAGTCACCACAAAAAGTCTGACCCAGCTTCACTGAGTCTGTTGTTCTGTACCAACATCTGTCCCATTTTTCAGATCCCCTCCTCAGGGAGTCCCTGTTATTGCCCCCTGTGGTTGTAACTCAAAACGCTGCCATTGCCTATTTGCTTCAAATGCCAAATTGTCAGCAAGCGGCTTCTGATACATGCCCGAGTTTGCTTAACACACACACACATACACTGCAGAATACATACACTGCTCCCCCAGGAGCATGGCGGCTGTGTCTTTTGGAGTCTTGTCTCCATCTCTGTGCTGTGGCCTGGCTGCGAAAATACTCTAGGGAATGCAAAGCCTCAAGACTGCCCATACAAGAGCGGATGCAGTGGTCGCAGCACAAACAGCAACACACTGGAGCGGCTCTGGCTTGACTTTATGTACAAAAGTGGGACAGCGTTTGCCTGAAGGAAAGCAAAGTGGTCTTGTGATGGAAGGTCAGTGGTTCGAGATCCAAGACCCATGGGGGAAAACTCAACGAGTAGCTGTCGCTAAAGTGTGTATTCAAGGTGCCCTTAGGGCTCTTCACACCAGTTCTCATGTGCGACTATGGTCGTATGTCTGTGAATGAAGGTTATGTAGAGAAACAACAACACACAAGCTCAGCAAATCCCTCCAGTGATATAGGTTAATGTAATAGCCGGTCTTCAACCTTTGAACAGCAAAAATCCAGAGACGCATGAAGTTACAGTATCGATTGTTTGAAATGTCACACAAAGTCTTGAATGGAAACGCAGGCTGGTCAGTAAGCACATTTTTACTGCTGAACTCGGCTCAAATTTTGTTAACTCGGAGGAAAAGGTCAGAATTTAGGGTAAAAGAGAAATTGCGTTTCCCATTATGTAAATGTGTATGACAGCGACTTCGGCACATCTGAAGGCTTACCTCTGTCGCAGTCGGATGACTTCTTTCATGTCAGGAAGGTGAACAGGTAGACACGTCACTTAAGAACAGAGCCACGGAGTGTGATATACTGTGTTCCCTCAAAGGCAAGTCTTTAGAAGATAATTGCTCTCTGTGGACGTCCACATATCAAGAAATGACACAATTTACGCTCAGCTTACTCCTTTCAAAAGAAGCACAGATGGCCTCGTATTGTGACTTATGATTTGGGCGTATAATTGAGTCGAGATGTAACACTGTGAAGCTGGTTGTCATGGCACATCCGACTAATTATAGTCAGTCAGTAGCCCATATTCTTAGCTGAGCTTTGACATGTTTCGTTTAAAGACATTTTGTTGTCTCTCAAATTTAGTGGGAGTGGGCGGCACCTGGCTTCTAAAACATATGTTTTAATAACTCAACAGATGTGTCTTTACAGAAATCTTGACCCGATCAATCAAGATAAGACAGGTGTTGTGAGCAGTTTCATTTAGGAACTAGACCATATTCACACGGCGGCCATATTCCTTTGACATCACAGAGGATATACGACGTATATAAACGTTGATAATCTGATAAATTGCTATTAGTTCACTCTTTCTTGATTAATTAGCAACAGTGCAATGAACAGTTTAATCTGTAAGGACAGCGAACCATATTTCAAGGTGAAATCTCAGGGTTGACAACCAGTTAGCTTCCATTAGATAAAAGCTAATGTTAGCATTCAACCACATTCTAGCTAACGATACTTTTTTGATTTGATACGATCAGGAAAGGTCGACTGGCGTGATTAAGGCCTATTTTCTTACAGTATCGCTCCGTAGAGGAAAGCGTTCATGGAAGAGAGGCTAGCTAACTGAGCTAGCTAACAACCCAGCTAAATCGAGGAACAACTACAACATGAACTGTTACTATTACAACCTCTTATCCAATTTCCTTCTGCGCATTGATACGCTGTAGTTGGGTTAAAGAAAATAGTTCCTACGTGAAACTGCTCATAACAAGTTCATTGGATTATTTTGTGTAAATGAGACATTATGTCTGGAAAGAGACATCACAGTTGGGTTTTTGAAATGTATTTTGTTTGGTCCTGTGAGCAGTTTGGATTCCTACAAGTAAAAAGCAGTACTACTGACTGGTGTAAATGCTTTTGACGACAACAGAGAGAAGTCTAGCCATGCTATCTTCAACATATCCTCTGTGTTACAGGTTGAATGGCAGACAAACAAGCGCACGCCTCCATTATTTGCGGACGGCGACCTGCAAATTGCCTTTGTGTTCTTTTTTATTGTTTGCTCAGTGGAGCGCTGGGTAAACTCATTTTGCCCACTCACGCCCCTGAACTGTGTGAACAACACACTCAGTGTTCCAGCTAATGCTAGCTTGTAGCGACAAAACCCCCACTGAAACCTGGCGTCTAAGAACAATTGCCCCTGGAAAATCAGGAAGAGCCCCCCCGTGTCCGTGGGAAGTTCACATGATAAACTCAATGACTTCCTCTTCCACAGGAAATTCATAAACTCGAGTGAACTCAGACTTTGACATTAACATCTGTCTGGATGATTCATCATGTGGAAGAAAAGGTGCAGATGCTGTTCAGCTCTCTGATACCTCGTGCAGCATCTGTTCCCGTGGTATTGGAGTTTTGAATAATGTCATTTAACAAAGGATAATGACATTATGCAGTGTTGTCAAGATGATGAGACCCAACTTTTTCTACATAAATCTAAATAAGTCTAGCCAAGGCGGGTGCCAATATGAAACACATGGGGAAAGTGGTTTTGTGATCAAGCTAATACAGAGAGATTAGATGGCTGATAAAGGCTGACTATTTTGTGAATTTCTGGATAACTTCACCTCTTTGGGCCTTTTGATTGGTCACAAATGCAGATGTGGACAACCTGTGGTGGGGAGTTTTAGGTTGTATCCTGCCAAAAACCTTGGGAAACATTATTCTTCAGGTCAGCATCCATACATAGAGACTTTTAGAGTATGTCTGGGAACAAACATGGTGAATTTGGGCTAAATTTCGGATGGACTCCAGACATACTGTTGTTTTTGTCAACAGACAATATTCACACGGCAGCCACTTTTCCTCTGACGTCAAGCTAAGGGTGGGAAGCTCAAATGTCGTAAGCTTGCAAGTCATATAAACGTAGGTTATCTGAGAAATAGTTATTATTCACCTCATTCTCATTGATCAACACCTAAGAAGGCATGGATAGTAAAAATCTAGAGGGACATCTGTTTACATTCATGGTAAAACAACATTTTTGATGACCGATTAGCTTCCAGCTAAGCATCCAACCACTACGTTGCTGACATTATCCTTCTATATTGTAACACGATATGATAGGGAAAGGCGTAAATTAACTCTGAAATATCAACACACATCTTGGACACATTTATTTAAGTGTAATTAAATGTGATTTTTATTAGCTAGGAAGTGGTTAATGCTAACACTTCCTGAAGCATCAGAAGCTGCCTCAGTGTTGGAACGCTTTGATGCATTCGAAGCGTTACCATTCACATGAGGCTGACATCGGATGAAAATGGCAACCAAAATTTGAAATACTCCAGATATGTATTGTCTTTATAACCAAATAAATTATTGATGAGTTGGGTCATGATTATCTGTGGGATTATCACTGTAAGATACCCCTTTCACATACAAGTAGCCATGTAGCAGTAGCCTTAAATGTCAGACGACATGGACTTACTTTTTTATCTTGGCAAGCAACTGAGAGAAAACATATTCATGCTCACAGTGTCTTCCAAAAGGGCACTAGTAACTTTACACAGGCCAAAATGCCATAGTCTAAACCTATTGAATTTAGGACTGCTTACATTTCCTCAGAATATGATCTCCGCAAGTCCCCCAGAAGGAAATACAGAAACGGCTCCTGGCATTTCACCTCGTCCCGCTTTATTAGATCGGCTCTTGACATTCTCACGCCGCTGCGCCGCTTCGCAAATAAAAGCACGCTTTAATGTGAAAAGGAACACCGTTTATTTTTGACCTTCTCGTAGACACATCTCAGACGACAGTGATGCAAGCACTCATATCCTGCTTCCCCCATAAAAATGTCCACAGAGACGGAACACATAACACCATGGTCATAAAAGTTCAAATGGAAAAACATTAAATTAAGCAGTACATATTCGTATCAGATACAATGGAAACACACAGTATAATTAATTGCCAAGGAAACACAGTATTAAAGAACAGTTTGTTATTTGTTGTCATACTTTTAAAGTGTACCAGGTATTGAAACACAGCAACATCAAGAAATATTGCTCAGCCGGAGCGCCATTATCGTCAAAATTTCTGAATCTCATTCAGGCCGTTTTGTCCCTTTTTTTTCTTAAATAGCGGAGAACTGGGGGGAAAATTCCAATCAAGATTCAGCCAATGAGCGAAATAATGAGTTATGCGCACTCCATGACATCATCAATGTGCAACAAGTCCGGGGAGAGCCCCCCTGTGCATGGCTGTGTGTCGATAAGGTGAAGGTGGGAGAGAAAGTCAACCGATTTCAAACAATGTGTTTCATGTAGATTAGACGAAATAAGACCTCAGAGTGTAAACTGCGTGTCAGATTTTTTACGTTTTTGAAAATGGGAAGACACTCATCGTCAAAAGCGAATTCGTGAACCCGGCACAAACAGATCACTTAACAGCCATACGCTAGATTTTTTTTTTTATAGAAAAGTGAGAGAAAAAAAAATACAACCCAAATGAGCATTTTACCTCTCAGCTCCAACAACAGCCTGGAGCCACGACTGCAACACAACTCACATATTATCACATGAAATAATAATGGCACGACTTGTCCGTCTGCCAGAAAAAAAGGAAATTAAACACAACAAAACTGAAACAAAACACAACACCTTTTTCCCAATATGAATGTTAATTGCACCAAAATGAATTACATTTTTTTTTTTAGGCTACAAAACTATGAATAAAGTATGAACAATGTGCAAAAACAAGGTCTACCTTTAAGGGAATCCTGCATTTCCATATTAGCATAACGCTATTTCCTCTCTGTTGCTCTTTAAAAATATCTCAGCATTTATTAACTTATGTAAATTTTTCTGTAAAGACATCTGAGCGGACAGCAATGGCTACTTTGGTTCCTTTTTAATGAAGGAGGGGAAAGATAAGGAAGGGAGATTGAGATGAATTTACAAAATATACATCTATTATTCTACTCTTTCCCAGCAACCATGATTGATTTAAGTTAGTATGTGTGTATTCGCGCTTGTTTGTGTGCGTGTGTACTTTCGGGGATTTTCAAAGTGCTATATCTGATAAGGTGAAAATTAGAAATTGATTTGTGGCTTGTTTCCTAGATGCAGTGGGACAAATGCACCCATCGTGGCCCCGAAGTGCCTTGGAAGTGGGTGTTTCTGGATCGACTCCAGCTCACTGTCATCTGTCTGGATTAGCTTTACTTAGCCTGTAAGAGTCAAAGACGTCCAGCGTTGTATTTGCTTTAAGGAATGACGGTAAACAACTGGGAATCACTTTTTTTAGGAGCCTGATAATATAACACCCTGGGCATCTCTTCCTTTTTTTCTTTACGTATTAAAGCTGCATTGGGTAATTGTGCACAAATGGCAGCAGTCAGACCCTGGTGAGTCCGGCTTTTTTGGGAAAATGTGCTCGCCTGCTGCTGTTTCCGAGCATTATATTTCACTTATTGTTTTGCCATTGCCTCTGGGTGCACCGTTGCACATGACCAGAATGAATTTAGGTAAATAGAGCAGATCTGAATTTAAAAGCCTTGGACTCTTCTGTTCTTTATCCAAGGATCATCATTTTTCGAAACATTTCGCCCAGTGCAGCTTTAGGATAATTAGGGCCAGTTTATGCTGATTTATCCTTGTCTGTCTGTAGTTTTTTTAGTCCTGGGGTTCCAGTCCCTCTAGATGGTCAGGGATGGGTAGACCAGTGAGGATCGTCAGACACTTATTCCACACGTTGAACACGGGACACACGGGCTGACAGAAGGAGACGTTGAATGTGTGCAGGTGCTGGGAGCCCACCGCGTCGTAGAAGGTCAGGTAGCCGGCGTCGTAGTCCAGCAGGACCCCGACTCGCCGCAGGTGGGGCGAGGGCTCGATGGCCAGCTCTTTGCTGTTGTGGCGAACCACCCAGGAGTTGTTGCAGCGGCAGAGCACCCAGGAGGCCGAGTTCTTGCCGATCCACTCGTGCTTCGGGGCTGATTTGTAGGCAATGCCCACAGCGTACCTGAGAAGGAACGGGTGATTCTGTTATCACATTTAAAACAATGTTAAAAACATAGAATTTAAAAGAAATAGAAACTTGCAACAAGTTCTCATCCCAGGTTGTTAAATACCGAAGTCGCTTTGTCATGCTACTTGGTGTCTGAAACAGACAGTCAAGGCACCATTTAGGGTCTTCCGCCAAGGTGGTCAATGTTGTGAAATGGTTGTAGTTTGAAAACCCTAAGTTCATGCAAAGAATTACTTGGTTAGGTTTAGTAAAAAATAGTTTGGTTAGGTTTTTGAAAAGTGTGTTTGGTTAGGTTTAAGAAAAAATAACTTGGTTAGGTTCAGGAAAATATCTTCAGGTTAGGTTTAGGAAAAGATCTTTTGGTTGTGTTTCGGGAGAACTGGATTTAAGAAAGGATCGTCATGTTCGGTTTAGAAAAAATGGTTGGTCAGGTTTAGGGAAACGCTCGTTTGGTAAGGTCGAGGACAAGATCTTTTGATTAGTTGTGGAACCTTTAGTTCTACATGGGTCACATGGGGTAAAGGTCCGTGTAGGACCCACCACTCTTTCGCTACCTCCATCCCTCTTGGGACTCAGTCGCTATGTTAGGTGGAGCTGCTGCTCTAAGCATCTCAAGTTGATGTGGAATGGTTTACACAGGAGTTACATAAAAGCCTGGTGTTTTTCATACAGATTCTAAAGTTTACCTCGTGCCTTTGTTTGAGGCGTGGGAACGTTACCGAGCTACAACCTTTGCTCACAAAACTCACCATGTGCTCCCTCCAATTAAAGCCTCCCAGTAGTGACGACCGCTGTCGATGAAGACGTTCCCCACCACGCCGTAGCTGCTCTGGCTGGTGAAGCGGTCCTGGCCGTGGCCCTTCTTGGACGTGGTTTCGTCGCGCTCCACCGTCAGGTTGTCGTGGGACACCTTCAGCTTCTTGTGGGCAGATTTGGGATCCAGCTTGAACGGCTGGCCTGGGGGAGGAGAGTGAGTAAATTAAAACAAATTGATTTTGAAACGCATCGAGACCTGTAACAGTAGACAGTCTTCAAAGAACAGCTCATTTATTTTCAGTTAATTGAATTCCATATTTGCCAACGGGAGGGAAAAACTGAAAATCCAATAAGAGACTTCTGTGTGGGTGTTTACACGTGACTTTCCACTAAAGGTCAGTCCTATATTGAGTGTTGGTTTTTATCGCCTCGTGCTTACTGTTGGTCTTCAGAGTCCCCGGTTCGCTGCTTCTGCTTCCCGCCTGGTTAATGGCCTTGACAACAAAGATATACTTGGTGCCACTCTGCAGACCGTGCACCGTGTAGTGGTTCTGCTTGATGTTGGGAACAATCATCCAGCTCTCCAACGAGTTGCACAGACCTGGGAGGAGAGGGGAAAGGAGGACGAGATAAAGAACAAGAGGCACAGGTGAGAGTGAGTCTGAAACTATTATCAAGTTTTCAGTGTTTTAGGGTTCTTTTAGCAATAAAGCTTTGGTGTGACAATAACACCCAAAAGAGACAAACCATCTCGTGAAAAAGTTCCTTAGAGTGGAGTGATGTACAGCTGTGTGGAAGGTTATTAAACGATTGGTTGTGGGAGAGCCCGTGGCAGTGGGAACAGGTGAGAGGGCGTGAAAAGCCCACAAGAGGAAACCATTCACACCTCGTTGGCTTCACGGCCGCACTGTGCTCTCTCCGGTTTGTGCGAGTGTCTTTGCAGTGTGTTTTATTCAATGGCACTTCAGCACTGCAGCACCACCTCCTGAGGCCAGAGCACATGCGTGTGTGTGTGTGTGTGCATCTTCCTTCCATGTCAAGGATTTGCTCGCCCGAGGAATCTTTTTACGCAGGAAGTTGCCACTATGCTGCTGCCGCTCTTTGTTGGCCACCCGGGGGCAAAACAAACAATCTTCCATTATGAGTTCTCCTTTGAATGTTACAGTGTCGCATAAAGACGTGTTCTCAACATGTTCACCGCATTCTCTTGAGGAACTGCCAGCATGGTCCAAAACCAACCGAAAGGAAAACAAATAAATGGACATACTGTGTATAACTAAAATTATAGGTATATAGTTTTTTTTAAATAAAGAAACCTAGGAAATAAGTCAGCAATGTTGCCTAAGGTTCTAGCACTGAACTCATGTTCAAATATAATATTCTGCATTTAGTGGAATGTGTGCGAGTACACCTACTGGATTTCTGGACCGTCGAGGCCAAAAGACAGTGACCTCACCCTGCCTGATTTTGTCTCTACAATCTGAAAATGACTAAGTTATGCCACAGACATGTATAATTTACGAGAAAACAATGGTTTAAATTTATGCCAACAAAAAGAGCTAAATACCAAGTCAAACTGTGAACTCACCGCAGTTTGCCACAGATAGCTAGCTAGCTGCATCTAACACTAAAGCGCTGTGTCAAGTGAAAGCATGCTTGCGAGAAAGCTACAGCTAGCCTGAAGCTAAAACCTATTGATTTTTCTATACCTGTTCTATAATTGTATTTAAAAATCAACTAATGAACTGACATTCTGGTATTTCAATCCATTTTTCATTAGCTAAATCCTATCATGATGAAGGCAAACAAAAGAAATGGTAAGGCAAACGACTGCTGAATTTTGGCTAACTAGCTTAGCAGAGTGGCAATGATTCTGCCTTTAAATACTTAAATGCAGAAAAGCGTAAATTAATCTATTACATAAATATTAACAGTAAATGTACAGACAAACACATTGAATTGGGATAAATAATCAAAATAAAGTTTCTGATTCAAACAAACTAACCTACAATGTTTTTTTAGGGCGGGAAAAAATTCAAAAATGAAACCTTTATCAGCCTGAAACTTTAAAATGCAAATACCTATATTTATACATTGAAATCTTTAACAATTATAGCTTTAGACAACGTAAGATAGACACTAAAATCGACTAAATATGCAGTTATTATGTTCTAACCAACCACAACACCAACCGACAGTGCGATTAAGAAAAAATATTGGGTTATTGAACGTCACCATAGGTAGCATTACTCAACCATCACAGTAGTGCTACTGCTGCTGGAATACTTTTCCCACTGGTGAACACTTTCAGACTTAAAGTTAATTGCCCGCGTTCATTAAAACCAAACACATTGCAATTTCATTTGATGAAGCCTGGTGCACCACACAACACAAATAGCCTGTCGTCTGTCACTAACATATTAACACATATTTCCCACCGGAAATCCAATTTAAACGGCTGCAGCGAACAATTATGCGCAATGGTTAAGGATGTTGTTTTTGTGTTTTTATTGCATTAACATCAGAAGAATTCCTCTTCTTCAACAGTGATTCATCTTGAATTGCTCCGGGGGGAACTTTCTGGCACGTGACTTTAGACGCAAACGGCAACGCCGCTGATGTTATCGGATGTGAAAACAGGAGGTGGGGAAGCTCAAAGCGTCTCGGCGAACAGAAGGAGACAGGCGAGTGAAAACGAGAGGAAAATACATCACACGTTCGTTTAATGGCTGTTGGTAATGTGCAAACTCTGGAAGAAATGAGGGAGGAAATGAGGAAAGGATTCCCCCTTCACATGCAAGGAAAGAAAAGGATGCAAGCAAGCGAGGACAAAGAGAACGAAGGGGGGTAGGCAGAGGAGTTTTGCTGTGAGGTATTTGAATCTGATAAAAAAGGAAGAAATAAAAGGCAGAGGAAATGCAGTTTGATTGAAAGGGAACAGGAGAGCTCGCCTTCAAACGCCCTGACCCCGTTTTCGACTGTGCTCATGATTTTTTTCTGGGCCTTGTGTGGATGGGAGTAGGTGTGTGTCAGCATGTACTGTATTTCTGCTGTTCTACAAGACATTGCGTCGCTACATGTGTGGCTGCCATGCCGATTCACATTACAGCTGTCATCTCTCCTAACGCGACGCCCACCTCCTCCGGCGCCGAACGCCTCGTATGTATGGAAACGCAAACTCAGCACATCCGCCGAAGTCTTCTGCTCCGCGCCTCTCCGCTGCGTCGTCGAATCTGATTCTCCTTCCAACCCCTCGCAAGATTTCTGTCATTTGATGCGAGGCTGATAGTAACATAAAGGGCTGGAGGCTTCACTTCAGGAGGTTCCACTTCCACTGCCATCTCAGCCTTTTAGAGAACTCCCAGCTGCCTCAGGGGAGCTAGTGGCCACAGTGGGGTAGCAAGGGTGTACTAAATAGTATGTAAATGGTAAAAATGTATTGCAGGATTGCTTTCGCAACACTTCTTTATCCAAATAACTTTTTTTTTGCACTTTAATTATTTGCATTTTCATACTTTATTTATTGGATCAAGTGTTTAATATTGCCCGTGGTCTAAATTCAGTTTCATAAGCTTCTCCAGTTGCCTGACTCGCCATTTAATTTTCACTTCATAATTAATTTGGATGTCATGTTAATGTTCGCAACTTTCCATCTGGGGTGGGGGTGTTGGTGCCAGAACATATCCATCCAGTCTAGCACATTATCAGTGCTAGAAGCTATTTTCATGCCTTTTTTTATGGCTTTTGCATAAGGGGGGTGCCATTTTTAATGACACCTTATAAGACCGTAAGTAAGTTAGAAAAAAACTAAACAAGCCAACTCACTTGACACAAAGGTAAAGGAGTGAAGAAAACAAACCAAGGCACTCAAAATACTGTGGGGTTGACAACATTTAACCAACTAAAACTAAATTATCTAAAACTATCAACAGACATCTATGTATTCTGTTTGTGAGGTATCTACTGAAGTTAGCATTTGCTAACCAGTTAGCCCTGGCCTGTCTGGTCCAAAGCTCGTGTGCCCCCGGTGTTCTGAGCTCCAAGTTTGGACCGCTAGATGCACGGCTAACTGAGCTAACTAGCTGACAGCTACAGTTAGCAGCAGTTAGCGTTTACTCTGATGACACGCTGCCCCCTTTTCGTTTGGAGAATGTATTAGACCGCTGGAAAAAATGATTTATAAACTTAGTCCTGGTCCGACTCGAGCATTCCTTTACTTACTGGCAATGTTAGACTGTCCAGTGAAGATGGCGTACTGGAGCTCATAGGACACCACCGTGAACTCGTCATCGGACGTCCAGTGGACTGCGATGGTGTCGTAGGAAGCGGTGCACAACTCTTCCCTTATGCACGGAGCATTCGGAGCTGCAGACGGTGGAAAAAAAAGAAGCATCATCCGACAAGATCTTGAACTCTAATGCTACATTCCAATTCAATATAGTTGCAAATTACATTAGTAGTACTCCAAAATGATAAAAACAGTCGCTCCAATTAACCACGTACGTGTTCATTTGGTTTAATTTAAGAGTGTAAAGGGTTCATTACACACAGGATTGAAGATGTACTTTCCAGTAGAGTGGTAAGTTGAGCATTAAAAGCAGTGTGGTGGAGAAATAATAAAATATTCAGATAAACACATTAACGCAGCGGGGAAGAGTAAAGATCCCAGGCCTTTTAGCGGTGACAAATGTGGGTCGTTACATAACCAAAATTGCTAAATTGGATTTCTTCCACGCATGTTTTGATCCACGTGTCGTGCACTTTATCACATTACAGTTGTTCTAATTCTACGGGGAAATAAATAAGACAAACTATGTTTGTATTCAAACCACGAGGCAGTAGAGAGAGAATGGACTGAGGTAAGAAACAAAGATACAAAAGCAAGGCTTAAATTGATTGTAAAGCCACTTCCTATCTCTTTGGGTGTCTGTCACTCGCTCCCTTTACCGAGCCTTCTGTCACGAGTGGCTGCACATAGCGGAGTGATTCAGGCTGATTCACTTAGCGAAAAGGCCCTCCAGCGAAGCCCTCATGCGTCGCGAGGAATAAATACGCGCCAGCCATTTTCGCAGGCCATTCAAATCCTCTGCGCACGATGCCTTGTTTTCGTTCCCCGGCGTGCTCGTAATTCATGCGGAGACGTTTTTGATGGCTCCTCGCAAATGGGACATCAGAAATTAATGTCGAAAATTAATTTTGGAGTTAATAGGCTGGGGCCTGTTTCTTCCGACGCGGCGCTCGAAGACAGAGAGACTTCAAAAGAATAAAAAAAAGATTAAAAAATAACAATCAGATTTCAAAGCTGGAATAGAATTATAAATAGAGGCAATGTTTGCTTTCATGGTCAGCGAGGGAGTAAGGGATTAAGGGCTGGACTGTGGATGCATCTAAAGGGGACGTTTGGCTTGTCGCTTTAACCTCAAAGAAGATCATCGACTGATCTCGACTTCAAAGAATTTAAAACAA
The DNA here is from genome assembly GCA_039737535.1 of Lagodon rhomboides. NCBI lineage: Eukaryota > Metazoa > Chordata > Actinopteri > Spariformes > Sparidae > Lagodon > Lagodon rhomboides. The sequence continues at coordinate 7,854,875 of CM077807.1, forward strand.
GGCGTTCAAGGTGCTTTTTAGTTTGATCAACACATGTCCCTTTGAAAAAAAAAAAAAAAAAAGACTTTGATGGAGGCTTACCGGTAAGGTAGTCGAGACTCTCCAGCAACTTCTTCTCTCTCCCGAAGTCCAGGGCGAACGTGTCGAAGGTGTCCGTCAGGTTTATCTCAGGGATCAGCACTTGGGTCGACGCAGTTGCCATGGAAACCCTAGATAATCGCCAATCAAAATGGTACACGTTTGTTATGATCTTTGAAACAACAGAAAGACTTAGAGACTCATACTGTCTAATCAGATACTCCAAGAGAAACAGGACATTCTAATATTATTTTAGCTGATAAGTAACAGGATGGTTTTATCAAAATCAACAGTTGCTCAATTAAAAACACTGAATCTGAATGAAATCATTCCTCTAATTAGTGAGGCTGTGCGGATTAGACTCTGATACAAACGCTGCTTTAATTCGAAGGACTAAAGGATAATGAATTCTTTTTATATCGCTCAGCTTTGTTTCTCCTGAGGAGGCCCATATTGGACACCGGGCTTCTTTCTCAATTGCCAAATCAATTAGTCAGAAAGCTTAAGCAGGGAGCGGAACAACATGAGGCTAAATAAAATATGAATTCCCACTCTACTTGTATTTTCTGTCGGGGAAGTGAAGTGCGTAGAGTTGTCAAAATTGTTTCTTAAATCTGTGTGTGCCCTCTTTGCCCTTTATCCAGAGGCCAGACTTAAGTTTGCTAAAGTGTGAGTAATTCCATCATGTGTGGCCTTGTGTGTGGGCTGTCCGACCTCTCATTGATGCTCTTGGCAGTCTGCAGGAAGCGAGCGTGATCGGTTTCTTTCAGCGTCTGATCGGCCTGCGTGATGAGCGCCGAGGACCTCTCGATGCACTGCTTGCAGTTGGAGATCTGTTGGGCGAGCTTCCGAAGCCTTTGCGCCTAGAGAGAATGGAAAATGCAAAGAGAAGCGTGAGATTGGTGCTGTTGGGCTGGATCAAACCATCAAACCACGGATGTGTGAAAAAGGTCCCCATCCAGGTTAAGGTGTTGAAGATCATCAGGCATGGGAACGTAATCAGAGATGACAATATGAACTGACACCAAAATCTGGGGTCACATTTCAAAGCTCATACACGAAAAGGTCAAATCCAGAGTTGACTGATGCACATAGTCGTCTACTTTTCCTTCATGTTTTCTTAATTGGTATGAAGATCAAAGATGGTAAAAATTTAGCAAAGGCATCAACATGTCCAGCCTGCTTAGCTTCAAAATTGAGTAGGCGATTCTTGAGAACCAATGCTTTGGGCGGCTCGGTCCCAAGACCAACCTATTTGATGCCGCAAGTATCAGCTATCTTTCTCAAGAGTCACCTACTTCGCCCGCAGTTCAAAGGACTGGGAGCTGATTTGTTTTGACCTCGCGACTTGTGTTTTGTTCGACGAAGAAAGAAAGAACCTTCTCTCTGCTTAGAGCCTCTGTTTCTCTTCTAGCAGTTAAGCTAAGTGAACCAGACACTTCAAGGATAACCTTTTCTCTCTGTTGCAGACCAAATAAATGTGGATGTGTTTACGGAAGTAAGCGTCATACAAAAAGTTGATTTCGATTGAAAAAGACAGCAAACAAGAAACAGACAAATGGCTCGACAGAAGTGTCTAAGCTACGATGAGATAAGCTTCTTCCATGTCCCTGCTTTTACTACATTTTCTGGGCCTGTCAATGATTCTATTGCACGCAAATCTGGGATTTCATTTCCCCTCGTCTCTCGGCTTCATTCCTCCTCCCTACAGTGCAGGCAGAGATTTTAGGAGACAGATTGAGGTCAGTGGCTGAATTGAGGTCAAAGGATATTTCATCAGAGGTTTGGCTTGCGCAGCGCCCAAAACACCGCAATCTCTCGCCAAATCCATTTGTGAAATTGGCAATATTATGAACGTTAGACAATAACAACATAAGGCAGACTTAACACCAGAAACTTGGTCTCAAAAAAGAGCATTTGGAGGTGTTACTGATCATGATCTCACATTCCACACAAAGCAGTAATTGAAGGAAGCTGTTGGCCTTAAAATAAGTGTATCTGTATCTCCCTGCTACATTCCATGGTGGAAAGAAAATCCCTATGGGGAGGTTCCAAGTCTCATTAAATACAGCTGAAAGAAAAATCATCCGGGTTTAGAGCACAAGCGAATGTGCCCTCCCATATGCTCTGGGATCTAGTCTTGGCCAGTCCGACTGATTTCACCGTCTGTTCAGAATGGGTTGAAGGGGTTTGTGTGCTAGGCAGTCGAGCAGTTTGCCTTCTGTTTCACCATGTAAGGATCGGGTCAAGTGGCGGAGACAAAGTATTGCGTTTGACACAAAATGGGGTTGAATTGTAGCTTAGAGAGATGTCAGTGCAGGCCCTCGATAGCGAATTGTACCACATTGGCACATAGCAATTTATATACTAGAGGAGAAGGGAGTTAATTTGTTTTTATGTTATGAATACGACAGTGGAATACTAAATCTGAAGACAGCATTTCCTTCCTGATGATCACTGTACACGCTGGAATGGTTTACTTATGGAAGATAGTATTTTTAATGATTAAGGGATGATTTAAATTGGTGGCTACAAAAACATGGTTCAAGCATTAATTATGCATCAAGATAACGGACCAGTTCACCCCGAAATGAGAATTCAGTCATTGCGAGCGGAAAATCGGGTGAAGTGCTGTAGTCTGCAGAATATTCCAGGAGCGTCACAGCAAAAACAGCCGAGCAGCATTCTCCTAAACATTTGAAAAAAAAAGTGCTCTGTATAGCTCGTACGCCATAATCCAAGTTCCCAGAACCCCAGAGATCCCAGATTGATTTGAACACACATTACTTACACCGGCAGTGTGCAGTCAAGCTTAATCGTTTTAGACAGGGTGCGTGCAATCGCTTTGAGCTTAGCAGCTAGCAAAGATTTCGGCATTAAAAAGGATGTACATAACGTCATTTCAGTTCAATGTGGGATCTTAGGGCTTCCAGCGACATGGATTACCTCGTACAAGCTCTATGAAGCCGTTCTATGTCTTTGTTTCAGTTGTTAACGTTTTAAAACAAGCCCCCATCTACTTCAGGTACTGCATGGGGTTAGAAGATAACCACTGAATTTTCATTTTTGGGTGAGCTGTTCCTTTAAGTACATTGTGCTGTTTGCGCTGGAAGAAGAAAATGACGAATGAAGACAGGCATAAAAAAAACCAGCTCATGAAAATTAATGCTATATGCTATCAAATTCCCCGCCCCCTCCGAGCGTTCACCTCACCTTCCCCTCCTTGATCTTGCTGCCGATGATCTGCCTCCTCTGCTGAATGATGTCGATCAGGAGATCGCACTCCTCAATGAGCTTGCCCTCCTGACGGGACGCGTTCACCTGAGAACCAATTCAAACAGAGTATTAGATAAACAAAGCGAGTGATGGATGCCATGGGTGGGGTATAGTGGGGGGGATAGCATCTCCGCATCCTGCCGGACCGAGGGCCAGGACGTCATTTTCATCCATCAGCCGGCCCTCCTGTCTGGGAGCAACACTTGAGGAAGATGAGGCATATTCAGCCATTTTGCCTCCTGCTGGCTTGAGTGGTGAGTGACAAGTAAAATTAGCAGGAAGCCCCTGTGGCTGTAAGAGAGACATGACACTCAGCAGCATGAGTGGCGATGTCCGAAATCACCCCTATTTGCTGTATAGTGCACTATATCTAGCCTCTGCCATTTTCTGACTGTCTGACTTCTGTGCCCTGAAAGATTTGATGCATCTACGTTTAAAAGTTTGAAAAAGATCATTGTGAGAATCTATAGTTGTCGGCTTTAGCACAAGACTATGACTGATGTGTCGAAAATCTCAATTTAACCCTAATGAATGAGTGATTTTGGATGCAGCCAAGAAGTAGCCGTCAGTGACATGGCAGCCATTTTGAGCTGTTTGACAAGATGAGAATCAGGCACTTGGCACTTAATACATTCCCCCTAAAGTGTTGCAGGGATGATTTGTAGGCTAACCCAGATGTTAGCATCCCCCCTGGTTCCCTCAGCAAAAAGCCTATGGGATTTTGGAGCTGGATTTTGGATTATCGCCTGACAATAGGCTCTGTGGTAAACACAAGTTTATGGTACGTTTTGCTCAGCAAGATAATCTCCACAGACAAACACCACTTTTATTAAATTTGAAGCAAAAATGGAACCACCAGAGGTAAAATGCTAACGTTAGGCTATAAACGAAGTACGCTGCGGTCGCATGACTTAAAATCACCAACACTAAGCATCTCGCTATACTACACAAACTGTACTATAAATTTAGCAGTGTGCAAGATGTAAAGTCATAATCAGAATAGTTTGAAACTAAAGGTCCACCTGTAAAGACGGAACAGTGAGTAGATGAGTCTCCATGTTTGGCACAGCGACGGTTAATGTCCCTGACAACCTCTGTATTTAGCCACTTCTTAGCAATCGCCTTTTTCGAGACACATAAGCGCTTTACAAAACAAACATGTGGTATTAACTGGAGTATTTTATGTCGTAGAACAAAACTTTAAAATCCCTTAAGCTATTGTTAACCTTATTTCAACTGAAAAACCCCTTCGAAAAACCCATTGACCTCAAGAATAGGGAACCGAAGTTCAAAAATGCTAACTTATTTCCAGAATTTGGGATTCATTCCTTCGATGCTCAATTGAAACACATATAAAAATGTTGGTTTAAACACAGAAGGTTAACATTTCAAGGTCATATATTACACTTTGAGGAGAGTCTATTAGTTTTAATCACTTAGACTAACGTGTAGATTAGGTCTCCCAACTAGATTAGGGTAGCTTCTGTATAAGTATATGAAGGAAGTCCTAGTCCAGCGCTGACTTGCCGACTTGTGCTGTCCACCTTTGTGTTGAAATCGAGCAAGAGCCCTACTCTACAAGTCTAGGTTTCTAGTTTAAAGTCAACCCCTTAAATACTTTAATGCTTTCTACATGCTCCAACAATGAGAAAGTTAAGCAATAAAAGACAACGTCATCGTCGTTAACTTTATATAAAGCATGTTTAGTGTTGTGGCTGTGGGTTTAAACATTCGCTTGGCCCGAAAAAACCCACTGATACCAATAAACGTAAGAAAAATGATTTAATTTAGGTTGGAGGGTGTTTGGAAAGTGCACTTGATGCCGTTGATTACACTCCAGCCGTGGGGGTCTTTAGATGAAAAATGGCATCCAGCCCCGCTCTCTGAGGCATTTGATTCACTCCGTCGTGGCACCTTCACAGTCTGAGCGGGCCATAAAAGTTGTAAAAGTCCAATTATGAGACTGCAGGTCCCAACATAATGTGTTATTTCTCATTGTGGTCATTTCCTAGCGGCCCCCTTTTCAGCACCTTGTAAAGTGTTTTCTTGCTGCGGCAAAGCGATAGCGCGGGGAGCAATGAAAGGGAAGTCCGCGGCGAGTGTTGCCAAGCCAACGGGAGATTGCACGGTTTTTCATTCACACATGGACTCCCTCACACACACACACACACACATGTTGACAGGGCGTTGTAATAATGACATCACTGGGAGCCATTTGCCGTTCCTCCGTGGAGCCAAACAAAACTGCAAAGGACTTTTCTCAACATCCTCAACAGCGATTGTGTGATTTTGTGACATGGTGGCTGCCAGCAGAAACAATTTGCCACCTGGATTACATCGCGGCGCTCACGGCGTGCGAGACATGCTAAGCTGAAAGCCCCGGCTCTGCTGTACAGGGTAGCGGCGGCAGGGCCCGGTGCGTCTGTCTCTTCAGCGCCGCTAATTGGTTTTCACCGACATCACTGTGACAGCTCTGGGGAAGCTGGAGATTTGAAAGTGCTTACTCTGTGAAAGGCTCGTACACATGTTATCTCTTTGTGGAATTCCGCGCGCCAATTAGCAAACTCATACAGATCCGAAAAACAAGGGCGTTCAGGGTGGAGGTTTCTCTGAACGCGGGCCGCATAAACACAAAGCGAAGCTCGTGTAGTCTTTTGAAGTCCGCTCTTTTTTTGGTCGACAGCTGATTTTGCTTATTTCGCCGTGTGTGTTTTTTAATGCGCTGCCGGGTCAGAAATAGTTTCCAACAGCTAATGAACAACACTTAAACTTAAAGGACCGTCTTTTTAATCTCCGTTGCATAAATCTGGCCTGTCTGTGCAGCAGGAAGACGCGAACGTTCGTGAAATCGGCGCCTTGTGAAAAGAGAAAACAGAGAAAGTGATCCATGGTTTTCCCTCTTGCTCAGAAGGTAGAAAGCCTTTTGCTTGTCATCTGTTCCGGGACGGGAAAAAGGTATAGCGATGATCACGTCTTGGACGTTGCCTTGGCTGAGACTCTGATTCCCTCTCCCTGAGATTTCGTGCCTGATCTCAACATGAATAAAGGTCGGCGTCCTCGGATGTCGCTCATCTGACCAGAACAGCCGCCCACAAAGCCACACGGACGCGCGCTTCCATCACGCCTCCTCCAAAGTTAAGCATTCTGACAAGAAACTGCATTTTAAGAACTCAAAGGAAGACATTTCGTCGCCTGTGACTGAATGGTTGACTTGTGATGAACCAGACAGTGAACTCCCCCTCCACTCCTGACACTTTGGGACCAGAGTACACCATGTGCCACGTAGAGATGAGGAGATGTGGAGCATCTAATGACTTTGGGCAGTGCCCTCTGGAGCATATGATCGGTGTGACAGATTGAACCCCGGCAGCAGCATTAAGTGATTCATTGAGCTGCGGAAACACACACGTGCAAAAATGACTCAGTCCTCGAGGGTATAGAAACTTTTCGGGCAAGGGAATGCACGCGAGGTAAACTTTGTGCAAGGGGAGTCGACGTTTAAACTCGACACGCCTGATGACACCAAGCCTAAAGACATCAGAGGTATTTTTCTTCCTCGCTGCGGTAATTTTGCCTTGGAATCATTTTCCTTCTTGCATTTTTATAAACAAGTCAATTAAGTGCCTCAAATGACCCCTCTCTTTGGGGTAATTTGTCATCATCAAATTACGCCTGGATTCAAACACGATCGCTCGGCTCCCTATTTTTCCAACAGCCAGAATGCAGTGTGGCATCAGATTCAAACGGTTACAGCATCTTGATCCTATTAGCCGACACGCTGCCAGCTGAAAAAGAAATGCCGCAATTTGACATAATGCGGCGCAGAGGCGTTAAATTGCGGCTGAACCGCAGGCGCAGGCGGTGACTCAGAGGAACTGGATGCGAGCGATCGCATGTAGAGGACCACTCGCGGAGGAGGGATGTTAAGAGGGGTTGCCATCGGTGCCGTTCTGAGTTTGTAAAAAAACTTTTTTCCGAGCGTGCACGGACACTTTGCAGTTTTCAGACGGCTTCTGCTGACTCGGAGGTGTCAGAGAGCCATCTCCAGAAGAGCTCTGGAGGAGATGAATCTGTGAAATATTCAGAGAGCTTTTCCCTGCGTGACCCTCTTCCTTTCGCATCCACCTCACAAACGGCTTAATTTATTGAGTTTATATGACCTCATGTATATTTTTGGCTCGTGATCGCACCCTTTTTCGTGCAATCTCACTTTTCTCGCCTCAAGACAAACACGCCGCCACTGTACGCCCCGCGAGCTATTTTGGGGCTTGAGAGTGTGTTGTGAAGCCTTACTGTATGTGTGACCATAATGCACTGGAGGGAAAAAAAAGAAAACAGGTCATGCTTTTTTTTTTTTGCCCTCTCATATATGAATCATTTATTCATTTCTGATTTTTTAAGTGGAATGTTTCCCTTTTTTGGTCCTTTTGTCATCAAACATTCCCGCGTCGTCGAAAAATTTCCCCCTCGCGGAAAACACGTTTACGTGAGAACGCGCACGCAGCACTTTGGCAGAAAAGAAAAACAAAATGAAATCTCCTTAATAAAACCACAATCCTCTTTCCTTTGCCGTTCTGCGCAGGGCCTTGCCAGGCGGAGAGGCTGCTCTCCATTATTTCTAAAGGAAGATGACTTGTCGCTGTCTTTAACCCCTGTGGCACTGCTTTATTTAAAGCTTCTTAGCGGGGCCGGCGCTACATGAACGGGCAGGCTTAGCGCAGCCGAGCTAAACACAAAGAGGCACCGACACGCACTGCTGTTATCCCCAAAAAAACAACATATTAGCTAAAAGCAGATTTTGAATCATTGCAGAAACAAACAATGCATTGCTCGTGCTAAAGGCTAACACATTGTTTTCAAGCTAGCATGATGCCAAAGTCCATATTTTCAGAGCACAGAGAAGCCCCCACTGCTGGTGTCATTAAAACCTGAAATTAGTCCTTTTTAAGCATTATAATCGCACTTCAATTTTCTGACAACGAGCTGCACCAAATTTCAACATGTCTTAATCATTCAGCCAGTAAAATATCAGAAAGCAAGAGTTCCCAGAAAAGCACCTATTTGTCCAACCGACACTCTGAACCCAATGATGTTGCATTTTTCCAATTGCGAACAAATGAAAATGCATAAAAATTGTCTTTTTTTGAATAATAACCGACTAAAACAACTCCCTTCAACTCTAAAACACAATACTTTTTTCACATGGTATAATTATTTCATACAGTCAGGCTAGCCGCTAACCTAAGCTACATGCTAAGCTAAAGGATGCTGAATCACACGGGAGATGGGGATAAAACATGTCTTTTCAGTGAATAAGTCATAATATAAAATGAAATGCACATTTTTTTGCAATGGTAATGAAACATAAGAACACTTTGCATAAATTCCCAGTTGCCAGAGCAGATTAACAGCGCGCATTCTAAACAATAATGACGAGTACGAGGCGGTATGTAGGTCAGCGTTGACCTCGCAGCGACTGCCGGGACTGACCTCCACATGTTGACAGGTCTGGATCAGCTTCCCCATCAGCGACTCCAGCTCGTTGTTCCTCTTGATCAGGTTGCTCAGGTTGGAGTCCAGGGCTTGCTGCGGAAGAAAGACAACGGAGAGAGAGTGAGGGATGAAGAAGGAAAGGCAAAGGAGCAGAGCCGTGCATCGGAGGAGGATAAAAAGGCAACAGATTTTTTTTATCCTTCTCAACCCTTTAGGTTCCTCGGCTTAGACGAGCCGGAGAAGTTGCCAGACAACCTCGGGCGCTACATCACAAGGCAAAATAAAGTTGTAATTGCAGCTACTTTCGAGAAAACACAAGAATGAGCCAAAGAAATCCTCAGGAAAGAGAAGCCACTTTTCTTCACAAGCATCCCGGGGAGTCCCTTCCTGAAGAGCGTCTACGCACCTCCGAGCGCGGGTGGTGATAGCCCTCGTCCCTGTACTGCCGCCTCATCCTGCCCCGTCCGAGCCCTCAGCCAGCCGGATCCTACTCTAGGAGAGGATGTGACTGGGACAGCCACTCCGCTGAGCGCCGAGCCATGCGCAGACCCGGCCAAGCGGCAAATTAGGCATCAAAAGCCTCCCCTATGAGAGCACGCGGCAGCGCTCTCGGCTAACGAACCGGCAAACAGGTGACGGCACGTCAGCTCAGTCCCCGAACGCTCCTCCCCTGATTTTTTTTTTTTCTCCCCGTCTTCCCTCCCCCTTTTTTTTTTTTTTTCCTCCTCTTTCGCTGCTTTTCATCCGCCCGGGCACAAGCTGTCTCCTTTGCTTCCGAGGCCGTCATATTATTGCCAAACCGAGCGTGCCTAAGCCGCTCTGACGCCACGTCAGACGCTGTCCCGTTCCAAGCTGTGTTCCAGATGGATTTTAAAGCTCAGACCCCCGGCGGATGCTGAGATTTCCCTGCGACGCCTCCAAACGGCGGCGCGAAGGTGTGTCGGGGTGCGGCGAGGCCGAAACGGCAAAAGGTGCTCGCGAACCTGCTTCGAAATCAAGGAGGTGAACTAGCTCGATAAGCTACATTTAGCACGTTTTAGCAGCCAGATTCCGATGTTCTGTGGCGGATTTAAAAGGGGAGTCGCCCCGGAGGGAATATTCAATCAACAACAGTAAAAGAAACGCACAGCGATGGTGGGATTTGGTTTTTGTGTGTGTGCGCTGTAGTGGCACTAGGGGCTTAATGGATGGCCTTAATACGCCGATGACACACAAAAGCAGAGAGCGGCATAAAGGTCTTCCTCGGAGAGGGGACGTATGACGCTGCGAGAGATGAAAATATAAATGAACCTCGTGAAAGGATGGTGACGGAGGATTAGGATCACAACGATGATAAGTCAGCAGCCACGTCACGTGCAGGTCGGCGTACGCGGCGAAAAATTCACGCATGCCCGCTCAAACGCCGTTCTTGTACTCGTGTCTGTCTTTTCAGAACATGGAATACAGTGTGGCGTGTGCGCAAGGGAGCAGCAAACAGCATCTCAGGGACCGAGAGAGATCAAACCCGCTGTCACTCTCCACGCGAAGCTACATTCACTCCTCCGCGAGTGTGCATTCGGACACGGCGGGGTCACTATAGGGTCCGTGTTGTCAATCATCCCGCTCGTTTATCCGCACCATCACTCTCTCTCTCTGTCTGCCTACCCTCCGAGCTGGATTTTCACGCCCTAAAAAAAAAGAAATTCAGTGTCTGTGCACCCTTAATCTCTGCTCCGAACCGACGAGGCTAAGCCACGTTGATTTGATGAGTTTCAAGATACGGAGCAGGCCAATGGGTTCGCATTCGCTCGGCGCTGAGCTGCGAGGATGCATTTTTAAAAAAGTGAACCAGGTGCAGAAAGTAGCCAGATATACTAAAGTATCATGCTGAAGTGAGTGTACTACTCGACTCTGTCACATTCACCCCTTAGTTACCTTGCAGATTAGGATTTTGCATATAAAACATCATCTAAAGTGACGCTAATGCAATTTCACGGTCGACAAAATCCGGGCATTAAAAGTCACACAAAAATAAACACGAGGGACGTTAAAAAAAAAGTAGTTAGAGGACTAGTTAGAAGCAGTTTATAGTCCAGAAAGAGATAGAAGACAAGGCAACAAGAGTCAGCAGCCGAGCTCATTGTAAAAACTTGTCGTTTTCATAAGGGCGGAAAGGTTAACATGTTGAGTCACTTACAGGATTTTAGATTTAAATGAACAACTATTATATAATAATACATATGGTACTGGTTGTCATTTATGTAGAGCTTAAACATCAGTGTTGGATGGATGTCAGTACCCAATGTCATGACTATTCATCCAATAGTTGCTGAGATATTGCGTTCTCGAGCGAAGTGTTGGACCGACCAACAAATACGGCCATCCTGAGAGCTAACTCTAGCTCTCAGTGATAGTAGTGGTGGAAGAAGTCAAAGGCCAAAGGTCATTCATTTCAAATTATACTCAAAAAGTAGTATAAGTACTTTTTGTGGTAATTGTATATTATTAGATTTGACATTATTAGATTATTAAAGTGTAACCTTTAGGGAGTTCTACTGCATATGTGAAAACAGCAGTATCAAGAATTTTGTCGCTACGAAGAAGCTTCATAACTTGCCTCACTTGGTACCTAAATTGCATTGTGGGTGATGTAGGCGCCAGGTTTTGAAAAAGCAGTCCACTGGTGTCGCGTCGCACTCCTATAGCACCGCTGGACTCATCGTGGACACTTTAAAAACAAATGATGAAAATCAATACAGCAGAATCTGGTGCCTACATTACCCACAATGCAACACTGGAAGAAAAGCGTATCAGATTACATTTAGCTTCCTCTGGAGCCACAAAAGGCTTTATACTACTTTTTCACATATGCAGTAGTACTCCACAAGACCTGTAAACACACGTTAATGTGTGAAATTGGTGGAGTTACCCTTTAATAATGATGAGTCGACGTACAAACAGCAGTCAGTGGGTCCAGTTGCAGCCAAGTTTTGCAGTTTAGTCCGACAGTTTCCAGCCTGATACTCTGGACACTTCTCTAATCTTTGTTTTTTGGTGAAATCACAGAGTCGAGTCAGTTTCCTCGACAGCATCTGCTCCTAATTAGCGCAGAAGCTAAAGCAAAGCTCCCTTCACATCACCCGGCAAGAATCCACTCTCTGACACCCGGGCAGACTTTGCACGCGCTTCATCGCCAAACATCTCCCTGTCGGCTTTAGAAATAAAGTTTCGAGGCCCTGCGCTTTGCCGCCTCGTCTACCGCTTCCGTCCAAAACCCATTGTCGTCAGTGTTCCGTGTGTGTGCGATAAGCTCCGAATTTATGCAAAGGGATCACACGCGGACTCATCCGCGGATGGAGACGCGCAGGTAGGCAGCCGAACTTTCATCTTTCTTGCGAGATTTACCGTGACACTGAGCGGGATTGCGTTCCCGCCAAGAGTTTTTCACTCCGTTCCGTGTGCCGCGAGAGATCAGAGACACCTCGGCGGCGAAGGCGAAGACAAAACAAAGGTGGACGGCTGAGCGGCGAGACAGAAATTAAAGAGGGGAGGGGAGGCCGAGGAGGCGCAGCGGGAGCCGAGCGCCGTAATCACAGGCTTCATCATTTATTTGTTCGGCGCCGTGTGCCTCAGACATCCACACTGTGTTTATCTCCCATTCTTAAGTCATCACTGTACTGGATGTTCCGTATTTGACGGAGGGGGGCCTCTTGTTGTTGTGTTTGCTCGACACCCGGGTTTCTTCCGGCGAGCTCCCACTCCGTAAATTGGAAACAGTGTGTCCGCGTATCAGTCTGATGGGGAAAACAGAGATGACTCAGGTAGGAAGAGAAGGGGAAAAAAAAGAAAAGGCAGCCGAGCCCGACGGAGAGAAAAAGAAAACACAGCGAGGAAGGAACATTGTAGCACCGGGGGGAAATTGGGAGAGGATGGAGAGTGTGTGATTGTCTGTGTGTGTGTTTGATTGGGAGACCAGAGGGCCCCCGAGCGAAAGGAACATTCAGTACAGGGGTATACGCGCCGTAAATTCTCAAATAACGTTTTATTTACCCCGACCGGAGAGAGCGTCGGGTATCGTGGAGACGGGACTCCGTTCACACCCGGGTTCAACAGAGAAGAGCCTCCGCCCAGGACAAACTCTGCGATACTTGACGTTGCAGTGTGAGTAATGATGCTTCGACTTCGATGCGTACCAGGACAGCGGTAAATATATCAGTACAACTTCTTTAACCGCCTGACAAAAGCACGTATTTGTCACCCACTGTTCATCTGCTGCAGAGGTTTTTAATACACCGCCAGTGATTGATGATCTCCTAAACATAGATATGCGGTAGATCCGATGTTATCTACAGTGCTCCCGTAAGGATGACATCAAACATGGGTTACCATCTCAAGCGATCTGCAAAAGCCAAACTTTTTCTTCCTGAACTCGAAGAACACAACTGCTAAATGCCCTAAATGTAAGAAAAGTTGTTTGTGATATTTCAAACTCTACCCGTTATCGACAGAATGCGGAGAAACAACAGTTGTGGAGATATCAACTGAAGTTATATCTTAATTGTGGGGCGGCTGTGGCTCAGGGGTCGAGCCAGTGACGTGTTTATCGGAAGGTCGCTGGTTCCATTCCCCCTGTCAAAGTGTCCTTGGGCAAGATACTGAACCCCAAAACTGCTCCTGATGGTGCTGGTTGGCACCTTGCATGGCAGCCACCGCCATCAGTGTATGAATGTATGAACTACAGTAAGTCGCTTTGGACTGCTGAATGCCCTAAATGTAAGTTAACATGCTAACCAGCTAGCCCCTAATCTGAACTTACACACCAATCAAATAGAGGAAGCTCTATTTGATTGGTGTGTAAGTTCAACATGTGGCCTTCAAGAGACCTTAGCTCGAGGGGTGATTACATTAAAATGTGACTCAACCATCAAGATTCTTTTTAAATCTCCACAGAAAGTAAGCTGACTTCTGCATCACTGCAGCGCAGTAAGAAGTTCAACCACTGGAGGTCAGACAAACAAGGTTTTTTTTCTTTTATGACGCACTTTAAGACGAGTTTGTCAAAGTCGAGGTCGAAATTCAAAGGCGGAAAGTTGTCAACTTAATGGCGCGCGACTATATAAAGGAGGGGAAGGAGGGCGGGAGGGAGGAGAATCAGCGTATTCCTGATATAAAAGAGGAACGAGACAGCTGGAGGACGTAAAGGCAAATATTGTGCTTATCTGCGCGGCCGTGAATCAAGCGTTGTGTTTTGTGTCCGTTCATATTTCACTGCGCCCGTCGGCACTTGACAACCACAAAGTATGTTGCCTCGACGCTAAAGGGCGGCTGATTAAGCCGCAACAAGCCTATGATTTAAAACTAAAGCTGCACACACACACACTGAGCAGTACCTATCTTTTATCCTCAAGGTTCTTTCTCCTCAGACCCCGGAGCCAAGGACTTTAAAAGCTATTTCCAGCTGCCTTCTCAGTCAATTTCCTGTGACGGGGGTAATTTTATCTCCGAAAAAAAGGATGGGTGTTCCCACAATAACCTCCACGGCTCTTATCAGACGCACCACCGCTGCCACTGTAAGAAGGAAACCATTCCAATCATCTGATATTGGTTCACACGCCGAGTGTGGTGGGGGGGGGGTATCTCCAATTGCAGCAGATCAGGGCAAAAAGTGATATGCATGAAATGGTCTGGAAAATATGACCAAAATAGTTCACGCTTGTCAGATTTCGGAAAAATGAAAGAGAAACGTATCTGAGTGGGGGGGAATAAAAAGGGACCGGATGTAACATCTTAAGTATCTTAAGTTTTAACCATTTGGGGTTACCTGCCAGGGGGCTTTCGTGCCTCCTCCTCTTCCCCAGAACTTCTCCTGAACTTTTCTGTCGTCATGAATTAAAAATCAGACGTGCTGTTCGGCATGAATATTGCATGGCGGCGGAGTTTTGTTTCCCCCGTGGTAATTACCTCAGATCGGGACCTCGGCTTTCTTTCCCCATCACTGACGAAACTTCTTGCCTCATAAAAGCCTCGACGCGACAGGGAATGGATTTAAATGAACCGTTGTGCGATCGTAATCGAAGACGTGATTACTGTTTCTGTCAGGACTCGTTTGCCGATGCGCCGCGTGGGGTTAACCCGCCCGGCCGCCTTACACTGTACGTGTGCCGCGAGATGCCGCCGCGCACGGATGAAAACAACGAGAAGGAAGAAAAAAAAAAAAGACTGTTTACAGAAGTGCATTAAGGTTAAGTGAACTGACAAGTACAGAACTCAGCCTTGTACGCTGAAGCAGAATTTAGCCCGAGGCCGAGATGTATTTAAAGCCTCGCTGTTACTGAAGAAGCAAAACAAGTCAGGCAGCGATAGGAAAAAAGTGGAGATATACATTTTGTTGTTTTGCATTTTGCAAGTGTCATTGTACATATAGATACATATATTTCCTTTTGAATAAAGTCACAGTCATAAAATGTAACTTGTGTGTCTTTGAAGGTCCCATATCTCAGAAAGGTACGGTACCAGCTGTATGCTGTGGGGCACCAGCGTGCAGAAAGAGCCCTGGAGGGCCACCCTAATTCCTAAATTCCAGATCCATGATCAGTCTGACTCCGATCCACCAGGGCAGCAGAGCTGATTCACTCTAATCTATCTGCATACTTCAGTTAGCTCTGCTGCATTGCACTGACCCTTCCGTAGCAGGTATGGAAAGCTACTATTTCTGCAGGATGCCGGCGCACAGCGCAGCAATTTAACCAAATTCAGCAAGGAGCAGATGACGGAGCAAAGAGCGAAACCATAGCGGAGCTGTTCTGCAACGTACATGCAACCAGTGGAATTCCTGCGTAAGAGGGCACATTTTTTCCAACATGGGGGCACCATCGGGGCCTTTTAAAGGTGCAGTATGTAAGAATAGGCCACCTGTTTTCTGAATTTACACGCAAAATAAATATAGGCCAGCATATCTAAGAGTAACCGGGAACTGCTGCGTACTGTAGCTGCCGTCAGCTACAGTAGTTAGCTCAGTTAGCAGTGCAGCTAGTAGTCTGGACTGGGAGTTTGGAGATTTGGTAGAATCAGGTGAGAATTGGTGTCTAAACTGCTACCACAGGGGCTTTGGACCGGGATGGGCTGACATGCTAACTTCTGCAACACAATACAAAGACGTCATTATGTTTCAATGTACGAAACATTATTTCTTAACTTTCTGTTGATTATTTTAGCCATTTTATAAACTTCTCCTTTGGCTAGACATTCTCACATATAGCACACTTAAAGTAATCACTTCATGGTAATTTGTGACTTTGACGAAGGCTCGGTCAAAGCTGAAAACCAGACGGCAGTGATGATGAAACCCCTCTGCAAATATATGAAAGAAATTAAACATGATGTTAGGGGGAGGTTTTAAAAAAATCATCATGATGCTCTCATTTCCATCTAAGAGAGACAATAGTCAGTGTCAGATGAAGACAAAAAAACCTCCCCTTTCATGGTGTCTCTGTGGGTCGGCTCAGGGCTAAAGGGGTCTTAACCCGTGGTTTGTATCAGACTCACATCGTGTGCCAGCTGGCTGGCGCGAGGGTTTTCAGAACTAAACAGGTGGTCAAATCCCCCTCTCACTTTAGGCAGAGAGGGCACATTCTGTTTCTGTGTGTGAGAAATGGGGGGCAGTCTGGGTTTATCTTCAGATTCGTGTCGGGGCAGAGGGCAGATATGGGGCAGACACGCAGGCCTGGTTTAGCATGCGTCTGCGTGAATCCTCAAAAGTTATGAAGCAGCCATGCGTGCTTTTCTTTCCCATCTGTCCTCATGAGGTTCGGGGACTTGTGTCAGATGGCAGCATGTGATTTATTTATGTCGAACAAAACTTCACTTATTCAACAAGTCCATCACACCAAGTGTCAGAATGCATATTTATGAACATTACACATACAATTAATATTTTAATCTACACTATTGGTTTGGTTTGGCTTAAGCAAGGAAACGGAAAGATGGTCAAGATTTAGTTTGTTTAAGGGAGTAAACTACTATTAAATATATTGAAATCAGTACAATAAATGAATGTACAGTCTGGTATATTTGAAGTCATGGTGTCAAAGTAGCTCAACTAGCTTGGTAGCTAAATCATGTGAGGTCAACTGCCGTCAAAACATCATTTAAATCAGAATAACAACTATATAGGTCAACTGTGCAAGCAGCTTAATATGACCCATATTTATGTTTATTGTTTGGCAGCGACCTCTAGTGGCCGTGGTAATTATTACAGCAGCAAAAGAAGAAGTCCGGTGAGTCAAGAATGATATTTTAAATCCGAAACGTAATTTACTTGTGTCACGAACATGACGTACCTCAAGTTATATGTAAGTGCACATACATAAGTTATAATACATAAGAAACATACTTGTTTTAACCCAAACAACACATATTTCCCTAACCGTATCAAGTAGTTTTTTTGTGCCTAAACCTAACCAAACTGTGACCGTTTGACAAAGGTCCAGCCGGTTGCTGTATGCAGCAACGGTTGTGTCGTTTTAGCAGTCATTGGCAATTAACTCAGTTCAGTCGTTTTAAAGGTGCAATATGTGACAATTGGCCAGCTGTCAAATTCATATTCCAAACAAACTGGGGGCAGCATATCACCAGAGTAACTGCTAATAGCTGTTAACTAGAGTTGCTGTTAGCAAGTAAGCTCAGCTAACGGTGCAGTTAGCGGTCATATTAGCTGACTCTGCCTGGACTGGGCTCTCAGAGCACCAGGAAATGTTGGTTTTGTTTAATATTGGACCGTCTCACCTTTACAAACAGGCTACATACAGGCTATCTGGTTAGCATGCTAACTTCAGCAGAAGTCTTTGACATAACGTCAAAACCATTTTTTTCTTAACATTCTATTGATAATTTTAGCTTGTTGTTGAATGTTTTCACCTAAAATTCTCACATACTGCACCTTTAAGTACAAGAATGTGTCGCGTCAAAAGCTAGGACCTGCTACTCTTCCTATCTAGTTAGCTTAAGCAAGAGTTTAGCAGGGTTTTCTCCATCATGATTGGATTTAGCTGTTACCTTATTCTAGCTGTTAATAAGAAATTTAAGGTGTCAGCTCATCCTTAAGTCAATAAGTCAATTTAGTTTTAGCTTCAGCTAAGGCGAGCTGTCTCTCAAGTTGACAATATTCAAAAAGTGGCTAAAATTATCAGCAGAATGTGAGGAATGTTTATGTTGTGTCTAACTACTGTTATGTTATTAGCATGCTAACCAGCTAGCCCCGACCCAACCAGATCCAACATTCCCGTGCTAGTGGTGTAAACAGCAACACTCCACTGGTGCTCCAAGCTCCCAGTCGGGACCGCCACGGCTAAATGAGCTAACTAGCTAACGGCAGCTACTAATGGATGTTATAGATATTTTATAATCATCAATATATAACTTTTCTCTGCGGTTCATGTGGAGGCTCTTACAAAAAAATGTCAACACTCAATGCTTTAATCAGAGACATGTCCTACGTTGAGCCACTCAAGCTGTAAAGGGGCCAACTTGAGACAAGTATGTTCATAAAGTCCTCAGGCGCTTCATTAAAATTCAAAGTTATACAGTTAAACAAAGGGTGAAGGTTTGCACCTGCGCTTCACACGTGTTTCATCTCACGCACCCTTTAAAAGCTGACACGAATACTACTTGTAATATTCAGGGGTCATATTACACACACACTGCACATCAGAGGCTCCAGGTGTGTCACGTTACGCCTGTTCTAAGTTGCATGACAATGTTTCGGAACTCGCGGGCATGTCACCGCAAGGATAAATCTGCTTTCGCTTAGCTTTCTTTGTGATACGGCAGATAATTAGCCCGTGTGATCGCTGCTGGGCGCGCTGACCTGTGATGTGCCGCGTTCTCTCCGCGGATGAACGGACGGCGGAGGAGGAGGAGGAGGGGGGCAGACGGAGAAGCATGATAATTAGATGAAGCGCTGACCTGTAGCTTTCCTGCTAATTACTCTCCTCTGTGCTTAAATCTGCTGAAACACGCGAGATGAGAAGGTACGGACAGGCGCGAGCGGCAGCTGGGATGACTAAGGGCACGGAGCGCGTCATTGGAGGGTGAATGGCTTTAAAAATAGAGGACGCCAGCCAGCAGAGGGCCGGTAATGATAGAGGGGATGGTGCTTTAGTGGTTTCATGCTGATTTAAGATTATCCCACTGAAATAATGATCACTGTGAGGGGTGTTTCGGCGCAGACGCTGAAAATAGATGGTTATAATCGTTGACTTTTTTATTCTTTAGAAGGTTTTTGGATGTTAAGACACGAGTATTTTATCACTCAAGGACACATTATGCTCCTTGAAACCAGGTCGAAGAGGAGAATCTTATTACAGAGCTCTAACGTTCCAATAATTAGAGAATCGGTCCCTTTCCCTCTGGTTACTGCAACTTGGAATTAGCCGGTGTGATTCAGTTTCTTCCATTATGTCACCAAAGGTTAGCCTACCTCTCTGAGGGCGTATTATAAACGACCTCACACTTGAACACGTGTTTCAAAGTTCTGGTGAAGGAGGAAAAAAAAGTTGTTTCTCATAGGAGCCACACCAGGACTTTTCATTTAAAGACTCCTAGAAAGGCTGAGCAAACACTCTCCGAGTGAGCGCGCAGGAGGCTGAAAATGCTCCCCTGGTAAATGACGCCTTGGAAAAAGTAGGGTGTGCTTTCTCGCTCGTTGTTCCTGCGAGAAAATCAGTAACGTGCGACTTATTTGCGGTCCAAAAAATGTTTTTATTGGGCGAGTTAATCGATGCTCTGTCTGAAAACGTCTGACTTTGTTTGCACCAAAAATGCTGAAGGTTGACCCTGGTAAAACTGCATCTGCTGCATGTTTGGCGTTACATAACTGCCGCCAAGGGACACGAGTGTACATATTACCCTTTGCCAGCCAACTTACTATGTCTCCTTTGTAAACTTTGTATTGATTTTTTTAAATTCTTCAGACCACTTTTAAAAGGCAGGACCTTGCTCCGAAAGTATCATCACTGATTAGTTGACCCTGTGTCCACTCAGATCCATGAATGAGGCTGCACTGGTTATTATCTCGGCTGGTCAACAAGGGCAACCAAGCTAATAAGAAGTTTATCTTTATTTAATTAATATGCAGATGTTGTCAGCCCAGTCGCCAGGATGAAATTTTGGCAGTTAACGTCTCTGCAAACCACTGATACTTTCACATTTGTATATGTCATAGGCATATGTGTCATTTCAAGTTCACATTGCATGTTTATGACCTGACTTTTACATCAGGAGGTGTAGAAGATGGTAGTGGAGTTATAATAAATACGACTACCAAGCCTGTGACCACTGTTCTAGACTGTGTTTCAACATTTGTAAGTGTGACACGACTAGATAATTTTACGAGGACCACAGGACAATTTCTAGCCATGTTTGTGGTGTCCTAAACAGGCATTTTAAGCCCAAAACATTATTTTTTTCCCAACTTTAACCAAGTCTTTTTATGTAAAAATTGGCATTTTGTGTGATTTGGCGCCCCCCAACAGGTTCTGAGTGCAACATCACTGTCGTAAATACAAATCCCAGCACTGTAACAATTTATCAGACATATTGTAGGTGCTAACTACAAGCAAAACGCATTACGTCATAACGATGTTATGTGTTGAAAAGTTGTTTCACCCTATCACAAGACACTGTACCATCCAAATGATTTTAACCCTGTTAATTTTTGGTAAATAAGTTACATGATGTGGGCTTTGTAGTCACAATAACCTTTCTGGAGCTTCAGAGCAAAACAGCCTTACTCTTCGAAAACAACTAAAGTAGATGGGGACTTGTCTTAAAGGTCCTATTTGTATGAAAAGATGATTTTTGGATCGGCAAATACTGATGCAATGGGAATGTGGCCGACCCATTCTACAATCCCAAAGCGTCGACATTTTTTATTTTTTTACGAATAGGACCCTTAAAGCAATGAAAAAAAAAATGGCTTCACATAAGTAAACTAAATCTTGGGAAGCCCTGAGATCTGAAAATCTTGATTTGAAATTACTTTATTGTCAAGAAGGGCTAATGGAGGACGTGGTGAGGACCCAGATGCACGGACACTTAAACAGATCAAGGGTTGCGGGGATTCAAAAAGTATTAAATTTTTTCAAAATCAAAAAGGCAACATGGACTTGGCAAAAGACAAACATGAGGACAAACAAGACGACAAACCATGAGGAGCACAGACAGAACAAAAACCAGGACTTAAATACATGACACACTAGATTAGGGAACGAGATACAGGTGAGACACAAGAGGGCAGGTGCACATAATCAAAACAGAGCCGGGAAGACGAGACATGAGACAAAGACCTACACAATAAAACAGGAAGTGGCAAGAACTAAACAAATGAAACTTGACAAGACAAAAACATCGAATCATGACATTTATTTAGATTTCTGTTTTTAAGACCCAATCTCTGCTTTAGCTGCTAAGCTAAAAGCGTTAGCGAGCACCCAGTCTGAGGTGCGTGCACCCAAGCTTGATAGCATGTCAAGGGTTTAAAATAACAAATCAGTTTGGGATCACAGGGCTTCTGGAGACTTGGATTACACTAGATGAGGATTATGGAGCCATTTAATGTTTTTATCTGTAAGTTTTTAAGATTTTAAAACAAGTCCCCATCTACTTTAGTTGTTGGAGAATGCTGCAACCCCCTTTTGCTGTGAAGCTCTGGAAATAACTGTGGACTAACAAACCTAACCAAACTTTCCATCGGAACGGGGGTGAGTAGATAACTGACTTTTCATTTTTGGGTGAACCCATCCTTTAATTTATATAAAAAAATACATTAAGGTTGTGTGGAATACGACTCAGCCTGATAAGTCACCAGACTTTACGGACGCACAATTCCGAACAATGGAGCAGCCCATTAAGGAGAGCGCTAAATCATTCGAGGGCCGATTACCCGATGATTAGAAGAGCAGCATCCGGCGGACATCCGGAGAAACGAGTGATTCTGCACGAGCTCCGGCGTGACACACAAACATCTTCGCACACTCTGACGCCGCCTCTACGGCCATTACCAGCGCACTCTAATAGCCACGCTCAATTAAGCACACCTACACCCGGCAGGCAATTGGCGCTTGTTAACCTGCAACCTCGTTGAAGACACCATGCCTCGTCGGTAATGACACGCCGCGTATTCGCTCCGTGTGCGTGCCTCTGAATACCCTCCTGGCACACTGGCACGCTGTAGTGATTATGCTAATTGCTTAATTATTCAACAGAGATAATAAGTCAGCGTGAGACGATGCAATCGCACTTGATAATTGAGTTAGATACCTGGGTAAGGATAATGGGGAGATTTCCTACGGCGGGGCGGCATAAAATTAATGTTTAAAATTCATTATATGTGTTAGATAAATAATGGAGGGGATCTGTAACCTTGACACATCGGGCGTTAGGGGCTGCGGGTTAATTAGAGCTCAGTTTGGGATAAAAAATTGACGTATTCCAAAAAACGAAAAAAAATCATTCACAGAAGCAAATGTAAAGGAAATAGCAGAAAATTAAAGGTGCACTAGGTAGTTTTGGGGATGAAATTTAAAATCGGAAGAGAACGATCTCTTCGAAGTTTGAATTTCTTCTCCAAAACCACATAGTGCTCCTTCAATCGACGCCTGAGCCTACCTTGAGTTTTTCGTAGCGGTCGCTCAGCGCTGCCACCTGGTGGTCTCGGTGCCTTCCGACCAGCTTGCACAGCGAGCAGATGAGCTGGTCGTCAGTGACACAGTACATGTTCACCTTCTCCTCCTCGTGCTCCAGGCACTGGAGCCCCCTGAGGTGGGAGTCCGGCATGGGCTCGATGAGCCGGTGGCCCGTGAACGGCTTCTTGTTGGGGTGAGTCGCCCGGAGGCACTCCTCGCAGTACGACACCTCGCACGTCACGCAAGTCTTGACGGCGTCCTGCGGCGGGTCCTGCTCGCAGAACTGGCACTGGACCGGCTCGGGAGGCGTACCTGGGCTGGACATGGCGGCGCTGACGGGGACCAGCGCCAATCGGTTGCTCCCTTCCTCGCCGGGAGAGTTGGGCCCGCTGTGGGGCGCGGGCAGCGGCAGTGGCAGAGGCAGCCCGGCTGAAGATGAGGCCCGCTGAACTCTATCGATAATGTTCTGCAAGGTCACGTTTCTCTTAAGTCCTTCTAATCCACGCTCCGGACTCAGGGAAATGACATATCTACAGGTGGGGCACTGGAAGGCGCCGATGCTCTGAACAGATTCGTTGGTCGCGCAGTGGGAGATCAGGATGCGGTGGGCGCAGCCGAAGCACAAGCTGTGGGCGCAGGGGAGCAGCAGCGGGTCTTCAAAGAGCTCCAGGCAGATTGGGCAGGTCAGCTCTGACTCCAGAGTGTCCATCCTGCTCAGAGGAGGCCAGGCGGGACCAGGCGCAGCGTCAGCGAAATCCAGAAGAGCCGCTCAGCCGTCTGCAGGCCGGAGACAGAGGGGTGGATGGAGGGAGGCACAAAAGGGAGGGAGAGAAAAGGGGAAAAGAAAGCACAGGGATTTGTGATTAAATGGTGTGAAACGGCTTACTTCTTACTGCTTTCTTGGGAGGGCTTATATCTCAACGGAGCAGACCGCTGAGTGGACTTAAAGAGAGGCTGGAGTGTTAAGTGGTCTGCGGGAAAACCGAAAATGAGGGAAAACTGATGCCTCCAAAGACTAGAGAAACTTTAAAAAGTTCAGTGTGTTTCATCATCACACATTTAGATCTTTAAAAACCATCCCCAACAATGAAGGCAGAAAATAACCACCACAGACTCGAGACACAATGCAGAGTATCGAACATGATATCTTCACCAAAAGCAGCAAATCTATTCAAGAAACGTGATTCGAGATCCTCCAAGTCCTAAAAGACACAAACTATCATCCTTTGTCGAAAGGTTCAACAACGAAGACGCCATCGGAGGAAGACAACAAATCTTTTCAACGCCCATTGAAGAAAAGTATTGACAGCCCACAGGAAGTGGAAGGCGATCCGCGCCGACAGCTCCTCTGCAATTACCCCGCGGCTTGCAGTTTCAGCCACATGTTACAAACATGCCTCTGACCCACTTCTGCCCTCTCATCATTCTAATCGTCCCTGGCTCTGCGGTCGCTAACTGCTGCTTTAGTTCAGGCTGAGCTCGGATCGACGAGATTGATGTTTTTCGCGGGCAGATTCTGCAATCTCAAACGGAAACCTCAAGAGTCCTGTTAGCTCTACCGCATAGTCCATTTACTGACTTAAAGCAACATTACATAGCTTATTTACGTCATAATAACAGCTTCAAAACCATGTTGATGGTACAGTGTCTTGTAATCGGGTGGATGGTCTCAGCCACTCCAACACCCATAACTTGTTTCTACACTATGAATCTTCAGTGAGAGGGTAGGATCTCAGCATTAGACACATGTTTACGTCAAGATACCAAGTATTGAACACATAACATCGTCATGATGTAATGAGTGTTGCTACTTTATACCTCCGCTTCACTTTTTGAATCCACAACATTTATGTGACAACTTTAGTAACTAGTTACTTTAAAGACTGCATGATGCTAAAGGAAAATGATAAATGTTGGATCTGACTATGGCCAGGTCAATTATCAATTGACCCATTCATACTCTAGTCTAGACTGTATACATGGAAATATATGTATAATTTACTTTTACTTGGAATTTTGATAGGTGCATTTGTTGCCAGAAAATTACTTTTGATACATATCAATACATTTAATATCAGATACTGATATGTGGCCGGGCCAGCCAAAGTGTCAGTCCAAAAGCTCCTGTGCTAGCATTTCGAAAACACATTTCAACACTTCACCCGGTTCTCCGGGCTCCAAGTCTTGACCGCTAGCTGCATGGCTAACTGAGCTGAATGGAACTCTACAGCAAGCAGCAGTTAGCGGTTAGCTTCTGATGTGCTGCCTCCTATTTTGCAAGATACCGAACCCCAAACTGCTCCTGATGTGCCGGCCGGCAACTTGCGTGGCAGCCACCACCATCAGTGTATGGATGTATGTATGAATTACTGTGAGTCGCTTTGGACAAAAGCGCCTGCTAAATGTCCTAATTGTTGTTTGGAGGTGGCCAATTCTTACATGTTGCACCTTTAAGCACTTTTTTTAAGACTTTCACTTAAACCAAAGAAATATTCCAACAGATT
Source organism: Lagodon rhomboides (assembly GCA_039737535.1). Lineage (NCBI taxonomy): Eukaryota > Metazoa > Chordata > Actinopteri > Spariformes > Sparidae > Lagodon > Lagodon rhomboides. The sequence goes on from CM077807.1 coordinate 7,879,887, forward strand.
ATCTTTACTTTTCCTCAAGTTTGACTTTCGGGTACTTTTTTACAACACCGTGCACCATCAAGCATGAATAAAGTTGCACTACTGACTCTCTGTAATGGATTTAATTACATGAGTAGTGAAATAACTGTGGTAGACATGACTAAAAGTTGTTTTGTTTTTTTGTCATGACAGCAGAGAACTGTCTAGCACGTTGTCGAATCGAAATAAAACTCGATAATTTATGTCAAGCTTGGAGAAAGAACATTTTTAATTGACGAGTCTGAACACTCAGCGCAGGTGTGGCTGACACGTGGTGCGGCAGCGGCAGCTGCACAGCTGCGGCTAATTGGTAATTAGCATGTGCTCGTCAGTCTATCCCTGCAGAGGAGCTGAGCCTGATTTCCGTCTGACCCCGCACGCTGCCAGTGTGACTCCCGGTTAAACAAAGGAGGAGAAGTGGTGGCTGCTGGTTGTCGGATTTGAGTGGTGACAGCGCACCTGTCAGTCACGGAGCTGTGGAGGAGTTCTGCGCCGAAATGACACCGAGTTTAAACTCACACACTCACACAGGTGATTTTAAAGGGCCACTGCGTAGTCTTGGAGAAGGAATTCAAACTCAGAAATATATTTTTTTTTCCCATAACTGGATAAACAAGCTGTTTTTAAAAGGAAAATAAGGTTTAACAGCTATAAAGGTGGCGGGGTCCGCCAAATATAAACAAAGTAAAACGGTATTAAATTGTGTATAAACTTGTCTATGCAGTCATGATAACAAAGAGAGTTTGTTTAGAGTTTGATGAGTCAACGAAGCTCTTTCTATTATGATTAAAACTTCTCCCACAAAACTGCATAGTGCGCCTTTAATTTACCAAAAACAACATCCAGCAGTCGGTATTTTTACAAGATTTCCTCGTTATCGCAGCCGTGATGAGGTTAGAAGATATTTTTGTTCAGTTGTTTCTTTAATTAAAAATCCGTCTGGAAATATTAAAACTTAGCGCGATAAAGACGTCAGTAAGCTGATAAATAACAGCGTCTGGGATCTCGATTTCCTCGCTCTCAATCGGTTTCATCCGCCCGTCCGAAAGTTAACTCTGACTCTGCTTCTCCTTTGTTCCTTCCTTTATTTCTGAACTTAGCCCGGGGGGCTGTTAATAAAAACAATTCAGTTAGTTTGTGGCGGCAAATGGGGATTTCACAGCTACTGACGACAGACAGAAAGACAGAACAAAAACTTTTCAAGATCAGATGAACAACAAACCCTTGAGGAAAATGGATCACTGCAGAGAAAAGGATAGATAAGACCGGGCGCGAGCGGAATCCATTCAACAAGAAAAATGTATTGAAATGAAGTTTTTTGTGCGGATCTATTGAAGTGAAATCTAAAGATTAGCAATATAATTACTGCTGATTCTAGTAAGGACCTCTGCGAGTCATGATAATGACGATGGCAAAGGACGCAACGCTTCCCGAGTCGAGTGCGTGCAGGAGAGGCGTCCACTCTTAACCCCACAGTGCAGCAGATGTCACTGTTTACTGGGCTTAAAGGCTCGTGTGCCTCTGAGTGGACCACCACGCTCGCACTATCTCTCCCGTTCGTCCGTGCCTATATATGGTTTCCCTTCATCCTCTGCAAAAACAAGGAAAGAAAAGGGGGAGAGATAAACTCAGTTGGACGTGATATCTGAGGCCAGACAGCATGGATTTGCACAGCGGGATGGGGGAGGGAGGGGATATTGTGCATAAGTGACATTTCTGGGTTTATGACTGTGGAAAAATCCAAACTTATGAGAGTCAGTTTCCAAAGAAGGGATTCAAAGCGCGATTTCAAACGCGGCGAAATATGGAAGCAGGGAGAGAAGGGGGACAGAAATTGCGTGGGTAGCCGGCTCAGCAATCACACGCCTCGAAAGGAATGAAAGTGTCGCCGCGTTTGAAGGGACTTTAAACACGACAAATCCTCAGAGATGCACACAAACAGTCAACATTTTTACGCTTGCGTGCGCCCCTACATGTCCACATCGATACACACACGTAGTCCAAACACACGCAGCGGTTTCCTCCGAAGCACCGGAGAGCCTCCCTCAGGTGTTCGTGTTCCAGAGGTACTTTGTCGGTGAGAGCTGAGGCTTGTTGACAGTCTGGTCAAAACTCAGAGAACACGTGCTGAGTTCAGTAAATCACGGTGCTCTTGGATCTTTGGTCAAATCGTCCATTTGTCCAACATGTAGAGACTTTAAATCCAAGTTATCAGCTTGATTTGATCTTGATTGATATGACAGTAGCCAATCGTAGGAGGCTGAACATTGAAATATGTGATCTGTTAGCATCGTACACCAAAGCTCTGCCAAGAACATAAAGATGAATTTGGTGTCTGTATTCTCATTTAATCCATTTAGCACTTGATAACAACCATCATTATTAATCTTAAAGGGGCACTGTGTAGTTTGTAGAGAAGAAATTTGAATTCAGAGTTGTAGTATTTACAATATTAATGAGTTAATAATACAAATTCAGAAATATCTATTTTTTTCATAACTGAATAAACAAGCTGCTCTCAAGGGAAAATACAGGTTTGAAGCCAGAAAGGTGGCAGGGTCCGCCACATATAAACAAAGTCAAACAGTGTGAAATTGTTTGTTTGTTTATTCAGTCATGAAAACAAAGAGAGTTTGTTTATTTGGCTTGTCTTCCCTAAAACTACATACTGCCCCTTTAAACCCACAACTAATCAACTGTAGCTGCTGTTAGCTTGTTAGCTCGGTTAGCCTTGCAACAAGGCTCTGCAGTCCTGAGCATGCTATACTGTCAGGTTGTTGCATCTTGAGGTACAAAGTGGTACTCGAGAGGAAAGGACAGCGCTAGCTGGCTAGCATGCTAACTTCAGAAGATATCTCTGCTGGCATAATACATGGACGTCTTTGACATCATGTCAAAATGGTTATTTCTTCACATTCTGCTGATAATATGAGTTAATTTTTCAATGTTTTAAAGTAAAACTCAGTAGTGCACATACTGCCGTCAAAGGCCCAACAGCCCCCTTTAATTCAATCGAGCCTAATGCAATAACAAACTTCATAGCCCAATATAACTATATAACAGCTACTTCAATACGCCTGATTATTTTCATCAAGAATCCATGCATTATTCCTTGAGAAATTAACAGAAATGTCGAACAATGCCCGGTCTCGCAAGATTCCTTGTATTATCCATAACAGCACCAAAAGTTAATGGGGTCTATTCTGGGCCAAGACCCATCCTCCATCCAAGTTTCGTGAAAATCTGTGCGGCGGTTTTTGCATAAGCCCGGTAACAAACCAACCAACCAACCAACCGGCAAATGGACAAGGGTGAAAACTCACTGGTGGAGGTAATCATTTTTATTATAGAGTGTTTCTGGTACTTATTTGCAGGCGTCATTGCTGCCAACTACCTAATGACGCTGCTGACAACACTGCGACTTTTCCATTGGGATGATGAACGCCCAAAAGATCTCCAGTTCCAGACCTTTCACCCATTTATGTGTCTCCTGCTTCCAAACTGAACATTCAGTGCACATCCTTCAGCTCTCACAAATGTCAGTTGCGTAAGCATTTCAAACTCTGGCGTATCTTGTGTGGCACCTGCGTATCATTTCGTGTGTCTGATCATGCGTGAGATAAACAAAAAATGGAAAAAGCAGCTCCATAGCACCACAAGAGCTCCGTCTGACTCAACGGGGGAAGCGTTTAGGCTGTGCGTGATTAATCACCGGGAACAAATCTTTCAGACGTCTTACTCATTTCGTACCCCCGGCTCTCAGGAATGCAGATGCGTGAGCAAACAACACGCGGACACAAAAAGTCAGGGCTGAAAAGCTGACAAATGGAATTAAATGGTCCTTAAAGCTGTGCTAATCAATACTTTACACAAACAACAGATCACGGGGCTGTGTGTAATGTTAAAAGGGTTGCAAACACGCAAAGAATTATCCCCCAACTTTGCAGTTCCTGCTCAGATTAATCAGCTAAAGAGCTTTTTAATTCATTCGATAGATGGTCCGGACGAAAAAGCACAGCTGAAGGAGGGCGAGTATTGGACTTCAATTTGTGCCAGGCACAAGACTCCAAATGAATGCTAATGTTGCTTTGTGTCAGGTTTGTAAACAGGCGACTGTCGGCGCTGTGCTTTTTCAGCTCGTTTTTACTGCCCCCTTGTGGCCAGAAATCAATTAATGCAGCTTTAAGTGTGATGAAACTGATATTAACGTGCTCGGTAAATTGCACCCACACCAGCGCTAAAGCTGATGTTGCTCAGTGGAAAAGCGGAGTTAAATTACAACAGGTTTAATATGGCTGTAATCTTACATAACACATGGCAACACCCCCGAGTGTTCTCATTTATGCTCTCAGCCCACTGATCCCAGTTGGTCAGTGTCCACCGCCGGATCACGTGTGAGCGTTTTACACACCGAATGGCAGATTTGAGTCATAAAAAGTCTAGAGGGAATTTTCATGTCGTCCACAAACAGCATTTCACAGAGGCAGAGAGAAAAAGTTCCCTACAGAGCCGGGAAAGTTGGACACTGATGGAGCTCTGACAGGGCGAGGGAAGCTCAAGGATAAAGGGAATAAAGTCGCAAAAACCTAAATCTGCACCGAAAAAAACAGACACAGACAGTCAGGCAGACCCGAATCGGCAGGTGAGACAGGCTGAAGTGCCTCTCAGCACACCGTAGGTGACACTGTTGAACCGCGCATGGCTGCGACGGAGCGGAAAACAGAAGGAGGATGAGCGCCGGCGAGGGGGAAAGAGGAGCACAGCGAGTCGGATGGGAACAGGAACGCGAGGAGGCGAAAAAGGGCATTCAGGCTGGCAGGGGCAGATTCGGTTGAAAAATCCAAGCCGAGCTGTTTATTTTTCCCACCGTCGCCGTGCGCTTCATGACCGTCAGAGCTGCCAGCGTGTGTGAAAGAGGCTGCTGGCAGCACCGAGATGTCAGTACCAGGGCTCTTCAGTGGGGGGCAATACAAAGCTGAATGAGAAAGTGAGAGAATCCTCCACACTCTCACTCCTCCTCCTCCTCCTTTTCCCCCTGCAGCATGAGAGATATGAATGCTTCTTGCCGAACAGATTCCATGTACTTTATGTCCATTTTCTGACTGATTCCATCGATTTTTGCCTATTTTCTTGTCATGCACCAAAAAAGAAGGGACAACGAAAGTGCAGCTGCGGTGGTCAGACATCTCGATTCATTACAAAATTACAGGTTATTTTGCGGGTCGGTCTTGGAGATAAATATTTTTGCCTTCTCTCCCCGAGCTTGGTAAAAATCGGCTCCAAGAAATGTTCCCTCTCTGGAGCACAAGTCTGGTTTTTCATAACCATCCAGCCAAAAGAAATGAACATAGCTGGAGGATAAAAAGTACATGTCCATTCTAAATTTAACCTACCTCACACTCCAAACAGAATCTGTCCTCCTCTACCTCTATACTGTCTGTTTTTTTCATACATGGCACAGTGAGAGAAAGTACAAATACATAGTTTCTCCTTTCTTCCTCCTCCAATGCGTCCGATTACATTTTAATTGGTGTTATGCAACGTGGAATGAAATAAGAGCCATGCTGATCGAGCTTGGTTTAAGGCTGCTCCTCGCTAACGTCTGGTCACAGGACAAGGACATGGACAAAATGGTTGGACAAACAACATGTAATCAGAGACTGTGGTGCCAACAGAGACCTGCCTCCACCACAGCAGCTCGGATCAAGGTGTTGCACTCGACGGGCGGTCCGACTGTTTGAGGACTACAGCTGGACGAGGCGAGGTGGACACGCGGATTCAATAGCACATTTATGAATGTATATTTGTATATTAATAACTGTTATATATGTTGCGTAGCACGAAGGAATTCACAAACTCTAATATCCTTATACAACCCTGTGTTGTAAAATGACGAATAAATAACCTTGTTCCTGTCCCTAGCGTTAACGTTAGCTAGCATTAGCAATGTTAGCTAGTGCACTAGCTGGCAACCACTTGACAATTTGAACAACAGGAGTGTTGTAATGTGAATGTAATGTGGAATGCCAGAATCAGTAGCTGAATGTTATCAGTTACACCTTTAATATTTGAATTTTCTGTCATTTCCGACCCTGCTGCTCCCAACAGTTAGTCCTCAGTCAGTCCAACTAGCAAGAAAGTATTATTTTCAAGGTCAAAGGTCACATCATTACCATAATTCATTAGTTTGTTCATTCACAACAGCCATATCTACTGTGTAGTATAGCTCCCCTGTGTGAGGAAGCTATAGTGCTAACGCTAGCAGCTCTTTCCCGCTCTTTCGGAAAGAGTTTACACTCCAGCAGCACAGACCAGTGTTACCCAAGAAGGCCGATCTGACTTTTTTCCCTTCAGTCTCTTAGCATGACATCATGCATCAGATGCCTATTACAGGTGTCTTGCTCTCCTAATAGTCGGCCTGAAACTTAAAAGAACCAGACGAGGTGGAAAAGTATACGGCTGGATGGGTCGCCAGTGAGCTCCTGAGGATGTAATTGAGGACTGTCTGCACCTATTCATTTGGAAAGAGCTCGCGGAAGAGGAGACTCCCGTATGTGGCCCTGCTCTGCTGCGGTCCGGCCAAAAAGTCATCGACACCCACCCCCAATTATCGACAGCCTTATTTTAGTCAAGTTGCATTTCACAGTGTAGTAAGAGCACAAAATGAAGCAAAAAGTCTATGTGCTTGTAATTAAAAGCAAAAACTTGAGAAAGATACTTGATTTTTGCTTGACTGTAAAAATATGAGCCTCTGAATCCAGCTGTAATCCCTGCAACCACACGTAGATAACAACATAACATTCGTCAGGTGTGATACGTTTCTGTACGGAAGCCATGAACGGACATTCTTGAAATTATTTTTTTATAAATAATTTTTGAGATTAAGTGAATTATTTCATTATCTTGAAATAAAACGCTCATATTCTCCTGTTAACCGGTTAATTTATCTTTTTTTTTTTAGCAGACACAAAAGGATTTCTTGAGTTATCTTTTTATTAACTTTTGATGTTTGTTTTCAGAATTTTTTTTTGATAAACATCAATTATTTAAAAGTAAGAAAAGAAAACCTTTTTTTGTTTTTTGTGATATCGGTTTGACTATCTAATTATGTCTCTATGACAGAGCTTTGTTTTTTATATATGAAAAATAAGTAATATAAAAATATTTCAATAATTATTAAATTACATTATATAAATATTGTGTATTGATTTTAATATATTATAACATAATTGCTAATAAAAAATAAAATAAACACTGCAAGTATGGCACTTCCTGGCCTCCGTACATCAGAGGATCTGTGCCAGAGATGCTCCCCCTTTCAAAAGAATCAGACGGCCCCGTGTCGTCCTCTTCCTCTCCGTCTGTTCCTGACAGTTTCACTGCTCCACCCGTCTCCCGTTACCGGATTGTGTAACAGGAGTCCAAAATGCTACGTTTCTATTTTAAGAGGGGGAACAAAAGGTCGCTGCCCTGATGCCACTCGAAGCTTTACGTGGCATTTTTATTCCGAAACAAAAAACCCTGATCCATGAATATCAGCGGATGACCTTTCTGAAATGTGCAGTCGGTATAAAAATGAAACATCACTTTTAGTATCTCGACCAATGTCCTCTGAGCTCATTGGAAAACAAATCTGCGAGGACTTGGGGAAATTAAACCCCCTTTCAACTTTCGATCTCTCTTCCTGTTTATATTTGGGCCGGCTCCCCAACGTCAGCCCGACTTCTGAATCTTTCATTGACTTCGGGGTCCGAGGAGGTCGCGGGCTCTCCCGCTCCACTCATAGTTCGGGCTGTTAAAATTTTCATGGGGGCTTCTTCTCTGTCCATTTTCTAAAAACCGATCCAACAAGAGCCCGGCGGAAAAACAGAGGCGAGCCGGAGACGGGGAGTGTGTTTATGAGATGGGAAAAGAATGTTTCTCCGTAACGCGCGGCGCTCCTCGTAATGCTGATGCGCTCGCGATAATTGTTAATAATTCCTGTCCCAGCCACACTTTTCCTCTCCCAGCCTTTTAGCAATAAAAAAGCCCTCTTAATCTGCTTCGGGGGAGGAGGGGGGGGAGTTTTATTTCACCGCCACTTTAGCTTTTTAGCAAAATGAATATTTCAGCTCCGCCATTACTTGACAAACTGCGCCGGGGAAAAAAAAAAAAAAACTTCTACCCACTTCGCGGCTCCCGGCAAGTGATGTGACACAGAAATCACCCCCCAAAAAATCATTACGATAAGCAGCCAAAAGCAATCTAAAGCACCCGCCCGTCCCCACCCCTCCTCCCTCCGAAAACACACATTTTGAGTGGGTGGAGGGCTCCATTTGGCGAGTTTGACGTGAGCGGCTGTGGCAGTCGGCGGAGCAGAACCGAGAAGTAGGTCATCCACATTGACCTGGCTCGCACAATCAGCATACACTGCGCCGCGCGCGTGTCACCGTACGAGCATGACTCGCTCTTTAACTCGCAAGGAAACAGCGAACGGATAGCGAGGCGGAACATCGGGAACGCCGCATTTTCAGAGCAAACCGCCTGGTCCGGTGACACGTTTGTGCGTTTGAGGCCGAAATATGTTCCAGACTGAAGGTCAAATGTGACTTAAAGGATCAAATTCGGGCTCAGAGATCTAATCTCGTCAGCTTCAGGTTTTTAAACGCGCCCGCGGACGCCACCTACTTTCACCGCAGGGACGCGCGGAGAAAGAGCCGGTGCTCAATTATTCACATATTTCGGGCGACATACATTATTGACACCTTTTTTGTGAATTATGAAACACAACCTCCACCCTTTTGTGTTCTCCCCGCCCCCCCACCTCCATTTTAACAACACCTAAACCTTTTGACACCTTTGTTTACCTCCGATACGTCGAAGAATTTTCGACCGCTTATGGGATTTGTAGTCGGAATAATCCGCTTCCGGAGAGATTAACCCCTGATTAACAAGTCGTTTTTTTCAGGGGCGTACTATCCGCGCCAAGGTTGAAAAAACATCCCTCATAAATTAATTTTTTTTTTTTTAAAGGTGCAGTCTGTAGATTTGTAGTTTTTGTTTTACTGTGTTTATATTTGGCGGACCCCGCCACCTCTCCGGCTTTAAACCTCATTATCCTCTGATTGTTTATTCAGTCGCGGGGGGAAAAAAATAAACATTTCCGAGTCACCTCATTAATATTGTAAGCGTTAAGCGCGTTTTAACGTTCCTCTCCAAAAGACACAGCGCCCCTTTAAAAGGAGATCGTATCGCCCTCCGTTACGCTGCAGCCGCGAGGAAAGAGCGCCGACGGGCCCCCTCCTCCCCGCGCCATGTGGAGCAAAGTCAAAATATTTTTCTACACCATTTCCTTGCTAAATATTTGTCTTGGGCACGGCTTGTGGGGAAGTACGTGATAAATCTTGCAAGCGCCGGGCGCTGGGAGAAATCCACTTTATGTGGAGCACGCCGGCTCGCAGGGCAGGTGGAGGTGCTGAGAGTCCAATTAGGATGGAGGAATTAAAAAAAAAAGTTGGGGGGCAATCAACGTGCCCAGAGCTGAAGCGAAAAAGAAGTCCAAACTCCGTTTTTAGACTAATGAAAAAAAAAGAAGCTTTAGATGTCAAACTCAAAGACGAGTACGATTTTGAAAAATCTCTCTCATCTTCTCTTCGCCCTCCTCCGTCTCATCTTCGTCTCCCACTCAGCTTCCCGTCACCCCCCCCCCCGTACAGCGGGAGGCTGCGTTCGCTGGATTATTAACGAGTTAACAACGCTAAATGTTGCCACACACACACACACACACGTGCATGCACACACACAAAGTCTTTGTCTGACTCCAGACACCCTGCCATGTTGATCCCTAATCCGCTTCCGACCACACTAGCTGTGACCAATCACAGCCTTTCATGTTCCGAAGCGGTCAGTCACGCCTAACAGGATTGGCCGGTCGTAGTCCGGGATGCCGAGGCTATTAGTGATTATGATACAGGGTGACGTTTGTGATTTTTTTTGTGTGTGTTTGTGTTAGTGTTAGTGTGTGTGTGTGTGGGCGGGCGCGGCCCGTCTGCTCGCGTGACCCAGATCGGGGTACGGCGCCGCATGCGAAATGAGATGTGATGTTCGGGAAGGCCGGAGATTATTAGAGACGAAAACAAGTCTGGTGCTGTCAAGGACGCGTCTCATCGGGGTGGGTGATCTTTGCACCCGTGAGACACACACACACACACACAGGCGAACACACACACTGAAGCTGAAGGTTACTCTTCTTTAAAGCAGAATCCCACTCAAACGCTCGCCTATCACACACTCGCACGTCTTCATTTAATCTCGCGCTGACAGCGGGAGGACAACGCAGGGAAAGCATCGCCCTGGGAACGCCGTTCGCGCTTATATTTCCTTTTCCGAGACGCTGCAAAAATTTAGTTAACGCCTCCTCGCCGCGATCACAATCATTCCAACATACAATGATGCTGCCTCAAAATATATACGCTCGGGATCCCCTGGCGGACGTGAAAGTGATTAAGCGGCGGTTATTCCCCGAAGTGCTAAATTATCGTTGCAACTTTGATTGGATAATGAAATGTTTTTTTTTCCGCGTGAAAGCGGCCCCCAGAGAGCCGGCGGAGAGCGAGGTAAGCTAGTCGATGTGTGTGTGTGTGTGTGAGGCACTCGGGGGGATAAATCCGAGGCGCGCAGCATCTGTGGGGTTTATACGCCGCAGCTGCGAGCGAGGAATGTGACGAGGCACATTCGGAGGACTCTCAGGTGTGCGTGTAAAAATAGCCCACGTATCAGGCGCTCTTTGTGTCCGTGTTTGAATCCTTTAAGCCGGGCAGTGAATCAACGTTTTTCCAATTTTTCCAACGTCTGGTTTATTTATTTCATTCTGGTGCAGCCAGCCTGCTTTTTTTCAGCCGGACCGCCGGAATAAATGTCACCAAATATCCGTCTCCGAGTGTCCATTTCGTGACAACCCTGTGCTTATGTTCTGGTTAGGTTTCGGCACCAAAACCGCTTGGTCAGGGTTAGGACAAGGTCACGATTTGGCTTAAAAATACCGCCAAAAAAAACACCATCTGGAAATCGTCCTGAGGTTTCACTCTTACGGATGTTGAAACACAGTCTGAACTGTGGTCACTGGCTTGGCAGCCTCGTCGTCCGCAACACCGACAGCCATCCCCTCCGGCTCCAGATGTGACAGTCAGGTCATAAACATGTGATGTGAACATGATGTGACAGAAATGTCAATATGGTGCGCAACCTATGACGCATAAAGTACGTAAAAAGTTGACTTCCTGTGGACAAAACCTCCTGAAGTGACCTCTATCACAACTTTCTGCGAGGGTGCCCCCTTTTTGTATTTCGCCCCTGCCCCTCAAACATCCTGAGTCCATCCCTGATGTTTCCAATATCTCCAATATCAAGTTGTAATTTTTGTTTTTATTATTCTGGAGCAACAATTTTACTAGTTTCCAGATAGTTTAAGTTTGAAAATTTGTGAAACATTACATATTTTGACTGCACTGTTAGATTTTCCTTGTGTTTTAAAGGAAAATAAGGATTTTATGTCTGAATTTTAAAACCCAGCTTCCAAAAAAAAAAGAATTGGATGCTGTGTCCAACAAATGAAAATAAAAAAAGCAACCATCGCTGACAAACTGTGTTTACTGATAACAGTTTCACCCTAATGTGGTGATATCCTTCATGCAATCATGCCTTTCACTAGATGATAAACTTGCCCCATGCCACTCTGAGCCATCTGAGATGCCCCTTTCAAACCAATCATCATCATACTGTTACCAATAAACCTGTTTACTGACATTTACAGTGCAGTAAGTGTATATTTACGAAAATCGATGAAGTTGATGAATAACATAGTCACTAAATATATTGTCTTTGTGCTGTTTTTCAAGTCACTTTATATCAAAAAAGACTAGCAAATCATCACACAGCGTCCCAACTGCTTTGGGAATCGAGGTTGACAGAAACAACCTGGTCTGATAGAGATGTTTTTGTAAAGTGGCGAAGGAGCTGGCCTGTGGTTCTGTTTTCTCAAGGAAACATGTTTCTTTGCACATGTGACCTGAGTTTAACCCCAGCATGCCTACAATGACCCTGCCTCCCAGGGCACCTTGTTTTTCATAACACCTAATACACGGGAATCTGTGGAATATGCTTACAATTACACATTTATTTCCGACCGTCTGCAGTTTTTCAGCACGAACGATGAGAGACGTGACGTGATCCGAAGTGAAGGGATGTCAGAAAAACATCATGATATCGAACTCTCGGGGCCTCTCCACCGGCTGATATTCCAAAAATGATGTGATGTGACTTTTAAACCTGCCGGTCGGCGGCAATTCTGCTAAGACCCTAGATGCATATCAAACAGCTGCGACATATCTCCGAACTTGTAATCTGGAGGGGGAAATAATGAAAACCGAGCTGTGTCTGATACCTGTGTCTATAGATGAATGTTGTGTATCAGGCAGCGTGAGTGATTACTTTCCTCCAGACGGAAAATCTGTAAAAGGTCATGCTTTATCAGAGATTCAAACTTCTGTGAACAGTGTTCTTCGCAGTGACTGGCAGAATAACAAGTGGGTTCCGCAGGAGAGTTATGAGACTGCAGGGTGACCGTGACTCACTCCTGACTCGTCAGATTGGGCAGCTTGTTCGGTGGCGTCGGGCTTCATACTGTGACACTCCACCAGCATCAGTTTTATACTTGAAAGGCTTGTAAGGCAGACTGAAGACTCTGTGGTGAAGTTGGCAACAATACCTTACCGACAACATCTGGTTAGACTTTCAAAATATACAATGTTGACAAACAGTTTGCATAGTATCGCAAATTGTTATTTTCGAACATTATTTATATAGTCAAACAGTCGCTTTGTTAGGGTTAGGTAAAACAAAGTACTTGGTTAAGGTAAGGTAAAACAAAGTACTTGGTTAGGTTTAGGAAAAAACTAATTGGTTAGGGTTAGGCAAAATGAAGTTCTTGGTCAAGGTTAGGCGAAATAAAGTACTTGGTTAGGGTTAGGCGTAATAAACTACTTGGATAGGGTTAGGCAAAATGAAGTTCTTGGTCAAGGTTAGGCGAAATAAAGTACTTGGTTAGGGTTAGGCGTAATAAACTACTTGGTTGGGGTTAGGTAAAACAAAGTACTTGGTTAGGTTTAAGAAAAAAACTACTTGGTTAAGGTTAGGTAAAATAAAGTACTTGTTAGGGTTAGGCGAAATAAAGTACTTGGTTGGGTTAGGCGAAATAAAGTACTTCGTTAGGGTTAGGCGAAATAAAGTACTTGGTTAGGGTTAGGCAAAATAAAGTACTTTGTTAAGGTTAGGCAAAATAAAGTACTTTGTTAGGGTTAGGCAAAATAAAGTACTGTTAGGGTTAGGCAAAATAAAGTACTTGTTAGGGTTAGGCGAAATAAAGTACTTCGTTAGGGTTAGGCAAAATAAAGTACTTGTTAGGGTTAGGCGAAATAAAGTAGTTGGTTAGGTTTAGGGGGAAAAAACTACTTTTTGAGGGAGTTAGTGATGTAACTCATGTGATGTCACTCAGGTCATTTCCTTGACATCAGTCACCTTTTACGCATGTTCACTCACGTTACATAACTTAAAAACAAATATCTCCTTACTCTTGGTCAAACACGGGATGCAAACCCTGGCCTCCGGAGGGAAAATCTTGTGAATGACCCTCCCAGCCACCCTCTGGCTCAGACTGTCTTGCTCTTTACTGCACAGGAAGTGGAGCTGAAGGGGTGACTACAGCGTCTAACCCTTGAGTGTAGGGCCACCGACCAGGCTGCCGTATCCGACACATTAGCAGTGAGGCTGAAATATGGTGCGCGGTGCAACTTGTTTATCGACGCCCCAATTACATGTATTGCAAATGACACAGGAGGCCAGCGCCGGAGCCTTCTCAGCACTCATTTAGCCGAGCAAAATCTGTTGTTACACTGGAATTTTTTTTATCTCTAACATTAAACTAAGAAGTGTGCAGTCCAGCCTGGACAATGATAGCATAATCATAGTTCAAATGTTAAGTTTGGGGCAATACCGCACTTGATTTGTAAAGCAGTCTACTGTAAAGACCCCTGACAAGTGCAGGGGGGGAAAAAAAGAAAAGTTTGAGGAACTACTTATCCTCTCCACAGGACAACGCAAGCTGCCAAGTCTCGCCGAACCGATTGTGCTCATTGTCACGAGTCTCCATGGCAACATCGTGCGCTCTCGTCTCATTCGGCTGGTGATTAAAGAACGCACTGGGGTGAATAAAATGAACTGAACTGGAGTGGAAATAGGCGGATGACGAGAGGAAAAGGGAAGGCAAAAAAAAAAAAAAAGTATTCCAGTCTGTCTTTGTCCTTTTTCTTGAAGGATGTTTAGATAGCAATTAGCAGTTTCGCCCCTCGAGCGTCTGAAGTGGGAGGCTGCCGACGCTCTGAAGATCAAATTAACCAATTAGGGAGAGATAAGAGTCTCATGAGTTACACCTCCCAATTTTAGCATGTAAGCTACACGCTGGTGAAACAGGAGGGTAATTCGGGCGGGGGGGGGGGGATGTAGGTGGCAGCATCCAGCGACAGAGTCCCTCTCCCCAAAGCTCAAGCAGCTCCTTGGGTTTATATTAAGAGCAAAGACTTAAACAAACTGACAGTGCAAACCCCACACAGGAAAAAGCACTGACAATTACTGCCTTCGCTATATTTATCCGCATGGTTCCCACAGTCAGTCTTCAGGTTCAAAGAGGGGAGGGAAAAAAAAAACAAAAAAACAGAGCTAAGATGCCGTTCTCAAGCCCGCCCAGGCTGACAATGCGGCTGAAACGTGTCAAGGGAAACAGGAAAAGAAACAGCGACGACGCTATTGTTGCTATATCGGTCGGCATCGCGCACAACCACAAAACAAACGGCAGACAAAAGCCGTTTTGTCCTTCCATGTCACTGTTTGTCAAAGCCGATGGAGGAAATGACAGATCTGCAGACTTGAATACAACTTTTCATGGACAGATGAAACTTTTGTTCAACCCTCAAAGTCCAGAACAGTCTTTTGAGGGGGGGTGTGATTCTCATGTAGGGCTCTACTTTATTCTGTTGATCCTATCTTATTGTAGCAGTCAGCATCAAGTCCCAATACTTGGTTTTATTGAGAAGAACCTCAAGTTTGGCTCATTTAAAGTCCCAATTTTACATTTTCTTTATCTGAGAATGGAAGAATTCACTCAAAACGTAGTGGATTTTTCATGTATTGTGGCTAAGAAAGACTACTTTTTTTATTTTAGAAGATGTACTTGAATGTTTTCGACTTCCATGCAATTTTCTGTCGACGTCTGACCTTTCCTAAGCGAGTTAGAGCCATTTATTATAATATCGTCCAGGTGAAATCCTGAACTGACCATGTAGATGTGTCCAAAAAGACTTTAGAGACCAAATAAAATGGCTATTAAACCATAAGAGAGGACTTTGAAGCCTTGGGAAACAGCTCATCAGTTGAACTTCACCAAAAAAGAAGTAGATGCTACGACAATCGCCCGTTGGCACAGAAGAAAAAAACGACGCCGGTTTCCTCGACGTATCAAGTCTGCGGAACGTGATGGCGTCATCGCGTTCACCCCGGGGGCCCCTGAGTGAACTGAAAGCACGAGAAACTCCGCTTTTACACGAGTCTTTAAAGCATGTGGACGGGATTAGCGGTTCAAGAGTTATTAAACCTTTCAGAACAATAGCTATTCTTGGCCGCCGGCAGCTGTCTAGGTCTTTGAGGCTTCGAGAACAAAGCGCCAACTATGAAATATATCTCCGCCAACACTGGGAAACTGTCTCATCTGTGCCGGGAGAGAAGTCAGAGCTGCAAGATGCGCTGACGACTGTCATAAACTACAGAGAAACAAGCTTAATGTTTCCTGGGCGTGAATGTTTAAAAGAATTCCAATAAAGTTTGTCTGGAATCCGTTTGATTTCCAGTCACGGTTCGATCACGCCTGAACATTTTGTTCACCGCTTTAAAGTTTTAGCTCAAAAATGTGGTTCTTCCAGGACGTGAAATCGCACATGCTTCGCTTTAATGCGTTTAGCTTTGGTCAAAACTGCACCCATCATCCCACTCACGGCGATGCAGCCTCCCTCCCTCCAGTTTTTCCCCCATTGTCTCGCAGATCAAACGCCGAACCTGGATTTCCTCGATCCCCCGTGACCCGGAGCAGGTGAGAAGGATCAGCGGCGGCGGCGGTGGCGGCTGCACCGAAGCACCGAAGGCTGCCAGCTGTCGCACACACACGCTCGGGCACGCACGCCTCGGCACACAGGAGATGCTGTGAAATTGAATCACCCGACCTCCGGCAGGGCTCGCGCAAACACAGCTGATCAAATCTGAACGGATGAAGTGCACAGGAAGCGCTCATGTGGATGTATAAACATAATGTAATACACACACACACACAGTGTTGGGTGGTGGTGGTGGTGGTGGTGGTGGTGGAGGGGGGAGTGTCCACTCTCCCCGAGCTGTTAGATCAACACTGTCAAACTTCCTCCCGTCTTAAGTGCAAAAAATGTTTGGGACCCTTCCTATCACGCTCAAACACACACTTCCAGCACTCAAGAGCGCACACACTTTTTTTTTTTTTTAACGCATCCCTCAAGGCACCGTCTCCTGTCTTTATGCGTCCTGGGCTTCAAGCGAACCGACCAAAAAACACACAGCGGCTCTCTTTCAAAATTGGGTCACGCGAAACAGACTCTCACTTGCGACGTAAACCCCCTCCCACCACCGCCGCCGCCGCCGCCACACGCGTCGTTTCGTTTAAAGTGTCACAGTCAAATTTTACGCACATTTTAGGGGCCCCCGACGGACCAGAGAATTAAAGTTCCCGTGAGGCCTGGAGTTGACTACCGACTCATTCATAGCTGTGCAGACCCCACGGCGGAAAAAAAAAACACCACTCTCTGTTAGGAAATTGTAAATTCAGCAGCAAGTTTCTCTCCCTGATACAGATGGCTCCGCGGCACCCGTTGGCCGCGTCCCCTCAGCCACCGCTCTATCATTATCATTCCAGCGATGCTGGCAACACGGCGCTTCCACTCCTCAGAATGCAGCCCGGATTGGAAGGGGTGAAAGCGTGCGGGAATCCCCCCGGGGGAGGAGGGCTCGCAGACTTAAGTAAACTAAGGAGAACAAACTCCCTCAGAGAGAAGGCCCCCCTCATACAGTAAGCATGAAAAAGAAAACAAAACAAGCTCCCTCCTCTTCCTCCTCCTCCTCCTCCTCTCTTACCTTCCACATGATTAAAATCCCATCATCCACAGACAAAGTGAAAAAAAGAGAGAAGAGAGAGAGCAGTGGCGGTTGGGGGGGCAGAACGGAGGGGCTATCCTCGGCTCTCTCTCTCCTCTGTCGGCGGAGGCAGCGGCGGGCGGCGAACTTGGGAGTCGGCGAGGATGTGGATGTGTCTCCGTGGCTGTGTCATCACCTCTCATGACATGTTTCCTCCCCCCGCCTGTGTAAGCCTTTCCATCCTGACCCAGCAGAGAGCGAGGGAGAGAGAGAGAGAGGGAGAGAGAGAGCAGGGACAAACGAGTGCACCGCCCCCCTCTCTATGTCCCCTCCTCCTCCTCTGTCCATCTCCTCCCTCCTCTGTTTCCCTGTTTTCAAATCTGCCAGTGGGCTCGCCCCTTGCCTCTAAGTAGGCCAATCACAGAACCCGTGGGGGGCGGAGTCTGGGCCGGGCAGTGTGCTGCCGAGTATGAGTTTTGCAGTCAGATGTGTCAGTCTGTGAGTGTGTGCATGTCTACCTTGTCCGGGCTCTTATGTGCCGGCTCGCATTGCAAACTCGGATGTGTGCGTGCTTCGTGTACACAAGCGGGCCGTCCCGAAGCCAAGTTGGGTTTTCGTTCCGCCTCCATCCCTTTAACCTTTAAATCTCAAATGAATCTGGTGTTTAATTCACAAACAAAAAGTCCAACCAGTCTCAAGACTGAACTGAAGACTGTGACCGACACTGGATATGACACAAATCGTAGTCTTTGTTAACTTCTCTCACTGAAATATAATAAAATAGTACGCTTGTTTTCTAAAATGGGATCTCTACATCCAGCATCAACAATTAAAAGACAGCCTTCTCGAGATACGTGACATTGGACTTGTGTCTTGCGAATATTCTCTTCTCCATCTCCAATCCACTACCACAGTGTAGCCGACTGATTTGAGCATATGTTTCCTGTTCAGGCACAACCCTCCTTCTCACTCCGCTAAGCAGTTAGTTATTACCGTAATTGGAACTGTGAAATCCACTTTTAAAGGGACGACGGAGGGACAATTTCGTTTGATGCTAATACTAGTGAACAAAAGGCATATGCGATCACATCTTAAAAGGGCAGGTAGTAAAACATTGGGAAGGTTAGTAATTACCCGCACTGTAACAGCTTAAGCAGTTGAATTTAGCATAAAGCAGTTGATCGGTACAATTGGCCATCAGGCTGCCCAACGGATGACCGCAGTTGGAGTCTGCGTTTTGGCATTTGTAACCGTGACACCACTGGATATCATTAAGGAGAACTCAGGACAGTTTCCAGCTGTGTTTGTGGCCACCAAAACTGGATATCCTTTACAGGAAGTCCTGAAGTCCTGACCTCACCCTCAAGTGTTTTTTGTGCCTGCACCTAACCAGAGCATGAGCGCAGCATTGTGACAAGACAGAAATAGAAAATTGAACCTAAAGAAATGTCAAGATGCAACCTAAAGGAACGTGAAAGCTTGAACTCGTCTGTGGTTCTGCAGAAACGTACTTCGCTAACCTTTATTCTGGCCATCGGGTCGATGCTGGAAGTTGTTGCGATCCATAACTTAAATTGGGTTGGTGTCAGTTATCATAGTTCTGAGATTTTGTCTTGTAAAAAGTGTTCAAGGCAACATACAAGTCATAAGTACGACTGGGAAGACTTTTGTGAAGGCTCATATATATCTGACTGGCACTTAATAGCGCAGAAGTGCCTGAAAAACCAAACGAAGATGGACGTGTCGGAATCTTTATCATTTAACTGAGACGTGAACTGCAAAGTAGAACCAATTGCAATTGATTAATAAGCTAACTAGAAACTCGAAGCAAAGGTGTGATGAGTATGACTTGACTATGTCGACAGCGGGTTGTCTTTGCATCAGAGCAAACACCATCAACAGCTATTTATAATGAAACAATCAGGAAATGTGATAAATTGTCGAAATAAAGGCCACCGTATGTGAATTTACAGTATGTAATTCTTCATCTGTCTCCTCTTTGTAACCATGACACATCCTCAGTGAGCAATTCAACCCTCTGTAATTTTTAATGTCTCCCTGCTGTCTCTTCCTCTACCTTGAAACTTCAGCTGTTTTGGCCGCTACCCATAAAAAACAGCCCACTTTTTATGCGGCCCACAAGGAAAGCAGCTTAAATTAATCTCCGAGATGCAAGTCAGTGATTTAGCCCTCCCACACAGGGCGCGCTGCCCCGCCATCACTGCAGCCTTTGATTGGGAGCCTTCCGCATTCATCGGCTGTCTCGTAAACTGCGCCTCTCCATCGCGTCCGATTCACCCAAACGATGCTCTTAATCCTGGCAATTGTGCATAACGGAAGGCATTATAAAGCCCCCAGAAAAAAAAGGGAAAATCACCAGCCCCGAATCATTACTCAAACTCTACAGTCCATGTGTTGTGAAAGCTTTGAATGCCCCGCAGCTCATTGGTAGCTAAATCCCAAATAATCCCCTAACATTTTGCCCCGGGCGAGTGAGTCTTGTACTCGGAAGTGTAGAACATAGTTTTCTTACTTCGGGAAAGGGCTATGGGTTTAATTCCATGCTTGCATCCTGGACTGCAGGATCGTAGACATAAACGATTTGTTTGGGTCTGATGAGTTCCAGAAAGCATGTCCAGAAACAAATGCGCCACTGAAATGCCAAACTCTGACCGAGATTCCAGAGATTAGGTGTTTTTGGGAATTCCTGTAAGGTCGATTAAGGTGTGGTTTGGAGAATTCAGCGAAGGGTTCTGAAACAAAAGCTTCTTCGTGAATATTAAAAACAATTGCCAAATTCCAATGATCTTGGAGATAAGTTATATCCAAACAAACAGATAAAGTGTGGCAGGAGTATTGATGGCATGTTTCATGAACAGCACAGCAACCCTAACCCTAACCCTCCCAATCCCAATGGCCCCCTTAAGGCCTGAAGCCCTGATCTCCTACATATTTAATTGACATCACCTGGTAAGTGTTGCAGAGAGGCTGCAAGGGACTGGATGGTATAAAATGAGATGGGACATGTATTTCAGGCTTTTTATTTTACGTTTTAAAATATATAATGATATAAAATACACTAATATAAACATGTTCAGTCAGAGGTTCATAGGTTAACAACCCATGGTAACCCCCAGAGTCACCGAAAGTGGCCATAAATGGCTTAAAATGCCTGCGAGGGAGCCCTCGTGCCCTCGAAAGCTCGACAGTGGGGCAGCCCAAAGCCGCGGCAGGCTGACTGGGAACGCGCCTCAAAGTCTGCAAGTCTGAGTGTGGACACTGGGATTGGGCCAGTAACTGCTGTGATTGGCATTGGGTGAATGAATGACTGACAATGAGGCAGAAATGCAAGACGTGAAAAAAATATATATACAAATACGTTTAAAAATGAATGAATGTGTAAATTAAAGTCAAATTAGATGGGAAAGTAAATAAATAAAGGATAATTGTCACATTTTATGAATTAATAAATGCCTATAATTGTTTTTCTATATATATTTTGTGCATTTGATGGCATTTAAGTTTGAATTACTGAACTACATGCTTATTTTTCCATTTTTAAAAGCTACAGAAATTGTTTTTTGCAGTCCCACTAAATGTGTAGGAAGGAAATATCAGAATGTGTTCAACCATCCAACAATCTCTTTAATTATCTTTTTTTTTTATTCTGGCAGTTTTAGTCCTCAATAGCATTTTTCCGAGAATCTCTTGGACCCTCAAACAAACTCTTTAATCATTCCAGTTTCGGCAGATTTAGTCCTCCATAGGATTGTGGGTACTGTGCCTACAGTATGTCCATGTGCACCACTTGGATGTGTGCGCTGGGGATTGCGGCGCGGCTGTGTGTTTTCTGGCGGTTGGAGCGGGATCAGTCGAGGTGAGGCTGCCGCTAAAGAATGCTGCTCTGGCAAAAGGGACAGGGAAAGAGTTTCCATCTCGGGTCAGCTGTCGGCGAGAGCAAGGCCGCTAACTTTTTTTCCCGAACACTTTAGCGTGACATGAAACATTTCTTCAGCGCGGCGAGAAGAAAAACAGAAGGCACAAACAGAGTTATTGAAAAGAAGATACGTGTCTTGTATTTTTTCCCCTCAGAATAGACACGGCTTGAGTTGTGAAATTGGAAAGCGCCTCGTGTCCTTTCATCAAGCAACACTCGCCACTGTGAAGGCTCACAGGGCAGCTAGGGCAGATAAAAAGTATAAAGGCACAGGTCTGCTCAGAGAGAACAAAGTTAAAGTAAAGCCATATGAGAAGAAATATGATGCTACGCTCTATCTGGGCAGTGGTATGGTTGGATGTGGCCACATATCCAAAACTCTACAATTCACTCCAAAACAATATAGAGGGATGCAAAGCACTGCAGGTAAGAGGAAAATATACATTTTGGATTATGGGGTGAACTGTCCCTTTTTAAAAGTCAGTTCAGTTTCCTTTTAATCCAAGTTTAACCTTGGGGGAATCAGTTAAGGAGCACACAGGATGTCACAATGTAAGCTGTTGTTGTATTAGCTGCCCTTTACTTATTTTTTTTTTCCTCCTTGGATTCGATCCAGCAGCACTCTTCCGAATTAAAGGCACGCACACGCAGAGCCTCTTCACTCATTCAAGTTCCTCCGAGGCGGCAGCTGGAGCCGTCGAGTGCCCTCTAACTCGAAAGCTGCAAAGTCGAACGGCTGCTTTTCACCTTGAACTATATGTTCCAGTCTTGCCCCCCCCGGGTGATATTTCAGTTCTGCTTGAAATGACACCGTTCAAGTAGAGATAGAGGGTATTGCGTTCAGGCGCGGCGGACACGTAAGATCTGTCAAAGTCGACTGCGATTCAAGGTGGGCGACAGTGGGTGAACGACACCTCGTATAGCGATGTACCAAACTGCGAGGACGGTCGAAACTTTGAAGTGAAGTCGAGAGGTTCGATACGAGGCGCATTCAGAAGCTGTTGAGAGGCTTTGTGTCTGTTCGCGGCGTTCGTCAAGGCCGCCGTTTTGTGCTCTTAACCAGAGACCTGAAGCGATCGCTCCTTATTTGGCGCGCTTTGTCAAATCACGTGAAAAGAAGATGTGACTGAAAAGCTCCGTCGCGAAATGTAAAATCAATGTGTTTTGGCTCCACAATAGCTGCTACATCTTTTGTGAAATGCAGGGTCGGAAAAAAAAAAAAATCCACTCTTCCCGTGACAGCTCTCTAAATTCAAGTAAAGTCGGCCTCTTCTGAGTTTAGAGGGGTCTTAGTTTTAACGAGCAGGAATGAGCGGAATGCGGTGGGGATCGTCCCCCCTCTCGGAGGCGAGACCATTACGGGGGATAAAGCACGGCGGGGTCACGACCGGGACCTTTCGGAGGGCACCAGCGCCGTGGGTAGCCCGGGATTTGTGGGGCTTATAACACACATATGTTCGTGTGAACACGTGACCCCCGACACTCCTAAACGGGTCCAAGTCAACCTCCCAGGTTAGGTAGACGCTAATAGGCGCATTTTCGCTGTAGGCTTCGACGCAAGCCAGCGTCCTTTCATCCGAACGCCCACATACGTTAAAACACATGCACACGAGTTCCATCAGCGTATTATCTTCCCGAGGCATCTTTATGACCGAGATATACAGCATCTTAAAAAACCTCCCCAGTCACTGATCGCTATCTTGAACACTACATTAGATATGCATTCATATTGCATGAGTCATGGGAGGCTGGGAGACGGTCCGCAGAGCCGCTCTCGCATATATTTGCCTCTGAGAGTGTCTCACTTCGGCCCCGCCGAAAAACTTCCCTGACCTTTCGCAGACATCTCGGTCGTCACAGCCAAGGGCCCTTTTTGGAAAATGCCAAACACATTTCCCCCGAACTGACCTCTCGCCTTCTAAGTGAGTTCACATGCTGGGCGGTGAAGCGCTGGTTTCAATCAGGGAGGGGAGGATGTACAGCTGGTACGGGCCGAGCCGAGACACGGCAGCTGCTTTTAAGCACAGTTTGGGATTAGGGCAGAAGTTGTTGCATTCAGCGGTTGCAGATACTTTTTTTGTGTTTTTATTTAAGGAGATTCAGTTCCAGTGGCCGTGAGCTATCTCTCTCTAGCGAGCGACCTCGGCGAATGAGCCGATCTAATCAGAGAAGCTAATACAGAGAAAAGCCCGAAAACGGATTTAAGAGAGGAGGATAGGGAGCAAGGGAGACAGACAGATTAAGAGATATAGAGGGATTGGGGTGGGGGGGGGGCAGGAGATAAAGAAGTCGAGGTGATAAACATTAACTGCGGCTGCTCTGTTTCATCTGAAAAAAGTTTTTTGGGGTGTGCAGCAGAGGTGGAAGTACGTTGCACATGTGCAAGTCACAAGTTGTTGTGGTGAGAATCAAGCAAGTCCCGCTACGAGTCGGATCATAGAGAACCTGACGTTTGAAATGCCAGTCAGTTAGCTAAAAAGACACATTCGCAAACCTTTCTTTGTGGGTTTTGAAGTGACAGATGAAGTTGGATGTTGTGGCGGTGGTGTCGTTGATTTTTGAGTTGTAGACCTTGCATACCGCTCTTCATAGTGCTATTAATAACAATCCCTGGATCAAGATTTTTATTGATTTTGGACTGTCCTCCTTACCGATACCGTATGTGTTGTTTTAATGCTGCTGGGCTATGGATTTCTTTGCGAAGGACTTGGACTGCACATTCTTGAGTGCCTGTCTAAGCGGCAGTAGTTAAGTTTGGAAATTTAGTTTGCTTGCATAAGCCAAACGACCAGCGTCCAACACAACACACAAGTTCCACAGTGCCCCTTTAACCTTGAAGTCTCAAGCCAATCTCAGTTTAGGGGTGAGAATAAAACAAGTCGAGTCTTGTTGAGGTCGTCATGTCAATGGTTTTTTTTAGCAACAAACCTTGCATACCACTGTTCTCTTCTTTTTACCGACATTGACCACATCAACCCTGAATGACTTTCCGCAACAGTCCAAAGGATGGGACCCTCTCCCCTCCACTAACGGAGAGCAACTTCCGGTTTAGCGCCATGCTAACTTGAATGGGGATAAAAATAATTTATCACGCGGCTCTTCTGGGCAAGACGTATGACCTTGAATACCACTGTTCTCCTCTTTCTACGCCACTGACAACATTTATCTTTATATCCAAAATATTATATTTTGGGACTAGTCCCTGCATGGTAGCTACCCTGTAGCTACGTTAGCCTCAGCTGATCAGCAGCGTCCTTGTGGGCCTCAGTCGTTCAGTTTCAAAAACAGAACAGAACTTCTCAGTTACTCCCAAAAATGGTAATATTTGATTTTAAAAAAGTCCCTTTGAGTCTCAGTCAAGTCTAAAGAATGGTCCTCAGTAAAGGAGAAAACAAAGAGTGGAACTTAAACTGACATCTGCATGTCTATATAATTTTCTTTCTCCTGAACTGACCCTTTAAATGTGTCCACTGAGATAGCACAAAAGAGACTCACTGCCATCACACATTTACACATCAATAGACAGCAGGAATAATAATTCCCAAGGTGTGTGTGCGATCATGTCCGTCTGTGTATGTGGGCTGACAGTACAACCTGACAAACATCCCCTCGGGGCGATCCAAGAGCGGGCAGACGGCGAGGACACGAAACGCTGTGCACGCCGCTTCAAGCGTCACCGCGAGTCAGATGATCAAGCAGAGGTCAGCCGATCAACGGAAAATATTTTGATTCACTGCCGTTCGTGAATGTCTTAACAAGGAGCGCGAGGCGGCTGAGGTCAGCGTGAGTAATAATAAACTCCGAATCAACAGTGGTCGTGCTGGCTCCTCTCAGCCGTGACATCAAGGCAGATGCAGTAAAAACAACGCCATCCAGGACGATAAAGACAGAAAGTGCCTTCCCTTTTCAGATCTGAGATAAAGTCGAGAGCCGTGGTAGAGCTTTTCTACATTATGCATGCACACACACACACACACACACACACACATCGAGATCCATTGCCTGAATCTGACACAGTCGCCAGAAGCTAAGCGGCTCAAGGTCATCCTCTGTCACACCAAAGAAACTCGCTGCGGCTTCATCTAAGCTAATGCAAATATGCCTATTCAGAGTCGAGCGCGCATAAATGCCCAAAAGCTCACGAGCCCATGCATGCAAGGACACACACACGCACACACATGTGAAAATACTGATAACGTAAACACAGATGGACACGCACACAAACATATACAAGTGTCAGGCGGCATCATCATTAGCTGTCAGCCGGCCCAGTGTGTCCTCAAACTGTCACGGAAGGAGTCGAGTCCTCGCTGCTCGCCCTCAACCCGGAGCAACACCAGCTGGCAGACTACGACGACGCCATAATCATATGACAACAACAAATAAGCGTCAAGAAAGAGTCCAAATCCTGAAAATCTATCCAAAAACACATGCCTGCATTAGCATAAAAGTCATCTTTAAAATAAACACA
The DNA here is from genome assembly GCA_039737535.1 of Lagodon rhomboides. Classification (NCBI taxonomy): domain Eukaryota; kingdom Metazoa; phylum Chordata; class Actinopteri; order Spariformes; family Sparidae; genus Lagodon; species Lagodon rhomboides. The sequence continues at coordinate 7,905,554 of CM077807.1, forward strand.
CTTGTCAGGAGGGTTAGAGGGGGAAAAAGATGGCAGGATAGTTTGATTCAAGGTCGATTTTAGGCTCTAAGAGTTGACATAAGCCTATGTATCAGTTTTGATTGACAGCCTTTAAAGGTCAAATACTGACAGTCGGGGTTGGCGTTGACCTAGGAATGACACTCACCAATCAACAAAGGTTTCTCCAGAATCGCTCGCAGCAGGCCAGCCCGGCTATCCAAACAAAGAATGGAGAAGCTCCAATTACGACGAGGGGTTAAACAAGCACAGGGCTTTCATGCAGGAGACCTCTGCTTGTGTCCAGTGTTAGACCAAAAACCAACGGTGGGAAATGATGCGATCTGGCTGCAGTTACTTCCATAACATGGTGTATCTGTGACTAAAGATAAGAAACATACTTATTTTAACACAGTGTTTTCTTAACCGATCACAAGTAGTTTTTGTGCCTCAACCCAACCAAGTCATTTGAATGCTTAAACCCAACCGAGTAGATTTAATTCCTAAACCTAACCAAACAGTTTTACTGCCTAAATTTCACCAAACAGTTTTACTGCCTAAACCTAACAAAGTAGTTTAAGTACCTAAACCTAACCAAACATGTTGCTTTGGGAATGGTTATATGTGTCATTTACAGAGTCACTGGTAATCGACCTATTCAGTCATATCAGGGTGAGCATGTATTTGACTTTGAGGTTGTACTAGAACTAGACATCAATAAACACAGGGATTTCAGTCACTAATCTGGGGATTGAAACTCTTTATCTTCAGCTTCTGCCTTTGAAAGGCTACTTGTGAACAGGCAGCATTGAACATTTAAACAACCAACTGTGCAGTTCCCATGCTTTAAGTGTTTTAGCATCTTTCAGCTCATTGTTTTGTACCTAAAGCACATCTGAACAGTGAGGCGACCGCTTAGGTTTGGATAACAAGTGAACTACATAGTGACCAAGAGTCTTGGAACTGAACTGAACTGAACTGAACAACATAATTCAAATCAGCAAAGTGAGCAAGTAAACAGTTGTTTGCTTACGTACATGTCCGCATAACAACATCATAAAGTGATAATGTTATGGTTGCTAGGGCTTGTTAAACCGCACTAGAGCCAGAAAAAACAACTTTCTCTCAATACAAGTGTCAAATGTACACGTTTGATTGGAGCTCAAGGTCCTCAGCAAGTGGAACTGGTGAATGTGTCACCTGTTGACCTTTGGAACATGTCATGACAACTACACATTTTATTCTTCAACTATACAAAGGCTCCAACCAGCGCTAACGCTCTGTATCAAGGTCAACAAAGCTGGAAACATTTCGACCAGACTTTGATGTGCGCTGAGGCATCAAAATGGGGCCATCCTAATGAATCACTCAGGATGTTACTGACTCATAAAATCACATTTTTGAATTAGAGCTACGCATTTAAAATGTTCAAAAGTGGTGAGAGGGTTTAACCTGTGTTAACCCATGATAGCGTCTCCGGTTCTGCTCAATTGAGATCCAGATTGAAGTCTTGAAGGTCTAAAAAGAGGCAAACGCCCGTCGACTCCATATACCAAAGTCAGTGTATCATGCATCACTTCATCGGAGCTTCAACCAGCTCTCAGGCGGTCGCCGTCACACACGGCTGAGTTCGTCGCCAAGCTAATGTGCTAATTCAGGCGTCACTGCATTATCTATTAAAATCCTCGCAGTGTAAAGTGCAGTATAGCTGCCATCTTGCACTGGGTGCAATAAGGGTGTGATGAGGCATGGAAATTCTCTTCACTTCATCTTTTGAGCCCAGGGTAGTAGCTAATCTAATATAAGGTTTAAAATATATTGGAGGTCATGGCACAAAGGCAGCCTAGTCACCAGCTGTGAACACTCTGCAAACTGATCACACCTTTACATGTGTATGTGCCATACGTGCCATATTGATTTCTGCCATTTCTACAATATGTATCATATCACATTCACATTAGATTTTTATGTACTTCAGGATTTGGAGGGGAAGATGGGTTGTGTTATAGGTGAGAATGGTCCCATCAAGACTGTGTTTCAACATCTGTAAGCATGACACCCTTGGATACTTTTAAAGAGGTTATATTATGCTAATTTCCAGGTTCATACTTTTATTTGGGGGTCCGAGAAGAGTAGGTTTACGTTTAATTTTAATTTTAAATCTGTTTTAGCTACAGAGTGAGACATCTCGCCATTGTTCAATCTTTGGTGAGAGTTGCACATGCGCATTACTTAACAGGCAAGGATGTAGCCAATCAGAGGCAGAGTAGGAAGGTCATGCCGAACAAAGTAGTGTGATCTAAAATAACGCTGCTACAGCAGTGGCAACTGTACATCTGCTGAATGACTGGAGTGTAAACATTTCATAATAAATATATAAATATGTATATTTATATAAAGCCTGTTACATAGTGATGCACATAAGTTACAGAAGTAAAGGCTAAACTCCAAATCAGGAGTGCAGTGCAGGAACCGTTTTTTCTGTTGGAGAGAGTAACTCCCTTTTGTGGGTACTTTTTCACTTTGCAGACCTTTTACATGCACAAAATGCTACATAACACAATAAAGGAACGGCAAAACCCCATAAAGCATAATAAGATCTCTTTAAGGAGACTTTTTTCTTATTTTAACCTAGTGGTTTTTGTGCCTACCTTGACCAGATCATAAGCACAGCATCGTCACAAAATTAAGCCCAAAGAAACCTGAAGTTGCAACATATCCTTGGTTTGCAGAAACACACATTTACAGTCGGGTTGCACAAATTGCGACTATCATTATGTCATCCACATATTCTCCTGTTGGGTACAGTCATGCAACACACGGCTTTTCAAATTAAAATCCTAATTATGTGCGATGTCTAACTCTCCAATTAGTGAACATAACTCTCCACAAAGAGCCGCTTGTATTGTGCACTCAATCACGTTGCCATTTGTCCCTGGAAGTTGTATAACTGAAAAACTCCTCATTCCACTGGAAATGGGGGTCATTGGCTGGTGAAAAACCAATTCCTTTCAGTATAATCACAGCCCTGATATAAAAAATCAGAAGCCCTTTACCCTCAGCTGGGATGAAAACTATCTTGAGTAGCAGTAATTCTATAGTTTATATGGCCGTGAAATAACAGCAATACTGAAAGTTACATAATGTAGCGCACTTGTGACCTTTCATGATGAATCGCTCGTATAATAGCGCCAATGATTCAATCAGCCGAGCCTGAAACTGCTCCAGCTGTGACGCCGATTCCTCCCGCGGTCACATAAATGCATTCATAATACCGTACCTCAGTTTGGGTACGAAGTAACTTGCAGAGGTAATAGGAAACATGCAAGTTGTTATTTTAAAACCACATACCGCTGCTTTAGATGAGCCTCCCTGCCGTGAAAAAAATTGACTTTTTCCCAGGTGTGCCGAATGACGGCGTGAAGCATGAATAAGTTATAAGTGAAAGTCAGGCTCCCCGACCTCCCCTGCTCTCCTCGCTGCAGTGTAGCGCAGCCCTGTGCGTTTATGTGTGCGCGGTTAATGTAATGCAATGGTTAACGCACTATAGTCCACCTGGAAGTGAGAACATATTCTGATTTATGGGGCCTGCCATCACCTGTGGCGGGGAAGGGCGCACACACTCGCACAGAAAGTAGGAAGTGGGAACATCTTCCTTGGCTCGTAGTGAATGTATGTATCTTCTGTACCCACGAGAGGAGGCAGAGATGCTAGCTTGGGATGCAGAGAGGGATCGGAAGCTGGGGCATTAATCAGAGGGGCATGCATTTTGTATGAAGGCGGGGAGGGGGCTCCGTACAGTGGGATGGCAGTGTGACTACAGTATAAGTCGGCGATGAATTATAAATGGAATAAATGATGGTCTCAGTTGGATCTTTGACGGCTTGAATTATTAATGAAGTTGTTTGGACTCAGGTGTGATTTTTTTTAAAATTCCAACAGATCCGTTTCGGTCGCCTTAGGGTTTCTCAAAGATGCAATCAATGATCCAGTTCGTCCAGCCTTTAAAAATCCAAATCAATCAAATTTAACTCTCTTCAGTGCTGTATGTTTGTGACTACGCTTCAAGATCGGCCATTGTGCACCACATATAAAGTCACTTTGAAGAGGAGCTTAATGTTTTTTCTCTATCCTCACTCATCTTCATCTTTAAAAGCATTCGAATGACATAAGTAGGGCATATGGCTATCATCCCTTCTTTTGTTGGATAACGATTGATGCAATGGCATTGCAATGCAAAAAAATCTTCATGACATGTGAATATGTCCATGTGCAACCCTGCCCTGGAGAGCAGTGGTTCTCGAAGTGGAGCTGAGTGCGTTCCAAAGGGATTCCTCAGCAAAACGTGAAATTATTTATCGTCATCATAATTCCATCAATAAGTAACCCAATGTCAGAATGTGTGATTGTTTAAGATGTGGGATTCATACACTTCATGTCTTGTTCATAATCATTTAAAAGCACAGTTCTTATCAAATTGGGGAGCCCTGGGCAAAATCTCTTCTTGATGTCCTTGATGTGAAAGATTGAGAACCTCTGTTTGAGAGATGAAATTTTTTGTAGGATCCGCAGTTCACAATAGCCCTTTGGTCAAGGTAAGAGCACGTCTTTTGTCAATGTTATAAGGGTTGTTAAGTAAAAAACATGCTGTCTCATGCTTCAGGTCTATGTCGATGTTGAGCGCGATCTTCCCCCAATCTACTTTCTGGAAAATGTGTTTCTATCTGCAGCAAGGGCCAAAAAAAAATGTCATCAAGAATTGGTTGCAAGAGAAGATTCAGTATCAGTTTTTTGTGACCTGGCAGATGTTGATAGAAAATGTTATTTGCTGTTCGAAATTATCGGTATCATTGTCAGTTGTAGGATATAGGGTGGGCATACGTCCAGAGTACAATCACAAATAATCTGAATTGCAGCAAAGACAAGATTTTGCATTTGAAAACTGAGCTTTTTTGCCATTAAGATACCTTTTTCTCTACCTGTGCAAGGTCGTCAGGGGATGAACCACTGATGGACCTTGGGGAAGGGTAGTTTGCCCCCCTCGTTTGGCCCCTACCCCTCAAACATCCTGAGTCCGTCTTGTTGTTCTGGATAAGATATACAAACCCTCTCTTGCGCAAGGCCGGCGGTTTGAAAGGGGACCTTTTTCACGGCAGTGTCGCTGGATCTGGGGTGTGTAAAAGAGGCAAATGGATGTGAAGGATTGTGAACAAAGAACAGATTGCCAGTCCATCAAATTTAAACTTTCGGGTGATGGGAAGAAACTGGAGCTTGCAAAGGAAACTGCGCAGATATAAGCAGAACTTGGATTTGAACCCAGGACTCTGACAGCTGCTCATCACCAACCATGCTGGTTTTGAAATTGGTCAAAATGAGGTTTCCTCTGTTTCAAACTCAGCCCACATTTAATGGCAAACCTTGGTGCTTGAGAAAATCAGTCGCTTGCAGATAGACAAAAAAGAAAATATAAATAGAGAAAGTTCAAGAGGTTGATAAAAATATCTCAGTCGCTTCTGTTTAGGCAGACAGACAGTCAGGCACACAGACAGGTAGTTGTTCCGGCCCGCAGGGTTGCATGCCGGGGGACAAGCCTTCTTAAGGCGAATGACATTTGCTTTCAACATGGTTGCTTGCCCTCTCTACATGTCTTGTTTCTTTATCGAGCTCGAGCTGCTCCCTCAGGCAGAGCCGACACCTCGTCTCTATTCTTCTAACACCGGCGCAGATAAACAGTGCCGGTCGCACACACACACACACACACACACACACTGACCTCTGAGGTACAATCAATAAACCACCCACGGCAGTTTTCCAAAGCTTTCAAAGAGACACTGTGCGACTGTGAGCGTACTTTGTGTGTGTTTCGTTGCCTCTCTCCAAAACAAACAGGCCGATCTGTAGGGCCATTAGTGATATTGCATTACTCTCCTTGGAATGCGCAGCTTTATACAATCTCAGCCCTGGTTATCTGTTCGCACAAAGGAACCCATTCTTAACCATGCGGCAAAAAAGATGGGATCTCAGTGTTTCGTTCAAGTATTTGACCCTCCCCACGGTGGAGCATCACCCTCTCTCGAACACAAATCAAGCTGCAGAAGCAGCAGCGAATGAAGAATGGTTTCGATCAAACTGTGCTGATGATGTTGACTGACTTGTTGCACCACCTTATTGCACAGAAAATAACAATTTCTGTCGCATTTTGAGCACAAGTTTGTTAAAATCTGTGTTTGTGCGTTCTTCTCCTTTGCCCAGATCCATCCACATGACATGATGGTCACAATAAAAGGGACATTTATTATGCACTGAAATATGGACTACACTGGACTAGGTTTACGGATATGCATTTTATGGTCACACATACTCAAGATAAAAGAAAAAAGCAAGGAGCAATTGACATTCAAATTAGCACACTAACGTGAAGTGCAGTTAGAGCTGAGAATTTACATGCCAATCCATGCAAAAATCGGTCACAAAAATGTACATGATACAATTAAGTGAATGAACTTGAACTGACCAAAATGGCTTAAAATCAGTCTACACAGTGAAAGCCAACTGACTTCTCCCAGCAGGGCAGAATGCCTCGTCTGAAGGGAAAACCTATAAAATGCTGCAATACTGCCGAAAAAACACCCTTCTTTAGCCAGAAAAGACAGCCCATTAGAATGATCTACAGTACTTGACGAGGCGTATGCAGTCATTTCTAGGTGGAACGTGTCAGTAAAAGCTGTTGAACCTGGTAAAGTTAGTTCTTGAAATAAATGCTATAAACGGCATCATCCTAGTTGCCATGTGGTTGAGGTGGACAAGAGAAGACGCCATGAAAAAGGTGCAGCAGTTTAAAAAGTTTGGTTAGAAGAGTTGGAACAAATCAGTCATCACCAACTGGAAGAAAGAATGCTAATTCCCCTTATTGTGTTTTCCTGGCTTTTATCCCCCATGTCATTCCTAGTTTGTACCCTTGTCTTTTGATTTGATACTTGCTTTTTTGTGGGTACTTTTTTATTTCTTGGTTTGAACTTTGTTTAGCTAGTTCTGTTAAACTTTGTGTTGTCCATGTCAGCCTTGAGCTTCATTAGAGACTTAAAGCCTCTTCTCTCTCTTGGGATATTTTATGTTAGCTAGCTAGCCAAGCAATTTACCACAAGAGTCAACATTTCATGATTAACAATCTGGATAGAGCTGCCTATGCTCTTGGCAGAATGCCATGGAGGATTTACAGATAATAAAGCCATGCCTCAATCTACTCAGTAACGATTTTTGCTTGACTTAATCACTGAATTAAAAGTAGTTTCTGACATCCTTATGGGAATGCACATTGATTGTTTGCAGCAAATGCTGCCCCAATTTGCCCAATGGAACCAAATTTGCGATGCAGTTGAATTATCCTCCAAGTTATTGAGCTTAACTCGCCATTTAACATTGCATTGGGTGCAGTTTTGTTCAGACAGGGTGGTTTCTGAGTAATCCTGTCGACAGGACACATTTGTCTGTTCCCTTCAAGGAAAATATGGACAAACAGTCATAAAATCATCCGTCAGACTGCATTGCTTTGTTCAGACACGAATCCAATTGTTTTTTATAGCTGGTCATAAAGGCCGACTTGTCCACTTGTTATTTTACAAGCCTCTGCAATGGATTTGTCTTTGAACAATATAATCTTTTGTATTGTTGTCCTGGTAGTAATACAATTGTACATGCTGACTAAGACTGCTGTTTTTTGGATTGGGAGGACTGGGTGCACCACAATGTTTGGATCTGTTATTTTAATTGGTGGCATCGCTATGAGTGGTGGCAGAAAACCTCATTTGTCTCCAGTGCTTTGCTGAATAGTCATTTTCGTTGTCCTTTTGTTTAACAAAGACTTGTTTTGGTTTGTTTTTGGTCTTTTAGTTTATTGGACTGAGACAAAGTTTGCTAGAAGTTTTGTTGTTGCTCCCAAAACATATCATTGTTATCGGTAGGCGATCTGAGGTGGTATGAGCACTCTTGTTTGCAAAATAACCAAAAAGGCATCCCTATTGTTAGCCCGCCATCGCTCTGCATCCCCCATGAGGCAGGCCACCACAGTCAAGACCGAAAAAATATTCCCCTTCTCATTCCCAATGGTCAGATACAACAGCTTGGTCAGTGGCCCATACTACTGAGTTTGACGATGAAGTTACCCCTCCAGCATCACTTCTTAAATGACCCTCTTGTGCAGTAGTATAAAGAGCGAGCAAAGTATGAATCTTTTCTCATCACTGACTGACTTGACTTCTATCAGTTGTGTGACTGAACAAAGTTATTTCAACCCAAAGGATGATCTTTTCCTAAACCTAGCAACATAGTTTTGATGCCTAAACCCTAACCGAGCATTTTGTGTTCCTAAACCTAACCAAACTGCAGTGGTTTCACAATTTTGATAACAGTCCAAAAGTCATAAACTGTGTGATTTATGTTGTTCACAGAGCCCTTTACTTGCAAAACTGATGCTAGGGTCAACTTGCAGTACGACAGAAGGGGAGCTAAGAGTCAGAGAAGAAACTTTTTAGAAGTAATTTCATATGCTGTGCTATAAAAAGAGCTGCTTACTGGTGACAAATGACACCTGTGTGCTGTAAGGTTTTGGTTACAAACCACAACCTTGGACCTGGAGAACCCGCTATAACAATACAGTGATGAAAGGGCACATACAGTATGTGGCCACGCTTGTGATCTCCCGACACTGCTCTCCCAGTTTATGAATTCTCCACGAGGACACATCGATCGTCGTCTGCTCGTAGGCCAGACATCGACTTTGAGCTTCAGCTAATCAAAGAGCCAATTAATGCGGGCAGCGGTATGCAGGCCGAGCCGCGGCATTAATCAATGACATACTAAGCTGAAAGGCCACAAAGACTTTGTAAAGTGGATGAGACAGTGTCAGCTATTATGTTGTCGAGAATGATCCTGTTCGAATTACCTTCTGTTCGTCTTTTCTATTGTATTCTATCCTGTTGCAAATCTAGAATAAGGTTTTGTTGACTGCATCGGCTATGGGATGATCAATCAGTCATCAGTGGTAACACACTCATCATCTGTTCAGTCATTGTCTTTCTGTATTAACTCATGACCTTGAAATTGTTTTGTTTTTTTCCCTCTGATGCACTTATGTGAAGCATAATTCCCAAAGGCAGGCAGTTAAATTATATCAATCTCCTACTCTCTATATGTTGTGTACTTAACAATATCTATGATTGATCTATGAGCTTTCCAGTTTCTCATAAGGGTTTATAAAGATATAGCAGAAATGAAACGAACAAATCAATAGAAGCAGTTTTTCCTTCTGTACACTGCTCATGGAACCCAGTGGAGAACTATTTTCGTCCAGTACATGTCAGTAACTCACTGCCAGATTATTTTCAGGAATTCATTGCCAAGTTCAGACAGTTTGTTTGGTTGCTGTCTTGTCAGCTCTTCTGGCGCTTGGCTGTTGGCAGTTGTTTCCCACAGCGGTGACGTCGTAAAGGTCAGAGAACGGGACGGACTGGAAAGACCAACGCTTCATCCTGATGACGTTGCAAATCTGGTGTTAATTCAGTGTTATTTTTGCGTGAATAAACACAACTTACTAATTCTTTTTAATGCTTCACTCAGTTGGCTCAGCAGGGGTGCCAATGCAGAGGAATCCGACAAAAAAAGAACAGAAGCAGGGTCTTAAAATGATTATGGCTGTGATAACTCAACCTGCTACTCAAATCAGCCTTTGTGGATTGCATAGAAAGGTCCAGAGTGTCGGATTTCAGGGGATCTACTGGCAGAAATGAAATTTAAGGAAAATAATTGTTTTCATTAGCTTATATTCACCTGAACTTATAGCCCCAAAATATCGGTCTGACAATATTATCGGCCGATATTGGCATGTCACATTTATATAGAAGTATCGGCTTGTATGTTGTCAAATATGTGCTGATATTACAATAATGAATAATGATTATAATGCAGAAAAATCCTTGGGGTTATGTATAATTATTAAATTCTCAAGCAGGTTACCATGCTAGCCAGCTAGCGCCAAGCCTCCTTGTACCTCAAGGGGGGATAAATCCAATACTAACCAACAACAATGCTCCCAATCCAGGCAAGGTCAGCTACTGCGATTGTTGGCTGCACGGTCAATTGAGCTTACTAGCTGAAGGCAGCTACAGCTAACAGCAGTTAGCAGTTACTCTGGTCATATGTTGCCCCCCCCCATTGGTTTTGAGTTGGCATATAAATTCCAATATTTAATATATATATTATTTATTATTATTTATTATATAATATTTGATATTGCACCTATCACCTACATAATATCTTGCTTCCATTACATATCTTTGTTGCAAGTGTTTGATAGCTACCACTGGGGCACCATTCTTTGTCATTTATGATAGTCAATGAAGAATGTTTGGGTTTTGTACTGTTGGACAAAAGAAGCAATTTTAAGACGTCACTTTGGACGTTTTATAGACTAAACTGTCAACTGATTTATCGCGAAAAAATTCAGCTGATCAATTGATGATGAATGTAATCGTTAGTCGCAGCCATAATCACCGGTACAGGAAACAACATGCTCACAAACACAGCCCCTATGGCTTTAACATATGTCTTGTTTCTGTCTACCTACGAACAACTTTTTATCAAAAGTTTGGTGGTTGCAGACATCACATCACGTCGACATCATGCCATTATGTTTAGCGATCACCAGCTACCATCTATAGGAAGTTAGAAACTTCTTAGGAACTTTTATATTTAGGCCTAGAATATTTCACTTCTTTCTATTCTATTCAAAATTATGATCACTCCGTGAGTCCTCGCAGCAGTAGTGTACTATCTGGTTCCCAGCACCTTTTAACAATAGCAAGAGTCCACTATTATCTTCCAGTGGCTGGCACAAGGGCACAATGTATTGAGAGAAGTTGGATCGCCGACCCAGCCAAAGCTGCGGGGGAGCCAAAGCTCTGTGTTTAGCGGGGGGACGGGACAGAACGGGGCACTTGACTAGTTCACGGTCCATCTCATCACCAAGTGTCTTTGGCTCTCTCAAGCTTTGTCATTGTGCAGATAAACATTCAAGTGTCATGTTTGGTCAGCCGTAGAACAAACCGGCCCATTCACAGAGTCCAATAGCCCCAGGGTGGATGAAAGGGCGTCGTCGCAAATAAAAATGCCTCGACTTGCATTTAAACTCCCACTTACTTCCCTCCAAACTCTCCCCACTGTCCTTTTCTCTCTATTCAAACTAATTTTCTTGAGCTTTGGTTTAAGACAAGGAGGTGGCCATGAGCCAGAGTTTTCGGCTGTTGGGGAGCAGAAATGTGAATGCCAAGCCCTGGAGTCCACAGCGGAGAGATGGGATTTTAAAGCTGGAATGTGGGGGGCTTGGCTGGGCATGAAAGAGATTAGACACATTGGCAGTTGACGATGCCAGGGCCTCCTAGCTCGATACCCTGCTGGGCTCCAAATATGGCAAAGAGGCTGTTAGAACTGAAAATTATTTGGGATGCAGGAAAAAATTGAGTGCGTGCTAACCTGTCCCTTTTCATAAGAAAAAAAACAACTGAATGTGTTGTCTTTTTCCTGGGGAAAATGAAAAAGTGTGAGGAATAAACAGGCAGAAAACTGGGGAGCTAGTATTAGCAGCTAATGAACAAGAGATGACTAACCCTTAACACGATATTTCACTATCTATCCCGTGTTCTCCGACACCTCAGCTCCCCACTGATATGCCAAGAACCCTCATCTCTGCCCCGGGTTAGTGTCGCGTATCCGAACCTTCCTCCACACGCCGCTTCACCTCACTTTAGCTCAGCGCCAGTAGCTCCAGGTACGCAACTGTCACATCCTGCTGCATCCGCCCGACACCTCCCTCTCCGCATGTCAGCACTGATAAGGGAATCCAGTGTTTGGAATCCGTGATGGGGAGAGAAAAGGGAGCGGGAACGTACTGCGAATACCTCCATGACCACTGCGGTACCGGCTACGTCAGACGCTTTCTGTCGGGAGTGAATAATGAAACATTTCGTCCATCTTGAAGGTAAAAAAAAAAAAGTAAATGCATTACCAGGACCTCAGAGAACCGAATATACGGAAGATGAGCATTATTTAAAGTGCCTTTGGGCGTTGTGAGTAAAGCAAAACATTTCCTGAAAAAACAAACTCCATCTTAAATCAGTCAAATTTAGATCCGTTAAAACGTTCCCACAGTCCTTGGTCCACTGCGAAGACATGTTTCATTTATCTTGCACTTAAGTAAGTTGTAGATTCATGCTGCTCAATCAGCCACGGAGAAATCCCACTGACTGCACCAGATGCTAAATGCATTTTACATCGCGATTCAATATTTATATCCGAGTGTTTTCTTAAAGGCCAGCACCAAAAACACAAACACTTCTCGGAGGGCGACGCCGACGTGTCGAGCCCACAGTAACTTTCAAAGTCACTAATATAAATCCCGAAAGAGTGATGCAGGTAAACACACACGTTTACCACAGACATCATTCAGCTTAGCTTAAGTTGTCAATTATTGATAACAGCATGTATAGACTTTTTGTATTATTCATCGACCCCGTCAGTCACGATCTACTTCAAACACATCGCGTTGAAGTGAGGCATGGGAGGATGCTTAATGCCCAAACCTCACGGAGATTCATGCAGACCTGGAGGAGTTTTTAAACGACTTATCACACAAAGTTGAACTGTACTTTTTTTTTAATCTCTGCAGAGAGTGGGTACATATTTGCATGCATTAAAATGCAAGCAGTACAAAGATTTTGCTTGTGCCTTCAAATCGTCGCTTACATAATTCAGCATTAGCAACTTTTGACAGCTGGTGGAGCGAGCCGAAAGAGACCCCTTATCTTCGTATTCACAGATTCTGTCAGTTTCTCCATGCGAGGAGATAAATCAGAGTATATGTCTGAGTTTGTTTATGCCTTAAAAAAATGTAAGCCGCATCCTCATGATTCAAAGATGAGGTCACTGCAAAAAAAAAGCCAGCAAACAAGGCCTATTATACTGACTAGCGGGAGATTTAGCCTTATCATATATTCGCTTTGACTTTGGAACATCGGCTTCCATAATATGGACATGAGTCCAAACAAGCAATTTGTCCCTGGGCTCATGTGCACAGAGAACAAAGAATAAATTGGACCATATTTTAGTATAAATAAACAAAACAAGCCCTCCGGGGTAAAGCTAGCAAGCCAGTGGTGAAACATAAACACAGCATTCTGTGAATTCAGAATGCAAGACGGAACAGATGGTTGTAGTCCTCAAATTTGGTTGGAGATAAGAAAATACTCACACACATACTTTGGTGTTTTTGGTAAGATGCGACCAAAAAAGACAAATGTATTGGAATCAAAGTGATTAGTTAATGTTCAGGGGCTATGTGTAGAGTTAGGGTTAGGGTTAGGGTTAGGTTCTGGGTCTGGGTTACGGCTAGGGTCAGGGTTAGAGATCACGGATGGCAATAAAATGATTTGTTGGACGTTGTTTTTTTGGTCAGTTAATTATTTTATTATATCCAAACAAGAAATGATTGAATGTTCTTGTTTACGTACGTTATAAACTGTTTACAGTAAAGTCTCGTCGAGCTATAATGAAGCATTTTGAGCAAACGATGTCAAATTTAAAAGATATCGTCAAAACATCCAAATGTCTTGCAACCAAAATGATTAGTTATTGTGTAGTGGCTATTATGTGGGGTAGGGTTAGGTTTAGACATTGATTGATGATAATGACATCAATTTGTAATATTGTTCTTTTGTACCTTGAAATTGGTCATAACTATTGTTTGAATTCACTAACTTACAGTTATTTTACTATGTTTAAACAAATGATTGGATTTTCTTGTTTACATGTGTGTACGTTTCAGAAATGAAGTGCACAATCTATTCAGGGTTCAATCTACAACGAGAGCTACAGCGAAGCACACCGAGCTCATGTTTACCAGATGCAAACAACGCCAAGCCGACCGAAAGTCAATGAACAACACATGCGACACGCAAAATCGAGTTACAAAGTAAAGACAAAAGCGGCGCGGGAGCCACGCCGAGACAATGACAGCGGCGTACACGTGCATTCAACTCCCACGCTTGGACCACATGGAGCAATCAAGCCCCTTAAACACCCCCCCACCCCACCCCATCCCGTCCCGACCCACTCCACCCCTCCGATGTATGACAGCCCATTGTGCATGTGCTGCGAGGTAAGGAAAAAAAGAGACCCGAAACCTATTGCCTCTGAAGAAATGGACCCAATGAAAGTGAATTAAGTAACAAAGGGAGGCACTTACATTCAAGAGGGCTCACATGGTCCTCCGACAGAAAAGAAGAGAAGCGTGCAGTGATTCCAGTCTGGGAAAACAATAGTAACCTTGAAGAGAGAGAGAGAGAGAGAGAGAGAGAGAGAGAGAGAGAGGAGGGAGAGAGAGAGAGTAAGAGAGATGGAGCAGGAGGTGAGAGAGAGGACGCAGATTCACGCATCCACACACAGCGCACACGCAAATCAAAACACTTAGGATCTTTTCTTGCATCCCTCCTCCTCCTCCTCCTCCTCCTGTTCAGCTTTGCACCCCCCCCCACTCCTCCTCCGCCGCCCCCAACCCGTGCCTTCGGGTTTTACTTGTCATGTGTTCAGGCTCAGGCGAGCGTGAAGCGAACTGAGGAAACTGGCGCTGCAAGTGCTTTGTCCAGCGGTTGGGAAAACTCATGCCTCCATTACGTGGAACATTGAGCTTCTTGGCCCCCCTTTTCGCGTGTCTGATCCGCAGCAGATGGATGGTGAGGCGGGAGACGGCATCCAGCGTCTTGGCTCATCTACCACACCTTCAAGGGATCTCGTCCCGCTAATGGGAAAAAAATAAGTACCCATATTATACTTTCAGAGGCGCGTGTCCAGTTTCCAGAGACAGCGAAGCCAGCCCCAACAAAGATCAAGTCCCAAAATGAATTTTGAGCTCAGGGTTTCACTCACATTACCACAATTGGACTTAATGAAGGCATCATGCTGCGCAGCCATTTGCTGATTACACAAGATATTACACTCCACATATCTTTCTTTTTTTCCCTCCCGCTTAAAGAGCTGATGCAAACCGCCTCAGTGTTGAGTAATGTTTGCAATTTTTTACCCAGCTTTGAATTGCTTTTAACTTTTAGCGCTCGTCACCTCGAGGGGATTGGAAGCGCAGAGCAGCAGGATCAGCAAATGTTTTCATATCCAAACTAAAACTCCACGGTTAAAACTTGAAGCGCTTTTGGGCTTAAACTGGGTTGTTAAAGAGTAATACAAAGTATTTGACTTGCCAATTGCTGGTGTTTAAAGTTGGGCATTCTCGTAGCGAGACAAGAAAAATATTGTAGATCCAACCACTTTGGTCTTGGTGGGAAGGAAAAGTCTTGTAAACAACGTGTCGACCACATGGAACACTACAGATTCAGTTTTAATGAAACTTCATTGCCAATGGTTCTAATTTTTTCCTTGTCCTTGACTGAATGTGACACTCTTGTTCCAACTTAAGAGTGCATTTTCTTGGGACCATTACTCTAATCATATTTTAATGTTATGATAGGCGACTTATTTAAAACTAAGACATTTTCTCCATGTTTGCTGATGATACCATTGTTTACACATAATCAACTCAAGGAAAACGGTAGCGAAAACCGCTACGTTTTGAACGTCTCAAAGCCACACACCAAAAAGAAAAGTAGGTTATTTTTTCTCAATCAAGGTCACCTCGATTTGAGCAAGTTCCTCACTGCTAATATTTACTAGCATCTACTAGCGTTATTTGCTAACATCTCTGTGAGGCTGTATGGGCTTAGACACAGTGGTACTTTGAGCCAAATGCTAACATGTTCACAATTACAAAGCTAACATGCTAATGTTTTAGCAGGTGGGGTTAACCTCCATGATCACTATCTAAGCTTCAAGTGTTAACATGCTAATTTTTTCCTGAGACTGATGGATGCCTGATCATCCAATAGGCAAGTTGTGATGGCACTAAAGTAAAACCAAGGGATCACCAGAGGCATTAGAATTCTTGAATGTCTGTTCAGCATCATTATCTTTTAAGATATTTCAGTCTGAACCAAAGTGGTGGACCAACCAACTGAGGCTGCTATCTCTGGAGTCACGCCACTACCTTGGCTAAAAACAGTTTAGTCCTAAATGTCTCATAGTTATGTATTAAAGAGGATGAATTAATCATGTGTCTAAGCCTTCTCACGGTCACCTGTAAAGAGCAGGTCCCTAGTGTTAGAATTTAGGGGTCAGCACATAAATTCTTAAATGAAAAAGTTACAAAGAATGTGAAGAGGATGAGTAGCTTTTCCAAGAAGGGCCTCTTGGTGAATCTCTTAAATCCAAACTTAGCTTTTCAGATTATACACCCTTGATATTGTGGCATGAGAGTTCATTTCTGACCTTTGGGAACTGTATGCATAACAAACAAAGTCTCCACCAAAAGGTCCTACTCCCAGCTTTTTAAAAAAGTTTCTAACCACATCTCATTGTGTTCTGTTACGAATGGAACTGGTTTAGGTTTCATCATGCTATCTGTTTGCAGATCCACTGACTGTACAGTATGTGGACAGAGCTTCTGGGTCTGAAAAGTGTAGCCAATGCAGAAGTGCCCTAAACCTGCATTATATCTGGTTTCCCCATTGGTTTCAAAACAAAGTCAGATTATATGTAAACTTATGAGAAAATGACCCCACTTCTAACTCGATTTCTTACCTCAGCACACAGCTTCCGAATGGGTTTATGGCCTCAATCACTAGTGTCAAGTCTTTTTTAATACAGCATGATGTTGATTTTGTAAACTATGGTCTCATTTAGAGTAAAATAGACCATAATGCAGGGTATGCTGATCTTTCTCCAAACATTTGCAAAAAGTGTGTGTTCTTAAAGGACCCCGAGGGACTATTGAGGAACTATTATTGTTACCATAATGAGGTGAATAGACACAATTGGAAATCTGACACGTTGGAGTATGGACAGATCAACAAATAGTTGTTACTTCTACTTACTGATGGTTATTTAAACCTTTTTTTTTCTTTATTAATAGAAACGCAAGGGTTCAAAGGCAGTGTGTGGGCATGTTCCCTTTGATTGACAGGTGTCTTAGACTATCACGCTCAAATGTGCTGTTTACCCCAGCGGAGCTCCAACCAGCGCCTGGATTATTTTGGTAACTACAGCGAAGATGGTGAGAACGGATGTACCCAGATCCAGGCTTCAAAACACTTAAACCTCAAATATGTCAAAACTTCCCGACAGTTCTCTGCAGTCTGTGGCAGAAACCTTTTTACTGGCACACTCTGCCCTCCCTCTGATGTCTCAGATGAGACTTGAAGAGACCTAAGGCTGCAAACCAGACTGCAGGTCAGTGTCCAGATTCATGCACACAACGCAGGCCAATGAAATGAAACTCGGCGCAAATGCATGAATGAGACCTTTTCTTCTAGTTGGCATTGCTTTACTGCCATTATACAGCCAGCACAAACGTGTCTGTAGAGGAATTCAGATGGTTGGGTAATAGAGATTAACCCATTTGCCCATAGTCTGCTTTAGAAAAGCAATTTGGACTCCCCCCCCGCTGACAGAGGGGCTGTTGGAACAGCTTAGGTCATTCAAATCCTAACCTAACAACATGATCAGCAGCTAAGTCAAGCTCCACCAGGACGCCTAAGACCTGCTGATGAGGGCAGGCTTGCCTAATCATCTGCTTCAGCGCTGGTGAGAAAAAAAAAAAAGAAAGACGATTCAAGTGAATACTGAATGGCTGAATGTGCCATGCCTTGGAGTGACGACTCGTTCGCACCGCAGAGATTACGGAGGACGGAGAGCCGATTTCTGAGTCCGTGCCTCCCTACCTCCCTCGTGCCCTCGGACACGTAGGGAGATAATCTTGAGTTGCGCCGTCTTGCCAGGGAAATGGTAGGATGATCTTACAGGCCACCCAGGAGGAGGCCTTTGGTCTGCCATGTGTAGTCGGATTATGCATGTGCATCCATTTTTTGTTTTTGCTGAAAGGGTACTCACCGACAGTTAAGCACCCTTCTGTTGCATATCGGTTTGATAAGGGCTGTTCTGGTGTTCAATAAACAGCGCTACGGTGATCACTGAGGGAATAGACAAAACACAGGCCTCGCTCCTATGAAACACTCGCACACATTTCATTATTACTTTCCGCATGGTAGCAGCTGTCTATATCTCCACAGGGCTCACAGATCGGTCTATATGTTCCATGGCAACCTCTGGCGCTTTTTTTTCAATGCTTTCATCCTATTTTTTTTTCTCCTGCGGTGGAACACACTGTACTGTGAAAGGCCCGTGGTGTCTTACATTACTTCAACCTCGAGGTGAGTGGGCGAATTGGTTTCATTTTTATAACCCAGCGTACCGGCTGTGTCAGGCTGTCGGAGTTTCAAGGTTTGTTTTAAAAAAAAAACTTTTGTCACTTTGTCAGGTTCTGGGTGAAGATTGAAATGGTGGGAAAAAATACAGATGGTATATTTACCCAGTCACCCAGAACCTGAAACTATATGTGTGTCGCAACAAAGTTATTATAACTAAGGTTCAGGAACAAGACCATGCCACTCTGCCACTCTCTCTAATTCAATATCCTGTAAAGGTGACAAGCTTTTCATCCCTCTCCTCGACCCCAATCATCCATTGAGCACGACCCTTATCCTGTCTGTCTCGACTCTCCCAGAAAATACTTGAAATGCTATACATTGGTGTGTTTTTTTGTAAGGGCGCTGACTGAAAAACAAATCAGTTTGGGAAGTTGGTAAAGTCCTGACCAGAAGTTCTGGAGCCAAGATCCGCGAAGGAAGCTGCAATGCGATCCTTCGTGGCAACTGCGCAATGCGAACATACGGCCGCCAAATGTGCACTGTCTCCGATTGTTATAGTTATCGTCAGACTTAAGTGTCTGACAACATTGTGGAAAGGAGCTTTGCTTGACTTCTTCCCCTCATTGGGTGCCAGAAGTCATCTCAGTCAGACTGCAGATTCAGTGTTCTGCACAGCGCAGCTTGTGGAGAGAAGGGTTAGCCTCCATTTGTAGCTCGTCCACAAGTCACAACTTTAGCGTGTCCCTATCCAACAAAGGGAGTTTATGGAAGCTGGTGGCTGCAGCATCTAAATAAAATGTGAGAAAGTGCAATAAACACAGACTTAGTGAAACAAAGCAAGATTAACATGAAGCCTGTAATCACTCATGCTTCCACTGAAGGGAGAATGAAAAAATCTGATCTTTGTGGATGGAAATGTACAATCATTTCATTTCTTTCGGGGATTATGTGATTACTCGGTTAAATTTGTGCTATGGAAAGTTGACTTTCGTCGAAAGCCATCTGGTAAAACAAACATTTCTGTGTGATCCCCGTGTTGACATTCAAACCCGGCGACCACAGGGTGAACTTTTTTCCCCACCGCACGTGTGCAGAAAAAGTTTGTGTCGACGGAAGGAAAAAAGGATGTGTTTTTCCAGATTTCCTGGAAGTACAAGAGCAAAACACAAAACGTTTTTTTCCCGATAACATAAGTTGGAACAGAAGCTCCCGCCACATAAACTGCCACGAGCCCCCTCAGCAGAAACTTAAAAGCCGGGAAACTGCGGCTTAATTACAGCTTGTTTAGTGACCTCGGGGTGCTCGAGTGTCACCGCTCGCTACCCGGCCGCCTCAAGGTGCAAACCTGTCCTCACACGGCATAGTTTATAACCTCCACAGCGCTACACATCAAAGAGATTAATTAATGCGATCAATATGCTCCAAAAGTTAGTTTATTTCGGTGCTGGCGCACGGGTTCCAGCTGTGTACTGTATACAGTCTGGAAGGGGAACAAACAGGTCAGGGCTGCTTTAAAGTGAGCGTCAGCAGCTTTTTTTTTTTTTTGCCTCTGCTGAGCCTCCGCAGGCAGGCCGGTCAGCTCTTTACCAGGAGGGAGTCACTGACACACATCCACCGTCTGTTGACCCATTTAGCCCATCTGCACGGCAGGAAAAAAAGCAAAAAAAAAAATTAAAAATAAAGTGCATCGCTGGTGTTTGGAGTTAATACTGCTGAGTCTTACGGGTCGTGCTCGTCAACATCGGCTGCCACATCTCCCTGATGAAATCGTCCCTTTTTTGAAAAGCATCAACAAATGTTTATATCCCATCGCTCTTAGCGGTAGAGTTCAGTTGTGGGTTAAAGGCTGAGGGAGAGGGCAAAGAGAGAACATGATGGTGATGGGAAGATATTTTTGGGGGAAAAACATTTGAAAATCGACTAAAATTATCACCAGAATGTGAATAAATAGCAATTTTAATATTATTATGATGTTTATGTATTGCGTTGTCGAGATATCTACAGACGTTAGCATGCTAACCAGCTACCAGTCCCAGTCTGGTGCCTGAGTTCCCGATCCGAACCACTAGCTGCCCGGCTAGCTACAGCTAGCAGCAGTTAGCGGTAACTCTTGTAATTGCAGCACAATTTTAAGGGAACTTGATTTATGGAAAGGCGAGATTTTATGATAACAATGTTTAATGTCAAAATAAAAGCATGGACATAACACAAGCTATCCAGGCTACACTGCAAACATGTTCCTCTTTTTCCCTCTGAGAAAATAGAAGCCAATTTGTTTTTGTAATATATATTTATAGTTAAATACGTTTACATTATGCCTTGCCACTGGGTGGTTTCATAAATATTCCACATACTGTATCTGCTGTGCCATTAAAAATGATTTATTTTGAAACAGCCAGCACATGGCTGACTGCAGAGGCATCGGAGCGTCATGGCTGGGGGGGGGGCGAGCTCGGCGCAGGAAAGGAAGTCAAATGGGAAATTGAATGTTTGTTTATACATTTTTCTGAAGAATTGTGCGACCAGAGACGGAGATGTTTCACATAACTTACATACCCCCCCCCCCTTTCTCCTCGCTCCTTTCCTTATATAACTGGAAGAAATCAGCAGGAGTCAAAAGGTAAGATGACTGAGGGATGACTCAAAGCACAAGAAGTCGCACTGTCCTCGGGGCCTAATCATAGTAAGTAGAGGAAAAGGACGAATAAGACAAACTCCTAGACATCTACATGACTGCGTTGCCTGTAGCCCCTGCAACAGCGCATGGGTGACCTATTTGCTCGTAGCGGTGGAATATGTGTAATTTTATTGTATGAACACTGAAAACCCTATTAATCCAATGACACAATATTTTGTAAAAATACGAGGGCCGGGAGGTTTTCGCAGGCGATTCTGCTTCTCAAAGCCGCGTTTGTACTATAAATACCCATTGCACTTTGCTCACCGGAACAAAAGGGCAACGAGAAAGAGAAGGAAATGTCAAAAAGGGACAAAACAGATGAGCAGTCGCATGATCGCACGTGGTTCAACAAACCCGTGCCAGCCAAACTTATTTGGAAAAGCAAACAAAAATATACAATCTAGATGGGGATGGGGATATGGTTGGATGGGATGGGATGGGTGAGGCATCGAGGGTTGGAGGGTCGAGGGTGTGGGGTAGCGAAGGGGAAGACAGCAGTAGGCGAGGGTAGGCTGGGGTGGTGGGATCGGGTAGGAGGGTTGTGGGTACAGAGTAGGGAAGACGGGAGAGGGTGAGGTGGGTAGGGGGTAGTAGGGAGGTTGAGGTTTCGGGGGAAAGGATGTTGATGTCTGCCCTGCGTCCAACCAGCAGCAGGTTCCTCCTCCATTGCCCTTCAAGTCCTGCTCAGCTGGATTTCATTCAGAGTCAGTTGGCGCAAGGTGCCCTCGTGGGCTTTGGTGATGGACCGCCAATTCTTGACGGCCCTCTTGAGGTGTTGGTCTTTGTGGTCCAGCTTCACTTGGAGCTGGACCACCTCCACCTGCAAGCTAGTCACCACCTGCCCCTGTTTGTTTAACTCGGTGGTGAGCACCTGAAAAGAGCGAAGCATTGGTCCGTATCAAAAGTTTGCTGGTTTCGTGAATCTTATGGAAACCATTTTTCTGGGTTTGTAATGACTGTCCCACTTGTCAGATCCATGAGCTTAAGTTTATTACAGATTAGAATCTTTTGAGGTGTCATTACTGCCGTCACAGAGCGGGTCGCGTTGTGTCCTGACCTCTCCAGGTCCTGGATGCTTCGGCTCTCGTTCCACTGCATTTGTAACACAGCACCACAACAGAAGCCGGCATTTGCACTCTTGCCTCTCCGTGCCCAGTCGTCTGTGGCTTCTTCACTTGCAGCATTGTTCAGCGTGCATCTGCCTCCTCCCTGAGCCTACATAACCCGGGGCGATGCCCCTGGGCTTCGGAACATGTGTAGGGGGGAAGGGCGGGCATGTCATGACCGCTTACTCCTCCGTGCCAGCTTCTCCTGCCCAACTCCCTTGACCCATGGGCCGCCTTTAATTATCCTATATGTGCTGGCGCTAACAGGAGGCAGCGAGACTCAGCTGTGAGAAGGCGAGCAAGAGAGCTGACCTGGAAAAAAGAAATTCCTTTGCTCCGAAGGACCCGGAGGGGTTTAAAGGGCACTATATAGGAGAGTGGCTGGCAGGGCTGAAAGCATTGGCAATATCGTTCCCATCAGCCCCAGCTGTGTCGGTTCACCGTGAACATTGGATGCGAGCCTTCACATGTGCTGTGCTGCATTCGTGCTGTTTGCCAAAGACTTTTTTCTTTAATGCTAAATCCAGATATTATAGGAGTAAGTGAAGGACTCGGAGGACACTTAAAGACCTTCGAGCATCGCCGCGGCTCTCGCTCTCGTTAGATAAGGGAGTGAACGCTTGCGAGGCTCCGCTTTACAGGCCTCCTTCCCACCGCTTCCTCCTCCGAGCGTGCGTGGTAATTTAATTAAGTCCGCTGACTTTTCTAAAGGGCAACCGCGGGAACCAACACAATTAATAAAATGGGTGACTCCTCTGCTCTTTGTTGCTCTTTGTTCGCCTTTCCTCATTTGACTGGCTCGGTGTAATCCCCTCGCGGCGCCCCCCCGCCCCCGTCTCGATTTGCATTTAGAAAAGTCAAATCTGGCCTCTCCGCTGTAATTATTCCCAAACTTTAAGTACAAAGTAAATAGCACACGAAGTATTCTGGCGAGTGGAGTTCTGAGAATACTTCTCTTTAAGTGCGAGATTCATTTGTATGCGAGAGGCAGCGCACGGAGGCTACAAAACGGAAGCTTTACGGTTAAACCCTTGTAAATACATGTGATGGAAGTGTTATTATATGCTAATTTGCGTGATCACACGGGCTCTGTGGCATGATCTAAAAACCTCTGGCTCAACGACAAGCGATAGCGTTAAGGCTGTCAGATTGCGGCGCCGGCACATCCGCGCTCCTCCGGGAGTCTACTTATCCTTCTCAAATGTCAGCGTCTCACTGATGATGTCGCTACCAAAATGGTCGCCCCTCTTTGGGAATTTCTCTCTAAAACCGAGGGTTATTAGCAGGCTGGCTGCGGCTCATAGATGGCTCGGGGGTCCCACAGGATAGTTCAAAGTGTAACGAGGTTAATTAGCAGGAATCACGACCCAGACGAAAGAAAACCGCTCATAATGATACGGGATAATATGCGTGGGTAAATTATAACTGTTTAATTTTAGACTTTAGACCAATTGCTATATAAGTCAAACAATGTGGTTTCAGCTTCTTCCACTTTTAGCCAAAGTCAAACCTAGATCTGATCAAAATGACAAACTGAATTAATTATTACGGACAAATGTGTACTTCTGATGATTTATATTTCGGCAGACTACTGATAACTCCACTTGAATGTGTCATCAGAATATGTGACATTTCTACCAACCTTATGGTAGTCACATGTCCGAGGGTGGAGGTGGTGGTGGTGAAGATACAGGAGAGAAGGCTGATAAGCCAGTGACCAGAGTTCTCGACAGCATTTTAACATTATGTAAGTTTGAAACTACTGGATATTTTTCAATATCTATGTATATAATAAGTTTATTGTCATGCCATACATCTTTAAGGTTAAATCAACAAACCACTTGCATGTACAAAGTTTTGCCAACCCAACAAGAAATGTCTTCTCTTATCCCCAAATGTCCACTAGATCCATTTCAGTAACATATTTAGTCCAAGACACAATATTCCATGATTAAATGGTGACAAAATGGCAAAAAACTGTGATTAGAAATGTTTTTTTAATGCTTTTATCTCTGTAAAATAGACTCTCTAGTAGACTCGTTTCACAGGAATGGCTATTATCCCTCTACACATAAGATCCTGAGATGGGAGCCGTTTGTGTGATGGCTCATTTGAGCAGATATGAGCTTCTATGCCCGTCCTAGAGCCTGCAACAGCCAATTAATGATTGGGTAGACAAGTTAAAAAAAATCAACTGATAACCTTTCAAAAGGGTCCACAGCCATGTCTGTACTCCATATTATTGTTGTTAACAGGTTTGACTTTGGGTGACTGGGATAGGTGTTTAGAATAATCTTGCATACATTTCCAGGAATAAGAACAGGTAAAGCATGATCGTTTCCTAACTCTTACAAAGTAGTTTTTGTGTCTAAGCCTAACCAGAGTGCAAGCAATGGATTGTCATATTATAAAATAGAATATTTAACCCAAAGAAACCCAAAGTTACAACATAAAGAAATGGAGACTTCCAACATATCTGTGGTTTGCAGAAACGTACATTGCCAACATTTATTCTGGCGATTGGATTGTTTGATCGGAATGTCATCCATCATATCAGACATGATTTATAGCACTTTGCACTGGGGCGAAAACGCAAATGCACATTTGGGATTACTCCATGACGAACCAGTGTGATGTACAAGCTGTGCAAGTCTGGAAATTCTAAATCTTTTTCTGTTTTTTTGGCTCAAAAAGCTTTTAAGATATCACGCAGACAGTCAGATAAAGATACTCAACAAGGGAGAAAATCTGGACTGCTCATATAGTCAACATAATCCAGTCAGAAATCCCTGTCCACATGCCACACACACACACACACACACACACACACACACACACACACGAGGTGGCCTGAGGATACGCTGGTCATACAGTCACCAGTTGAAGGTCACCATCTCGAGGACGGCTCCCCGCGGTGATATAGAGCAGGGTTCTGAGGTCAAACCCGGAACAAACACCCACATGAGGTCGCAGCCAAAATATGTGTGTGGCCGGGTGGTTCATATGTGTGCGTGGCCCGTTAATAACACACAATATTTCATTCGCAGTCAGCTGTAGTCGCTGCACATTTCAGCATCTTGCTTTTTTTTCTGCCCGCTGACACATGCGAGACATGTCGGAAGGATTACCGGTCTCCCGACCTCGCGGTATACCAACATGTGTTTTCCATCGCATGCCTTGAATAATGCATCTCCTCACCTGCTTTTAGCACACAAGGCAGCCGCGCCGCCTTGCAAACATACAGTACATACGGTGCGTCTGCGTGTCTGTCATTCTTTAGCGTTGCGGTGCACGGGAAGGTGACTTCGTCGGAATTGCGATTCATTATTCAAATCCACAGCGGTTATGTTTTTCTAAGCTCGTCAACCGGGTTTCCATGGCGAGTCAAAGCCCACGACGGTTTTCTGTCTTACCCATCTCATAAAAAAGCATTTCTATATTTGCTTTCTCATCGGCCTCCAAATTCCCAATTGAGATCGTGTTGAGAGCTTTTCAAATAAGAAAAAAAAAGCAAAACCAGAGCATCCACTTCCCTCCATGTATATTTCATGCTCTCTGATTCTTGTACTGTATTTCTACATCTGTATAAGTCTATATTTTTACCTTTACCAAGCAGGACCTCTGAACAATGCAGCCTCTGGCTCTTAGGAGGCATTAAGGTCTGTCAGATGAATCGGAAAAATCACGCTTGGAGAGGGAATGAAAAGCTCTCAAAAGCCACATGAAATCTTAAACACTTTTTCAGCGTTCTTTTTTTTTTTTTTTTTTCCCCTTTCATTTGGCGAGCCAGACTCGGACTGCACAGACCTCAAGGTTTTTTCTCTCAGTGGGTGTGCAACGCCTGTGTTGTGTTTTGTCGCGCGTTTGACTTGTTTTTTTAAGAATCGGGCCGAGAGACGCTGAGTGTCAACGAGGCAGAGCTCGAAAGCGCGAACGCACAGTTTTGAGAGTGAGCGCTGAATAAAAGGTTATTCGGGTGGTTTGGGTTTTGTTTTTCCGCGACTCGGAAAAGTGTTAAAACCACTCAGCGTTCATGGCTTTGTGAATAAACTGAAAATCATAGTGCACTCAGTGACATTGACGCCTCAGAGAAATCTAATTGAGTCTTCCCTTTTTCCTTTTAAAGGGCCTCTCAGGGCCAAGTGTGCTCATGTGCAAACCTCTGTCACAATATTCCCCGCCTAAATTTTCCACCTGTCTTCATTCTGCTTAAAAAAAAAATACATGTGGGTTGGATGGTGTCTCGCCTTCTTCATTTCGACTGAGTGAACTTTTATCCGTTTTAGCTTTTAACCTAACCCTACCGTTCAAGCTTTGTGTGTCACAATCAGGTATTTGGCCTTTTAAAGTTTGTGGTGTCTAATTTTTAAATTAGCCAGAACTTGAGCTAAATAGCTAATTTGGTAGACCATGAAAACCTGTTTGTAGCGCCTGTAAGTAACAATTTACAATGTCTGATGCTCATAGCTGTAGAAAACAGGAGGAATAGCCTGCTGCTTTCTTTGACCACAGTAAGTTATTCACACGGCGGCCATTTTTCTCTGATATCATACTCATGGTTTGGGAGCTCGAATGCACTGTTGCTGTGTTCCAGGTTGCAAGAAGAGAATCTGACCAATTGTTATCATTTAACCCCTTCCCAATTGATCAGCAACCGGAAAGATGGTGGGTAGTGAAAATCGGAATGGACTCACAGCCGTATTCTAAGGTAAAACAACATATTTGCTAACCAGTTAGCTAACGTTAGCGTTCAACCACCTTTTTTCAGTAGCGTTAATGTTTGATTGCGTCCAGTGCGTTTCACTTTCAGGCTTGAATAAATGTTTCCAAGGTGTGTGTTGATATTTTAGAATGAATTTAACTCTGGTTGAACGCTAATGTTAGCTGAAAACAAATTTGTTCTTTTATCTTGAAATGTGGCCTGATGTCCCTCCGGATGTTCACTCTCCATCGTCTTTTCAGTTGTTGATCAATCGGTTAGAGGCGAAGTGATAATGATTCATCAGATACTCTATGTACTTGCAACCTGGAACACAGCTATGACGCATTTGAGCTCCCCACCCTGAGCATGATGTCAGAGGAAAATGGCCGCCATGTGAATATACCTCAGACCCACTTTACCCATAACCCTTTGTGTATTTCTTTAAAGCCTCATTAAGTGACCTTTTGGAAAGGGGCAGTTCACCTCAAAATCAAAAATACATATTTTTATCTGCAGTGCAACTTATCCATCTACATTGTTTTGCGGTGAGATGCCAAGTTTTTGACATATCGGCTGTATAGATGGCACTCTGCATTTGCGCCAAGTTCCCAAGTTGTGGATGGATAAAATGCGCTACAGGTAAGAGAAAAAAATGGTATTTCAAAGTGAACTGTCTCGTCAGAACTTACAACTGCCCAATATTCACTCCCCTTTTCGTTCTGTTTTTGGTCTCCACCACACCAGTGAGAAAAAACGTTAACGTCGCTAACGTTGTCTGTCTGCCGTTTGGCGCTGGGTAAGCAGGAGTTTGCTGACGATGAGCCTTGGACAAACAAAACAGTTAGCTGAAAGAGGCTAAAAAGCTCTGTAGAGCCAAGAAGAACTGCAGCGCCAGGCGATTGCTGTGTGTGGATTTGCTACCATGAGCGACACATTGAACATCACACAGTCAGTTGATCATTGTTCATAAAAAAGATTTGAGTTGTGATTTAATAGATCATCAGTTACAGAATGTTAATCTAAAGTCACTTTATAGATTAATTTATTTGCGTCAAGTTGCACACATTGGTTGAGCATCCTTATAAAGTGTTACCCTCTATATTTTAAATGGCTGTTGACTTCCAAATTGCTGAATAAACTTACTTGAGGTATGTAGTCAAAATGCTCCAAACATACCTTTCTTGAACTCGGCATTCGCACATCGTCTCCAAGCAGCTGATTTCTAAATCCTTTGAAATACCTCAAAATATCTGTAAAACATCCCCCGGTGGGTCATTCAAAGGGCAATTTATGCAAACCTGTCCTAAAATTAGTTCCGCCGGAAAAGTTTTGCTGAAAATCCTCTCGCAAGTGTTGATTTAATGAGCTTATATTTTCGTGCCGTTGCCACTGATATGGAAATGTCTTTGGCAGATGGCGCACCCAAATATGTGGTGCTCTCTCCGGGCATGCAGGACCTGCACAATATGCTTGTTTCCAGCTCTGATGAAGCTCACACACACACATATACAAGGGCACCTTCGCATGTCACGGGACACAGGCTGGCAGCTGCGGGCTGTTTGAGGCAACTGCACGACTGAGGGGAAAATGTGAAAATTATGTTTGGGATCCGTTTGTAAAGAGGCCAAAACATCTGCTTTTTAAACTAACCAGCAGAGTAACATGGTGTTCCACCGCTCCGAGGCATACGGACCCACAGCGAGAGACATGCAAAGTCTCTCCCCAGCACTGCGATAGAAAACCGTGGAAGATGAGGAAAAAAAAAACCCAAATTACAGAACAAGTGAAAGGTAAAATCTGACCAGACTTAAATGCTCACGAGGATGTAATCCTTTCCTGGGAAGGATCCTAATATGGGATTCAGATCTTTGGTTCTTTGGACTCTCACACACACAAACACACACACACACATCATGTTAGTCACTTTTTCCACTGTAGTTCCAGGAGCCTGTGGCTATCTTAAGCAGTTTTCTGGCAAGTCCAAAGCCAAACAATCTTCGTGTGCTCCGGTTTTCCCAGGAGTCATCTTCTGTCAACACACGAAGAGTCTCGAACATGAGGAGTGTATCATTTCATCTCAGACATGTAAGTTTTTGGCAGCGCTCTGTCTCTTAGTCATGAATCTGGAAGGGATACTGGCATATTTGGTAGAGATGGCAAAAAAGTTAAAGGCCCCGTGTTTTAGAAAGTGAGATTACCGTGTTTTTGTGGTTAAAAAGCAGATTTAGGTGCTGTGTAAACTCTGTGAAGGTATCTAAATGTTTGGTCGATAAAGGAATGCACACAGCCTGGATTAAGAAAACGTGGCTTCAACAAATGAGCCGTCAGGCCTTCGGTAAGGTTGTGATGTCACAACTATACAGTCACCGCCCCCCAGCAATGTCCTCAGCGCGGCCGTGGATGCAGAAACACCAGCAGAATTCATCTGGAAACACAGTGGGTGGTGCCTGCTCAGGCCTGTGAGAGCTGACCAATCAGAGCAGACTGGGCATGCCGGGAGGAGGGCCTTAAAGGGACAGGTGCCGACAGGATGGCTATGGTATTTGGCACAGACACTCTTGCAGTCTTACACTTTTATTCATCCAAATCTTTTATTAAGACCAAACGGCCCAAAAACATGACACACATTAGCACTTTGTGTTTACTGCTAAATAGTACATTTTAGCATGTTAATCGCTAAAGCTGAAACTCTGTTCCTGATTCATCACCAGCCTGCTCTACATTTTTAGCATCATGCTGCTGTTTTTTCTGTGTTCTCCTTGTAATTGCTAACATTGGTTGAATGACAAGAGGGTGATAGACTTAACACCGGTTATGTTTTACACAGTAGAAGACTGGTGATATTACGCTAGGCTAGCATGTTTGCATTTGTGTGGGACCGCATCCACTTGTCCTGAAATCGACCGACAAACATTACAGAACCCACAGTCAGTTAGCTTTAATGCTAGCCTACGTTCACTACACTAACACCTTAATGACACTTTTCCATAGTAGAATGAGTGTGAATGTTAGGCTCGGAGGCTTGCATTGTGTGGGTAGTTAGCTAACTAACAACAGCCTAGCAGCTAGGCTACTTACTCACTCTCTGGGTGGTGAAATAGCTTCGGATGCCTCGTTTCTTTTTCGGTGGCATTTTCTATCTACAAAGCAGAAACACGGGCAAAAATGTTGACACCAACCAAAATACTGATGTGAGGATTTACTTTCATGATTTCCTGGTGTATTTACATCAACACAGTCTGCAACAGCCAGCCTGGTATCTTATCGCATGTTCAGTCGGATCAGACGCCATCTTACTGCGGTCAAGCCAGCTTTGGTTCGCGTTTGCTTGGTCAAATCAGCCGCACATTTTTTTCAAGTGCGCAAATCTACTAACACCGAGCAGCTAGCGTGGCTGTAGACTCTTCAGTCTTGTTTCCCCCAAGGCTGACAAAATGGGTTTATTTGAAAACAGTTCTAATGCATTCAGGGCTGCCACCTAATTATGGCCCGATGTTTTGTTTCAGAACTCGAAAATGTGCCGTCTGAGTCTGTAATGTTCCCTCAGTAGTCAGAGTCATTAAGCACGATCAACACCAGGAGAACTTTCAGCGTCATCCGATCCGAGATGGGTTTTCTCAGCATGTATAATTTGGCTGAGTAAAAGCTTGAACATACACATTTGCATGAGATTGCACTCCACAAGGACAGTTTCTCACTCATTGTTAGAGAGTTAAACAGATACTGAGTGACACTGCAGACTGAGGGCCTGGGAAAAACAGCACGTTGGACACAAATTGTTGACAGATGTGACTTACGACGGCAGGATCCCCTGCTGGAACCCCGACCGAAAGATCACTTTGGATTTCCATCAGAAATTGACAGACCGAATGTTTGACACATCCAAACCTACAGCGTTGTGTGACCGCGGTCACGGGGGAAACAATCGACGGTTGCACTCTCGTCGGGGTGGAGGAGGGGGGGGACTGGAACAGACTGGATGCTGATGCAGTCATTTTCTGACTCGGCGAAAGACCGCAGATGTGGGCCGACCCGCCCTGCCGTGACCACACGCTGGATATTTCCACTCACTGAGGACGAGAGGAATTTTAACTGGACTTACTACAGGCAGAAATGAAAAAGTAAGGGGTAGTATGATTTAACTTAACATCGATCATACAGCCTTTGCTTTGATGCATAAGGGGATAAATAATGCAGCGGTGCTCTTGCGATGCTCTTAAGGTAGTACAAGCTGGGTTGTTCCTGAAAAACAACTCGGTGCAAAGAGAAAAGCATCTCGACTGAATGTGTGTTTAGCGAACTAGGTTTTGATAAGGCAGGACGACATCTTTCAAAAATCGGCTCTGCTTTCCAGTCATTCGTCATCGAATATTGAAGTCCTCTGGAATATGGCACGAGATAGTTAAAAAGCCCATAAAAACTTTCCATTGGCCTTCAACAAACCTTTAATTCTAAGCTGTGTATTTCGTCTGTGATTGCAGGCAAAACTGTATCTTGCACGGTCCTTACAATCCAAGTCCAAGCTGGTCTTTTTTCATAAAGCTGTAAAAGGAGAATACAAGAGGAGGTGTGAGGTTGGATGGAAATAAGGTAAAGGTTAGATCAAGCCACGGGCTGCATTCGAGGACGACTTTAAAGTCCTTTTAGCCGAATTTACAGTCGATTTACTCCTCAGCCTCCGCGCTGTTAAAATGCAGACGCTCACTCCGGCTACAGTCGTGTCTCATTTGCACAGACAGAGCCGTTCATATAAATCACGACCGTTATGGCGCCGCGCATACAATTTTAATGCCGAGGCATTAATTCTGGGACAAAAATCGCTGTAAACAAAGAAGGACCTGGCCGAGAAGATCAGCAGCCATTAGTCATCTCGCCGAAAAATCCCTCCAGGGTCGTTTGTAGCCCAAAAAGGAAGATTGCTGTTTTTACAATGCAGGTGATAAACAACTTGACTGCAGTTGAGCTTCTGTAGCTGCAGAGATTCAGCTTCACATTAGCTGACCTCGTCCCTCGTGAATCTGCTGCCATAAAAGCTCTAAAGTCGGACAGGTGCGCAGTAAGTGCATTTACGGGGAAATGCAGTCTTAAATTTATGAGAAACATCAATTCCAAAGCCTTTTGTCTTTTTTAGTTTGTGTCTTTGCAGAGGTATGGGATTCCAACAACAGACAAGAATGCCTCCTGGAGAAGAGCAAAAAAGGTTTGCCTGGTGCAGTACGAATTAAAATTAAAGGCGCAGGTGTGTCTCTGCAACTTACATTACACATTTTAAAACAAAACTAAGAGACTACAGCCAATCTAGTTTCCTTGTGAGGCTGTCATGCTCAACACTAGAGGAAAGTACAATAATTGGATTGAAAAGTAGGGAAAGAAAATGGTAAAGTTCTGCCAGTTTAGGACTTAATTCACTGAACTGTCAGGTTCAAATATCCATTGTCCGTCCGCTCACCTTTGTAGACCTCAGTTGCCTGGTAACAGACTGAATTATCAACTTCTTACTCTCTGTTTCCGTCCTCAGTCTTGCATTGCCGCCACTCACCCTGAATCGATCTCCCCTAACCAGTCACTGGAGGCCGATGTATGCGCCTGAAGACGACGTTATTCAGGTCGACACCGATGCGTGGCCATGTCAACATGCTGCTTTTAAAATTGACGTGGAGCAAAGTCAACGCAAACGGGCCGTCCATGCAAAAGCAGCATCTATCTCGTCTGTAGCTTGTTGTCGCCATCGCCGCTTCTTGGTTCCGGCGCACGGCCTGACAACTCTTGACAATGGCGTTAGCGGTCCTGCTGTGCTGGTTTGCTAATCGCTAGTCCCCTCCATGGATTTTATTGGATTGTCTGCTTTTTTAGACAGGAAACTGCTGTTTCATGCAACAATGCTAAATGATACAGTCAGCTAGATAGAGTGGACGGATTCCAAGGTATGGACTCAGATGATCTAAGGCTCCACCATGATGGCGTGCTACTGCTACCATTCATTTCAATGTGTGGTGTACGAAAGGATACCTCTAAAAGAAATGACCAAAATATATGGCAAGAAAAAAACATTGATATTGGACCATTTTGCAAACCTTGGATTGTGATGAAAGACATTTTTTAATGTCTGGTTCTGACAAATAGACTATTGTTAAGGTGTGGTTGAGGTCAAGTAACTCGAACAAGGTTAAGCTTAGTGAAAGATTGTGTCCGATAGCAGAATTCAAGACAATACACCCAATAGCTGTTGAAATATTTCACCAATGGTCCCAAGTGTTGGATTGACAGACTGGATGACTGCCTATGTATCCACAGCACTATCACGGCTTAAAATAACTGCAAGGATCATATAAGAGATCATATCCCAGAGGGGAAAACCCCACGTAAAGTTAGCCGTGCCATAACCAAAAAGCTCTATTGTAGATTACAAGCTTCTGCGGCTTCTATGCCTCACAGTTAAGTAATTCATGAGGAATCCGTTTTTCTTTTTCTCCAGCGAGAGAGCGGAGAAAAAGGGGGAAAAATTAAAGAAAAAGCGGAGGTTGGAGAAGACGGAAGTGAAAGAGGATGGAAAAAAAGAGTAGAGAACAGGCGACACACAGCCCGCCAATGAAACATTAATATGCCCACTGTGGATGGCGTGGGCATCTCACTGCTTTTCTGTCAGACTCATTTCCTGTTGTAAAAATGGAACCGTGCTTATAATACGCCGTACGTATGAATCGGTTCAATACATTCCCACACAGTCACATTTTTTTACTGCAGGCATGTGCATTTTTGTGCAATTTCCTCAGGCTTCATAAACACAAGGCCCGCTGGCTTCGGGACAATGAAAATGTCAGTAAGTACCCCCCCACCGAAGAAAAAGCAAAAGCAGACACTTCCTCTTGGAAGCCAGCCGTGAATTCAGCAGCATGTGCTGAGATGTTAATTTGGATGTTGTTTTTTTTGCGAACGATTATTCTGATAGGGAATTGGCAGACGTGTCGGAGGATGACACGGAGGAGGAAAGTATCGAGTTGCAGAAATAGAGGCGGGCGGCGACGATAAGCATGAGCGGCAAATGTGGCTTTGTTATCAGCGTCTCTTTACGCCTGTTAGCATTATGAAATCGCCGTTTCAGAAAAGACTCGCGGTGCAATCAAATCAGGGTATGTTCAGTTTTCCATCATTTGCAGACTA
This sequence comes from Lagodon rhomboides, assembly GCA_039737535.1. Taxonomy (NCBI): domain Eukaryota; kingdom Metazoa; phylum Chordata; class Actinopteri; order Spariformes; family Sparidae; genus Lagodon; species Lagodon rhomboides. Next base: position 7,939,559 of record CM077807.1, read on the forward strand.
AGAAGGTGAAGGGAGGGGAAAAGCGACAGAAGGAGCGTAATGTGCAAACTATATCCCGAGAAAATCAATACAATGAGGATACTGAAAAGCATCCTGAAAGAGGAGAAGAGGCTCTGGAGGGGGAGGTGTAGCGCAGCGAGGTAGCGTCATTCTAAAAGAGGAGCGGAAGTGACAGCCAGGTTCTCGTATCCTCTAATTATAGCGCTGCTATCACTTCTCCTCTCTTCACCTCATGTCCTTCCATTCCTCCTTTTTAACCCACCCCCCCGACCTCTCACATCCTCTCCACTCTCCTCTCCCTGCCTTCACACATTCTCCCTCCGCTCCTGCCCCTGTCATCTGTCATTTCCACGCCGCTCGTCCCCTTGGCCTGCCTCCGCTGCTCCCGGAGAGATCTGGGCCGCTTGGCGTTGGCGCTCGCCCATGGGAAAAGCTCGGCTGTTGGCTCGCCCAGCGGGGGGAAGTCCGTCTTCAAGCCGCGAGAGGGGACTGTTTTGTCACACACAACTGCTCGAGCAAGGCACAAATCGGGGCGAAGTCAGGCCGACAGGTGCTCCGCTCAGGGCTTGTAGCCTCTCCGCTTGGACATTTCCTTTTTGTAGTCGTTAAAGGGGCTATATTTAGTGCCCAAGCACTGACCAGTGCGAGGACCTTTGAATCTGTAAGGATTATTATTTCTTTTTGAGTGCAGTTTTTGCAGCCTGAACCTAACCCAAAACTCACCAAACACGGAATAATATATCTGGCAAAAAATGTCATAATTCAACATAATTGGGTGTGGATGTGGCCTGGCGACTCTATAGTGCCCCCTGGAATATGTCAAACCTGACATACATGAACAAAATTCGGTATGCATATGTATCATGACCAGACGCACAAAAAAACCTCTTGGACGCATATCCTCAGTCCAACAGGAAGTCAGCCATTTTCAGTTTCCACGCCAATTTGACCCATTTCCTACACTCTTAGAAATAAAAGTTCTAAGTAGAACCATATAAGGTTCTTCGGCTTGTCCTCGTAGGAGAACCCTTTTTGGCTCCAGGTGGAACCTTTATAAAAGGTTCCACCTGGAACCCTTTTGGAGGGTTCTACCTAGAACCCAACATAAAGGGTTATACCTAGAACTGTGTGTGTAAGGTTCCACCTAGAACCCCCCATGAGAGGTTCTACAAAGAACCCATACAAGATCTTATACCATGCTTCACAACCCTGAAGAACTCTCTCCAAAAAAGGGTTCTCTGGATCAAAATGGTTCTTACTGGAACCATTAGTGTTACCAAGAACCCTTGAAAAAACGTTTCTTTGGGAAAGGGTTTTTCAGAAGCAAATGGTTCCAGGTAGAACCTCAGCCCTTGTAGAAGAACCCTTTTGGAACCCTTATTTCTAAGAGTGTACATGCACATACATGAACAAAATTTGGTATGCATATATGACCAGACGCAAAAAAACAAACATTTGCACCCATACCCTCAATCCAACAGGAAGTCGGCCATTTTGATTCACATCTCAAAACATTGAAAATGATATTTTAAGTTATGTCTGTTCTCGAGCAAACCTTCTAACATACTTTATAGCACATATACTACACTCAGTTGCCACACCCATTGCTTGTCCATAGAAGTGATTGGAGCCACCGATGTCACCTATTGGTTTGTGGCAACCATTCTGAAGCCTCAAGTTTGACATAACGGCTTTCTCCATTAGTCTTCGGAGCCAAAAGGCCTTACGTTCAGTATCAAATTGTTTTCAATCTCTAATGTTTAATATTTCCAATTTCTCCGTCCGGACTAATATTCCCTATGTCTTGTTTTTCAGTGCTGAGGAACCTTTGGCCAACATCAGACTCAAGGTTTGCTTACCTAACGTAAAGTGTGTACTCTCTGTCCTCAGGATTATTAGTCGATCGGGGGAAGAACATGGAAAAATCTCCGTTCGCATCCTACAAGCCAGGCTGCATCCACACAACAACTTTTAAGTGGTGAATCAATATTTCACAAAGTCTCCTGTGCTGCGCCCTGGGCTGCAGTGGGCCTTCGCCGAACAATAGATTCCTGACCTGCATTATTCATCCCTCACTCATTCACTCCTCTCTGACTCAGACTCACGGGGGAATTCAACTTTCTCGAACTAAACTTCAGATAAGAAAACCTTTCAAAACATCTGCCCCTCCGTCCTCCAATCTCCTTGGTGCTTTGAGTCGCCTCCTACCATCCCTAATGATGTTAACCACGTTGAATAATGCATCGCCGACTCGTATCTCACAGCCGAGCCCTGCCAGAAACCCCTCGGTTTGAGCGAATATCAATAAGTGCAGCAAACAAAATTTCTCGGGATTTTAACTGAGCTCCTTCCTATCTGTGGGGATTCCAGTGATTTTACCAGCAGATGGTGAAAAAAAACATAAATTTAATGTGTAAAAATCATCCATCCGAAATCAGTAATACGAATCTATATTTAGGAGTGCTCCAATCATCATTAAATATAACTTTGGGGATCCAATAAGCGTAACTCCGTTATTACAAAATGGCTCAAATACTGGCAGGAGATTTTTAATGAACTTGACATTTAATGCTTCATGGCTTTTAGAAGGTTTCCCCTAATGTCTTTTCATAACGTATAATTAGGCACGGACTTTAAATAACGTGTGCGTGCCAAGCTTTCCGAACTGAGGAGATGAGGATAACTCAGCCTCAATCAGTGTATTATCTCTGCTCCAGACCATTACTAAACGTGGCCACTAAATAGCCTCTGAATTAGATGCGTAGCTGATTGCGCCTTGGATTATAAGTGAATGGGGGGCGGTGGGGGTGTCAATCGCAATGTCCAAAGTGACTCTAAAAGACATAAAGAGAGAGACTAGGGGAGGATTTTTGTAAATTTAAAGCTGTGTCAGGATGGATTTTAGTCCTCAAGTGTGCCGCTAGATTTAACCTTATCTTTGATATTTGTGAAAGTGGGGCCCAGCACGAGTTAGGAGCTCAGTCTCGCTCTAAAAATTGGTTCAGTTGGAGACACATATTTCACCCTCACACCTCGCGGGTGCCGAAATCTTTCCACTGATCAGCTTTCGGTGAAATAGCACCCATAATATGTCATCAACTGTCTGACTATTTGAATTTTAGACATGGGTGAGTTCACACTTAATAGATACCATTCTCCTTTTCAGGTTCAAAGCTGTATTTTGGGCTGCTACTAAAAAATAACACCTTATGATAAGAGCACATAAATTAACATTAGTTAAACATTAACAGTTCATTAACAGTTAATTAATGGTCTATTAAGCATTTACTAATGCTGTTCATGTTATCTAGTGTATGTATTTTGACATTTGATATTGATTTTGATATATATATATATATATATATATATAGATATATATATATATATATATATATATATCTATATATATATATATATATATATATATATATAGATTCTGTTGATGTTCGTCAATACAATAAAAAGGATCAAACAATTAATTAATGAAATAATAAGCATAAAAAGCATTAACTGTTAAGTTTTAGCGCCTGTCTCTTTAAGGCCCCCTCCTGGAAAGCCCAGTCTGACCTCTGATTGGTCATCTCTCACAGGCCTGAGCAGGCACTTAACAGTAACAGGCGATACAATTTGCAGATGAAGCATGAGAGCAATTCCTCTGAAAGTTGTTTTCTTTTTTGAAGCGGAAGAAGAAAAAGCACCTGTGGTTGGGTAACAGGGACCAGATTTTCCAAAGTCCTAGTTTTTGTTGTTTAAACTTAGACTTAAACTTCAGATTTAAACCAATTCTGAACCACACAGGCATTAGATGAGAAAACTTTACTGTGTCTCGTTCTTGTGAGGGTCCTTTAGTGTCGCCACTTTCGAAAGATTGCTGACAAAACCACAGATTTCGAAGATGTGAGACATTGATGAGTGTGCTGGGCTGACAAGGACAGCGGGGGGAAACGGAGAAGGATGAAACGAAATGCGGGAAGCTTTCACTGCGAGCCTGCTGAGGCATCAACGTTCCTCCTCCTTCTCTTTCATGCCCTTTTGTTTTTTTTTCCACTCTGTCTTCCTCGCTGTCTCCCCTCAAAGAGGAATTTAAGATCATTCCACTCAGCTCGGCCTCGCAAAGTTTGTCATTGCGAGCCCGCAACACCTGAGCGAGTCAACGAGTTTCTGGCGAATGTCTTGCAAAGGTTTCCGGGGTTATAAACATGTGTCACCCATGAGTAAATCAAGCTCGCCCAGTGCGACCAAAGGGAAAACCGAGAGGAAGCAGTGATCAACACGACACCAGTCCCTGCTTCCTCTTAGCACCACTGCGTCAGGTGACGGGGAGGTGAGGCGACCTCGGCCGAGATCCGTTTGGACAGCGGCGTCGCGGGGACACAATGCGACGATCGAAAGCCAAAAACTGGTCGGCTGTGATGATGTGCCAGAGGCTCGCTGCAGACGGGATCTTGTCGCTATCACAGCTCTGCACACAGCACAGCGGAGGATTCGACAGAAAGGAAAAACCCGGCTGGCAACCGTGCTTAGAAAGCTCATCCGTTGAAAGCGCGCTTGGAGGTTCAGTTCAGACATTTTCCAAAAAAATCCCTCTGGAGATTGTGCGCTCAATCATATATTTTTTTTTTTTTGAGAATGACCAGAACCTAGAAGGAGATGCGATCGCATGCACATCAGTTAATTTACTATATATAGAAAGCCTATCGCGTGGAGTGTCACTTTTGCTTACATCAGCACGCGGCAGCGTAACGTTGCATCTCGTTGCCTTCAAGTGCTGTGGGAAAAATGCGTTGGCACGCAACAGCAGCTGGAATAAACTAGACAGAAATCCAAACTTGCTTCTGATGAGCCGTCAGTCCCAATGCACCTCCATGAAACATGCATGCAGATGCCGAAGCGAGTAATATTTAAGGCTTATAAACGATGATGCTCATCCAAAAACCCCTACACATGTTAAACTGCGCTGACCCAGCTGTCTAATTAAACAGCCCCGCAAGTGAACTCGTCATCTGCAATTTATGAATCGAATGTTTTATTCAGCTACTATGATTTATTCACGCACATTTATGGACGACTAACAAAGATGTCTCACTTTCTGGCTCCCACACACACACACACACACACACACACACACACGTACAGTATGAACCACCAGGCACACACATGTACAGCATACGGAGTGAAATTACAGTCTTCAAGGACAGCATTGTCAGTGTGAAGGCCTTCACATATGGCCAAGCGTATTCTCTACACATGCTCGTGTGTTGTGTATAGAGGTGTTACATGTGCTGTACGCCCGAGGCCACTCCAGATCGTGTGTTTTTACGCCGGAGCAAACAACAGTTTCCAATCATTGCTTTAGATTGCACTGTGGGACATGTGATTTTTTTTATGAATGTTGGAATTAATATGTGCTTTTTTACTGTGACCACAATCTTTCCCTTTGACGACAAAAGACAAGGTTTGCTGTTGCTAAGACATTTATTTTCTAACATTATGCATACCTTAAACTGAGACTATATATCTTTAACGGAGCAGCGCGATATCTGAGCAAAATTCATTTAATTCCAGTCCACTCATAAGAAAGTTGAGGTGCAGTAAATGGTAAGCGAACCTTGAGTGAAGATAATTTGGTCAAGCTGCCATTTATAGTGTCAAAAATTCAAAGGCAATAAAAATCAGAAACAGAGATTAGTTCGCTAACATTAGCCATGTTAAGCTACTAGCCTGTAGCATCAAACAGCCTAATCGTACGCGTCAGCAAACCCTGGACAGGACTAAACTTAGCATTTCTTTCATTCTTTTATAGAGTGAAACTTTATATTTCTTCAGGTTCAATTTTGTTGTCGTAACACTTTGAATATGGCTGGTTAAGTTTAGGCGCAAAACCCCCTTGGTTAGGATCAGGAAAAAGATCATGTTATGGCTTAAAATACATGCTAAAGCTATACATCTAATACATCTAAATACATAGATCTTATCTAAAATATCTGTTTTTGATGCCAAAAAACACACTTACAAATGTTGAAACATAGTCTTGAACAGTGGTCACCGGCTTGGCAGCCCTCTCGCCTGCAACTCCTCTACCCTCCCCTCCACTGATCAAGGGTTTGCTGTATCGATCGTGTGTTCCACTTTTGATTTGTATAAAAAACACAATGATGTCATTTCTTCTTCCCACAACTGCAATGTGTTTTCATTTATTTCATCTTTGTCTCCTCGTCCTCTGTTTGTCCACACAGATCCACTTACAGCCGTCTTTTCCGCTGAGCGCTCATTGATTGCACCTGTGCCTGGTGTATTCAGATGACCTGGAACAGTGGATCTGTGAGCGCTGAGAGCTCTGTTGGCACCATCTCTGTAGCGAGATCAGAATCTCTGAGCAATGAAAATATCCCGAGGCCGTTTCTTTCTAATGTGTGCGAGGGGGGTCAACGTTTCAGTGGATGAGGCGGCGTCGAATGTGTTTTTCAGAGCCCCGCCTGCGCTGCTCGGATGCAGAATGTTCTAACGTGAACGCACAGGACCGAGCGCGACCTTGATGGAAACCCAGATGGATGGAAACAACAGATTAACGGTGACAGTTTGTCTGTCGGTGTCCTCTAATGGAACTGGGCCATGTGGTCAATGGATTGGCCCATTATTTTCGACGGAACTAAGCTGCTGACAAAGGCTGTGTGGGTGTGTGTGTGTGTGCGAACACGTATTTCCGCTCCTGAGGGCAGATCATTATATGTCATGGTCGGTCGGACAGTGTCCTCCTGTCAGATGGCGACAGCAGTCACACATGATGATAATGAACACACACCATACTGTACGCAGGCCCTGTGTGAGGTTTTGCCAACCTCCATGTGGACCAGTCAGTTGTCGGTGGGTTTTTTTTTCCAAGCTGTGGTGACGTTTTATGTGGCATTTGTCGGCCCAGTCATCTTGACTCATCTGCTCTTTGGGAAAAAAAACAACATTTAAATGTTACCATCACAAGATCAGAGTTTTGTGGCTTTTGAAGCCCCTCTTCCCGTCTACAGCAGCAATTTTCAGTTTGAAACAAAGAGCACAAGGAGGAAATATTCAGTTTTAGGGGAAATTCTCTTAATTTTTAGAGTTTTCTGTGCCCACACAGGCTGTGATCTGTAGGTGACATTCATTGTGTTCCACCACTGAGGTCAGGTTTTTTTTTCTAAGTATACTTGATGTGTCATGATGTCAGGATTCTATGTCTCCTTGATGTGTCTTCTGTCTTTTCAGTGTCTCCCATGTTCTTCCCTCTGTCTGTTCCCCTTCCTCCTGTCAGTATTGTCTCCTCCGTGCTTTCCCCTCTGTGCCTTCCCCTCGTTATCTCACCTGTCCTCCTCCCTCCTCTCTCTCCACACCTGCTCCTCGTCCCGTCGTCAGTGTTTCTGTGTTTTAAGCTTTTATTCCCCGTGCGCTCCTGGTCAGTTCGTTCTGTTACGTTTCTTGGGGGGAAAAAAACTAAGGTGAACCCAAATGCAGACACACGGGAGGGGAGGACACAGGAGGAGACACTAGAGGAGACACAGGGTACATCACGGGGCATCACACACAATGAACTGACCAGGAGCACACGGGGAACAAAGGCTTAAAACACAGACACACTGATGAGGGGATGAGGAACAGGTGTGGAGAGAGAGGAGGGAGGAGGACAGGTGAGATAACGAGGGGAAGGCACAGAGCATGGAGGAAACAGTACTGACAGACAGAGGGAGACAAACATGTAAGGAGGACTTTCTTTGAAGGTTAGGGTGCAGGCAAAGTAGAAAAGGATGAGCAGATCAAGGAACATAGCCAACAATAAATTTGACCTGTAACCAGTATTGCCCATGTGGCTGACTCATGTGTGCTACAAGGCTTCATTGTTGTCCTTCCTGGTTACGTCATTACAAATTATGAGCCTTCTGTTTTACAAAGAAACAATATGTTTATGCACCATTTTAAAAAAAATATGGCAAACAGGCACTGGGCATGTCATAGACTGTGTGGAGAAGTGAAAGCATTGTGGGACGGACGAGCATATTGTTGGTTAGCTGTTTTTCCTTGAAAGGGTGAGGGTTGGGTGGGAGGGCTGGGTGTTTGGAGGGTTGGAGGGATGGGTGTAGGTGTGTGGAGTGGGGAGTTGGAGGGGTGGGTGTTTGGAGGGTGGTGCAGGTATGTAGGGTGGGGGGTTGGAGGGCTGGGTGTTTGGAGGGATGGGTGTAGGTGTGTGGGGTGGGGGGTTGAAGGGGTGGGTGTTTGGAGGGTTGGAGGGGTGGGTGTTTGGAGGGGTGGGTGTAGGTGTGTGGGGTGGGTGGATTGAAGGGGTGGGAGTTTGGAGGTTTGGAGGGGTGGGTGTGGGTGTGTGGGTGGGGAGTTGGAGGGGTGGGAGTTTGGAGGTTTGGAGAGGTGGAGGGGTGGGTGTAGGTGTGTTTGCAGCTCTCGGGGAGTACTACTATATGTGAAAAAAAAGTATTATAAAGCCTCTTGTGTTTCCGGAGGGCGCTGCATGTAATCTAATAAATTGCCTCCAGTGATGTCACTCAAGTTGCATTGTGGGTAATGTAGGGAGATGAATGCATTGGTCTGCTGCATCAATTTGAATAATTTGTATTAAAACTATCCATCATGAGGGGAGAACAGGTGACTGTTTTTTTTTTTTATTCAGAATGTGGTGCCTACATTACCCACAATGCAACACAGATTACAATCAGCTTCCTCTGGAGTCACGAAAGGCTTTGAACTACTTATTTTACATATGCAGCCGTGCCTTCCAAGACCTGTAAACACACTTTAAAGTGTAAAAAGTGGTGGAGTTGCCCTTTAAGAACAGCGGTCCTGACCTTTAACATTGTGATAGGATGTTCTTGTACATATTTGTTACTTTCTGATGGACTACAAATACTTGAATAAAAAAGGAAACTTCCCACAGTCGTCTGGAACAGAGAGCATTTTTCATTCTGTGCTGAGTCTCCAGCAGACTGCAGCCTGGGTGAAGCTGCTGAGCCCTCTGTCGGCTGTCGTCTCTCCATGCATGATGGAGAATGTACTGTAGCCGTGCGATGATCTTTTTTCACTTTCTCAGGCAAGTGATGCGATTCTATTCAACAGTGATTTACAGACGGGTTAATTCGGGTCAGAAACCCCTACCCCTGCGCTTCCTCACATTCGTATCCTCGGGGCCAGTCTTTTTTGGACTGCGTGACGAGAACGAACCGACCGCGCCTGCTAATGAGGACCTTGTGGGTACAAATTCCTTTCAGGAGTGTTGACTGTGCGCTTCGGCATGTGTGGGCAGAAGAAAAGAAAAAAAAAGCATCGGGGGACCGAAAAATGAGCGCTACCTCGCACGCTCCCCCCCCTTCAAAATGTGATCAAACAAAACCGGATATCTGCGCTCTGTTTGCCGACATGCGTTCTCAAGTCTCTCCAGGAGGGAGTTCTGAGTTCTTATCAATTACGAGCGTCTCTGTGCAGACGAGTTCATGCATGTGTGTTTTCCTGGCGACATCGTCTTCTCGCTCGGCCGACTGGATAACGTTACTCCGGGCCAAGTCATTAGCCGCTGAAATAAAGCAGCTTTGTTTTGTTGTCACGGTCCACAAAATTCTATTTAAAATCCGGCTCCCTTCCAGAAACCGGCGAATAAAGGGGGGGACAAGGGGAAAACAGAACCGCCACAGAACCTCTTTGAGCGGAACATGACATGCTCATTTCGCAACGTCGCAAGAATCCGGCTTTTTAATTGGCGTCGTAAGCGGTGGACGTCTCGAGCGAGAGAGGGAAGTGAAGGAAAAGAGGGATCTGACAACAAAAGAGGAGACGACTCCGACTAATAAAAAGGTCCTCGGGGTTTCTCTGGCAGATCGAAAAAAAAAAAAGACGCGTGAAAAGATTCTAATTACTTTCCAAAGTTCCCAGACTCGGTCAGCGTTGATCGGAGCCCCGATAAGCCTGCGAGTGAGAGAGTGGTTAAATCGACTTTTCTTCTCATTACTCGAGGAATGAGAGAAAGCAAGTGTCCGTGCTGAACATTATCTCTATTTCAATTATCAGCTCGCCACCCCCATCTGTCAGTCACGCGCTCGGAGTTCGGCGCCCAAACGCTCGTCCATTACCTCTTCCAACGTGCCCGTAATGGCGCGCTCGCAGTTAATTTCACTTCTCTGGGAGGTGCGCGAGGTGATTTAATGTGCCATCGGGCGGCTCTAAGGAGAATTAAAAAACCAAAAAGCGATGACATCTTCATCTCTTTTCCCCCTCCATCACAAAACATTAACGTTACAACACTTATTCCTTCGTTATAGCCCCGACGTGACACCTCCTGTAACTAGTTCTGCGTAATTCATTCGTTATCAGTGGTGGCATGCGTGGCGCTTTGCAATGAAGAAAGAGGGAAAAAAGGGAGTTCATTTCAGAGATGAAGTGTCTCAGAAGTTGGGTCTGCTTCCAAAAGCTATGCGAGGCTCTTGGCCGACCTCTAGTGGTGGAAATGTCACGTTACACTAAAACACTTAGACCCATTGACTCAAGATCAATGCCAAAAGGCCTTCCTCTACTGCTTGAACGATACACACCTGTTTGTGTGGGATTTTAGTGGGATTTTATGAATATTTTAATGAAAAGTCAAATTTTTCATGAAAACATCTGACATTTCTTTTCAATAACTTGTAATGGACAGATCAGAGGTCCTGATGGGAGCCGGGATTTCTCAAGGTCTAGGTCACAGTGGGTGTTTGGAGGGGAGGGGTGGGTGAAGGATTGGAGGTTTGGAGGGGGTTGGTTGGTTGGAGGGGTGGGTGTAGGTCACAAATACTCTTTTACATTACTTGTGAAGTGGTGTGCATTGAAAGACAAAATGCTAAATAATCAAATCACAATGACGGAATTGAAAACCAGCAACATCCAGTGATTGTTGTTGACGAGGACAAATGACAGAACGGCGTCGTAGTTGTCAAAGTTTACCTGCAATGGCATAAAATAAAAGATGAAAACAAACATGCAGACTTTTACCTTTGACAACTATGTTCTCGTGTACGATGATGATGATGATGAATCTTCTCTGCGGTAAACAAAGTCTCAGGCTCGTTGACCGTCCGCCCCGACTCGAGCCCCTGCAAACACTTTTCTGCATTTTTAAGCGATGACTCATCTGACCGTCTGACACTTCCCCCCGCTGCTCGCCAGAATATCGACTCCGTTTTTCGCGCCACTTCACTCGTGGTCATGTCTTTCTCAGGTGTAATAAAGGGGTTCACGCACTCCAGCTCAACCTCCACCCCCCCCCACTTCAGTCAAGTTTTCGAGGCTGAGTCTTTGAAGACTGCCGGCTCACACCTCGCTTTGACATTTACAGCCGAGTGACTCAGTTTTTCAGTTTTTTTTCCTTCGTCAGTTGTCTTCGCACCACAACCCAGAGGCAGGAGTGACACATCTCTCTCGATAGGTGGTAACACGGACATAATCCAGTGTGACTGAAATCGCTCCGATTAGAGAGTCAAACGTTACGTTGACGATAATGAAGTGATTAGATAAGATGTGCGTCTGCGTCATCCAAAGCATTTAATCAGAATTTAACTCTTTTTTTGACGTGTGCAAAGTGGTTCCAGCAGAATAAGACTCATAAAATGTAATTGATTTATTCATTAATTGGCTCCACCTTCGTGATGTACTCATATACACGTCCTGGGAGCAATGGTTGCGCTTCCGGTTCGGTAGATTCCGGCTTCATTCATCTTTTTAAACGCATCAAGCCATGAGCAGAAACAATGTATTTATTCAAACCAGAGAGAACCGATCAGATTACACATTTACATGGTAGTCAAGCGCCAATATTTCCCTGTTGAATGGATTATTAAAGGTTTTTCACAACCTCTCTCGAAGCTGATCTACAACTTATTCAGATCAAGCCGGATCAGATAAGTCTCTTCCGATTTAGGTGGTCACAAGAGGCATCTTTAATCAGATTGGGCTGTGATTCAGATTATTAGTGGAACATTAGAGTCCCTCTAAACACAGCTTCAGACTTCAGACTTCAGACTGGGGAGCAGCACAGGAGGGGAATGGGAAAACACAGGAAACAGGGCAAAAACACCAGAAAACGCACAAGACAAGACTGAATCGACAGGGCCACGACATCATCTCCTCCCTCCTAATTATTAGCAGTCTCTTTATGTCACTTAGACCTAAAAACTGCCGAAATAATTGAGACAAGACACACAAAAGGAACCAGCGTACTTTATATCCTCCGTTTTCAAGTGTTACTAACAGTTCTTTGAAATCTACGAGTTTGTCTTACCCCTTTTTATTCTGGATCGCCTCCTTACCACCTCATTTCATGCACTCTGTGAATCCCTTCAGTGGACCACGAAGGAAAAAAATTAAACGCCATGACCGCACACCACCGAAACAACAATGGTGGGGCCACCCACCGGCAAAAAGTCCGTCTCCCAGCTATCCCCGAGCTACTGCAGGCGGACACACCCAGGACTTGCGGTAATTTTATGTCTCCTCGGGATCTTGAAAAGTACCGGACCTTTTTGATACGTGGTGTCTCAGACAGCTCAGCACACTGCTCATTTACAAACCAGAAAGTGAGCTCCTCCAGCGGAAATGATTGGCACTTGTCCTGCCGGCTGAAGATAATTGGCACTGACACTCGCTTTATGGGATGAAAAATGCGCCATTACTGTAACCGACCCAGCTAACAGCTGTGGATCCTTCCTGAATATGGTAAACAGCTATTATTAAGCACACGTCCGCATCGACACGTCCGGCTGCGAGTAACAAGTGTGTAAATAATGCAGGGAGGGTGCTTCAGGGCGCGACAGGCATGTGATCTGAGCCAGTTTGAACAGCGTGTGACGGATGATGGACGGGTCGGTGGCAGGATGTCAGAGTATCTGATTATAGTGTACCGACACACACCCCACACGGCAACACATCATGACTGGGCCGACATATGGTCCAGCATTGTGGGACTACAAACAATGGTCCACAAGAGGGCGCTGGTAGTTCGTCCTGGGCTTTTCTGCAAGGCTCAGGGGCAGGAAATAACTTACAGGAGTCCACAAAGGTGTAAATTAACAAGTTAACCCTCTCTCTGAAGCGTGGTCTTTCATTATGTGGAGGAGGGTCTTCATCAGAGGTCGTACAACTTAGATATGTTTGGTTTTAGTGTGTGTATCCATGCATCTCTCATAGGGATGGGTGGAGATTCCGTGATGTAACGACCGTTCCTTCTGCTTTTGGCTTCGTTGGTTGCAGTGCAGCAGCAGTCCCGTTATCTTTTCATTTTAGCTGAATGTCGAAGTCCCTCTGGACTGATTGCAGTACATCAGGATCACCTGTTGAGCAGAGACTGGCTCCTGATTAATGACTGAGAACAGCTTGGGGCATTTTAAATCCTCAGAGTGTGTTGGCGCCCTTTTGTGGAGGCCTAAGAGGTGGGGACTGTCAGCGGCTTGTCGGCCAATAACTCCGGTCGGTTTAGGCGATGTTGAACTTTCTCTGCTGTCTTTTGTTCTGTCTGACTGAGGGGGATTTTGAGCATATTTGATCAGAACAGTTGCTGTTGAACCTAGATGACCTGCTCCAGGGCCATGCTTTATTATAGCCTGCCACCTGCATGTTTCTTTTGTTTATCTTCCCCCGAGCTCCTTTGTTAACTTTTTTTTTCCATTTTATTTTATTTGTGAGACTTTAGAGAAAATTAAAAGACACTTTAAATACTACTATATTAAATATGTTTTTATGTTGTTTGGAACTCCTTCCCAAACTCAGTATGACATGTTAATTGGTGAGCAAATATTATATTTTTTAATCGAAGCACTAGACGTTTCCCTTTGCTTCCAGTCGTTATGCTAATGGTGCGTTCAATTGCAGGTCAGAAGTTGGAATTTTTCTGAGTCGGTATTTCCTATTCAGAATCTAAAAGCGCTCCAGTGCATTTGCACAGGAAAAACATTGGACGCTCGCTCCAAGCGGGTGTTTGAAATCAGGTCTGCGAGCTTCGCTGATTTAACAGCCGAGGGGACAAAAATCAACTGCAAGAAAATGAAAATGACAGCTGCAAAGTTGTATTTACTGCATGTTTCACAAGCAAAGAATATGTCGGCGAGCTCATGCTACTCAGATCATTCTGACTTGGGTTTCGAACTTGGATGGCCACTCCATTGCACTTTTCCATGTCAAGGGCCAAAAAGTACAATTATTACAATTAATACAAGTACAATAAGACACACCATAAGTTTACTGACTACATGCTATTTATTTCCCTGCACAAAACACCCTGGTAACCCTAGAATCTACCTGCACCAACCACCTGAGTCAAAATGTCCAGCCGTATGTGTATTGCATGTCAAACTATATTATATTATTCATGAAACTTATCACAATAAAGTATCTAACAGTATGTAATGGTGTATCATATTGTGACATGCTGCACTCCTTTATCCAAACCGGTTTAATGAACTTTGTCCGAAGCGGGTGTAAACTTTATCATATTTTAATTCCATTGTAGCATATTGATGATGACACGCAGTACAAAAAGCAAATAACCAGACATTCCATTACAACTTGGACCCAGTAAAACCCCACCACAAATATCAACAACAAACACCAGAACGCTAAGTCTCTCTTAGTTTCATAGTGACGTCAACAAGACGAACGGGATCTCGCTATTTTGGGAGACAAAGCCAGGACCGTTGGGTTTTTATTATCCCTCCTATTTTTCTTCTTTCCCCCCCTTGAATAAAAATCGTTATATAGTATTTATATATTACAACACTCAACAGAAAACAAGGTAATACAAAAAAAATTAACAAAATATGAACATTGAGCAATGCATGGAGAAAGAGAGCTTTTTTTAAGAGCAACACCTATGGCACGGTTTATTTTTTTCCTCACGCATTTTTCACAAAAAAGGTGCTTATCATCACAAGCCGACTGGTTTTTGAACTGAGCGCAGACGCAAACGGTGAACTGTGGCAGGCAGCAATGCACGCGGTCCGACGCTAGATGGCGCCACGACCCTCACCACGATCCCCCTTTCCGCTTCCTGCATGTGAGGCTCTCTCCTCGAAATCCCTCGCAAGTGACAAAACAAATGGAGGGGAAAGTAAGCAGGGGGAAATTACACATGGACAGATTTAACGCTGAAAATGAGCAAATATTACACCATAACTTGAGAAAAAATGTGAAATATTTGCCAGCAAATACCCACTTGGCTGTGACGTTTGAGAGGATTTGGACAGGTTGTGTTCAGGAAGGTTGTTTTTTTTCTGAACACTGGAGTTGAAATGAGAAAATATACGACCAACCTTTTTTTTTCCAGCACCTCAGTTGGACTTTTTTTGTAGAGTAATTTTTTCTTATGAATTTCAATGATTCCTAGAAAATCCATCAAGCCTATTAGACAGGGAATGAGTCAGACATCGGAGTATTCAGTCTCGTGTGAGAGGTCACACATGTGAGTGTGTTAATAGTTTATTGTGTTGTCATGAACCACGGCTCAGGTTGTGATCTTAGCTAAGTGCATGCTTTAATTCATACCAGTATTTGCTGTGAGTCGGACCTTCGAACATGGGAAATTAAGTTCCAGACTGTAGTTCGTATTTTGTTCCGTTGCAACCAGATTTAGATCAAACGATACGTTCAGGTGATTCTCGATTGGACGGGACTTGCGATATGACAAAAAACATTTTATGCATCCAATTACAATACATTTGAAAATGTGACACTGATTCTCAAAATTTCTTCACCTCTGGCCCCCCAGACATGATTACACAAGAGTAGGAGTTGAATGTTATTTGGCATATGGACAACGTTAAAGGAAAGGTTCACCCAAAAAATCAAGATTCCGTCTTTATCTGCTCAATCCCATGCCGATGTAGCCCATGAAACATTTCTGGAGTTTCACAGTAGGACAGCGTTGCAGCATTATGCTAAACAACTAAAACGGATGGGGACTTGTTTTAAAACTTCAAAAAAGAACACTGAAAATAAGCACAAAATGGCTCTATACATCTCCTTCAGCGTGATAGAAGTCTCTAAAAGCCCAGAGATCCCGAAGTGGTTTGAAAAGATGTGATTTAGACAGTTACGGTGAAGATTTTGGCTTTAAAAAGGCTGTAAAAGTCAATTTAATTTGGGATCCTGGGGCTTCAAGACACTTGGATTAGCTGAATGAACTGTAAGGAGTGATTTTATGTTGTTGTTAGTTTTCTTTGGTCCCCTATTCATTTAATTCGTACATTTTTAAAACAAGTCCCCATCGACTTCAGTTGTTGCAGTGAAGCTCCAGACACGTTTACGAAACTTGGAGGTGATTGACTGAGTTTAAATTTGTGGGTGAACTCTCCCTTTAACCTCGCTTCTTCTTTATACATCCTTTCTGTTACATTGTAGTCGTTTTTATGCAGGATTAAAACAAATCAAAACCATTTATAAAGCCATTTTGGACATTTTAATACTCATAACCACGGCTCAATCTTCCTTTATCTTAATGTGTGTCATCATGAAACAATCCAAAATATAATCCATACACCATCCTGGGGATAAAAATCAAAATGAGCCTCCTTATTATCATACTGCTACGCTGAAATTCCAAGCTATCGCGCTATATCCAAAGCTGTCTTTTTTTTTTCAGAAAGCGAAACTGGATGAAGTGACTGTAAGATAAATATCGACGTAAAAACAGAAAAGAAAGACTTTGGCACACTGTTCCTGCGCTGCAGCAGGCGGCGGGAGCGCATGTCAGCAAAACTTACAGCCGAGTGCTTTATAATTAGGTCGAAGCGTTTTTACATTCAATATTGAAGACGAGAAACGGCAGTCGGACAAACGCCGCCGGTTTAGACTGCCGGTTAAAGGGCTGACTCACTTTGACTAGATCGGCAAATTATATACTTTACATGTCAATTTACATATATATCGATTATGTATGTTTCTCAACAGTTTGTGTATATATACAGCCATACATAATTTGATATTGAAACTCAACATTTGATCTTTTTTTTGATGCGGCTGAACTACATTACCAGTACGCTCACACACACACACACACACACACACAAACTCTACACTTAGCAGCAGTTACTAATACGTACATCTTAGTGTCTGTATGCTGGAAAACGTTTAGAAAAAAAATTGAAAAATGATGAAATGAAAATATAACAGACGAAAGAAACAAATGCTTTCCTATTGTTCTCCGTTGAGATTAGCCACGGTAGCGTTCCGAAGAGTGCTGAAAGGATAGGGTTTTTTTTGAGGTATCTCTTCTTGTGGGCAAAAAAAAAGTTAGCAAGGAACAGAAGCAACTTTTTAACATCCGTACTAAACAGGAAATACTAGTGGCTCTTGGATGCAAAAGTCTGCGTAAGGCAGCAGCTGCGCACGTAAACAACAACGCCAGGGCGCTAAAGATGCAGGAGAGAGTACGGAAGAGGGGATGAAAGGCATGAGGAACGTGAAGGTAGGGGTTAAGGAGCGATTGTCACTGGAGGGGGGGGGTTTGATCGCGCCATCGCGGAGTCTCTGCCGGAGTTCGTGGCTCTGAGATCACACCAGAGTCTCGGGCAGCGCGTCGGCATTGTCCGAGGACAGCAGCTGCCAGATCTGCCACCGGTCCCTCTGCCAGTCCTGCCACTCCGGGCTGTGCGGCACCATCTGGCCGTCCGCCGTCGACGCCGAGTTACTGGGCGCCGCGCTCAGCCTCGCGTGCTGCAGGGGGGGCCGCTGAGCCGTCGCGAGCTGAGGTGAGCTCTGGGAGCTGGCCAGCCGATGGTGAGCGGTGTACGGCGGAGGGCTGTGGCCGTCGTCGCCAGTGTTCGCCCCGCCTTGAGGCCTGGAGTTCGGGTTAAGTCCGCTCGCCCGATGGAGGCCTTGCGTGCTGTTGAGGTTCGACATCGCGGAGGGCTTGATGGTGAGCTGCAGGCGCGGCTGTCCGCCCTCCACGTGAGAGCTGGTGCACACCCTGGTGACCGGCGGGTGGGGCCTGCACTCGGTGATGCCAGGCGCCGTTTGGGTCCGTTGGAGCGGTGCCTGCTGCCTGCCGTCGGCGTGGAGACCGTCAAGACCTTCCTGCGAGCTGCGGGAGCTTCCTTCTGACATGTTGCCTTGGGAACCTGGAAAACAGATTGATAGAGATTGGGGATTGACACAGAAATGTACAAAGAAATGCTCCAAAACCTCTTTTGGCAGGTCTTGTTACGTCTTCAATGAAAAGATTAAAGTTGCATGATCACTAAACTGTTGCAGCTGTTGCATCCTGTGATAAAGTATTGATCATTCTCAGTCCTCCTAGCTTGTTAATTAATTGAATGCATTCACCTGGCATCACAAGTGTAAATCAGCTGCTCATTAGGTGGCTCAAAGTGAAAACAGGCAGAAACTGAAGTGGTTACTGGAGCCAGTCCTTGATTTTGAGTGTTCCCTCAGGTTTCTGTTCCGCCCTCATGGTTAATAACCAGCAGCAGGTGACAGGCTCTCGCTGCTCTGGCTCATTAACCACCGGGAACAAAGCTGCAGACTACCCGGAGCGACAGAAAACTGTTTACCTGCGTACGGTTGGTCGTTGAGCGTCGGTTTCAGAGTACTGTGCCACGTCCCCCAAATGTTAGCATGCTCCTCCGATACAGCGTCTGAAGGGAACACAACAGGGGTCAGATTCCACTCCAAACTCAGTTACACATGAAAGAGTATGAACAAACGTGCTTCTTCATAATTCTTCTGAATAACCAGCAAAAAAAAATCACTTTTAAAGGCACCAATGTTGAAAATCAAGAGCCAAACATGAGAGAAATTGATGAAATTGATTGTTGTATGGATAGTGTTATATGGAATCTGTCAGTGGAACCCCTTTTCCACCAATATGGAACCGGTTCCATTCTCGCTCATGCATTTTGAACCATTCAGAGCAATTTGATCAAATATAACTTGGTCTGGAACCAGAAAAGTTGGTTCCCAGCTGGAACCAAAAATAGCAGGTTTTCCTTGACAAAGGTTAATAAAACCTTGATGACAAACAGTTAAAGAACCACAGCTAATTTGGTGGAAAAAAAGCCAGAGAACCATATATCATAGGTTCACCTTTGGAACCCCAAGTCTCAGCTCCAGACTCTCGACTCCAGCCGGCCACCTGCCCCACCAGACTGTACTGTTCCGGGACACGGAAGAGCTGCTCGCTGCCCGGGCTTCCTGGTTCTCCCCTCCTCTCGCTCAGGACCGGGGAGTTGTTGTCGTACGGGGACACCTCGCCGCTGGACGCCTTGTTGGAGTCGCTGGAGGAGCGGCGCTCGCTCAGGGTGAAGGGCTCCTCTGTCTGTAGCAGGTCTGGACTCCTGTGGGTGATTACGGATGAAAATGAGGATTAAAAAAACGACAAACGGCTGACCTTATGCGTGTGAACGAGTCGTGTAACTCACTGTGATGCTTTTCTCCTCAGGAGGTAGTCCACCACATCTGGATCTGTCTCCAACAGACTCATCAGAACCTCATTTTGCAGATCAGGGGACACCTAAAAAACATGATAACTATTAACAAAGCAACTATTTGAGTGAATAATGAGGAAGGAAATGCCGTTGAAACTAGATGGGTTGTTCTTGATGGCTACCAAAACAACGTAGCCTATATGACCATTAGAGCACCAGTGACCGTTGTACCGGACCCTCACCGTCACCAGTGTTGTATAAAGTACCGAAAAGTCATGTAGTGGAGTGAAAGTACAAGTATCTCAAAGTTGTACTGAAGAAAAGTACTTGGGTGAATGTCCTTGGTTTGGTTAGGTTAGGTTCGGGCACTAAAACTACTTGGTTAGGTTTAGGAAAAGATTATGGTTTGACTTAAAATGAGCACACTTACTTAAGTAGCATTCCTGATTTTGGCTAAATGCGTTACGTAAATTGCTAAATTGACATTTGGTTTCACGCCGGACACGACCAAACAGAGGTCTCCTGAGTGAACCTGGGTTTGAACTGTCCATACACCCCAACGCCCGCCGTATGTGGACTTCGTAACTCTTGATACTCCGTCACCTGACTTCCTCCTTTGCTCCTGTCATGATTAGCACATCCAGTAGAGGTCGCAACCGGACAATAAACGCAAATATGGTTTGCAATAGGCTGCTGACACAAGCGACCAAATTTTCCATTTTCCATTTTCATAACAAGGACTAGCTGACAATGACGATCCATGAATTCTCGAAAATTAGGTCAAGCACTGATTGTTTTTTTGTTTTATTTATATATTGTATTAATCTGAACGTGTCATATTAAAGTGTTCTTGATCTCCAGTTAACGAACTCTACCTCCAAGCTCATCAAACATCTTTGCAGCGCTACCTTCTTCTTCATCTCAACTCAAAACTAAGCGGTTCACTGCTCTTTTAAGAAACAATAAGACAGTTGAGTGTCTGTCATTTCCAGCGCACTTCTTAATCTGATCTCCAGGTAATTATCAGAATTTTTATGCTCATTATGTGGCTTATAAAGCCCAAACACCCACTCTCCACCAATAACTCTCATACCCAAATGCCCTGTTCGTAAAGGTTGCCAGATTCCGATTTTAAGCATGTTACAAAACAACTTTCAGATGTCATTCGCGGAGCTCCCTCACCAATCTGTTTTTACTCACCAAGACTGAGCGAGTCAGTACCAATTCACTACGTGTGATTAATAGCTCTTCATTGGCTTACTGCAGGAATGTAAGCCCTCGGCGGAACAGCAGTGGCAGATTACAAAACATCACGGTTTAGGGTTTCGGACCCGAGATGACCTGAACTGCCTGTCTGCACTGTTTGAGGAGCGGAGGAACAAAAGCAACTGATGAGGCACTAATCCGTGTGAAACCATGACCTCCTCTGACACCGCGTGAAGGATTTCATGCTTCGATTTTCTGCTTTTTTTTTTTTTTATTTTGGAAAGAACGAGTTCAAGTATCTCGGTGAAAAGTTCTTGACGTTGCTGTCGGCTAACTGGCGAGATGTGACTTTATTTTGATCTCCGCTCGCAAGAATTCTGATATGACTTAGACCGAAAAACGCCTCCATCTGTCATCTTGCACTCCTCTTTTGTTTTCTCTCACCTTCCTCTGTTTGCATTAGCAAAGACACAACCATTGTCTGCTAAGCCGGGAGGGGATTGTCTTACTTTTAAGCCTACGCAAGAATGTGAGAGGGAAATAGTGCATGAGTGAATGTAAGACAGTGTGTGTGTGTTTAGTGGAAGGGCGAGAAGGATGAAAGAGGGGAAAGACGAATGCTGAATGGCTGACCATGAAGAGGGTCTGGTAGCTGGCGATCATCCTCTGCAGCACGGCGATGACGGCGGTGCTCTCCTCGGCCCGGGCCGAGCTCTGGACGCTGAACTCCTTGTCCGAGCTCTTCTGCTTGTGGAGCAGGTTGGGCCCGAAGATGGTGGCGAGGTTCAGAGACGTCATCTTGTTCCCCGTGATCTGCATTGGGAGAAAGGAAAAACAGTTCGGATGAGATATTTCGCAAATTGGCGAAAACTTTGTCCCGCTGGTGGTGCTACATGAAAAGTCAGGGGATCGTCGAGGCCAGTAGAGTTCACCCCGTGTGGATCATAAACGTCCGTACATAATCTCATGGCAATCTAATAGCTGTTGTGATCAGTCTTGGCCAAAGCGATGGACCAACTGACGGAGTAACACTGCCAACCACAAGAAAAAGAACAGAGTGAACAGCAAAGAGAGTTAAAGACACAGTGTAGCGTGGGATCATGGGAGTCGTCGTCTTCCAAACAACCACCACTGCCGATTCAAATCAGACGTGACAGAAATGTTCACAGAAGAGGCAACGTTTTGAAGTTGCATTCACGTAACTTTGGGTCACATTCGCCGACTTCCCGCCTCATCAATTGTCCGTAACGTAAGACTGACGCAAGCATCAGTCACAAAAATCAATCATATCAATTATATCGTAATGTTTTGCCGCATTCGCACGTTCCTCGCAGACATTTCCCCCCCCTCCTCCCCTCTCCGCTCCAGTTCTCCTCCGTCATCCTCCATCCACGTCGATTTTCTCACCTCTCCCTCCGACACTGTGTCTCTCTCGCCACATCTCCCCCTCCCTGTTTTTGTCATTTTTCTCACGTAGGGTTCGTTAACGCTGAAGGCGTTGAAGCGTGTGACGGCTGAATCTGTTTCTACCAGGGTTTGGGCGACGGTGCGCATCCTGTGCCGCAATTAGCAGCCGTCCCCCTCAGAGCTCGGACAGCTTTTTTTTTATTTTTAGTGATAAATAAAACATTTTCAGATTCTTTCCCGGTTTCCTCCCTTTCCACTCCCAGTCCCGAAGGGGACGACGGGAGCCACAAAGGGCCGAAAGTATTGATGCGTTCACGCCCGGACGAGTGCGAAACGCTCCGACTTCCTGTCGAGATCTCAGATACAGATACTGGAGTCGTGAAAGGGAAGGAAAAAAAAAACGCGCACACACGTCAGTGCTGGAGACAATTCACATGTACGAGACGACAAAACACGCTTCCATCTGTGCTCAAACCAGCCAACACACACTTTCTCACACACACACAGACATAATGGTGAGACGACACATTGGCAGAGACACTAAAATAAACTTTCACTCCTGACACACACACACACACACACTGGATGAGTCCGTGGCGTCTAAATCAAAACGGGGTGTGGGGCTGGAAAAGTAGAGAGAATATCATTAAACCATTCGGAATCCTGTCACTGATCATGTTTCTACCCCTCCCTTATGTCCACCATCCCAGTTTCTAATGTGGTGTTCCAGTCAGTGTCGGTCGGAATTTCCAACTTCTGACC
Organism: Lagodon rhomboides; assembly: GCA_039737535.1. Classification (NCBI taxonomy): domain Eukaryota; kingdom Metazoa; phylum Chordata; class Actinopteri; order Spariformes; family Sparidae; genus Lagodon; species Lagodon rhomboides. The sequence goes on from CM077807.1 coordinate 7,962,349, forward strand.
TTCAAACGTTCCAGGCACGCGACACTAAAAGTTACCATAACACTTGGCTGACACCCTACACCCATACCCATGGGTGCTGCCCTCGTTGCGTGACGTCAGACCTCCGTGGTGAAGTCGGAGTTGATGGGTGGGAATTTTGGTTTCGAGTGGCGTTCAGTGGTTCTTTTTCACCATTAACCAACAGTTCAGTCTTTATTGGATTCTGCTGAACGTCAAAGAAAGCGCACTGAGATTGGCATGTAACTGTAGGAAATTTAAAAAGGTCATGTTATGCTCATTTTCAGGTTTAAACTTTTATTTGGGGCTACAGGTAATATAGGTTTATCTACTTTAATTTTAAAAAACATGATTCGTGTGGTGCATTGCTGCAGCATCCCTGGAACGCTCTGTCTTAGCTAAAGAGTGAGACATCTCACCTCTTTTCTGTCTTTGGTGAGAGTTGCACATTACGTAACGGGAGGACATAGCTAATCAGAGGCAGAGTAGGGCGGGTCATGCCGAGCAAGGTAGTGTGATCTAAAATAACGCCGCCACAGCAGTAGCAACTGTATATCTGTTGACTGACTGGGCTGTGTATATTTATTCAATAAAAAAAATAAAAAATAAATAATAATAATAATAATAATAATAATAATAATAATAATAATAATAATAATATATATTCATCATCACGCCTGTTACATAGTGATGCACAGAAGTTACGGAACCAAAGGCGGGTCTCCAATCCAGACGTTTCAGGCAGTGCAGGAGCAGTGTCCTCTGCACAAAAATGCCTGTTAAATCAAAGTAGATGAAGCAGAACCGATCCGGTCCAGGTCTCCAATTTCATTTTGCTCCCTGTGGCGTCACAAAAAGGTTTTACACAGCTCTTTTCACATCTTCCCCGGCACCTGCACGGGCCACTTGTGCAGTTTCAAGCCTGCCGGCGCAGAGAAATGTGTGTTCATACCAGCAACACAAACTGATTCCTATCACGTCTTTGGTAATTTCCTCCCAATGAGGTGGAAACAGAGGGCAAAGAAAACGCTGCTAAGTGCTCCGTATAAGCACGCGCCTAAAAACAACAACATTTGGATGTTTTGGACGTGGTTTTTCCCTCTGATTTCAGTTTTTCGCGACTTTAAGGTCCAGTGTGTCAGAAAAAAATGTGTTTACCTTTTTTTTTTATCTACAGGGAAACAGAAATCTGCAACTTCACCACTAGATGGCACTAAATCCTCCACACTGGACCCTGAAGCCAAGGATTTGATGGAGGATTCTTTATTTTATTTGTATTTATTTTTATTTTTATTTCATGTTGCGCTCACCTCGTGCCCGTCTTTATCCAGCCGGTCGTGGGCGTGGTCGGTCACGGTGGACAGAAACTCCAAGAGGCGTTGGAGAGTGTCACTGTTGCATGCTGGGAGCAGGTAGACCAGCAGTTGAGTGACGGCCTGCTGCTCGTCCGAGTCCAACGCTGCAACACAGGTCAGGACGGATGCGGTGAGAAAAGGAACAAAACGGAGAGAAGAGAAACAGAAGGAAGAAAAACAACGCAGGCGATGGGAAGGAAGGGAAGACGAGGCCTACATGTGGTGTTGATGAAGGCCGTGTAGAGCTCCTTGGTGAGAAGAGGGTCGGGCATGTCCCGGAGGAACTCCTTCAGCAGAGCGGCCACGTCGTGAATGCTGTGCTCCTCGTCCAGCTGGACGTCGACGCCGCGGTCAAACTCCTCGCGGAGCTGAAGGAGGGACGAGGAGAAAAGAGAAAGAGAGGAAGGGGGGGGGGGGTTAAGAAACATCCTCCACATCTAACAATGGATATTATTTTCTCAGAGGTTGCACACACCCACGCACGCTCGCTTCCTGTCGGTCCTGCGAGTGACCCGGTAAACTCCGCGCTCAAACCGGTTCCACCAGCGCGCACTTTTTAATCTTTCGCGATCTGACCTTTGGATGACTTCCAGAGAACCCGACTGCTGTGTATCCATCGCCACGGCCGACAATGCACTCTCTATCTCTGTTCACTTTTTCAGTTTTCAGATTACAAATGGTGGCAAATGCATAAATGTTGACACTGGGTTGTATCAACACAGACCGGCAGGGAACACGGAATGGGTATTTACATTCGCGGCACATAGTATACAGATGTGTGACGACAGGCCGTTTCATTCAGTGGGTTTATAATAAAGAGGAGACACATAAACACACACAGACGTAGAGCGGTCCATTTAACTGCAATTAACGCATGACTAATTAAGTATTTTACTTATTGGAGCCACTTTAACAAGTTATTTTGGTCTGTTAATTCTCTTCTATTTGCCTCCTGTTTGTTGAATGTTGGTCCTCAAGTTCCCACAAAGTGACACAGCTTAGAAACTATATATTTCTTTAGACAGAACGCTACAGAATAGTCTATCAAAAGATACACAGTGATTGGATTTAAAGATCACAAAGGAAATATTTAACTACTTTCATCAAGATTGGATAACTTTAGTTGAAAAGAAGTGTCATTTGTCAGGACTGTTGTCCCAGAATGCACACTTTACTGACTATCCAGTAAGTAAATTTCCCTCATGAATTACCTCACGTTTCAGAGTTGAGAAGTTCAAATGAGAAAAAAAAAAAAAAAACCAACAAGATTTCCTGTATTGTGTTTGCTCCTATACCGAGAGACGCATTTAAAAAAGTTATCTAATTGGTTTTTTATCACATTGACTTTATTATAACACCAGCTGGGGTGTTGAAAAAGCTGTCTGCAGCCGAATTCTGAAACATGTTATGTTTATTCAAATGAGCAAAATCACCCAAAAAATCTGTAAAATTCATTAAAAAGCTTTATTTTTTTTCCGGAGTTTTCTTTGTTTGTTTTTAACTAGAAAGTGTTGTAAGCTTAGGTGTTAAAAACATTTTCGAAAAACCAAAAACTTTTTCTCAAACCTTCTGAAAAGTCCAGTGTGCTCTGATTGGACAGTTCTCACAGGCCTGAGCAGACAACTGCCTGCTGGGTGGGCGTGACTGAGGGCGGTACCTGTGTGTTTGTGACATCATAACCCGACAGCTTGTTTAAAAGCACAGTTTCTGAATACAGGCTGTGTGCATTTGTCCGTGGATTGAGCATTTTGACAGTAATCATACAGCACCTGGAGCTGCTTTATGATAAAAACAGACACTGACATCACTTTCCTACAATATGGGACCTTTTAACGAGGGCCCCATGGACTCTAGGATGGTTAAATAATGATTCAGTTTAAAACAAATTGGACCTGAAGGTCTGTCTTGAGAGAAATAAATTCATTCGGCACACAGAGCTTTGTCCCTCAGGATCTTTTTGCAATGTGCTGCTCTGATTTATTCCTAAAAAAGTGATCATACAATCACATGTAGCCCTTTTATAAGCAATAAGTGTCTTGAGTTCAGTGTAACAGCAACAGTTTGGAGTCAGTGTTATTAAAAAGACTCTGTAAATACTAATGCTGCCCACGCTGACTGACCCGCGAAGCTTAACCCTCATTTACGTATTCTTTCGCTGTGTTTTCGCCGCAGCGAATAGATAATGAAAGGTGTGGGAGTGAGTAGAATAACTTGCTGCAAAATGAGTGCCGAGCTGGTGAGAATGTATTTTCTTGAATAACAAGTACGGCATCAGGAGCAGCTCTGTTGGATCACTTTGTGTGTGTGTGTGTCTTCGGAAATCCAAGAAGTGTGTTTTTGGACCTGCGCTCGGCTCTTCAGAGGAATGGCTGTTTTACGAAAAATATAACGGGGAGGGAAACAGGAGGAGCTTTGGAACAACATTCCGCATTGCCGATCACACAGTCGGTTTTGAGAAAAGGAGGTTTTGTTTGTGCCGCCGGCGTCCATCGGTGGAAAAGAACGTGTGAATGGCATGTTTTCGCGAAAACATTTAACTTTCTGCAAAGTGAGGGGACGTTCAGGAAACACCCACCTGTCGGACTCTCTTCTTGGAGCTCCCCACTCTGAAGATCCCCACCGTCTGCAAACCTGATTGGGGAAAAGGAAAAACACTCAAAGTAAGAAAGGAGCTGTCTACCAGCTGTCTTTGCAACAGATAAAAAGAACCGCTGGACGAACAAATACGTCGGCAAAGTGGCTGCTCACCGTATTTCTCGATGTGCTGACAGCAGCTGTCGACCACCCGGGGCACCTGGCGGTAGATGGGATTGAGGCTCAGCCGCTTGTCCCGGTGCTTCTCCTTTTTGCTCGGCGTCTCGGCCGGCAGGGAGAGCTGCAGCGCCTCGAGCAGGCGCGACTGGTTGTCGTCCAGGTCGGTGATGGAGTCCACTGACATGCCTCCCTGGAGGTCAATAATCGTTTCATTCAGATTCAAACACCTTGACGTAGATCCGCAGAGTGGAATCAATCGTGTTATTTTGCCTTACCCTCCGGCGCGCCCGTGGTGCCGCCTCGGGCGTGTTGGGCGACGTCGACTCATTGGCCGTCTCCGACGTGGAGCTCAGAGAGGAGTTGCTGCTGGAGAGCTCTTTATTGGACGGCCGCTTAGTGGCAAACTGCAGAACGGATGAAAAAAGTTAGATATGGCAGAGTCGGACAACCTGTGCTACAGAATTCGGGGCTGCAACTAATGATTATTTTCATCATTGATTACTCAATTAATCCTAAAAATAATCAATAGATTAGTTATTTAAGTCTGTAAAATGTCAAACAATTCAATATAACAGTCCTTTGAAATTAAAAGCACTCGACCAAAAACACACATCAGCCATTTTCCTCTTCTTTGGGTGGAAGGCTAAAGTTTTGTACTGTTGTGTTCCAGTTTACAAGTCTTATAAACGAAGGGAATCTAACAAATTATCATTTCACCGTTTGCTGCTTGATCAGCAACTGAAAAGACAACGGATAGTGAAAATCTGTGGGGATTTCGGACCATATTTCAAGGTAAAACTATGAACAGCTAACGTTAGCATGCAACCGCTTTGTAGCTAACATTACTGTTTGATAGTGTGACGGGATACAAAATTAAAGGCATGAATTAGTTCTAAAATATTTGCATTTATTTAAGCCAGAAAGTGAAAACGCACTGGATGCAATCAAACATAAATGTTAGCGAGGAAGTGGTTAAATGCTAACGTTAGTTGTTGTCTAACGCTAGCTTAATATCCATCATATTTTTCAGATGTTGATCGGTGAAATGATAATGATTTGTTAGATTCCCTACATTTATACAACTCGCAATGTAGAACAAAGTAGTACAACATAATCCCAACATTTGAAGTTCCCACGCCTAGCATGTCAGACAAAAATGGCCGCCGTGTGAACGTGGTCTATCGAATGTTGCCATTTAATCAACAGATGAACTGACAGACCTGCAAAATGGACGAGACGAGGTCGGAGGAGTCCTTGTGCTCCTCGCGCTGCAGGTGGTCCTGACGGTAGCCGTCCTGGCGCTGCCGGTGCGTCCGGTCGTTGGCGATGACCTGGGAGAGCGTTATACTGAAGGCCTGGGGCATGCATTCTGGGTAAAAAAAAAGAGATGAAGGCGCACGTTTACTATGTCAGTCGAAGCTCTCGCAGCGCTTCTACAGCACTGCATCTGTTTTCCAAAATAAGACATCACAGAAGGAAAGCTGGCAGGAACCTGGCAACCAGCAGCAGTAATTACGGCGGCTTTGACCAAAATAACACACGGCTTTGATGAATCCTTCCCACAAGTCATGTCACGTAGGTCATTTTTAGAAGCTGCTCGGCGCTGACGCATATGTTCAGATAGCATGTTTTCTAGCCCGCACTTATTCCTTTTGTTCCATTTTCTGTCTTTCTTGTAGTTTATTTTGGCAAGACGTTGCAAAGAGACGTAGTCTGTTAGCGAAGCAGACCGTAGACATGTCGGAGATACGCGCAGGGCTCACTTCAGAGAGAGATGATGTCACGCTGGGGCCATCGCCAGCTATATATTCCATTATACAGAATCCCAAAGGCCGAGCCAACAGCTGAGAAAAAACAGTCCAGCTGTTCTGGAGTGTGTGTGTGGTGTGTTCGTGTGTGTGTGTGTGTGGAGAGGAGGCGAAAGGAAAACAGAGGGAGAGAAAAAGCGAAATGCATTCCACAACCGCAAGCGGAGGGGCTGTGGTTCGCGAACAACATGACCACTAACGCTGTGACACAACCAATTTCGCTCTACAGCATCGCCGCAGTTAACGGCGGTTACGTAACGGATGCACAATCTGGATCGCACACCGCGCAACGCAGACCGCGTTCATCAGGGCCGCGTCAGATTTTCATAAATCTCCATTTTTCCAGGCCCCGGGAACAGCCGGCTCGGTTCGTCAGCGCCCGTCTCATGCCCTTTCTCATTCACGACCGTGCGGTGTGTTTACATAAGCTGGATGTGATCCGAGTCCAAGGAGGAGAAAGTCTCTCACCGCCTCGGGAGAAGTTCATAACTAACATGAAACATTTTGGTCTTAACGTGCACAGATGGGCGAAGTTCACCACGCGGCACAAAAGGAAAGGACGGCGAAGAAAAGTGCCAGAAAAGTATCTCAGGGACCAATTAGCGGATCTTTGCTCTGACTGACAATTTGCTTGATTTTGTCAGAGGTAGAACGTCACCCATAAGCCACTCAGAGCAGATTATACCGGCCGTTAAGCCTCATTCGCGAATACAGTTTGACTGCGGTCTGGTCACAACATCTCAGAGCGCCGTGGCTGCATCACAAGAAGGCAACGTTCTCTGTGTGTCTCTCTCTCGCGGAGAAAAAAAAAAGCTGAGCCTGCTTCAAAGTGAAGTGCGCGGCTGGTATTCAGGGACCCTGGGAGAAAATTAAACTTAGAATCCGTTTGGCAAGTTAGACCACGGTTACATCTCAGCCATCTGCTCCGGAGAGGGGTGAAGCCAGGCTCGCCGCGGAGGGGAAAAAACAAACCCACGCCCGGACCCACGAGCGCTACCGTGAGGTTAACGTTACGTAATCTATAGAAGTGGAAGTATTTGTTCCAAAGTGAATGTTGCTCTGGGAATAGGACAGTTTGTTTTTCCCCCGTGATAGTCTAAGTGTCATCCGGAGGTCTGATGTAACTCCACAATATGCTCGCAGTTGCCACGGATGCCGCGGACAATATCGGGTTCCGATTGGCCCAAGCATGTGTATTATTTTCAGACAACGCAGCTGTGACATACTGCAGCAGCTCCATCATCATTCCAATATAAACCTTCAGGGCTTGGCAGCTGTTTCTTGCGCTTATCGGGGCAGTAAATAATGATTATCCCAAGGCTGACAGGGATATCAACGACATCGGGTCCAATTTCAATAACGAATTGCTCCAAAATATGAGCTACTTTTTAAAAAGTCTTTGGCTGTGGTTCCTAGTCAGATGAAAACGGCTTTTTTGAAGAGTTAGCGTAACTCAATTTCCTTCAAGTTATTCCATTCAACTTAGCGTAGCTCAGTTAAGGTTCCTACAGCATTACAAAATTGCCTCTAGATTCGATTCTATGCAACTTTTGCTGAACTGCAGCAACTGTGGCGACCAGTAGCAATGAAAGGCTAGGCTACCAGCAAATGCTAAGATGTAGTGCAACAGTAGCACAAGCAAATAAGAGTCAGCCAAGTCACTCGGTAAAGTAAGTTGCACAGCAATTTTAAGTTTGCTAGCACTGGCTAACATTAGCCACCATAAGGAGGAAGCAACAAAACTAAAAAAAGCAATTATGTGTTATGGATTTCAACCCTTTTTCTGAAAAAGTCATTTATTAGTCACACTTTAAACTTGAGATGAACTGAAAAATGCCTTTTTAACTCCCTTTTTTGATCACATACCTCGTCAAACTGTGCACCTAGCCTGTTCAACACTATATGCTATCACTTTTTTTGCATTCTTACATCAAAATCAAATGTTTTCTTCCTGTAAAACAAAATATAACATTGGCTTGAACCAATTTCAACCAGTGATCTCACGAAATCCACCCAACAATAAATCTTTAACTTTTGGCGGCACAGTGCTAAGATTCATTCGTTAGCAAGCTAGCTGGTGACATTATGGCACTTTGGCTTGTCTGCTCAAAACCTAAAAAAAACTATTAGAATTTATTTGCTTTGAGAACAAAATGCATTTCACAGTGGTCTGTTTCAGCAACTACTGTACATGGAGTGTGCCCACTTTTACACGTCCAAATCAAACCTTGTCCTGTTTCGCCTGGAAATACGTCATGATACGGAAGCTGCTACTGAAATGCCATTTCATCTGGACTATAAAGCCCACAGGATGGAGTTACTAAAGTAGTGGTAGTAGACATGCAAATTCCAGTGCAAATAGTATATGTTGTTAATCACATACTTAAAACACTGTTGGTTTGAATGATGAGGTCGTCCTAAACTGGTCGGACTATTAGCTACTGCCTTGGCGCTCTTTTTACAGGAGTGCAGTTGCTAAATCCCCCTAAACCCAAAGTATCACATTAATGCCAATTACCATTACTGACTCATTTGTACCGTATTAGTCAGTGACTTGACAAAACTGCTAGCGAGGCAAAAAATCTGAACTGGCGTGCATATTTCTGACGTTGCGTAAACGAGACCCTTGGATTAGCACGCTCTCAAATCTGACAAGAAAAAGCCAAACTCTGTTTATCTCCCTTGCTCCTCTCCGCAACCGAGCGCCTTTCGACTAAAGATCCCTTTCTCTTTCTGCCAAATATGCTTTGCTGAGTGCAGCAGAGCGAGTGGCCGCCTCTCAGAGCCGGTCCCCTTACAAGGAGTCCCTTCACTTAGGCCAAATATAAACTGTCAAAGCCCAGTAAACAGAAACTGTTTTCATAACCTCGCCGTTCACCTGCCCGAGGGGCGGGGACCGCAGACCGGAGAGCGAGATGTTCGAGTCGTGACAAAGAGAGGCCGAGGGGAAAAGACAAAGAGGACAGAGGGAGAGAATGAACTTGGCGTACCTTTGTCTTTACTCTTCTCCTTCGCTAAAGAGTCCAACTTCCTCCTCAGCGACTTTTTCCTCTTCTGTCCATCTGCGCGTGAAGAAGAGAGAAAAGAAAAAAAAAACAACAAGAAAATAAATCATCCGAAACAAATGGCTTCCATATCTGCTGTATCTTATCTGGCTTATTATATCTAATAAGCTTATGTCAGGAATGCAGACGTGAATTAACCACAGGGGGAAACGCCGTCTATGAACTCAAATCCATTTAACTGAAACGCCAGACAGGGTCAGCCACGGTATTAGTCATCCCAAAAACCTGTCAAAACATGTTAAATCGCTTATATTGTTTATCCACACTGGGTAATATGTGTCATGGATGCTCTCCGTTTGGACACTGGGAAGTATTGCACTGCACATGGGGATTCATAATGTTTTCTTGGCCAGGTTTCCCATGGATGATACATTTTGGAATTTCAACCTTTTAGCATCGCCCAGGGTTACCACACGTTGTTGCCAATGACCTTTCAAAACGTTTGTATTCTGTGTTGAACCAATTTCTATTAACCCAGATCTTTTTTTTAAATATCCTACAATAAATCAAGGGTTTATTGTAAACTGATGATCATAAAACTTCATAAATGGTTCATAAATACAGTGTAGTTGATCTATAAAATCTATTAATCTGGCTTAAAGGGGACACATGTTTGAATTATCTCATTGAAGATGTTGAAAAATTAACTTAAATGATCAAAATAATGTACGAAAAGTTTTGTATTATGTTGCAGAAATATCCACTGAGTTAGCATGCTAGCATGCTAGCCAGCTAGCCCTGGCACGTGACGGTCCAAAGCACCTGGGCCAGCAGTGTAGACAATTATACTCCCCCGATCCATAAGCTTCCAGTCTGAACTGCTAGCTGCACAGCTAACTGAGCTAACTAGCTAACGGCAGCTACAGTTAGCAGTTACTCTGACGGTGTGCTGGCCCTCTATTTGTTTCGGGTAGGAATTTGACAGCTAATTCTTACATATTGCACCTTTTCAATAAACGCTATAAACCATTTTTTATTGTTCGTGTGAAATAACTTGGAACCAATATCTATAAATTAAAGGTGCAATATGTAGTTTTGGGAAAGAAATTCAAACTCAGAAAGGTAATATTTACTATATTAATAAGGTAATAATACTAATTCAGACATTAAACGTCCGCTGTAAGACTGGTGTTCTTTTTTATAACATATTTGACGAACAACAATGGCCACATATGCAAGAAAAAATGTGCAAGCAATCACAACGGTTGGCCTGAAAAGGCTGTTTGTGCGAGTGCGTGCGTGTGTGTGACGGCATCGCATCCAGCTTCCAGACCGGAGCGCTCTGAAAGAAGGGAAAGCCACTTTGTCAGCTGTCAACATGATGAACGACTCCCGAATTCGCTGATTAACGATCAGGAAAATGTGGCTTTCAAGTCTCGGGCCAGGATGTCAGCTCTTGAAAACCTCAGCAACTTGTAACGCCGTCGCCCGGTCTTGCGCATCAGATCGTTTTGCGAGATTTCAGAGAGTCTCTTCGCCTTGATCTGCTGGTTTAGCAACCTCGGTTTGAACTCCCCAGATGTTCCCCTCGCGCTTGTATCAAGTGAATCACTTGCGGTGCTGCGGGAAATTTCATCCGGCTCCCACAACACACTCGGTGGCTGTTACGCCAGGGAGCCGGTTCAGTTTCCCCCCGATGTGTCCAAGCATTTCAGACAAATCTGAACAACCTCAACAACGCCGCTGTTCTTTGAAGCTCAATTTATTACGAGCGCAGCGATACATGAAAAACCTGCGTGTCCTTTTCGAGACTCTGAGTTAAAAAGGACGGGATGTGAAATCTTTGGGTGTGCGAGGGGAATGATAGGTGGGAAACAGTGAGGAGGAGGGGGTGTGACATGGGAGAGAGAAAGCAGATGTTGTGATGGAGAGCGAGGGCAGGGGAGAGCGAGAGAGAGAGAGAGGGGAGACGCTCGGATAGGAAATGGTTTGGATTTTTGAGAGATGGCTCCCAAAGCCGTACGGAAATCCCCCAGAACCTCCGAACTTCCACTGCTCCCAACCCGTCTGAGGAACCTTTTTCGCTTCGTCCTTCTCATCGCACCCCTCGTCCCATCTCTCTTTGCCCCATCTATCTCTCTTTAATCTGTTTTTTTCTTCGTTCTTGCAAAAAAAAACACTAGAAACACGACCCCCCGCCACTCCGGGTAAATATGAGAAACAGCAGGGCTTTAAAGTCCGCATTAGCAGCGCTGAAACGCACACACACGGTCTTACACACGAGTTGAAATATTCCTCCAGCGAGCACATGGCGGCCGTTAGGGGCTCTGGAATTCATAAGCAACACAGACAAGTACGTATTAAATCATGGCGGGGAGAGGTTTAACCTTCAGCTGGAATGCAAGGCCCCGGATAATCCACCGGCTGCGCTATACTGCTGCTGCTATGGCGGCCGCTCCGCTCCTATACAGTGCAGGGCAGAGACGCTGCACAGTGCGAGTGAGGACGGAGCGCAGGAGTCAATCTTGAACTGAAAGTTAAATAAAAATGTTGGTTGACCTCAACGCTGGTGTGTTTTTGATGAAATTAGATTGAACCCAGAGTAATAGCTGCGGGGGAAACAAGTCAACAGCACCAGTCGTTCAGTTCAGTGGTTTCCAATCTAGGGGTCGGGACCCCTGAAGGGGTCAAAGGAAAGATCCGAGGGGTCATGAGCTGATCAACAGGACAGGAAAGCAGATAAGGTTATCTGCTGCACTAAAGACTGTTTTTTTTCTCTGCTTTCTTTTTATCCCTGGTCTTTTTCTAAATCTGAATTACTGGATAATTTGACCTTCCCAGGCCTTTAAAAGCGCGATGTGTGGGAATTTTAGTTTAAAACATTCAGAAACATAAACAAAAATATCAACAGAATGTGATGTTGTGTCAGAAAAAGGCTACGAAGTTAGCATGCTAACCAGCTAGCCACCTGAATACCCCACCCCCCGCTCCAGTGTTAACCCTAACCCACTGCGGATAGAATCAAGTGAGCTAATAGGACTGCTAGCTGCACTGCTAACTAAGCTAACTAGCTACCGGAAGCTACAGTTCTAAGCAGTTAGTGGTTCCCTTATTGCACCTTTTAAACCCCAAAAAATATTCTTGGCTCACATCGACCTGTGACGAGAGGCTATAAACAGATATTGGTTCATTCTTTGGACCAAAAGGCTGAGAGCTACTGATAATCGTGCTATTTGAAAGTAAAGGGAACACACCCAAAAACTGTTTGAACAGGAACACTGTGGGTGCGCACACCTACCACAAATACAGCAGATCACAGATAAACCAGGAAAGCTTCTACAGACTTATCTATAAAGGAAGTCCTGGTAATAGTCTATTTTTCTTCCGAACACACCTCACTAACCTGGGGGTTTGACAATTTAAATTGAAATCAAAGCATGTGAAGCTATTCTAGAAGAAACCCCAAATAAAATTAAAAAAAAAAAGAAAATTACAGAATTAGGTCTCCTTTGAAATGTTTCTGACAGTCTGATCTCTTGTGTCATGCACTATGGGACTACAAAAAAAGAAATTCCACATTCGAATAGGCACACTTGTTTCCTTTAGTAGCGGAATTTTGTGTATTTTTATTTTCCATCTATAAACTGTGATGCAGATGTAGACGTTTTTAGCAGTGGCAGGCCCAGCGGGACGCAAACCGCAGAGTCCACCGGCTACAGGGCCCTGCCTATTCCTGCAACATCTGGATTAATCCGTCAAATTTATGGTTCGGTTTACAAGACCTAAATACAGCTGTTTAGGTTCCAAATAGGGCCACAAATACAAATACGGCCCGCTTACGCAACGCTTTTAATAGAGTCTGCGTGCTGACAAGTGGGGTGACTGCACTCAGGCCTCAAGGAAAGGGAGTCGCGTGTCATCGCGAGGAGGAGGGTCAACAAACACCGAGTCAAACAGGAAGCGCCCGATCCCGATGTGAAGTGCGGTTTATATCTAGATCCGTGTGTTGCCACGACTTCCCCAAACATAGACCCTACACGACTTCCCTTAAAGACACTTGAGGGATGACAGGAGGATGTGGTCAGAGGCCTTGCTTTATGGGACACTTGAAAGTGGCTGCACAAGCGTTTGCACGGCAAACCCGGGTCGAGAATATCAAATGGGAAGCGTTTGCGACAGTTCCGGCGCCGACGGCAGATGTGTTTCGCCACAGTTAACAGTCACATAAACGTCAGGGGTCTTAAAGTATGCCGGAGCTGTAAAAATCCCACCCATCCGGAACTGACATAAAAAGATGATGTAACAGCGTTTAACTCAGGTCTTGCAATACGCTTAAAGCCACACATGCGTGCTGCTCCCACCTTTTGGCATGGTTATCTGACATCCCAGGTCATAGTCCTGGTGTAAACGGGTGTAGGCCACTTCCTGCAGCCTGGCCCTCTCCAGCTCCGACAGGCTCTGGATGGCGACCGGCATCAGGCGCACGCTCCGTCCCGACAGGCTGCTCCAGGTGAAGTCACCCTGGGGTGGACAAGAGTTAGACACAGAGAGTATGGTGAGACCATCAGAATATTCAACAGTCATATATGTTCTCCATCTTTTTTTTTTTTTACATTAAAAAAGAAAAAGGTTACATTTGTGGGACAGACCATATGTGCCGTCCGCTAAAGGCTAGGCTAACCTCCTCAACCATTTGTCGAAAAGGCATTATGGGTCCTGTTTTTGTCTAGGTTATGCTCCATGTACACATACACATGTTTACATTTATTTGAAGTTGCGTTTCTGGACACCTGGCGAATGTAATTTTTTGGTTTCCGCCAACTCCTGAAGAAATATTTGGCGCATTTTCAGCTAAACACTCCGCTACGTTAGCCAGCTAGTCACTCTGTTTGGTGCTGGGCTGCTTGCAAACAGCCAGCTTTTTAAAGGGGCGCTGTGTTCGTTTTTGGGGAAGAAATTCAAACTCGAAAGGTGGCAGGGTCCGCCAAATATAAACAAAGTAAAACAATAGGAAATTGTGTTGTCTATTGAGTTTGTTTAGACATTAAAAAACAGTCAATGATTACTATTTCTTCCTTAAAACTACATCGTGCACCTTTAATCATTTTAACTGAAGCAAAGGTCACAAAATAACACAAACTAACCAACCAATCGGGGCAGGGGTAGACCAGCGACTCCTGTGTCCTGTGAGCTAAAATTACTGTTTTTTTCAATGGAGTCTGGTGGGTCTGAGCAGAGCGATTTCACGGCTATAAATAGTTATAGTGAAATGGATTTCTACTCTTTCACAGAAAGGCCTATTTTGGTCGCGATCAAATTTTAATACAAATCTGAGCTTGCTACTTTGACACTGCCCCCAGGGATTCCACTGCAGACAGGACGGCCCATTCTATCACCGCCGGCCGAGGTGATCCAATGGACCAATTCCACAACCTTTTGTACCTATTAGTCATTTAGACTGATGTAAAGGTATGTAAAAAAAAAAAATAAAAATAGAGCCCGGGTTTAAAAATATGGGAATGGGCCTTTAATGCATGCGAGGCCTCGGGCTACAAAAGAGTAATAAAAAAGACGAGGATGAAAATGCTTATTTCTTTATGAGATTCTCATAGATGAGCAGATTATATAAGATAAAATGTAGTCCGACCAACAATCCTAAAAAACGGAGAACATAATGAAATGTCGGAAAAAGTACAGCGTGTGCTCAGGATGGCACTTTTACAACAGCGGAGCGTAAGCCAAGCTAAATGTATAAAATACACGCAGACAGATAAACTGTGTCTCGGGGAGGAAAAAAAACAAAAAAAGTCTTTTTCTTTCAGGTGCAAGCGGGGACAGCCGTGCACTGATGGATCCGCAATGTGCTTTTCCACACATAAACCATTCTCAAGAACGCATAGCATATGCGGAGGAGGAGATGTGGTAACTACAGCGTATAGAACCGGGAGAAAAAAAAAAAAACAGTCAGAGTCAGCGTGCTCAGACGGGTTACATTTGCAGCTTTTGGGGATTTTAATCTGTGATCAAGGTGGGACTGAATTGCCGGAGACCCGGAGACCGCTCCGGCTTTGAACGCTCGAGTCGTCCGAATCTCCGGTCATGCATTCCTCTCCCCGTGTCTACTGAGAGAGAGGGAGGGAGGGAGAGGGGGGTCAGGAAGAGAAAGAGAGGTTAAGAAAGAAGGAGGGGAGAGACGCTGCTGCAATCTATCTAATGCCTTATCCAGACAGAGGGCTTACAAGTGTCCTCTCTAATGTGTCTGTGTTTACGTTCTGGTCTCGATTTTTGTGGCACGGAGGAACCGCTTTACATCTTTTATATCTTTAAAGAAGAAAAAAGAAAGAAATCATCACGTCGCTTTCTACATCTTCCTCGGGTCTTCTCGGTTCTTTATGTCAACAGCATCGCTTTTTCTTTTTTTTTCCACGATCGGGCCTCCTTGAACAACATTTTCTCGCGGGCCGTCCTCCCGCTGGCAGCTCTCTTGTTGTTTGACCCCACTTAGTGCAGCGAGGCGGCAGAGCCGTCGCTCAGCCGTGGCCCGGGAAAACAGGACGACCTGGAGAGCCACCTGAGAGAGAGCGTGTGTCACGAGTCGCAGGTCCGGCCGGAAAAAAAGAAAGTCGCACGTCGCCCCTCTTTTTAATAGAGCATTTTTTTTTTTAGCCGGCACACAGCTGTTGTGTGTGCGCGCCAGTGTATGCCATTCCTTATCGCCGAGCCGAGGAAACCCTTATTCCCTCCCGCTTGACCTCACACGCAGCTTGAGAGGGCGCACACACACACACACACACACACAGCAAAAGAAAAGACGAACAGTTGGAAAAGTTAAATAAGAAGGCCTCAGCTCCGCGGAGACGGTTCTGCCCAGCAGGGCCTTCCCCCGATGGGGACGGATGAGCGCCGCTTCTCGAGTGTCAGCCCGCGAGGCCCGCGGAATGCCGAGAGAAGACTCAGCCCCGGGTATCGCCGCTGGACTCTGGCAACAATGAGCCCGAATGCCTGCACGACCCGCAGGGGGGACGGCCGTTCAAATTCACAAACCGAGACGCCCGTAAAGCCGCCCCGCTCGGCTTGACTCTCGGCATAAAAACAGATTCTTGTTAAACCCTGATGTCTTTATTTGTTTTCTACGTCTGAGAGGGTCCAAAAAAAAAGCCACAGCACATCTGTAACCACTGGGTTACCTGTCATATTCCTTCACGAAATGTACAAAATTTTAGGTTGGATTATTTTTGTCATGGCTGGGTGCAGTGAGATGATAAGACGTTACGTACGTACGTTCACGGATGTGGATTAGCTGCCTACATGCGCCGCCATTCAGTCCCATCGCTGCGGCTAACGGCTCGCTAGCTCTCTAGCTAATAATGTAGATGAGGTCCGTGGAGACCGAAGGTGTTTTGTAGCTTTTTCTTGATAGTTTATGGTCGCTGATACATATATTAACCTTTAAACATCTTATTGAAACATCCAAATCCTATGTTTTCTGCTACTTTTCTTTTCTATAGGCCTTTTTCAACCTTTTGTAATAATATGTTATGCATACGTGTGTCTTTATTCTGCATGTTGTGTGTGCTTGTAAATATTTTTACATTTTATTTTGGCTTCTTCTTATCTCATGTAATTTCTTTGTTTTATCATATTCTATTTAGTTACAGTATGAGACTGTGTCCCATTACCTGTAGCTACTACATAGGCGAGGCCCTACCTTTGTTTGCTTCCTTGGAGCCCTGAAGAAGACCTAGTGGTCAGGACATCTTACCAAAATCATGGCTGCAGTGCCTGAATTGCCTTTGTGCTTGTGAAGTATATTACATTGAATTAAGTTTTTTAATATATTTTTCATTTATACTTAACACTTTAAGTATATTATATCATTCTTACACAAATTCTTGCAGCCTTCTCTTCTTTTTTTTGGCCTAAAAGTGCTAAAAGTGGTCAAATGTCTTCAGTCCGAAAGTGACTGAAATCAGCCTTAAAACACCCACCATATATTTTTTTTGCTGTATAATAAAGAGAACATTCCCATACGCTACTAAAAAACCCCCAGACCCCAAGACAAAATACCAGGAACATGACCTCAGCGTCCTCGCTGCTAGCTCCGGCCCTGCCCCGCGCTACACCAACAACAGAAGAAGCCTCTGCAGAGAGGGAGAGACACACGAGCGCCTTCACTTTGTTACGCAACACACGACGCAGAATTTGTGGAAAGTTACAGATATTAGCTATAAATAAACCCCCTTCTGCACTTAATGGAGCAAAAGGAGGCAGCGCTTTGGATCCGTTCTGGCCTGGAAGCATTCGGAGCCGATCAGGCCAAGTTTATCGGACGTGAGACGAGCCTTGCAGACACAAACACAGACGCCGATCGCGTACATGTATCAGATGTTTCAGACTCCAGATTCATCCTTTTTTCATCCTCCCCCAGTGAGAAAACAGTCGTCTAATCAAGAAGCTAATTATGATGGTCAGCTACAGTAAATGCTAATTTGTTTGGCTGCGTCAGCGGAGTCAATGAGCTGGAGAGGCGCACGGATGACGACATCGTAAACCGCTGTGGCTGCGAAGCCCGTCCAGGTTAATGAGATCACGCGCCGCTGGACCTGATCCATCCGCTCGGATAGGGCCGCTCATCTCGCAAAATGTCACCGTGACGCTGGGCGCCTCTGGAACGCACGGCCGAAGCATTCATTATCGCGGCGCTCGGCGTGACGTCGCCGCTCAGTGAGTTTGCACAGCCTGTGTGGAGACGAATCTGCCACGCAGCTACTGTCACGATTCCTTCGGCTTCTAATGTTTGTCTCCAAAATACGCCTGGTTGCTAAGCCTTCGACACAACCGCCATCATCTGTTTTCCTCTTAGAACTACCGAACCCCCCCCCCGTTCCCCCCAACACACACCGACACGGATGATGTTTGCTGGAATGGGCCGCGCAGATCTAATCAGATGATCCCCAGTTTAACAAATGATATTTTCTGCCAGTTCGCTTCACTTGATCCGATTTTGCGCCAGCAGACATAAATCAGTACGGGCGCAAACAGGACGGAGAGAAAGAGGTTAGACACGTGTGGTAAAAGAATGCAAAGAGAGGTTTAAGTGTGCAGTTGCAGCATTATATGCATTAGAAGGACATTTCAGAGGATTTATTGAGTCAGTGTTTGTCTTCTATGGAGACGTATGTCAATTATTACATCTGCAGTTGACTATATTCTTAGTCTTTCAGAGCTCATGCAACCATCTTTAAAAATAGGTGAATTCAAAGTTAATTAAACTTAAGTTGATAGTTATTTCACTGTTAACGAACAAGAAAATGCTTTATAAAGCATTTATTAAGCAATGATCGGCTTCTAAATATCAGCTGCGATTTCATCGTGGCCATACAAATCATGTTTTATAAAGAATTTGGTAGCACTTTCTACGAAGGCCGTGTCGATAAAGCATTACGAACATACTTTGAATGTGTTATAACGCGCATATAACCTGCATTGTTATAGTTACAAGCGTTTCTTGCGTTGACTTAATCTTTTTTTTATGTTACATGACAATTTTTAATACTATTTTTTATTTTGTTATTTTTGTTTTACTTATAGCCAAACTGTAATGTATTAAATCTGCCTATGACACAGGGATTTCATTACTTTACTTAAAAGCACCCGATGGCCTCTTACAGTCACTTAAAATCATATTATAATGCAGTATAATGTGTTATAAAATGATTATAACGTGTTACAACAATGACAATGATCCTTCCAAAATGAGTGAGTGACCAGCACATATTAATTTTTGATACTTGACCTTATAAGTCATTAAAAAATCCTTTATAATGTGTTGTGATTATTGTTATAACATTTTCTGAATGTTTATGATTGAATATAACATTACATGGGCACACAATAATGAATCATAAGTATGTTTTGAATCCATTATAGGCATTGCTATAAAGCATCATGAATATTCACGAATGCTGTAAAGTGTGACTTGAGTTACAGCTACATTATAGTCTGTTTAAAACAATCTATTAAATGTTATGATCTGCTTATAATCTGTATCTAAAATGTTACATAAAGCCTCGTTGCGAAAGCTCCGACTCAGCACGGGATTCGTCACGTGTCGCTTTGTGACCGAATCGGTGACTGTGCTCACCGGCCTGGCACCAGTCATCCAGCGCTCTGCTGCATGTGGCTTTTCTGTTCTATTTCTGACAAAGGGACAAATGGCAAAAAAAAAAAAAGCCACGGGGGTTAAAAAAAACAAACAGAATATGTCAGTTTCCCTGGCAACGCAATACACAGAAAAAATCAAAAGGGCTCGGGAAGTGAAAGAAATATCGCCATGGCAACGCACCTGCAACACACACGCCCGGGCGGTTCAGGCGCTTGTGAGTAACATCTGTGTGTCGACATTGTTAACAGCAATTAAACAGCGTGTGTGTTTTCTGAAAATTCAATGCCACATGATGGTTGTCCTCTCTGAATCATTACTGTGGGTGATGGCTTATCGACAGCACCGTTCCATGTTGCCGTCGACAACAAACAACACAGCTACTCGTTTTGCCGCTCAATATTCCATATACTGTGTGATTATTATCGACCTGGAGCTCTGTGGCATGGAAGAGAGGGTTACAGCCAACCTCGTGCCTTATAGAAATGTATGCACAGGCACGCTTCCTTCGAGTGCTGTTGGATTTATCCGTATTACATCCTTGTACAACAGTAAACAGAGACAATTAAGAAAATCCGCTTTTCGTGGGGAAAGGACTGTTCTAAAGCTTTTAATCCACTGGCTTGAGCAATGAACGGGGTGTAAATCCTCCAATGAGTTATGACCTTAAGAGCAGCGTGACTCTCGGGATGGCGATGTTGGTCTATCCACCGATTCTGAAGATTGAAATATCTCAAATTTTGCGCAGACATTCATGGTTTCCAGATAATGAATCCTACTTCCTACTGACTCTTCATTTAGTGCCACAGGTGAGTCAACGTGTTCATTAATCCACTGAAATATCCCAGCATCTACTTGATGGGTTGGCGTAACGTGTTGTGCCGACGTTCATGGTTCCCAGAGGATGAATCCTAATGACTTGACATGATCGTTGAGGCCATGAGGCTGACGTTTGTGGTTCTGAGTGAAATGTCTCAACAAGTATGGGATGGATTGCCTTGAAATGATGTATATACATTCACTTTCCCCACACGATCAACTCTTAAACTCCAAATCTAGCACCATCACCAGCTCAAAGCTTTAAATTCTCTAATACGTTGGTTTATGACCCGATAACTGCAAGGCCTGCAGCCTCAGCTGTACTCTGTGTATAGTGCTAATTTGCCAATGTTAGCATGCTAACACCCTAAACTGTGATTGTGCACGCTGGTAAACGTTATACCTCCTAAACTTCAGCATGTTGACACTGTTCTCTTAGCTTAAAGCACCATCATGCAGAGATCTTCACAGAGCAGCTAGCATGGACTACTAGGAAGACCCTCAGTCTTGTTTACTAAGAGGACTTGAAGACATGTCAAATCATGCAGTATTTAGTGTCGGAACCCATCAACAACTGTCTTGACCATCATTTAGCCTCCAGTGGATATGGCCAGCTGTTATTCAGATAAAAGATATCCGGGCCGGGACTTCCTCTCCCGTGTGCAGGTCATCGTTTCAAGTCTGATTAGTGCGATTGTAACGCAATAAAAGCTAATAAAAAAGGTTTGTTTGTCATCAGACTATGGCTAATGCGCTGAGAGATTGCAAGTTTTCTCCCCATATGGACTGCAAGACACCGAAAGCCCACTCGAACTTGATTGTTTAAACCGCTGACAACAAGCTGACTACAAATGGATACCAGAGTGCTTCCAATGCCAAAGCTTTGTCCCCTGAGTTCAGATTGTGCGTTCATATTCAGATGACTGTTGACAGAGATAAAACAGCAGTGAAATTATATCGATATGTTGACAGCAAGGTCAGCAATTACAATTGCAGATGTGCCAGTGGAAGGAAAATACAGGTAGCAACTTAAAGGTCCGATTTGTGAGAAAGTTGATTGTCAAGTCTTACACCAAACTGGTCAAATACTGACGCTTTGGGATGGCAGGTCGCCATCCCAAAGGGTCAGTATTTGCCAAGTTGGGAATTCTTACTAATTGGACCTTTAAATGTGTACTTATACTGCAGGAAGGTATCAGAGGCCCAGTATAAGATCACTCACGGTGAATAAAGACGCAAAAGGAGCTTTCCTAAATTCTTCACCTTGTACTTTGGGTGTTGTTTTTCTTTCTTTTCGTGTTGCAGCTGCCTTCAAATGACCCTTGAGCAGAGTTTCTGTGCCACAACACTGATCCACAGGAATGCACAAGTATTTTTCAACACGTCTTTCCTTCCCCCTCCTTTTTTGTCTTTTTACAGGTTGGCTCCACGCATGCATGTAATAGATTGCTTTCACTGACCTGAAACCCCCGTCATGGTTCACATCTGCTTGTAATTACTGACCACCCTCACTTGTCAGCCAGTGCTGCGGGTCTCTGTGTGTGTGTGTGTGTGTGTGTATGTATATGTTTGTACATGTATCTGTCACACACTAACGATTAATTGGCTTCCCCACCTGTTTTGGGTTGTCCCTGACACCGCCTGAGGGGGAAACTAACCACCAAATTATAGATTGCTGTTAGCCACACACAAGTTACACAACCCAGTGGGGAAGTAATTCAACGGCATTAGGCTTATCATTGGCTGTGAAATGTGAGGTTATAGGCCTCCAGTATGGGAGGGCACGCAAACGGAGTGTTATGTGAAGAAAATAACCTGTTATGGGCGTAAAAGCAATTATCATACCACCCGCTCCAATGCAGAGGAAAGGGCATGGTTAGTTGTAGATGAAGTGGATTAGGTCAAGTAGCAAAGGTCATATTGATAAAATCTTTACATAGACAATCCTTTTTTAAAAAAAATAATACATCTACAGAGCTGACAGAAAGGTGCAGAATATAAACATTGTGAATCAATAATTTTACAATGTTTGTCGGGTCAAAATGATCCTTTTCATGTACCTCTCTGCAAGAATTCTGACTGTTGGTTTCAGCTTCTGTCAAGGTTTGTCAGCCAATATAATGACGTCGGTCTCACATGGTATCTGTGTTTTGTCGGCGATCAAAAGTCTTGATAGTTCCCAGTCAAAAAACGCAAAAATGGCTGTTTTACACGACAGTACAGCTCTATAAATGTAAGAGGACGTTGCATTTAAAATAGCACTGCCTCGTCTTAGCTAGCTAGCATTAGTGGCGTTAATGTTAGCTAGCTAGCGTTAGCAACGTTAGCGTGATCAAGAGATGCCAGGTTGCCAGATTTTCGGAAATAAAATGTAAAAATTGCTGTGTTTTACAGTACAGTACAGCTCTACAAATGAAACAAGATGTTACATTTAAAATGGTCCTGGCTCACGTTAGCTAGCTAGCGTTAGCAACGTGACTGTGATCAAGGGTTTTGCCAGTTTCTGGAGAAAAAAAAACATAAAAATGAGTTTATTACAGTACACCTCTACAAATGTCACAATATGTTACATATGAAATGGTACTGCCTCATGTTAGCTAGCTAGCGTTAGTGACATTAACGTTAGCTAACTAGTGTTAGCAAAATGTTGATGTTGGCTAGCTAGCATTAGTGACATCAGTTTTAGCACGCTTATGTTAGTAATGTTAATGTGGGCTAGCTAGCGTTAGCAAAGTAAGTTTGGCTTACTTTGGCGAACACTTGAGGGGGCAGATGATTAAAACAACTGCTGCGTTTTGACTTGAATAAAATAATGGCTAAAAAATTTAAAGCAAAACCAGCCGACATTTGTTGCTTCCAGCTCCTCAAATGTGAAGATTCACTACTTCTTTCACGTTTTATATCAATGTCAATTAAAAACATCTGAGGATGTAACGTGAGGCTCTGTGAAACTGTTTCTGACATTTTAGGCCAATTTTAAGGTGAACAGTGATTCAAACTTGATGCAGAATGTGCAACGAGTTAGATTTCAGTTCAAAAATTCACATTTGTGTTCCATTTAATCGATGAAAAACACAGATTTCCGATCAGTTGCGGTCTTCAAGCCAAAAGTAGTCGATGGCAAAGTATATTCAAGTGAACATGCACAGGTACAAACTGTTTGGAAATTCAAACGGCATATACATTATGATTACATAAGCTGCATTTGTCTGGCCAAGAGTAGAAAGTGCTGTAATAAAACAATTCCATTAAATCAGTAGGGGAAGAAAAAAAAAACACAAGCACTCACTCACAAATCACTTACACAACTTTGAGCCAGCTTTTTGTCCTTTCCAGCGAGCATAATCATGCAGAGGAGGACAATCTGTCCCACATTTTCCTCTAAGAATCACATTCTGACAACAAAAGCGGTGTTTACTTCAGCGCGCCGCGGCGATCGTTTATCTTGTTTTCTAAGACGGACCGAAATGCAAAAAGCCTTGGCCGAGCCGAACTGTCAAAACAACCTCTGTGGCGACTTCCACACTTGATTTTGATTCACTGGGCAGTTCCAAAACATGCTCCGCAACGCACATTCTTCAGGAGGTCTTTGCTGAATTTGTATAGACTCTGTGGGAGTGTTTCATCATGTTTTGAGCTCTCTATTTCTTGTGGATACAATATTCATTGGCTTGAGTTCAGGTACGCTCAAGTATAACATTCACTTTCTGCATGTTTTCAGGTGAAATTGCTAAAGAACAACTCAAATTATCCTCTTTCTAACTTTCTTGTCCGGCTGTGGGGGGGCCACCGTGTATCAGCGAGGAAATCCACGCTCGGATAATTAGCACAAGGCATTCATGTGCGGGTATCAGCTTTCACTGCGTGTTG
Organism: Lagodon rhomboides; assembly: GCA_039737535.1. Classification (NCBI taxonomy): domain Eukaryota; kingdom Metazoa; phylum Chordata; class Actinopteri; order Spariformes; family Sparidae; genus Lagodon; species Lagodon rhomboides. Next base: position 7,986,119 of record CM077807.1, read on the forward strand.
TTTTTCGTCTGCCTTTGCATTTAATGAGGCCCTCCTGGCTCGGTCGCAAGAGCGAGCAACTTACGAGTGTGTGTGCCCCAAATATTACCCCCAATCATTGGCAGGCACATCTAAAGCCTCGGGCGGACTTCAAACATTTTAAAGGCAGATTAATACCAAGGGGCCTGCGGCAATAATGAGGCCCGACCTTGAAGATTTAGGATCTTGCATAATGGTTACGTAAGCTGCGAGAGCAAAGAAAATCAGGTATTGTATCAACACCGCGGCTGATAGTGGAAGGAGAAGTTGAGATAATGTGTGGGGTTGTGTGGATGGCGGATGGCAGTCCGACCATGGATCGCATCCAAAAATCTGTTGGTGTATTTCTTCATCAGCTGTTGTCAGCAGGCTGGCTTTATGTCAGAGATATTGAACTCCTGTTCGCAATGGTGGACTCAAGTATTTTGAGTTTGCGTTCGTGCCGGGGATCAAACTTGAAGTCTGCGCACATGCGACGAACCTATTCAGACACACCTCTACGGATCGCCTCTTCCGTCTTAACTTTAGGATACGCCGATTCCTCGACTTCATGGAGGGGAACCAGAGTGAGGGAGAGCACAGCTGTGTTGAACGTGCCAGTAATTGCTCCTCGCCCCTACTTTGCCTTGCAAACCATTCATTTGCTTGCAAGGCGTGTTTGGAAACCTTCAAATAGCTCCGGATAGTCCATGAGCCGGACAACAACAAAGCTTCACTGCTCAATTCCTCTTTACATCCAAGACTGTAATTTGAGTGAGGGGTTTTCCACAATTCACATTTTTGACCCTCCCAGTTTTAGTGTAAATTTGCTGTTCTCAAGTCGCACATGAAAAGAGCTCTGATACTAGCTCCTTAATCAAAATGAGGCAAGATTTGACAGTGGTGGACAACTGGTGCCCCTTTTTATTTTTGCGCCCCTGCCCCCTGAACATCCTGAGTCCACCACTGAGCTTTGCATTGCTAAAAATAGTGACACACACATCTATATCCCTTTAAATATTACACAAATACAGCAGTTTAACAAGGAAAATGTATGTTGAATCTTCAAATATACTTGAAAAATGCCATTCAGAGGTGCATTATGTAATTCTGGAGAGAGGGAGGTTCCCGTTGAGTCTCACGCCAAAGTTGTCAAACAGGTCGCCGACTTTTTGGGCTGGCGAGCCTCCAACCCAACGCCTCGGTATTTGATTTCCTTGGATAGAGATTCAATAATCGGCTATCTTTCTCCAGATGCACTGATGCTCGAAAACCCTCCCAAACACTGCCAAAATAGGAACACACGAACTTCTAGTGGGTCGTACCTGATGACTGGGACGAACGAGTCCAAGCATAATAATAAAAGAAAATAATCCTGCATAGTACAGCAGTAATAGTAGATTAAGTAATCTACGGATGATTATTAACTACTATTAAAGGAAACCATAATGAATGATTTTCTCCTCTGGCATTGCATCTCGCTGCACACACACACACACACACACACACACACAAACCAAGCTCTATAAATTCTCCTCCTCTCTCTCTGAACGCGCTCGCCAACTGAGCTAATGAAGCTGGTTAATCATCACTAATCCTGTACGGAGAGTAGATCTCTCATAGTGATTGGTGTGTGTGTGTGTGTGTGTGTGCAGATTGCAGGTCGGCGTGGTGGATCATGTGCGTTTTCGACATAAATGGGTGGGAAAAAAATGCGGCGCTCGCTCCACTCCAGCTGAGACAAACCGATTGTGGCCTGGTGGCGGCGGCGGAGACGGCATGAGCAATCGGCACTGACCAGCATGCACGTCTGCGAGTGTGTGTGTGTTGATGCGAGTTCCTCCAGGCCTGCACGGTACAGTATGTGTGTGTGTTACGGAGTGATTTGAAGCTCAAATTAAGGTCACAACTCAGCGGTAGCCCAGCCGCTGCCAAGCAGAGCCCAGCGGATGACAATCGCAGTCTTTCAGCGACCCGGAGGTGGGCACGAATGAAGTCAGACAGACACTCCGGGGCTGAAGGAATGGAAGGACGACTTGCCAGGAAAAAAAAAAAAAGCGCCTCGCTCGGAGCGACGATCGCCGTAAGATCGGTTTATTCGTCTCTTCATCAGCGGGAGACTGATCTCGCTTTAACAAATTGCAGACGATTCTGGTATTCCGCATTTCAGGCCCCTTGGCAGCGGCTTCAGACAATCAGGAAATAACAATCCCCAGAATGAAACTGCGCCTCATTACGCAGTGATGTAATGACTGTGGCTCATGCATCAATTTCGCTCATGCCATATCAAATTCCGAGACGGGATGGAGAGACCCCTGCCAGCCCCGCCCCGACGCAGCCGGCAAAGAATACGATCCCTCGATGGCTTCCCAGCTGTGCGTAATTACTCTCCTTTAGGTGTGGTTGCCGCGCACCAGTAACATTTAGCGTAAAAAAACATTAAGATCATGAAAAGCTCCCAGTGCTGTGATGGAAGCCATCGATTTCTACAGAGCTGGCCCCCGAAAGTACCAAAAGATCTTCAGCGCCAAAACTGGATAGTACGAGGCAGATGAAAATTACTTAAATCTGTCAAAATAAAAGTCTTCACTGACTCTCTCAACCGTCCTTATTTTCATGAACGTTCCAGAGCCAGACTTCACATATTGAAATTGCTTCTCCCGTCTGACCAAAAGGTCGGAAACCTGAATAAATTCAGTTAGCTGTAATAGAAGACAGGAAAGAAAACAGGAAATATTGCCATGAGAGAAGCTGGAAAGGGAATTTTGGACAATTTTTGCTTTAAAGGGGAGCTTGAAGGAATCGTTTACTAAATCAAAATAGATGAATAAAGGTCTCATGTGCTCATTTTCAGGTCCATTGTCGTATTTGGGGTGTTTATTAACCAATAAACACGCCTTTATGTTAAAATAAATCATTATTTCTCTCATACCATTAACTGCTTCAGCTGCTCTATTTACCCCATTTCAATGTGTCTCTCTTCAAGGCCCTCCTCCTGTGTCTGCTCTGATTGGTCAACTCTCGCAGGCCTGAGCAGGCAACACCCACCGTTTTTCCGCATCACCTCTGACAAGTTTTGAGAGGATCACAGTATTTCTACGGGGCCTTCACATGCTTGAAAATCACAAAAGAAGTGTGTTCTAAGAAATATATGTACGATACGATACGATACGATACGATACGTGACCTTTCAGAATAAATGAGTTTGTATCTGTTTTCCTTTTCTGGACAAAACGTTCAGCTCCAGCTCATTCGTAGCTCACATCAGTTTATCTCAGTTTGCGGGCACATCTCTGATTGCGACCCGGTGGTTAGTTTTGCTGAATCATTTACTTTTTCTCATCCAATTTGCCCGTTTTCCCCGATGAATACCCCCCCAAAAAATGTCTGATGTGAAAATAGCTGCATCTGCTCGCAGTGACTCAACACACAAGCAGCTGCAGAATAGACTGACCTGGATATAGAGAAGTACGTGGAATAGAACAGTCGAAGTCAGCACGCCTGCATTAACACGGACCTCCGCTGCATATACAGTACGTCTGTGTGTGTGTGTGTGTGTGTGCACTTTATCTGTCAATCAGTCAAAACGCTTGTGTAAGTAGCCCCGCGGGCATTACTTTCCCATCGAACGTTTTTTTGCTGTCTGAGCACTCGACTATGTCGGCACCGTGAGAACGGGATCTTGCGCACACACACACACACACACGAACATGCTTCACAGGAACAACTCCCAGGGAAACATTGTACCACTCCATCAATCCTGGAATGCTTAATAGATAGATCCGGAGATTAAAATTGGCATCGGTGCCAAAAAAAAGCTGCAACGCGTCAGGCCTCACATGTGAAATGGGGAATGCGACTCATGCGGACCGGACGCGCCTCCTCTTATCCGCCACAACTGTGAAGAACAAAATCCAACACACCTAAAAGCCTCCGATTGCTATCGTGGCTCCTAAACATTCCTCCATATGTCAGACACCTTTAAAGTGGCCCCAACTTTTTGATATTCAAAGGTTTAAAGGTTCACACTCCAAACAAATAGGGGCGGCATATCACTGCTAACATCTGCTAACTGCTGCTAACTGTAATCTGTTTTTACATCCATGACTGTATCTACTGCCTGCTGTTAGCTCAGTTAGCCATGCAGCTAGCCGGATGGCGCCAGCGCTGATGGCCCGCTAGGAGAAAGCGTTTTTTTCAGGCCTGGAGCTAGCTGGTTAGCATGCTATCTTCAGTAGATAAAGTATCCCTACAAGACAGTACATCGAGGTCTTTGACATTATGTCAACCCTGTTACTTCTTTAAAGTCTGTTGATAATTTTAGTTCATTTTTTGAAGATTTCAAACTAAAATTCTCACGTACTGCACCTTTAAATATTTACACAACAAGTCAAGTCAGCACATGGGCACACACATAACAGAGACTGCAGTCAACTTTGTACAGTTCCTGTCTACACTTCCTGTTGTCCAGACAGACACATGACAGTTGTGACACCCGGAAAAAGACGGGAAGCGTTTCTTTCTTAAAGAAGAGCAGCTTCACAACCAGATAACTAGCATTAGCCTTCCTGGTGTCCTTAGGAGACGTCCCAAAGCTTCTAACAAATACAAGAATTCCTGGCAATTAATTCCTTCATTCTAAGCAACGAGTGCCATTAATCTGTCACTTGAAGACTTTCTAAAGACCCTCAAGCGCTCGACATTTTCCCCCCCGCCCGTCAAATCCCACAACAAACCCCGATTTCACAGCCTGGCTGCGATCACTTCAGTTGAAGGGACGGTTTTGTAACCGTGGACTGGGGCCTCCTCCTTGCTCAAGATAGATTTCCTCACAGAGAAAAAACGGCCGAGGGAATAGGCTTCACATGTGGGTTGCGTTCGCATCGTTTGAGGAAGTGGGCTCCCAACTGTCATTTAAGATAACACCGACTCCTGAGCCATTTCATGAGCACATCCTCAAACTGGACGGAGTGGCGTTTCATCCTTCCTCTCACACTTTCTGCATTTATCCCAAACACCTTCCGTTACAGCAGATCGGACTTTGACACCTCCGTCTTTACGTTTCCACCGATGCGAACGTGTGCGAGATTATGATCCGATTAGGGGATAGTTTATTTTCCGCGCAAATGGCGAGAACACGAGCCAAGAAAAGGTACGGCACATTCGCTTGTTTTTTTCCCCCCCTCTCTGTGCTCCTTCCACCGTATCCACTTAACACAGCGGGATCAGGGTAAAGTCTCCATAAGACTCTTTATTTTCCACGTGGGTGCCGGATCCCCCCTCCACCCATCACCCCCCTCTCCCAGTTAATCCTGCGAGGTAGTTAAAGAGCGGGGGGATTACAACTTTGCCGAATCCGGACACGACGTTGATGGCGAAGATGACAGAGTTTAAGGCAAGGGCCGTGGTCGCTTTGCGAGACACATGGCAGTGTTTTACGGGGCAATTCAACAGTTATCGTGTCCAAAAAAACATATTGTTTGTGTTTTGACCCCTTTAAAAATCCGTATACGTGATTCTTCACTCATAACAGCCCCCGTGAAAGATGTAAAAATAGCTCTGTCTCGTGAGTTTGACACCGATGCCTTCACTGTCTCCCTCTTGTTGCTGTTTTTCAAGCCTGTGTTTTTCACATGACAATGTGATCAATCTGTTCCACTTTACGTTTGACTCCAAACAACGCGAAGGGCCCCCTTTTCACGCCCCGGGGCTCGTTTCCCGCAGGAGGAGGTGGAGTCCGGGACTGACTCGGCAGCTTCCGATGGAGATTGAGAGTCCTCCATGACTGGACTGGAATGTATGACCGGGCTGAGACGCTGCAGATCTCTCAGCCCCTGGAGCTCTACTGATGGCCGGACGAGCCTTTTCTTCATGCTTGATACTTATAAATACGCATCAAGACTATCTTACTCCATGTTTCTATTCAATCTCCACTGAAAAGTCATAATCAGATAAAATGTCTGAGATTATGCTCGTTATGCTGCAAAGTTTATGCTCGTTGAAGCAGGGAAATTGAGCCCCGGTTAATGTTTTCTTGCTGTAGCGTATCGATTACAGCGTGTAATGTGTGTGGATATATGTTGCACACAGAACGGGACATTGTTGGATACAGGAAACGTCTAAGAAACCGGATAGAATTCAACGAAAGCTACACTTTTAATATTGAAAAAATTTATAGAAGTTAAAAGATTTTACAAACTCTTTTCCATAACTGAATGACCGAGCTGCTCTCGGAGGAAAATAAGTTCCCCAGAAAACCGTCTGAAACTACAAAGGTGGCAGGGTCCGCCACATATAAACACAGTAAAACCCGATGAAAGTGTGTTGTCCTTTGAGGTCAGTTAGTTTATTCACTTTATTCAGCCATGAAGACAAAGAGAGTTAGTTTATTTAGTTTGTTTAGGCGTACAAAATCAGCCTTTTGTGATTCAAATGTTCGCCCCGAAACTACACCGTGCAAGAAAAACACTTTGTAGAGCGAGCCTTTCATCTATTTTCCTGACGTATTTAACGAGACTTTGCGTAACGTGCATCTTTAATCTTGAGAATTATGATTTGGCTCCCTATTTTCAACCTCGTTTGCTAAACCTTCCAACAGGAAACGTTTTAAGAGCGCTGGGACATGAAGGGATCCTGGGATTTCTTCAGCGAAAAGTGGTGAAAACTAAAGAAACGACCAGCTTTAAATATAACTGCACCGCCGTGGATTGACTGTTGACGAGATGCAAACCGGTCAAAGGCAATAAAGCCGCCGCGCACGAGAGAAAAACACTTCAAAAGTAATTCAATTACTGTTTCAAACCGTCAGCCTCGTTCCAGTCCAGGAAGTTTTAGCCAAGTGTGACTTCCTGGACGCCACACCCGTCACTGCCCAGCGAGGCTTTGTTCTCCCTGGACAGTGGATGTGACACTGCATGTGTGTGTGTTGGCGTGCGCGTGGAGTCGTGCACGTGTAGCGCAGGTCAGAGCCGGGTCAGCCGCTCTATTATTGATTTCCTAGAGGAAAGAGAGTGAACCCAGCGCTCCGGTGCTCCCATCCACGCCGACCAACCTTCAACTGACCAAAACGTGTGTGTGTGTGTGTGTGTGTGAATGGGTGCCAGCGCCCAATGCTGCATGCTGAAGTGTTAACAATAACGAACTAGGTGTAGAACACTTTAAACACAGGCTGATAGGTGCTAATGGGGTGTTTAATTAGCACGGTAAACTACTTATCGCCATTCCGCTGGCAGCGCTCCGCGGGAGCAATCAGAAGTCAAACAGAGTCTGTTCCTCGCTGCGAGCGGCAGGTTGGATTACCGGCGAGGGCTGGAAACTAAACCAAACAGCCAAAGATCCAGAGTGTGAGAAGGTTTCAGAGGCTGTTTGAAAACCATACGCAGGGTTTGAAGCAAAAACTCACACCAAGTATTACTAACATTTGTCCAAAACCCTCCCCTAAGAAAAACTGCAACACCTTCTACACCGATATCTCACATTAGCCGCCATTTTAAGCTAATATAGTTAGCGCAACAATCACGTTAGCACATTAGGAGTGAAATTAGCAATTACAAATTCTGTATTCCAGCTGCTTTCTCTAATGAACCAATGAATAAATAAACAGTTGTTAGCATTGTTACTGAATGAGCTAGCTTAGACTTGGCACGCATTAGCTCGCAGGTTTGTGGCCGCTGCAGGTTGGGTTGTGCTGAACATGCATTACGTAGTTGGTCAAACGTTACGCGAAACATTTAAATGCAGTTCTGTTATAACGCAAAATGGAGTGAAGTTTGATTGAGGAATTTTTTTTTCTCATTACAATGCCTGTTCCAGTGATGTAACTTGACATAGATCTTAAAAAATGTGTTTGTCAGAATCAAACCTTTTTATTTTCTTTCTTTTAGCACTTTGAGCTAAAAGTCCTGATGCTAGGTGGAAGAAGAAACAGCATGATCTTCTGAAAGCTAATGTTAATCACGGACTATAATGACCTACTGCTTTTTTTTAAAAACTGACACAAAGGCTCTAGCTACTAATTAAAATAACCATCCCTTTAGCAAAAAATGTCAAAATACGTCACGCTCCCAATTTTTCCTACCTCACATTGTCCCCCTAATAATTTGAGTACACTCCCTAACTTCAAGACTCTGTAGAGCCCTATTTAAGCAGAGTAATATGACCTACAGTAAATTACAGTTTCATGTAAGGCAGCGACATCTAGTGGCTGTAGTAATTATGACAGCCGCAAAGGAGGATGTTGGAAGAAGAAGTGTAAAAAGTGAAAAAGTCCATTTAGGGAAGTCGCTGGTAAAAAAAGGTCATAGGGAACAGTGAGATAAGTCGTTTTCTCTTTAGGTACTGCACTGACACGAATAAAAAAAAAAAAAGAAAAGTGAAATTTACACAAGCCACCTTTCCAGGGACTGTCAGTGTTTTCACTCAGGCGTTGCACTTTGAACAATGCTGCTCGTCGATGCCAACTATCAGTCAGCGCTGTGTCTATGAGTTACCGCAGAGCGCTGAACTTTACAAAGCACACAGGCGATTTCCCTCTCCCTTTCCACCTGCCCGGCGTTTTCAAAATAAAAAGGACGCCTTGTGAGAATTTTGACACGGGGGGGCGGAACGCTTACGAAAGAAGATACTTGGTTTCCCGGAATTTTTTAACGCCGTCGAGTTTTCGTCACCCGGCGTAACTCTGACCTTCACAGGAGATTAGGAAGAAATTAAAAACCTTTCTTTATCTTTACGAGCCTGTTTGTTCTGTTCTTTCTCGACCACAGGCATGAGATGTTGGTTTGTCTAGAGTGTCGCCACAATACCTTCGGGGAAACGCTGGATGAGCACACAATGGCTGTCTTTCACGGCTTATATTCAAGGACAATTGCATTACCTGTGTGCCGGTGTCTCTAATACATAAAACATGTCAGTCTAAGGCTGGGAGCACAAACGCTGCTTGACGGATGGAATTATTCATCCACTCATCCATCAGCCGGCATGTGTAACCACACACACATGCAGAGCCACTTCCTGTTTACATACTCTCATCATTTCACTGTACACAAGTGTCGAGCAGCGCACATGGTGATAATGCACCCGGAGGACTTTCCCATCATTTTTTGCTTATTTCTGCTCTTTTTCCTTCATATTTAAGTGCTACAGGAAGCAGAACGTCTTATTTCTTAGAGAAAAAGCTCACTTTTGACCAAAAAAGTTGCTCTCTGCAGCTCCACGGGATGAATAAATGACCAAGATGCCTGTAAATCTGCGTTTGCGTCCACACCAAGCACACATACGCTGATGTAAATGATAAAAATAGCCACTTATTTCCTCTGCCAACAGTGCTGGTTTCATGAAATTCAATTACGCGCCGAGAGAGAAAGTGGACAGCGCGGAGGGAGGGGAGGAACATTAATAGACTCTAATAGACTGGAAGGTAAACAGTGGGTGCGCGCCACGTTGAAACGTGTGTGTGTGTGTGTGTGTGTTTTGATCCTCACATTCCAGCGGCAGCCTTGAGAGCAGCTAATCCTGTCTTATTTCGAAGACCCCCCCCTCCCCTTCTTGAACTCCCGGGGTCACACTTCTGCACACATGCTCACAAGTTGCGGGTTAAAAACGCCTGGGCGCACACTTTGAGACGTCCTGTGTGCAAACATGTGCGTACCAGGCGCGTCGACGCACCGCGTATCTGCGGAGTGTGTCACGGGAAATCTGTTATTCCTGGCATCGGCCGTGTTGTTCCCCTCCTCGGTCGGAATATTTCCTCCGCCGCTGCCTATCGAGATGTCACCAGACTGGAAATTTGACTTCCAGGTTCACGCCTGTCATCATCTGTCTCCATCTGTCTGGCCCCGATCTCTTATCAGTCCACCTGTCTCCACGTGTCCGACTGTCTGTCGGAGGCGCCCGCTAATGATGATCGGAGCGAGCGCCTCCGGGCCGGTCACGTACGCGGGACCGCCGGGCGACTTTATCGGCTAATCTCTGACAGGCGGCCGTTGCCGTCGTGACGCTGACCGAGAATGATGAGGTTTATTTAAAGCCGGGCCACCTCGTGGCCTCCTCGCTCACTCGTAGTAGCTCGCCGCGCCTTGAGACCGTCACGCCGCGTGCACAGCTTTGCGCATTGTCACGTCGGGAGAGGCCGCGCGTCATTCATTCCAGAAGGAGGCGATTGACGGGTGTAAACAGAGTAGTACCAACTGGCTGCCATCAGATCAGATGTTTAAAGTCATGAATCATACAAATACTTGACATTCACCGCTGCTGGATCATTGTGTTACTCACGTGAACCGAACTACCCACACCAAGCTCCACATTTTGGTCACGATGGCACGATCGTGTTGTTTCGGCGGTTTCGCACAAAGAGTTCTGCTGAATCGAACAAAAACGCTTTGCCAAAGTTACAGGACAAGACGTGCATCAAGAGTTACTGTCACGCAATATCGTCAGGTGTACAGGTGTTTTCATGCCTCTGAGGGCGATTGCGCCTCTTTCCAAAGAAGAAACGTGTTTTGTTTTTCTTCAATAGAGGAGAAAGCGTTGCGAGATAAACGCCGCTTTCAGCATCCGTGCCAAGAGTAAGACAACCTCATCGTCAATCTGATGTAAAATTACAGAGTGTCTATAGAAGCTTGTTCAACAACAGATTCAACAGTTCAAAAACACAATATTGTGCTTGTTTAACGCTTTTTTATATTCAGCATCACCGGCTTTGTGGATCTTCGTCCAGTCGGTGCACCCAATGCTGAGAAAGGGGAGTCAGGATGCCGGGAGTGAAGACAGCAAAGATTAAGGCTGAAAAGTTGTAAAGGTGGAGTTGGAACAGAGGGTAGTGGATGTGATAAAAACAGGCGAGAAACAGTTTTACGGTGATGGATCACACACACCGCCGTACCGGGAGAACTTCGCGGAAGGCGGCTGTTTTTAGAATACGAAGAAAGGAACACAAATGAAAGCAACTGCAGAGGCACGATATTGTATTTTATATCTGATATACAGTTTTTTCCTAACTAATTTGGGTCAATTGCACATGCTGATGGTGCAAAAATGAATGAATCTAATTAGTCAACAGTTTATGTCACATGCTTCTACTCGGATGTGATCCCAGGACTTTCGCTCTTATCAGCGAACGTGCTCCTGAACCGGATCTCTATCGTAAGAACAACAATTCCGTCACTCCGCTGTACGTCTGTCTCATTAATTCTTCACAATTTGATACGCGGGCATCCACCCAGAGGTCTTACAGTCTGTGGCACGGACTTATACGTGAGCGCACAGGAACACATGCGCCTTGTTAGAGTGAAAGCGCTCGCAGACACACTTTCCCCCCCGGTGCCCTTTGACCTTCGCAGACCCGCCGAAGCAGTGAAACAGATGACACGATCGCTGACGGGAACCCGATGCTTTCTGACCTTCCGCGAAAGCTTTCCTGGAAACGTCTAACCCTCCTCTAAAGAGTCTGGGTAATTGTTTTCACTGCAGCTTTTTAAAAATCGGCGAGCAGCGCTCTTTAAGACCGCCGCGAGACGCAGATGCAGCGTCGGCTGGTTTTGGCACGGCTGTGTTTTCGAGGTCGGCGAGGGGAGCAGCAGCTGTCCGAGGTGTTGAAAACACGAGCGGAGACGTCTCGGCCGGACGGCACGGCCCGTTCTCATTATTCAGCATCCAGCTCTGCTCTGTGTGCATGACTCATGCGTCTGTGTGTGTGTGTGTGTGTGTGTGTGTGCACTCGTGCGTGGCTGAGTGCAAACATCAGCGTGTGAAGATCGCCCGGGATGGTAAACTTGATTAGTCCCTGTCTGGCACCCGGTCCATTACGCCATTCTGCGGCGCTTGCAAATCAGGGAGAGCCCGCCGTAACGGTTCCTTCAAGATTCCCGAGCCGTGATGTAATACCTCTGCACTTCACGCGGCAACGCGGTGATTGACGTCGTGCCCTCGCAGGCTTTCATGCGGACGGCCAAGAAACACGTCTAACCTTTTCCTGAACCGACTCACCCGCTCTCTTAACTTTTCCCTCAAGAAGCGAAACACCTCTGGATGAGGTAATGACGAAACCGGGGCAAGGCCGTAAATCAAACTCCCTTTAAAACATCTAGAGCACACGTTTTTTGTTCAGGCCCGCGGAACGGTACCCCGGCGAAAACGGCAGATCGGATCTCGCCAGAGCTCTCTCTGCCGCGCTTCCTCCGACGTGTGTTTTCCCCCCTCAGCCTTCGACCATCTCCATAAAAAGACAAGTCTTGGGGGAGGGCGGACTTCTCCTCCTTTCGCTGTTGATAATAAAACAAGTGCCTTTCCCTGACAGGGTCTGGGAAGAAAAACGAGGGGACGGACGGGCGGCGTTGTCATGACGAGCCAGAAGCGACGGAACAGGCAGGAAAGGAGAAAACCGCCTCTCGCGCTAAAACACCAGAGCGGGGATCCGTTCAAGTGCGAGGTTGACGAACGCAGAGGAATGTCGTAACACATGACACACATGTGAAGAGGTCATCGAGCCCTGAGCAGAGCGGTCATGAGACAGTTTCCCCCCGAAACTGGACCGAAAGGCTTTGGGTGACGAAACCAGAAACATTTTGAAATCATTCCGTATCCGTGCGCATTCCTCGCAGCTGCACCCCTGCGGACAAAATGTCCACTCCCGCGGAGCTCTCCCTCTGGGTCAGAGTGTGCTTAGGAAAACTTGTGATCAATGTAAATAAACTGCTGATGACGAAGAGGCCGCGCACACACACACACACACACACACACACACAGGCACGAGCGCAGCTGTTCGTTTCAGTCACTCAGGCACCAACAATGGGCATTCTCTTTTGGAGAACACTTAAAAATCAATAAAGATTAAGGCTCAATCCCAAAACATCCTTTGCTCCAGACACTTCCGTTTTTGCGTTCACACCCAGGAGGAGGGGTTGTCCCAATACTTGTTGGTGTAGATGGTTAGGGTGAAGTGTTAGGGCCTAGAAATTGAGTTTTTTTTCAGTGGCACGCTTTAAACTCTGTGTTGTTTCGATGTATCATGGTCCTTTCCTCTATACGAGCATAAAACTGGAGCTACCCCCCAACTTGCTGTTCCTCAGCTATGGCCACCAAATTGTTAGCAGTTCATCCTTCAGTCTAAGTGGACATTCGTACCAAATGTAAAGACATTCTATAAATGCGTTCTTGAAATGCGGCATTCGCGAGAAAAGGGGCGCCAAGAGGTCACGCTGAATTTTGACCTTTGCGTTGACGGGAATCGGACAACCCAAGCCTCGTGTCTTGGTAGCTAACTAGCTAGTTAGCTAACGTTACACTGTTATTGCTGATTTGTGCACAACAGTCCTGCATATTTCAGTGTTCTCTTTGATGGCACGTGACGCCCGTTCATTTTAATTTGATGACTTGATCGATATTCAAGTTTTTGGTGCTTTTGTAAGTCCATCTGATACACGGGAAATGGTATTGTGATAATAACTGATGAAGTATGAGGGTGTTTAACCTGAACCCTAACCCTTGTAACTCTGCTCTGAGGGTCAGGGGGAATTTGAAGCCATGAGGCGTAGGTGTGAGACTCTGCAATGGGATTGAGTGTTACGTATGTCCATCCAGCTATTCTGTAAAACCTGCAAAACACATGTTTCAGTTCGTCTCATGACTGAAGCCTTCGTGGCTTTTCCTTGCCAGAGCTGTTTGTGCTGGGAGTGGCACGGGAGCCGAGCAAACACACTCGCCGCAACAGAACAAGGTCACACACATCAGCAGGTGAGGAGGCGACGAGCGTGTTAAAAAATGTTTGCTCTCAGCGCCGCGGCGTCGGAGAGGGAGTAGGTCATGCGAAGCTGCGACGAAACAGTGGAGAAGTCAAATGTCAAGAGCCACGGCGAAGGGGAGGACAATTGGAGACAAAAGTGGGGGAATTCTGGCGCTTGTCGAAACAGGTAGCTGCACTCTGACAAGGGTCCCTGGAAGACAGAGCATTTTCTGTTTGGTCAGTGAAGAGAGACTCAAAAAGACAAAGAGACACACAGTCCAAGATAAATAGAGGGCTATCAATCATTTCATCAACACTCCCTTTGTGTTGCTCTCCATCTGCGTTACTGCTACTCAGTGTCAGCCTCGTCCATCAATCCAGTGTGGCCCGAGCTGATTAAAAAGTCAATTGCAAAATCATTACCATGCTCTTATCGCACTCCAAACTGATCTGCAGGAGGATGAAGCACTGGCTTCTCAAATAAACCCCTGCGTTTGACTGATAACCCACTTTGAAATGCGCACGTCGCGCCACTTCGTACAAAAAAAACAAGACTTCAAGACAAAGACGATCCTTATTTTGAGTGTTGGCCTCTGCGCCGGCTGGCCCGTCACCAGGATTAGCTCACTCGCGTCGAACCCGTGTATTCTGAAAACGGCCCTTGTTCATTCATGTCTCTGTTGTCATTACGTGATATATTACTTCATGGCGCACATGACCCACGACTCAACTCCGGTCGAGAACACTAATCGGCGAGTACAAAACAATGACGCAATGGTTAGACAGTTGTTCTTGCTAATGCAGGTCAGGAAAGACAGTTACTTTCAGTGTAGGCCCCTCCAGAATGAACTCAGCACATAAGCCACATAACACTGAGATATGGAATATTCCCTCGTACAGGACAAATCCTTACAGGAGCAGGTTATATAATCCACCTTGCGTAAGGTGTCAAATGTGATTAGTGTCTTTTTGTATCAGATGACAATCTCCCTGTGCAGCGGACGGACGTTTCCTGCCAGAATCGATGGAGGATTCGTGATTTGTTAGGTTGCTGAATAAACAAGTTAACAAGAAAGCTAAATAAATCTACTGTGCTGAACAAACAATTGGGAATTAGGAGGCCGATTCAAACTGTTAGGCTCTTGCAGGTTCAAAGATTCGTAGCTCATCTGACGCGCCAACATTTCTTTGTCGTCGCTGGTCAAGCAACTATAAAATACGTCGCCATCAAGATGTTTACAGAAAGTCCTCGTCTCCAGAGGATGAATCCGAATGACTTTTGCCAGCTTGAAGTTGACTATTGTCTTTTTTGGTGTTTAAAAAATGAAAAAAAGTGTTTAAAATCTGGTGTGGACTGGCACAAAATCTTGACATTCATGGTTCCCAGATGATGTATCATGATCGCAAAGCATGACCATGAGGTTGCGCCATCCTCAGGTCAAAGTTATAATTTGTACAGTAACGAACGACATTCCCATTAGCCTTAGCTGGACTTTGTGTTTAGCGCTAATTAGCCAATGGTAGCATGCTAACATGTTAAAATAAGGCGGTGGACATCAGCAATTTAGAATTGCCATTGTGAACAGGCTAGCACGCTGCAGTTAGCATTTAGCTTAAAGCATCACACACGAGAAAACAAAGCCTACTTCCTGTTTATAATGCCGTGATACCAGGGCGCTGACCCTGACCGCCTGTCTTTGGATAACAAACATATTCTGAGTGTTATAAAACCAGCCAATAAATATATGTGCTTGCTCTTGTTCCGTGTCCGCAGATGCTCGTTCCCTTACAGACAGCTGGATGGGTAGGACTGCAAGTCAGCGCCAGTGATTAGTGGACATGTTGCAGACGAAAAATAAAGAGCCTTTCTGTGTTCAGAAGCCAACAAGCATCAATTTGCCTTGTTTTTTGTTTTCTTTTATCCCTGATAAACCACTTTACAAGGAATGATTTGTTCTCCCTGACGTTTATATCATCTCGCCCGTGGGTCGTTCTCGTAATCCGCGCAACACCACGTAAACCCGCCGACTGCGATGCTGGAAAACAGATGACTTGAAAGACAGGAGCTGGGTGATAACTCCATACTGTTGACATGTTATCCCTGATGGTATTCCATCAGTACAATGCCTCGATGCCATGAGCGGAACGCATCACACGTCGCTGCGACTGGAACGAGCGCGAGGCCGGGAAGGAGAGGGGATTAAGCGTTTACGCACTGGCGAACCGCAAGGTGCTGTTACACAACAATCCCACTTGCGCTCTGGCCCTCTCTCCATCTTCTCCATCCCCGTGTGTCTCCAGCCCGGTAACCTAGAATCTGAAATATGCATCTGCCCTGGCAGGAATGACGAAAAGTCTGCGTTTGTTTATCGTCTGCGGGACGGCGAGCGGGCCCGAGGAGGCGTAATCGTCCATTAGCGCAACTGCATTTTCGCCTTGGAACAGCTTCTTTGTCATATTTTAACTGCATTCTTGCATCAAGTTCAACTCGGCGCTGAGGATTTATGTGACAGCAGTGAGCGGCCTGGCTGCAAGTCCACGAGTGTTTGATTATGATGCACGGTCAGGACGTAACTCTTGTGCCTTTACCTGCTGCTTCTTGCAATAAAGATGTGGTTTAAGGTTTCCTGAGGAAAGATTTCTTATATTTACAATTAATAGACGCTGTCTGAATGCATTTCTTACCATATAAAGCCTCCGCGTGGACGATTACCATCCGTGACTTTTGTTGAGACACATTTTCCAATGCAAACTACAGCTTCTTTTACAGCTTGGCACCGTCGCAGTACGCACTCGGGACGCGATTTACTCGATTTTTACTGCTTGCTCATGAAATGTGGAGCATCAACAGAAAACTTTGCAGACGTGCCTGTGTGCCTCCAGCACACCCACATGCTCTAGTGCGGCCTCAGGCGCAGGGAAGGCTGGGAAAATGAGAAACAATCTGATAAATCAAAGAGGTGTGACACTGTCTAGAGGCCAAAGAGGAAAATATGCTCGAAATGAAGAAAAGGCGTGATGTTGTTATCAGATACCGAATCAAGCAACAGGGACAACGCAAATGGCATTAAATCCTCACCTACCCTTCCAAGTAAAAGATATAATATGTAAGATTTCTGCATTAGAATGACTAAAAACTAAAGCATCAGATGACACATCAGAGAGAGAGGGAGGAAGTCGGCGAACGTGAACAGAACTGTGGAACGCCACCTTAGATCAGAGTCAGATCAGATAGATTCTCATCAGCAGTGGCGGTTGTTTATCAGTCAAGACAACAACTCACATGATCCCATGCCACTTCATGATGTCATCAGACTGTGTCTTTTGTTTTCATTGTTTTAACCGACTGATTTTTGAGTGAAGGCTTTATCTTTTTATCCAAACAAGCACTTTGAGCTGTCTGATTTCCTGCCACAATCACCTGAATGCTGACTAGCCATAACGCCAACCTGGGTATTTGAAACAGAACTGAAAGTTTGGCTGATGAATCGATCAAAGAAAAAGAATCAGCAACTATATGGATAACTGGTTGACTGGGGAAGTAATTCTTCATCAAAAATAGCCAAAATGCACCGGTCTTAGCTCCAGGGATTCATCGAGGAGACTGATGTTTGTGTCCGGTTGGGAAACCAGAAGTCAAAGGTGAGTTATTTTGACTTTACAAACAGAGAAGTAACATCACATACATAACACAACGTATGTGTTCAGGCTAACCCTGAACCAAACCAAGTGTCTTTCCAGTCTAAACCTAACCAAGTAGTCTTTTAGCCCAAACCTAACCAAGCAGATTTCTAGCCTTAAACCTAACCAGGTAGAGTTCTAGCCTAAACCTAACCAAGTAGTCTTTTAGCCTAAACCTAAACTTGCAGATTTCTAGCCTCACCCTTACAAAGTAGTTTTCTTGTCAGTGGAAAATAGTGAAAAAACATCCAACACAGTCTCCCAGTGGCATCTTCAGATTTCCATTTACTATAAAGGAAGACTAAGAAGACTGAAAGAAGCTATTACTCAACTAAAGTAGGGCTCAAATAAGGAATTGTTGCATTACTGGTTAAAAAACTAACTTTAGCAAATCATCAATTATCAAAAAAGTTTTTCATTCATTTTCTGTCAACTGACTAATTGACTAATCCACTCTTAAATCACATCAGCACCACATTTTAAGGTTAATGGTAAATGGAGCCCCTGATTGATAGATTGCTCAAAGAGAAAGCTTTAATTGCGATATTGCAGACATTTTCTGCTGCTTATAAGCAAAGTAGCCCGCATGGCTTTGTACCTCCTCACTTCCCCCAGCTCTTCTTGGGGGATCTGGGGGTATTTCCCAAACCACGTAGGACATATTATCCCTCTATTGTTTTCTTGGTTAGCCCCAGGTATCCTCCCTCAACTGGAATACCTCCACATGGCGGCATCCAGCCCGAACCACAACCCACCGGATTCCACTGCCTCGGCTGACTCTGCTCATTCTGTACGTCTGAGCCCTTCATCCTGACCCCCGAGGGTGAGCCCAGGCCGTTCAGCGAGAGGATTTTCGGATGCTCGTATTCGCAATCTCGCTCTCTGGGACGCCACCAAAAAAAGTTCAATAACACAGGTGAGCGCGAATCTGCTGCATCGTTCAGCACGATCGTCTTCAGACATATCGTGGTTTTAAGAATTGTGTCGGAAAGGGGCCCAAGTCCAATCAGATCACCCATTCCGAAGGCTGTAAGTATTTTCGATCATGTATTTAATCTGAATAAACAAATGGAAGCGCCCAGACGCATCAAATTTGATTGCTCTACAAAGATGACAGGCACTGTTGCTGAGTGACGCATCAAGAGCAAATCTGGCCCGAGCACTGACGCCTCATCAGCCTTGGAGCGTTGGACGAATTTTAAACGGCATCGCTGTGGGCCATGTGGCGACGGCCTTCACACCACACCGCCACGCTCCCAAAGCACAGACCCAGACCGCAACGCGCCGCCGGCCCAGCCAAAGAAAATTCCTTTGTTTTCCAATCAATCGCCTGTAGCTTTTACGAGGGGCTCTCAGCCGCAGGAACATTAGTCATAAAGAGGAGACAGACCGCTGGAGCAGCGAGCTGAAGGATTCCTCACCGCTGGGGAGGAGGAGAAGAGGGGACAGATGGAGGAGAGAGAGGACAGATGATAAAACGCTACTACTACTACTACGACTCGGTTCCCACATTTGAATGAACCTGCTCCGCAGGCAACCTGTCGCTTCCCCCCCGGGGAATAAACGCTTTCTAATCAGCGTCAGACGGGGCGAAGCAAAACCGCTGAGGGCTTTGGTTTTTTGAAGGTGAAGTTCTCATTCCGTCATCGCTCCTCGCGGCCTTGACCCGTAGCTGGGTGTTTTGCCCTCATCTGGCCTGGCGAGCTCCGAGGTGTAGAGTGTCAAACAAAACACCTGCAGGCTCGCTCGCGGAGAGAAGCTTAGTTTGCCTCCTCTTGAAACCAGGAAACATGTGTGGTCTTGTGTGGCTGCGTGCGTTGGCGCCCTATACGCCACATGTCGCTTAAAATGTTCCGTCACAGGAAGTTTCAGCACGTCGGGGCCCCCCGAAGAGCTCGGATTTCTGTTTCAGTTGCACGAAAACACTTTTATTTTGTTAAACACACTCATTCAACACTTGCATATCTATAAATTTGTGCAAGACTGAAGCTATAAAAAGGTCATGAATGCGTGAAATTAATAGAAATTCTGCAAAAAGCACTTTAAATGCATGCTGTTTCAGTTGCAGAGGGACGCAGGGGGTGTCAGATTCTATATGCAAAACTGTCTTAAAGTCGTCCTCATGCAGGAAATAAACATCTCTCTCTGTTCCCCGCACAAGCACGCACACACACTCACACACAGGCTACGCACGCACGCGCGTACGCTCAGCAGACCACAGAAGATGTAAACCCTCAAAGTCTTATCAGCGAGCGTCCCGGAGTCGTTAGAATTAATTTATGGCTCCGGAGTAAACCCCCAGTACTTACAAGATAGGAATTCTGCCTGTCGAGGAACACGGAGTCTCCCATGGTCCCGGATTAGTATCCACATATAAACAAAAAAAAATGCAAACGCAACAGATGATATCCCGTTTAGAAAAAAAACAATAAGTCCAGGAGAAGTGTGTGCGTGCGTCGGAGGGGAGCGCAGGGAAAAAAAAAGAAAGGGAAAAAAAAAGAAAAAGTCTCCACGAATCACTTGTGTCTCCCTCCTCTATCTGCATTTAAAGACAGACAGAGACCTTGGGCTACTTTATGTCGCCTGCTTTTCAACAGTTCATGGCTCTGCGCGTGTCAGAGGAGCATCTGTGCCGGACAGGACGCCGCGGTGCGTAATGCGTAACGGATCCATACTGCGCGCTCCGCGGACTCTCTGCCGAAGACAGATGCTGAACCGAGCGCGGAGAGGCAGAGAGAAGAGAGGGGGACTGTCAAGTCGGCCGGAGTGCGCGGCTTCCGGTTGAGATTTTCAGAATAATATCAGCTTTATTTTGTATTTCTAAACGATCAGAAGGCAAGACGGTAACTGCGAGTATGACGTGTTTTATTTATAACTTGGATAAATCATATTCAGTGTCATTTTTCAAGTGACCTGAGGAGGTGAGACTGTCTGAGTCAGTGTCTTCTTCTTTTAAAAATGAAGAAATGAACAAAAGATCGATGAGAACTAAAATCACACGGTAAAAGCTGAGTTAAGACACTAAATAAGGGCTTACAATTGTTTGTTTTTTCAAGGATGATTAATAGTTTGACTTTTATTTGTACGGAAGCCCTGAGCGGTCATGGGTCGAACATACTGTTTCCACATTATGTCTTCGTTTTCCCATGACAACAAGATTACGTCTGATTTGTTTTCACGAGATCAAGAGTTTATTTCTGTCATTATCACGGAATAACAAGTGTTGCCGTCCCGATGAATCCATCATCACGAGAAGAGAAAAGATTGTGTTCCTCTCATTATCCATTATTAATGACAAAAATTCGTAAAACCTTCATGTGGTTTGCTTTAAACCCGACCCCGCAGAGCAGTGTGTGTGTGTGTGTGTGTGTGTGTGTCACGGTCAACTCTTGTAAATCTCATGGAATCATTTTCTCTCGATTAACCGTCTCATTATCTTGGGAAAACCACATTTGCTCTCTCTCGATAGTGACACAAGCAAAGTTCTTTTTCCCAAGATTTCAACAAAACGATCTGCCGGGGGGAAAAAAACATTTGTTATTCCACGACGATGACATAAATCACTTGCGATCGCGAGAAACAAATAAAAATGAACTCGTTATCATGAGGAAAAGTAGATAGTATAATAAAAATTGGTACTAAAATGTGAATATCTGCTGGTTTTCTCATAGCCTTCTATAAAAACAAACTAACCAGACTGCAACCGACAGTTATTCCCATTACCCATCAATCTGTTAATTATTGATAATTGATTGAGAATAGTTCAGCGTGTCCATCCGAGTTTCGTAGAGCTGAAGTGGAATCTTCAGACTTCTTTAACTTACAACAACAGAAGACCAAGAAAACCTCCATTACTGACTTTAAATAAGTACTTTCTGGCATTATCTGTTTAAAAAAACACAATTTACTGAAACAATTAATCCCTTATCGGAATGGCTTCTGATTCAACGTCAATCTATTAATCGATTTGTCCGCCAATCGTTTCAGCTCTACAGATGGAACGCCAGATAAATGCTTGCAGTCTCCACCCTCACATGCCTCGCAATCGCCCATAATGCATTTTATTCCCTCCATTCAGGCGCCATGGAAATGTGGCCAACGAGCCATGACACATCGGTGTTCCTTCACACGCGGCAAACCCTGTTAGTTCGCCTCGGCCCTACTTTTACGCGTGTATAATGCATTCAGCGCGTTACGGCATTTGATGCTAGAAAACTAAAGCGAGGCGGAGGGGGAGGGGCACTGAAGGAGGAAGACTAGGAAGTGGAAGAAGCTCCTGATTATCAGCAGCCAGGCCTGTTTTCATGTGAGTGACCCGCGAACGGAGCTTCGGAAGATAAGGTCCGACCGGGGAGGCTCCATGTAGGGAGATTGAAGTTTTTGGATCGTTTATAATAAAGAACTCGGGCTGTTTTAGGAGCGGCAGGGAGGAAACGGAGTGGGGAGCTGTGTTTTCGTGTGTTACCGTCATTTAAATGAGATAAATTAACGACAAAAGCGGGGGATTCCTTCTCGTTCTGGGCTGATTCCCGTCGTGTGACGTCGTTCTCAAGACAAAAACATCGACTATATTTGGGGGGATTTGAAGTGTTTTTTATCTGGATCTCCTGCAGATTAATTGGGTCCATCGTGGTCAAGCTCAAAACAAAACCGTTTATCTTCGCCGCTGGAAAGTAGATATTTCAAGTTTTTCTTCCAGCTGTGACGAATAGCTGCTGTGGGCCCAAATTCCGGTCGCGTATAAATCACGGCGGAGAGAACTGACTGGACGATGACGGCGATCGCTATTGCATTGTAAAAAACCTTTTATTTACGAGCGCCCACCCCCCTCTTGCAAACGTGCTCTTACGGGGGGCGACCGTGTCCGTGTTTTGCGTAACGCTCGACGTGGGACCAGCGTTGGGCGATCCGTGTCAAAAGACCCCGCTTGCGTCCAGCCCCCGAAGTAAAACAGAAGCATGCAGAACAAACAGATCGCAACCCCGGGTTCTGCCGAGGACACGGCGGTCAAAGAGAGTGTGAGAGTTAATGAAAACCATTTGTTGGGAAAAGACTGGCCACATTCTCCTCTCTAATTTTACATCCCGTATGTGTGAATTAGCGAGCGGGTTAATGAGTACGGGACTCCGAATTCCTCCCCGCTTATCAGATCGTGCCACAGCCGTTTAAAGAATGCCGAGGAGTTAAAGAGGGACCTGGAGATAACAGACCTGAGGTCTGACTCAGCTCTGACTCTCACACAGCCGTCGTCATGAGCCGGCGGTGTTATAAAGTTACGGCTGGAGGCGAACCTGTTCCGGCAGAGAATAGCTCCCTGATAGTCCGGCCGCTTATCAGATCACGTTTGAATGAGGCGCGCTCAAACGTCCGAGGTGTTGTGTGTCGATCAGAATCGGGGCAGGAGGGCGGAGTCGCGCCGCGCTTTATTTGGACCGTTCATTGTGTTTCGCTGGCTTACATCCCGGCGTACAAAGCCACAGGTGGACGCTCGCGCCTATCTCCGTGCAGATCACCCGAATTAGAGTATGTTTGGAATGGGGAAGAAGAGGAAAACGGGAGGAATGTGCAAACAACACACCTGCGAGTCGGTATTTGAAGGCGTAAAAACCAAACCGAACGGCGCGGACGCATTAATCCTCAGGTGTGGTCGCCATTGTGGCAAAAGCCTCCCCCAAAAAGTCTTTAAAGCAACTTTACGTAACTTTTAAACCTTAAAATAACAGCTTCAAAGAAAGATCTGAGCTGTTTGAAAAGGAGGGAGAGAGTAGTGTTTTTGTGTCGTCATTCAAATAAGACAAAAATTAATGACTAAATACATTAAAGAGAGATTCCTTTTTATTCTGGGCTGATTCACGTTGTCTTTCGTATTCATCGAGACGAAAAAAATCTGATTTATTTGAGGGGATTTAAAGCGTTTTTTTTTTTCTTTATCTAGGGCTCCTTGATTTATTTATTTTTTCGAATCCGTCCACGAGAACGACACCTGCACTCGATTAACCAGTTGACAAACTGCCCTCGCTTTTCCCCCTCGCATCGACCGACGATCACACGTGCTCCGCAGACAGACGCGGAGACGTTCGTCTTATATTTCGTCCATCTAGATTGTGGTGCGACCTCTTCCACTTATGCCATTGTTTTGTACAAGTTTTTAGGCGCACACCTGGTCGTCGCAACGCCATTCGAAGCATGCCGGCCTATTAACGGTGGCGACGAAAGCGGATCGCGTGGCTGATGGGAGAAAAGAGAACGGAGAGAGAATCAGAAAGGTGAGGCACATGAAATAGTCTTTACGAGCAGGTGGAGTTTTATCAGTTGTCAGGGAAATGAATGTGTTGATGTTCTAGCTCAGTAGCCATTACGATTTTGACTCCTAAAGAAGCCCCAGAAAAAAAAACCCGTCATGTGACGCCTTCTTCGGCGTTCGACAAGAACAACATGCAAAAACAAAAATCAGTCCTGAGAAAACGGCGTAGGAAAACAGAGCCGAGTTCCCGGGGATGACGTGGACGGAGATGTAAAGGGGTTGTTTTTTTCTTTTCGCCCACGAAAAACACTGACTCGAGTTCAGTCGTAAGGTTAGAGAGCTGTGTTTTATGGTCTTGTAGGAGGAGCCCATTGTCTCCTAAAATGGTGTTTCAATGGTCCCACTGTGACCATGGCTGACACACACACACACACACACACAATACATGGAGCCTGTGGGAGAGAGAGTGAAGCCTGGAGGAGAGGAGGAGGAAAAAAAATGCAGCCATTAATGCTTGGATGTGCAGTTTCTTCATGCATCTTGCAGGAATCGGCCAGGACTCCGCATCGGAACGCGATCGGAATCGCCAAAGCCCGGGCCGCCGCCTCTCGTATCATCTTGAAGTTGTTAAAAATGATGCCGAAAATGAGGCTGCGCATGATCGTACATCAATTTTCAAAGCGCGCTCAGGATTTTCCACTGTTGAATCTGGCACGGCCCGTCTGTGTTGACGTATCGCGTCGCCGCTATGAAGTGTCGATCTAGAGAAGAAGCAGCTTGGAATTCAGACGACAGAAGTGACACGAGGAGTATTTACAGCTATTTAAATCTGCATTATGATTTATTTTGCAATCCTAAACGTATTCTCGATCAAAAAAAACAACAATCGGACACTCGCACGAGGCCGGCCGACAATTCCGGCGCTATACGGGGCTGCAAAAGCGCCAATGTTTACATCGCTCCGCCGGGAGGCGCGGCACCCTCCTCCCAAAGGCCAAATGCCTGAGTTGTGAAATCACCCCGTCGAGTGGAAAGTATTCTGTTAAAGTGCTTTAAGACGATCCAGTAAATGACAGCGAAAAATCCTGCGAGGCCTTCGATCTGTTTAATAAACACTCGCGAAATAGATGTTGCAAGGCCCCGGATCAAAGTATTTGCATGCGTTGCATCACACGCGCGACCTCGCCTCGCTCCCGGAGGATGCCGGGCGAAGGCTGTGAGCCGAGGGTCAAGGACCGTGTCTCATTGTAATTCATAACTCGGCTCACATGTTGTTCGTTGTTCACTTTCGTATATTTTTGCATTACTTGGTGCATATCATCAATAAAACGACAAATGAAGGAACGGGTTTTTACAGTTTCTTGTGTTTGTCATGCAGATGATGATCACCCTTTTTTATGGGCTTAGTAATGGTAGCAGCAGGGCTTTATAGGTGGCAAAGTCAGTCAGTCTGTTGATAAGTGCATCCACTAATGTGGATCAGACTTTCATGGTCCCCAGAGGATCAATCCTACTATCTTTAATTTCCCCCTTGCATCACATGGAGGTAGACATTTTTATTTTTTTTCTACTGAGATGTCTTGAGAACTACTGCCAAGCCATGACAGTTGTAACAGACATTTATGCTCCCCAGAGGATGAATCCAAATAATTTTGACAATCCTCGACATATTTCGTTTACCACCAACAGCAGATTCAAGTTTTGACTTATACCAGTAAAATGTCTCAACATCTACTTCAGACATTCATGGTCCCCAGAGGATCGATCCTAATGTCCCTGGTTGCCCCCTGGCTTTCCCCAAGCATCACATGGTGCACATCACAAGCATCACATGGAGTTTAACATTTACTTAATAAATTTGCTGCCAAATTTTGTGCAGACATTCGTGGTCTCCAGAGGATGAATCCTAATAATTTTGATGATCCTTGACATTTCCAACACCACCAACAGGTTCAAGTTTTGGCTTATATATAGTAAAATATCCCAACATCTACTTGATATATTGGCACAAAACTTGTGTACAAGACATTCGTGGTCCCCAGAGGACGTATTTTACATGGATTTCCACAAAATCAGATCCAAAACTTACATTTATGACAAAATACCTGCAAAGCTTAGATAACCCATGATCTGTTTTATGCTAATTACTAAGAGTTAGCATGCTACCATACTAAACTAAGATGGTAACCAAGGTATATTAGCGTGCTGACATTAGCCCTTTTTTTTCCAAATGGTACAACCGGCACTGTATGGAGAAAACAGAAAGGAGCTCGGGGGAGGTATTGTGACTACTGCTTGCATCTTCCCAGCTAACCATCATGTTAGCAATTTGCTCAGCAGCTAAAGTCAACAGCAACAACCCTGTGAGTAATCTCCACATCAACAAGCTTCTAGAACCAAATATTTTGCAAAGACACACTGATTTGTTTTCCCGTGCACGTCTTTTTTAGCATTTAGCCTGGTTATTATTGAAAGTAATTCAAGGATTCTCGTAAAATATTTCAATAGTCTCCTTACATCTGATCCCATGCCAGTTTTCTAAGTGTTGCCTAATCAGACACAGCTGGTCAAGTTCAACGAAAAACCCCAACTAAATAGGAAAATAAGCATAAATGAGTGGCAACGGGAGAGCCGATAAAGATGACAAAAGACCTTCGCCCTATGTTTCCCTGCTTATTAGCTTTGTCCTCTCTGTGTTTTCTCCCTTTCTCTTCCAGACGATGAACTCTGACCCCGGTTTCACAAGACGGCCCGAAGAACGAAGAGTGTAAGAGGAAGAAAATGAGAGAAAGGGGAGCGGGTCGAGGGGGAATGGTAAAAGAAAAAAAAAAAACTGGGCACACATAAACGAATTTACAGCAGGAGCTGCACAAAGCAGCTCCAGGGGATGACCTCAGAACTGGAGAATGTGTGTGTGTGTGTGTGTGAGAGAGAGAGTAAAAGAGAGAGAGAAAGACAATGTGGGTTCGCTCCTTCACTTGGGAGGTAAATAAAGAAGACGCACACAAACAAATTTTTAACAAACTGTCTCGTCGAGGGCCCCGGCCCCGCCGTCTCCCTTCCAGAGACGACCCCTCGTCCGGCGGGAGAAGATGTTTTTTTTAGAGGAACTGATCACTCAACGCCCACCAAAACACGGGACACACACACACTCGCTCGCACACACAGCGTGACGACAGCGCGGGTCTGGATTCAATCTGGACGCTTCCATCGACAGGCCGGCCCATTTGTCCTGAATCTCCATACTGTGTCCTGAGGGCCAATAGACAGAGGGGAGGGGAGAGAGAGGCAGGGTGGGATGGGGTTGGGGTGGGGGTTGTAAGTAAGGAATTTTGGGTACTAGCCCGGCATGGCTATACGGCTTTCATCTCCATACCACCTCCATTAGACCGTGCTTAAAGCGGCGGGCAGGTCAGGACTGTTCTGCGATGGAAATGCTTGGCCCTGACCTGAGGGTTGCTAACCTTTTTGCAAGATAGAAAAGTGTGTTTTGCAAGAGGAAGCGTTTAGAACGTGATAATGTCAGAGTGGAGGGGGTGTTGAATGGTTGGATTTATAGTCGCAGTTTAGATACACACAACATCCACATGCCTCGGGTTGAATAAATCTTCCTGTGCTGGGTAGAGATACGACGGAGCTGCGCAAATGAATCCAGTCGAGATGATAATCAACGGTCTGCTTCTTAGTAAAGACATCTCTGATCTTACAAACACACGTCTTTGAGTTCAAGCAGGTATGTGTGTGCGTCCACTCGCTTCAAGCACAAAACACGTCCGGTAACGTAGCATAAAGAGCGAAGAATGTCCGAACTCGGCGGAGGTCGAGGTTGATGGTGGGTCAAACAAACAAAGGACCATTAGCGAGAACCATGGGTGATCTCAGAAGTTCACTTGATTTGATGTATTTTCCTAAGTTCATGTTAAACATAGCCTGTTTAACCTATTTGTGTATGAAACGTAACCTTTTCATCAACCTAACCAAGTAGTTGTTACCAAAGTACCATTTTCTGTGAGAAAAAACAACATTTTGACTGTATTCATCGACATACTGTATCTTCGATTTCTTTTAAATGACTTCAAATCATTCCTGTCTATCATTGATACAATGTTGACTTGCAATGCATGTTGGTGTCATCTTGACTCATAGGTGTGTACTTCCAATCCAATTAGTTGAAGCCAAACACAAGGCTAAAACTATTTCTCCAATGACAAACCCAAGTCTGTTTGATACCTCTGTTTGTCAAAGAGCCCACTTGGAGTAACATTCGCATAAAGTGGTGCTCGACCCATCCATTATGTCGCCAATGGACGTACAAACTTTAGATATCCATTGGACCGCCATCGCAAATATTGTGTAAAGTGTCTAAAATCAACTGTGTCCTTGGGGAACTCTATTCAAAACTGCTTTTAGAAATCCCCTCATTTAAGGGACCACGTGAAGAAACAGTAAGCCTGCTTCCAACAGCAAGCAGAACCAATTCAATTTGAGCACTTTTGCAAAATTTCATTGTGACTAATCTCACACCATTATTTATTTTCCAAACTGCTGAGTAATACAGTAAGAGACAGAAATTTCCAATTCTCTCTGTTGACTTCTTTTTTAGTGCCGTTTGACTCATGTTTGCCTGTTTTGTTAGCTCTCCAAACATTAGGGGAAAAACTGACCACACACCACACGAGTTCTCTTTCTATTTTTGGTTCATTCGCCGTACAGTCGTCTTTATTAGAGCACAGATAAAGAAACGTGTTTATTTTCCAAACATGGTTGGGCAATAATGTGTGCTCGGCGTTGTTCCAGTCGAAGCGTACCCTTTTTAAATAACCAGCGTTGTTGACTCTGTCGCCTGGTAAGTGGGCCGAATGAATTTCTCCCTCTATAACAGCCTCTCAAATATTGATTATAAGGGCAGCACTCATAGTTAAGTGTTTTTTCCAATCCCAGCAGATTCCTGTAGTCACGTACAGACACCCGTGCTTCGGTTTCATCTGTTTTAAAACAGTAAAAGTGTCCGACATATCACGTGTTTCTACAAAAAACAATAATCTGACTTTATTTATTTAAATGCTAATTGGATCCAGGACCAGCATGTGTTTCTGGATGTTTCTATGCATATGTGTGTGTGTGTGTGTGTGTGTGTGTGTGTGTGCACAGGGGTCATTCATGTCAGCGCGCACGCCTCCCGGAGCCCCGCGCGTTTTCATCGCCCGGCGTTCAGTGACGTCATCGCCGCGGAAGAAAAAAGGAAATCGGGGTTCTGTTAGCGCGGTCGGCCTTCCCACTCATCTCTTCACGTGTTTACCCGTGTCGGGTCTCGTCTGTCCGTGTCTTCGCTCGCCGCGCGTATCTGGCGATCTGACCTCCCACCCCTCTGCGCCGTCTATCCGTCTTCCCGCCTGCTGCTCTGTCAGCTCGTTCGGCTGGCTGGCAGCTTTCTCGCTGAGATTCCCCGAGTGTTGCTGGGAAGGTTTAAATCCTCAGCTTTGTTTCATCAGGTACTCTTAACTCTTTAACATCCACTTTTTTAACAAGTCTTATCGGAGTTTAATGTGCAGCAACTGAGCAAATAAGCAGACAGTACGAAATGTGAAGTGAAGCTAAATCTAAACTGAGCCGAATACATTGAAACGCTCTTTCTATATTCTATACGATGCCTCCAAGTAAGTCTGAAGTCAGTTGTGAAAACAACAATACAAAGACTAAGGAAAAAGAAGAAGACAAAGACAGGAAGACAGCAAATGCGAAGACAAATACTACAAATACAAAGACAGAGAAGAAGAAGACAAGGAAAAAGAAGAAGAATATGAATAAGGAAAAGAAAAATACAAAGGTTACAGTATTGACATGCGTACGTAGAACCCATTCTGAAAAGAAACTGAAAAGGTCTAAATCTGGATATATTATATCGAATTATTATTATTTTATGTAACTGTGTGGCTTCCTTGTGTCAGACCCTGCATGCAGTTCATGCCATTGTTACATTTGCATGGCTTTTAAAAAGGGGTGGAGCCTTTTGAGCCTTTATCCAAAGGGCCAAAGACAGCTGACGAAATGTACGACTTTGATTTGAAAGCCTGAAACATTTGTGCCGTTCGAGTTCAGGCGAGTGTTGAGATCAAAATTCCCCGGAGTCTGACAGCTGCCACAGACACGAGAGGAATTTCCTAAAGAATAATAAACACATATTAGTACATTTATAAACTTTAGGAAATTTGAAGATGTGGGCACTTGAGTTGTGGTTTTGAAATTGATATGCAACACGGCATTGGATTGTATCTTTGTGATGTCCATCATAGGATTAGTAGTAATAAGTATTGTTTTCTTGTGCTTTACGTTTGAAAAATAGAATAATTGGCTTAAAAAAGTGTTATTAATCAAACTGCATCAGTTATCCTTTTCTTATGCTGACGTGTGTTCGATTTTTCTGTTTTCCCTGACATGAACGTGACGAGGAATGACACCGCTCATTTGGAGCTGACGCGCGTGACGTACACGACCTGTTTGTTCCTGTTTCTCACGTACGGATACCTCGTTTTTAAGCTCCGGCTCCTCCACCTTAATGCACACGTGCGCACGTACACACACACACACACACGCACCAACACGCGCAGTGTCCTCCACCTCCCACGCCTCCTTAATGTTTTCTGCCACAACAGTTGCCATGGCGTCTCGGCTCGCCAGCTGTGCCGGACAGCACAATAACAAGGACGTGTGTGTGTTTCTGTGATAGCGCGTATGCATGTGTTTGTAATATCCACGTGTCGGCGTATCATCCGATGCCCTCATGTAGCCTAACAGTGCATTTATAACGCAGCCGTGTGCCATGATCCATCAGAAATCATCCATTATTTCACGCAGGGTCAGATATTTGCATAATGTCAAGTCTGACAAAATGATTGCAGACTTCTGTGTTTTTATGCCGCGCGCTGCGTTCGCTGGCAGCAGGAAGGCAGAAAATAGCCGTCACCTGTTGCCATAGCGCCGCAGTGAAAGCGTCATTGTGGGAAACGGGGGAGAGCGGTGTGAGACCGACACTCACACGAGCTTCGATTTGCAGAGTCACAGAACTGTTGAAGTGTTGACGTCGAGACACATAACGAGACAGATTTTAGAAAAAAAACACCAATAAACCAAAAGTACGCGTTGGGTATAAAAACATGCTCTCAGTTGAAGAGGAAATTTCTTCACTCTTGTGTCGGAGTGCAAAATGATCTTCCGTGTCAAATCCACAAATCACAGTGAAACATTTTAAGTTGTTCTCTCTCTTTTGCCAGCTCCCCAAAAATATGTGGGCTTTTCATCAAATTCAGACATTTTTCTTTCATAAAAGTGGCAGAACTCGCTCCACACCTGCTATAATACGTCAAGTGATCTCCGCTTTGAAAAAAAACAACAGAAAACTCTTTTTTTTTGCTCCGTCCTCTTTCTTTTGTCGCTGACACAGTTCTGCCTGACGTGCGAGGTTTAGCGCCGGCTCTCGGGTAAACCGAAGGAACAGCCGTTGAGGAGTCTCTCGCTGTTGAGCAAATCTCAGGAGACGCCTCGGCGGAGGGTTTGGAATAGCTGGAATAATAGAATAAAAATGTCCACTGAGTGATGTGACGTGAGCGTGTTGGCTTGGCCTCCTCCAGCTGAAGGATAGCATCTCTCCCCGGCACATTCATCCAAACACTTTGCGTGCCCGTGCGTGCGCACACAGGCTTTTGTGTGTATAAACCCCGCCATCGCGGATGTTTGAGAGCTATTAGTGACCATTCTGGGACATTTGGAAGACTCCTATTATTCTGAGTGTTTAGCTCTGAGATCGAGGCAGTGAGAGTGTATGAACTTGTTTTACATAAACTCAGACGAACCAGACCCTTCCTTTTGGTGACTCCCGAGTTCAAGATGTTGACCCAGGTCACATCAACAACTGTGCATCGATCCCCACGGGCCAGAAAAAGACAGAGATTCACTGTGTGCCAATTTGTTTTTTGGAGTTATTTGTTAAATTTGCTCGGAAGTTAACTAACTACTTGAGAACATAATGGCATAAGACAGCACCTAAATCATTGCTTACCAAAATCCAGTTCTAACACCATTCTGGCTTTAGATTACATGACAGACTTAACCCAAGAATAAATGTTGACAAAGTATACGTTTCTGCAAACTTCAAATACGTTGAAACTTTACATTTGATAATAGTAAATGTTCAAATTTTTGTTGGAACAATATTGTGCTTTGAGGCACCAAAAACCAATCGGTTAGGGCTAGAAATAGATCATGTTTTGGTTTATCTGGTTCCGTCAGTACAAACACAGCTGGTAAAATGTTCCTGACATCTTGTTAATAGTACCCAGTGGCTTCACGTTTACAAATGTTGAAAGGCTGTCTCAAACACGGGTGTCTGTTAAAAAAAAATATCCAGTGGTTTGACGCTTACTAATGTTGAAACACTGTCTCAAACGCTGGTCTCGTTAAAGATACCCAATGGATTCACGCTTACAAATGTTGAAATGCCATCTCAAACATGGTGCTTCTTAAAAATACCCAGTGGTTTCAGGCTTGCAAATGTTTAAATGTAGTCTCACACACTGGTCTTGGTTAAAATTACCCAGCGGTTTCACGCCTACAAATGTTGAAACACTGTCTCAAACACTGGTCTCGTTAAAACTACCCAGGGGTTTGTGCTTAGAAATGTTGAAACACCGTCTCAAACATGGTGTCTCTGAAAGATACCCAGTGGTTTCAGGCTTGCAAACATTTAAATGCAGTTTCAAACACTGGTCTATGGTTGAAAATAGCCAGCGGTTTCACTCTTACAAATGGTGAAACACTGTCTCAAACACTGGTCTCGTTAAAGCTACCCAATGGTTTCACAATTACTAATGTTGAAATGCCATCTCAATCACTCGTTGCTCACTGAAAACTACCCAGCGTTTTGGTACTTACGAATGTTGAAACACCGTCGCAAACATGGTGTCTCTTAAAGATACCCGGTGGTTTCAGGCTTGCAAACATTTAAACGCAGTCTCAAACACTGGTCTATGGTTAGAATTAGGCAGCAGTTTCACGGTTACACAAGTTAAATGTCATGGAAAGTTGTGTCACTTGGACCTCTTAATGGTTTAGTCCAGTCATGATGTTGACCTTGAGGACTTCAGGACATGATCTAATGGAAGTTTGACGGATGCCTTATTGTCTTGTCTGCTGAGGTTATTTGTTGTATTTTGATCACACTTTTCTTGGCTTTCGCTTTAAATGTATGCTAATCAAATGAGAACTATGATGGCTACAGTTGGACTTTTTTTCCACCTATATCAACACAATGGATGACATTTTAGTTGTCTCAGGAATAATTTGAAACAAACCTAGTCCTACACCATCGTGAGCAATCACTATTTCGTGGACAGTGAGTGATCCACGCACACGGGGGTGATCGGCGAGCGCCCACCCAGTCGCCTCCTTGCATGCAAATCAGTTTTGCCTGTGCTGCCGGCTCTTTGTCTAATCATGTTTTTTTATGCAAATCCAGTTCAAACAAAATCACACGCGCGCCACAGACAGCGGCGAGGACTTGTTGACAATATGGATCCAAATGGCTGAGCGTAACGCACTTTGTTGTCCCGCTCGTTTCCCATGGTAATCAGCCCAATCTGGCGACCGTTTCGCTTGTTTCCAATGCAAATCAGGCTCGTCTGGGATCTTTCATGTGTCAGGTGTTGGTCGAGGCTAATGAAAGGGGCCGCGTGGTTTTTAGAATGATGCAAAATGAGAGAAACCATCTTGGGAAAATGGCGAATTGTTCTAACTCCTTCTCCCTGGAGTTGTATCGCTTTCACCGCCACAACTTCCCTTTTACTTTCTTTATATTTAAACTCATCTGTCTTTCCTCTCGTGCCTTCCGTCTTCAGCATTTGTGCTTTCCGCCCGCCCGTTTACCCCGCCTCACCCCGTCCCCTCCGACAACCGCCTCTTCTATTTGCGGAATGGGAGCCAACAGATACCGTATATGTCGGTGTTACGCTACAGTTTACACTTTCTTCCTCGCTGCCATTGTTGCCTCGCTCCAGCCTCCTGTGGCCGATGAACTCGTCCGAACCTTCGGGGCCATAACAAACGAGCGCAAAAGTGACACTGCTTGGACATTCCCTTCCATCTGTATACGGATTCCCGAGATTTTTCCACTATTCAGTTTTTACTAGCGCGCACTTACTGTATGTATGAATGCCCGCAGCGCGCGGCCACATGTGTGCGTTCACAGCGTGCAGGCACAACCATGAACAAGCGTGTTTGTGTAGCTGTATACACAGTCTGTGAATGCGGCCGTGTGTGATCCCCGCAGCGTGGTGAGTCGCCCTTTGGTCGAAAAAAACATATCAAGCCTTTATCAAAGTCAAACTGAGCAGCCTCAGTTCTTCTCGGTCCGGGGCGTAAATATTTGGCCCGCAGTATAAACACGGCAGCCTTCTAGGAATGCTCTGTTCAGAAGCGACAGGGACGCTTTTATCCCTCCACTGATAATACGGGCGGGAGGCGAAAACTGTTGATTCATCGCAAATATGCAACACGTGCCTGTCAGGTTAGGTCCGAAGCAGCCCTCTGAGGTATGAGATCTGCTGTAACTCGACACAAAGTCACTACCGGGTATCTGTGATCTGACGAGAGAGCGCCCATCCTCGCTACTGCATACCTCAGCATATGCTCTAACATGTTTTTTTGTATGATTCACTTTAATGCTCGGGGATTATCGTTATCTTTACAATGATGAAATGTGAAGCTGTAGCAGCCCCTTCGAGATGAACGGTAGGTATTCGTAGATAATGTGATGCTGATATGTTTAAGGTAGGCTGGCAGATTCCATGTGAAATATAGTCTGAGCTCCCAGGAACTACTTTCCTTTTCCTGCCGGACAGCGGTAGATGATTTGCAGCAATAAGTGGGTGCACAGTGGCTTAAATTGTTCCGAAAAATGAACCCATGAGCCGTATTAAATGAATGAATATACCATTATGGATATAAATGTATCTACTACAGTGTAAGTCTTTCTAATGCCCCTTTTCCACTGGCCAAAAATCCTACTTAAACCCGCCAAGATCAGGGTTTTGTGCACAATGGGAATGTGTAAACTCATTGCATTTACACCCGGGGCAATTGACTCTGCAGCAGAGACCGGATTTTATCACCTCGACTCGGCTTGGATCTAAACGTAAGACCTGGATGAAGGCGCTAAATTCTGATCTATTTCCCGCCACGCAAAGTGATGATGCATTAGCAACATCCAGTGGTGATGGTGCATAAATAAGGAAGGAATTTGGGATGCGGCCTATTGTTTTCTCTTCTGTTACAACAATTTGGGTGGAAAAGTGGTATAACTTACTTTGGGTTACGCTAGTCTATGCTAATACTCACTGTTTAGGCATTATTTTATGCTAAATGTTAGCATCCAGTCATTAAGTTAATGGATGGATGTCAGGCCAATCGATTCCAACTGAAGACGGTGAAAATATATCACAAATATATGCTAACTGTGGTTTTTATCAGACGCTACTGAAACAAGAGTAAATAGAGCATTTTTGGGGGGGACTATTTCCAGCGGTGGATGAATACACATTCGGTGTTCCTGTGAATATTTATGGCGTAAGGACGGCGTATGTGCGATTGACTCAAAGTGAACTACAATGGCCTCGGAGATGGTGATGAAAATAAGTGTCACGCGGTTGAATTAAGTGTTTTGGATGGTTTTTGTGCAACTTTTCATCGGAATTGTATAAAAAAAGGTAAAAGCTAAAGATTTTCATGCACAGACGCTCAAATGTTCAAAGGCTTTGTGCTCTGAGGAGGCATTTTTAATTTCCCAGACAGCATTGTCATGTGGTCCGACGTGAGCTTAGCCAGGCAGACTCAGTGTTTGTGCGTGTGTGCGCGTGTGTGTGTGTGCATGCGTGCATGTGTTTAGGTGGAGGCGTAGGATGAGTAGAATGAGAAAGAAGTGGCAGAAGAAAGACAGGAGGTGGAGGGGTGGGGGGGTTGACGGATGCATCCCATCTCTTTTTCTTCCTCTGGAATGCAGCTGGAATCCAAGCTCGACTCCCCTGTTGGCTCCGCCCACACTCCCACCACCTCATATCATGCTACACACACACACACACACACACAAGCTGGCTTTGCCCTACTTGTTCCCATTGTTTGGTCATTTTAACCATGAAGTACATGGTTGCCTGTTCTAACCTGTCCAGCTGATAATGACCCTCATGTACTCTCCTTATGTTGTGTGCATGTGTGTTAGCAACTGAGCGCTAACAAACTTCACCAACTCACAGTTTCTTTCTCCCCTTATGAACTAGTATTGTGTGTCAGATGTTTTTACAAAAAGGTGTTTTAGCATTTTTTGTGGCCCAAAAATGCGTAAATGTCTCAATTTGCAACGCTAATGTGTCTATGACAAAAGAATGAACAATGAGGCCAGTGTCCCGCAGGCCTGAACACATCTGTGGTTTGTAAATCCTGCGGGGAGAGCTGTTCTGGGTGCGGAGACGCAGTGAGGTTGACATGTATTTCAAATGATTTGCACACAGGTGATAATGATCACCATCGGATCCTCTGTTATTGTTCAACCCCGCAACCAGACAGTCATCCGTCAGCTTTACATCTGCTTCTTGGGCGACATTTGGAAGATTTGCCCTTTGCTGCCTCGTAATGTTTCAGTCAAAATCAGAGAAGTTGGTTTTTGGTGGGTCTTCCGCGCTTGCATTACTTGGTAGGTCCTTGGCTGCCATCACAACTCGTGATTGACTTACAGTATTTTTTAGACTTTCCGAGAAAAAAATGGTGGAATGTGAGACAGATTCTTCTTTTGACAGGAATTATTGCTTTTGAGGTTGCACACTGCCACCGCCATTTTACCACCGCCTCTGCTACCCTCAGGTTTTTGTTGGGGCCGTGTCCACTGCGTCCCCCCCTGAAATGACCACCCATGCTCACCCCTGCCAGTTAAAAATTGAAGGAGAGTTATGATCTCCCAATGATTCAGGTTTTTCTTACCGTAAAACGTGACACACTGTCCACAGTTTGTTAGGAGTTCAAACAGAAATCATTGCTGAACCTGCGCTGCTCAAACCTGTAAATGTTCCATTAAGTGCCACTCTTCATCATTCCTGTGCACAATATTATGCAGCCGTAATGTCAGGTAAGGTATGAGGGATGGTTGCGGTAAATGACGTTTTGCACCTCTCCACGTCTTTATTGCTATTTTCACGTCTATTTATAATCACAGCCCGTGTTCCTCACGTCTGATTTTTTTTTCCACTGCCGAGAACTCGCACGAACTGCGTCAGAGCCTTTGAACATATAAACTATCTCTTAATGCTTACGTTCGAGGGGGATGCTTTCTTTGTTCTCGCTCCTACAGCCAGGGTCAGCCGCGGTGTTTACATCACTGAGCTGTTGCCACGGCAACAGACAGAACCTCAGAGTCAGAGAGAGAGAGGGAGAGAGTGCGGAGTGCGATGCAGAAATCCTTGAAAGTGATGTGAAACAAAGCAAAACAGGAAGAGATTCGGTGCAGTTACGGACGCTTTTGTGTTAAAAATAATGTAGACGGAAATGTCAGATATGTGTTAAAAGCACAGGTCCTCATTCAGTTATAAAAGAGAGTTAAGTAGCTGTATATGTGAAGTAACTGCATATGATTTCTAATTAATTCTGGTATTTGCAGTATAACAAATCATTTTCCAAGTAGCAACTAGCTCCTTGATAAGAGATGTGACTTGACAAAGCAAGTAAGCTGTGGGAAGGAATTGAAGTCTCCATTTTCCTATTCCTAACCCTAACCCTTGGCCAAACCAGTACAACTGCAAACGCAGTTTATCTAGATTTAAAATAGAAAGTCTGACGGGTTTAAGTTGTGGTGTTGATGGGAGGATGACTGAGGTCACAGGTTACAGGAAACGCATCGGCATGGTCAGCATTATGAGTCAGCTTTATCTGATTATAAACAGCATATGCGTATCGGGTGTTGCTTCGAAGTTCCAAGAAGTCGCAGTACATTTATGCCAAAGATGCATAACCCAGTGTGACGTCGCCCTTGTGGACTACAGTTTTGAAACCTCCAGTTTGGGATCGGTACTGTCGCTATCTTGGTTTATCTGAGCCAGGCATGACCATATTTGGTCAAGAGGGTGGTGCTTTGGAGGACTCTGACTGGATTTGACCCTGAACCTGAGAACACACCGCGGTAGCGCCTAGTCAACCCACAAGGTAGCCACGCCCTGGAGTGTACCGTCTGTTTACTCAACAGTGGGACCATGATTTACAATATGAGCATCGTTCTGTGTTGAAGAAGACTTGACACTGGAGTTTAAGACCATAAACCTGTTAAGAAACTGTTTACTGAGGTAATAAATCAAGTGAGAAGTCGGGTCATTTTCTCATAAGCTTACATAAAATCTAACTTTTTTTTAAACCAGGGTAAATCGCACCGAATTATTTTGATGACAGGTCTTTTATAACCAAATGTATGCTTAATTCTGTTATCTAAAGTCCAATATTTAATGATCAGATATTAAAACACTGAAACATCGGTAAAGATATCTGCCTCAAATATCCCAAAATACATCTCTGCACAGCTCTGCTGGAACCACACTGTACAGCGATGTAGGCTAAAGTATACCAGCATACTTCAGTCCAATTCAGCTTCCCATATAAATAAATAAACCCTGTAAACACACTCAATGAACCGGATCCAAACGCCTATTCGGCGCTGTTATGATCGCCCAGCGTGACGGCTCCTCCGCGGACGGACGGATGGCCAACACGGAAAAGACTTAATGACTTCATGAAGTCCGAGAGGCGTGAAGACGTGCAGGTAAACACAAACCCGATCACACGCCGCACATCTGCGCGCAACAACGCCGCATGACTGCGGTAAGTCATTTCAGAGCCTATTAAATCTCCATTAACACACAGCCTCCCCGCTAGCCCGAGCTAATCCGACCCAGGTGTGTGTGTGTTTGTGAGCGTTTTTCCGCCGCCACCTCTCCACCTCTCCCTCGTTCTCTCGGCCTTTCTCTTTCATTCCCTCCGATTTCTCCCCACTCTCTTCATACCTCCCCCGTTTCGTATCTCCTCTCCGTCAAAAAAAAAAAAGACCTGTTTCCCACACTCTCCCCTTAAACCTGGCAGCTCCGCGACGGCAAAACCTCGTCCAATTAGGTCAAATTAAGGCAAATTGCCGCTCTCAGTGGGAAACCGGACTGACACACCTCATTGTTAATCTCATTAAGCGCAGTCATCTCTGCAGTCACAAACAAGCCGGTAAAGGCGGCCTCGGATTTCTGCCCTCGCAGCTCAGGCCGAGGGCTCTCCGACGTCCATCGGCGAGCTGTGCTCCCCCTTTTATCTTCGCTTCAAGTGTCTGAGAGTGGCGGACGGAAAACAGAGAGCGATGAGGAACTCAGAAAAAGACAAAGCATCTGCTTCCTATTCAGCCGAGCGCCCGAGTAACGAGGGAGAGGGATGATGGGCAGTGACAACCGGGGTTATAGAATAAATGGAGGGGTGAAGTGAATGGACGTGGAAGGATTGAAAAAAAAAATGAACCTGTGGCGCACATAAG
The DNA here is from genome assembly GCA_039737535.1 of Lagodon rhomboides. Taxonomy (NCBI): domain Eukaryota; kingdom Metazoa; phylum Chordata; class Actinopteri; order Spariformes; family Sparidae; genus Lagodon; species Lagodon rhomboides. The sequence goes on from CM077807.1 coordinate 8,025,350, forward strand.
TCTACTTCCTCTGTCTCAGGCCATGGTGGCTTTTGCTGATTGTGTCACCCACCCGCTTCTTCTTCTTCTTCTTCTGTTTAATGCAAACAAGCGTAGGACGCACCGCTTCCTGCGCTGGTGGAATGTTTTTTTTTTCCAGGAAGGAGCGATTTGACGCCAGGTGCTCGGAGAGGTAAAAAAAAAACATGTGCTCACGTGTTATAGCAATCATCCGTATGGAAAGCCAAATTGACATTCGCTTAATAGAAAAAAATAGTATAAATAGCTTTTGGCTTCTTAATTTGGGTGTTTACACTTCCTCTTTCTTGGACCCGAGCCCAAAGCTCCGACTCGGCACGAACAAAACATCTTGTTCCGCGGTCCAAAAAGTAGGCCAGCAACTTTTTTCTTTTTTCTTTTTTATACCTTGGGGACTACTGGATCTCAAAAACTAATATCTTACACACACACACACAAACTCCCTCTCTCTCTCTCACTCACACACACACACACACACACACACACACACACGTTAATGTTCTGGGAAGGTACTCTGCAGGAGAGAATATGATCTCTGCTTGGAAGTGACGCTGTTCCCCGCTAAAGCCGTACAAACACACATTGTTATGTTTGTAAGTGTGTGTCCGTGGGCGTGTGTCCGTGTATGTGTGTGTGTGTGTGTGTGGATACGTGGGTGTTGGTGACAGTACAAACAGCTCCACTCCACTGGAGGCCTCTTATGAGAATACTTTGCGAGCCTGTAATGATAACAGTGACCCGGCCTCCGCGTTTACCCGAAGGATTTATTGGTTAAATGGTTAAACGGTAAGGAGGGGGGGTATTTATAGGAAAATCTATGCAGTTGTTTGATTGTTTAAGTGCTTAATATGTAAATGTTTGTGGTCTCAACATGTCGTCGGCCTGCAAAATGTCCTTTTAAAGTTAACACGCTCGGGTTTCCCTCGCATTTTAAACAGTTTGGTTTTGGCCCCCGCCGCTGCGAAATATGTGAAGACCGCAGCTGGTATCGGCCATTGTCGTGTTTTCATAAGATACTCATGACGCGGAGCGGGCCGGGGGAGACAGATGTGCGCAGCTGTGACCGGCCACAAGCGCAGCCCACCCACATTTTTACCGTGATTCATCACTTGCGTCCGTGTGACTGTTTGTGTGCGGCGTCAGAGACGAGACCCAACGTTCCCATCAGTCCGGACCGATTTAAAAGAGGCTGACTGGCTCCCTCTGGTGGCCAGAACAACCCTTTACATTTAAATACAGTCTGCAGTTTCACAATAAAGTCAAATGCATTTCATTGAAATGTTCACTGGATGATAAAAGCACCATGAATTGTTCAATATAACATGATTAATGTGGTAGATTTTACAATGGTGTTGCATGTAAATTAATGTATTTAGTGGCTGGTGATTGTTCTGTCTGTACCTGCAGATGGAAACTGGCTCATAGCTAAATCTGGCATAAAATCATCTATCATCTTGAGCATTCTTGTTTAATGAAGAATAATAATAATGTGTCATTTTATTTATTTGCAGCATTGTTCTTCTATTCTGCTGCATGAGTTGTCTTTTTTTTCTAGCTGTGTTGCATCATCTAGCTTCATATCTGCTTCTATATTGCCATAATGTCGTATAAACTGCTGTACAAGATATGTTACAGTTGTGAGACACAAGTGGATGATATAGTACAGAGTAAAATTTCACCTTGTTTGACTTCTCACAGTCAAAGACCACCAGCAAATAAATTAAGCGTATAGATAATGAGGTTGGGAATGCAGATTTAATAAAGACTCCAGCAACATGCCGGATATTAATCTTATTTGCATTTAAGTTCCACTGAAAATGAAAATTCAGTCATTACCCGCTCCACCCCCCGTGCCCATGGAAATACGGGCGAAGTTTGGTCAATCCACAAAACATTTGTGGAGCTTCACAGCAAAACAGTGTTGTAACATTCTCAGTTTTAGAAAGTCCAAGTCTAAGCTAAAAGCGTCAGCACAACCCCGTCTGAAGTGGGTGCACAAGCTGACCATGCATATCCAGGGTGTACATATTGTCTTTAAAAAAAAAAAATTTGTGATATCAGCGCCTCCGAAGACTTGGACTATGGTCGAAGACTATACTTGGACACGAAGTTGTTTAAGAGAACGCTGCAGCTCTGCTTCGCTGTAAAGTTCCTGAACTGTTTTGTGGACTAAGACACTTCATCCAACTTTCCTTCAACATGGGGGCAGGTAGAAAATGGCTTCATTTAAATTTTTTGGGTGAAGTTATCCTTTATAAAGTCTAAATGAAACTAACAGTTGATGTAGAGTCCAATCATGACATCTCTCTGCGGAAAAACTGCAATTTGATAAACGTCTTATCGAACTGGTGAGGCTGTTGTCTTAACTGGCTTCTTATTTAGTCGTTTGCATGTGTTATCTTAAACTGCAATGCACCAGATATAGGACAAACAGCAGCATGCATGATTGGGAGACTGATCATACTACAAAATGGTAACGAATGTCCACTAGATGGCGTTAAAACACTCTGCCACCAGCTCTCCTCCGGCGCTCTCATCCTCGTGCCTCCCTGATAGGCGAATGCTTCACGGCTCACAGTCCGTCTCCTCGCATTTCTACTGTGCCACAAACTTTGCACCGTGAAGTTCAACTGACCCTAATGAAGCATCTCATTTTAACAGTGTGAGCGTACGCTGCACGATCCCCAACACACACACACACACACACACCTGCAACCAATCGGACTCTCGCTGCCTCTCCTCTGGAACTCGAGTGCTCCTCCGCTGAGCTATTTTTCTATTTATAGCCGGCGAGCTCCGGCTGTGTCTAAAATGCCTGCTGTCTCATTCTGTTTTTGCTTCCTTGCCGTCTGACGGATTTGGGAGGAGGAGGGCGGGGGGGTGGGGGTGTGGGTGGGGTGAGAGGTCCTCCGGTTTAAATCACTTTGCTTTCTAGTGCCCCGGAGTCATATTCAGACGTATCCCTGGATGACAGGCTCTCGCAGAGGCCGCTGCGACGGGCGGAGAGGCCCTCGGTGAGAATTAGAAGAGTTTGTCATACAGTGTGTCCGATTTGATGCCAAACAGATGTTCAAATTACTGTAGAACCATTAGAAAGTATAGTGTGTCTGCATCAGTGTCACTTCAGGATCAGCCGTAGCATGACTTCACTTCTAATCCTTTCACCCCGCTGACCCTCTCGACCCCCGACAAGAAAACTTGCAGCAGATGTACGAAGGCCGACTGACTCCCCCCCAACTTTGTCACTTGCAGCAGCACGGATGTTTATCCCCGATATTTTATGGCTGGACAAAAACCGAAAGGGAAGCCAAGGTTTGTGTTGTGCTTCGTTACGCGCCGAGTTGCAAATCAACGTTGCTTTGGACGGAGTCCCAAGAGACGAGTCCAGCTGAGTTCGGTGTCGACCGAATGTTTGAGCCCTTGTTCGCTCCCGGCAGATAATAGTGTCTCCTACCAGGACAGCTCGAGAGGAGTGAGGAGATAAGATGCAGGGAGGAAGAGGACTCCTTCAAGCGAACGCAGTGTGTGTATGTGTGTCACTGTGGGAAAATTTAGAGGACACATACACAGAAAGCAAAGAAAGCAAATCTTCAACTATTCTGTTTATTGTTTACCGTTGTTGAGTCATTTCTACGCAGATCTATCCAATATTTGGTGTTTTCATCCTCTCAAAATTTGTAGATAAGCAGCTTTTCCATGTTGTACACCGCAGTAATCTGATTATCTTCAGGTTTGGGACTGAACCTGAACTGAAATATAAAACATAACTGTGCGCTAAGAAACTGTGATGTGGCCCCAATCAGTGCTTTAAGATCATTGCAAGTAGCCGATAGTGACTGAAAATAGAAAAGCAAAGCCACGATATCAAGAATATCTATCCACTTCGGAACCAAACTTCATTGCATTCTGCCAAAAGTAAGATGATATAACTTCTATGCAAAGTAAACATGAAACAAAGTCAAAATGGGAAATATTCATCCTCTGAGGAGCTTGAACATGCTCAGTAAATGTGATGGCAAAAAAGCCTACAAGATGTTTATGTTTTATGTTGTCTACAGGTGGAACTTTGGCTTGATTGTTCATCCAAAACATTAAGATTCATCCTCTGGGGAGCTTGAACATGCTCAATGAATATAATAGCAAAAAGTCTCCAAGAGTTTTGATGTTTTGTGTTGACTACAAGTGGAACATTGGCTTGACTGGTCATCAAAAACATGAAGATTCATCATCTGAGGAGTTTGAACGCGCTCAGTAAATGTGATGGCAAAAAGCCTAAAAGATGTTTATGTTTTTTGTTGACTACGAATGGAATTTTAGCCTTAGAGGTCATCAGAAACATTAAGAGTCATCCTCTGGGGAGCTTGAACATGCTCAATAAATGTAATAGCAAAATGGCTCCAAGAGTTTGATGTTTTTTGTTGACTACAAGTGGAATTTAGCTTGGGTGGACATCAAAAACATTAAGATTCATCCTCTGAGGAGCTTGAACATGCTCAGTTAATGTGATGGCAAAAAGCCTCCAAGAGCTTTGTGTTGTCTACAAGTGGAACATTAGCCTCAGAGGTCATGAAAAGATTTAAGACTCATCCTCTGGGGACCACGAATATATCCACACACAAACTCATGGTGATCTTGCTACTCGTAAATTGTTTTTAAAGAGAGAAAGTAGTGGAAGCCACAAAAACACTTAAAAGAGGGAGTTTCACTCGGCCGTTTGAAAGACGACACTGATTTATCCGCCCTCAGCTCCTCAGGCAGGTCAGTTCAAAGCAGCCTCCATGTCAGAGAACAAATTGCTGCATGCTTTCAGCGTGATCTTCGGAAGGGCAAAACTAACTTAAGCTGGAGATTATAAAGAAGGAGGGAGTTTGTGAGGACAATATCGCCGAGACGTCTGTAAAAGTGAGTCAAATAAAAAGTGAACAGGGCAGGAGTGAGCCTCCGTGAGGAAAAATGAAACCAGCAGAGAAGAGATGGGTGAAGTGAAGAAGAGAGGAGGGGAAGTCGGGGGGGTCACTCAGTCAGCGGCCACCCCACTTTCAGTAGGAGCCCTGGGGCCTCGCCATGGAGCCCTGACCTGGAATTCCAAATAAATAATTCCTCAAACCTTCCCCACCGAGAGAGACTCACACACACATAAAGGAAGGGGTTGCACCAACAGAAAAAAAACACACAATTTCTCCCAAACCATGACTTATTCGAACCGGTTTTCCGAGTATTTGAGGGTATATTTGATCAACGGGCGCTCGATAATTCCGCCAGGTCATATCACACACACGTGCATGCGCCAAAGTGCACACGCTCACATTCTCGAAGCTTAGCTCTCAAAGTAGCCTAAATCCTGCATGTGTGAGCAGGAACATTCGGTTAATCCTTGCTAAATACAGCATGAAACAGTTTTATTCAGTAATAAATATCCATGCAAAGGGAGGCGTGACACTAGGGTCAAACGCTCTGCAGCTTATACAAGTAATTAATACACGCAGAACGCAGTGGGAGAGAGACAGGGTCACCGTCGCCGTCGTCATGGGTGAAACAGGCGAGACTTTGCCATGCAGAACAACGGAGACGACAAAGAAAGACAACATGTCCTTCGCTGAACTCAGATGCACAAAACAACCCCAACATTGGGATAAAAACTGGAGCTTGATAAAAATCAAAAAACAAAATTGGATTTTGTTCCTTTGGGCTCATTTTTCAGCAACGGGACAGGATATGAAGATGCAGTGCCCTCTGTATGTTCCTTATGAAGGCTCACATGCACACATACACACACACTTGCTGAAACCTGTCCTGATGCTGGTGCTGTAAAAAGCTGCGGAGCTGTCCACATCGATGGTAAAGGTCAACTGTGGGAGTTGAGGTTATTTTGGGGCTAGATTTTGCTTGTATTTTGCCGAAATTCAAATTATTTGGATTGATTACGATAACATTGTGCTCACCAAATCGTTAAGATCTAGAACGTGGCGACGTCACTGCGATAAAGTCAGGCAGAACGAGAAACAAGGACTCAAACAAGCTTTCCTGGACGGTATGCTGGTATGGTAGTCTACCTGAAACAGTCTGTTTTGAGTCTGAACAACCATTAAGTTTGGTTACCTTGGTGGTTGATAGTCTGATCGCTGATGTTTCTTCTGATAGTCTGAGTAGTACCAATCACAATTGAGTGGGCTTTGGTTGCATGCATGTAAACAGTCCATATGGCGAGCCAAAGAGGTGGAAAACATCGGCCGAAATGCCATCTCCGATCAGTTGGCTAATGTTTCACAATGGTTTCAGCTTTTTGTTAGCTTTTTAAAAAAGTTCTGCATTCATAGAGACATCTGATTAGCCAAAATGTTATCTTGCGTCCACTCTCGCATGAAGACCTGGCCCAGATATCCATTATCCAGAAAATGTTACGGCTACACTGGAAGCCCCGAAACATTGGTCGTTGACCCCAAGGATAGATTGCCAGATGATAGCTGATGGAGATTGCTCGGCAGTTAACTCGGTTAGCACAGTGTTGTTGGTCAGTCAATCACAATAAGTCTCTCAGTAGGCTAAATTGTTCCATTCAATTAATCAAATAGGGGGAAAAACATATGCTAGCTAGCTCGATAAATGTCTGTTAGCAAGCTCATTAGCTTGATTGCTAATAGAGCGGTGAGTTTACACAGTTTATTCTGGAGACTTGTATCATCAGTTCCTTAGCGGAGCAGTTTATACCGCTACGGTCAGCAAAAAAGTGAAAGGTTTCTCCATTTTGGACTCTCCTGCTCTCCATCCTCACATCAGCATGGACAAGACAATGTCTAAGAAGAACACTTCCTATCTAATAATGATAAAAAAGTACTTTTCTTCTTGCATGTTTCGTCCTTCTTGTACGGGGGGGGAATTTCGAACCACAGCATTAAAAAAACCTTACAATAATTCTGGGTTAACATAAATATACTCAACCTTCTTTTCTTCCGTTTCTATTTGTTCTGTTTCTGTTCCAGGATCAGACAAAGACCTGGTGTGTCTGAGATGTTATGAAATGTTTTCACCCAGTGCGGGTATCAAATCACCGGAGTTTACGCTGATTGAGACAAATACATAAATGGGAAGTTGTAAACTTAACACGCCGTGGCACATGTGAGAGGATCCTTCCCTCCGGCCCTTGACAAACCACATTAGAGGAAACATTAGTGGACATGAGGGTCACAGTAATGCACACACTCAAATACACAAGGGGGACGGACATTTTTTGCCTCCGAGACTCCAAAAAGGCGCACAATTAGATCATCCTCCCACCGCCTTTCGGATTCTCTCCCACACACATCCGTGCGCACTAAAAGTAACTCAACACTGCTGCTTTCTCACTGGTGGAGAGGCTTTAATCTGCACCAGACAGAGAGATTCTGGCTGCGGAAATTAATGTTTACTTTTCAGCCGTCTCTATTTCAAACTGCTCTCTTTTTCCCTCATTGTTGAGAAAACATCCCAAAGGAGATGTGAGATTGCAGAGGCAGAGCACTGCCAAACAAAACCCGCTGCTTCATATGGTTCTTCTCAGACCTGTCAAAAAATCGCCCCGTGAGGTGTCGTGTTTCTGTGTACAGATGAGAACGAGCCGAGGATATTTTTTTCACACACGTGTTATACAGTACGTTGGGATCCGTGTCAGGTAACTGTTGCATCTCGTCGGAATCAAGCGTCGCTGTCACGTCCCATCGGCCTCTGAAGTGCGTTTCGTGCTACGCGCTCTGCTTTGTGTGATTACTTCAAGGCACAAAGGGAGATCGCTTTCAAGCGCCAAACAAGAAAAGGGCGTTGATATTTTAGAAAACTATGATTCATGAAAAAAAAGGTGTATTCATACGACTAACAAATAGGAGCTGCATATCACAAATGGAACTGCAAACAGCTGCTAACTGGATTCTTTGTAAACATCCAGGACTGTGGCTACTGTTAGCCTGTTAGCTCAGTTAGCCGTGCAGCTAGCCGGACTACCAGGGAAGTGTCGGTGTTCATGCAGCTAGCACAGGAGCTTTGGGCCACTGGGAGAAACAGGTCCTCAGGCCTGGTGCTAGCTGGTTAGCATGCTAACTTAAGTAGATATCTCTTCAACACAATTACATCTTTAACACAAAGTCAAAACTGTTATTACTTCACATTCTGTTGATAATTTTAATCATTTTTGTATGTTTTTTTAAACTAACTATTAAAAATATGATGAGTCTTTCTTTTGGAGGGGATAACAAAATGAAATTTTCTGAAGAGCAATTTCTAAAGCAGACGCCAAAAGTAGTACAGTAATTCGGCTAACGAGCTCTCCGTCACTCTACTGGCTAAAGCAAACTAGATTGCATTTCCAGTTTCTTCTTTAACTGACTCAAATTCAAGCGACGATACTGTGACTAGCTAGCAAACATCAGCTTACTGCTAGCTAACATAAAGAGTTACCTGTAATTCTATGCAGTGAAAATTAACACTAGGTAAAGATTATAAATGTCTTTTTGAAGGGGGTTGTGTCACTCCCTGGGATTTACACCAGTGATGACAGGAGGCGGTGGTGCTCGTACCACTTTATCCACAGGGGGCGCCAGAATCAACCACAAATGATGTTCCGTGTAGCTGCTTTAAGTATTAAATCCTTGGATAAAGAGTTTTGCTTGTTTTGTTTTGAAAAAGAAATGGTATCTTGTTACATAGCTTGAGTCATTTCTTGTTGTACAAAGTGGTAACATACATTAGATAATCTTATAATAACCGGCAAAATAGTGCACTGTCAAAGTGAAATATTTAAAGTGGTTTTTATGAGGTTTACATCCCATTTGCAGGCGGGAGCAACAGGTTTTATGAGGATCTACAGATACATTTATAGCCGTGTCTTGAGGGATTACAGCATATCTTACTCACAAAGCCGCAACAGCTACACAAACTGGGGCTGTGTGGACTGTAAGAAATACGATTGGTTTGCTTGGGTCGCTTGTGTTTTCCCTCACAATGACTGAAATCTGACGGCGAACTTTAAATCAAAAGCTACGGGGTGGGTATCCACGGCGGGGCCGCTGCAACGGCCGCCGTAAGCCCTTATAAAGTAGAAATCCAGCTTAACACCGCGGTGAGTTAGTGAGGCTGTGAAATAGTCTCATTTGTTTAGCTCCATCAAACCAAGCAACCAAAAACAGTTCGACAGTAATGCATTATAAATCCATGCACATTAGAAACCGTTCTGTTGCCCCCCCCCTTGAAACGGAGATCGGCCCGCTCCGTCAGCATGCTGCACATGTTAACAACCAGGCCCATTAAATTTAATAAGGGCCGTAATCAAACTACGGCCCATGCAGACTCGCTGGATATGCCCGGAGGCTTCTCCCTGGAGGGGAACTGTACCAGAACACGCCGCAGGGGTCATCTATACCATAACGAGGAATGTTCAGCAGCGGGAAACAACCGGATCAGTGCTGCGTTGTGAAGGACGTGATGAGTTTGTGCTGACAAAACTGTTCTTTTCAGCAACGACACAACTTTTAAGTGAACGTTTGCAAAGAGGAGATCGAGCAACACCAATTAGCAAAGTGTTGTATGAATGTGATGGATCTCTGGCTGCATGGATCTCCACCAACAAGCCCTTTGAATCCCGCACAGACCGGAATGGCTGACGTCGAGCTCCTTTGATTTACGGCGGCCCTGATTCATGATACCGTGAGATCAGACTGTGACTTCGAGGCAACTGTGAACAGATCCAAATCAGAAACCCGCCGCCGCGCGCCAAGAAAACCAACCTGCACTCCGTCACAGTTTCGCTGTTTTGACGGGGGCTCTTTCAACATTGCGATGACATCGTATATTTGACTCTTGACTCTTTGATTGCGGCCCGGTAGCTCGTCTGTCACAGGGACGCTGTCGGGTTAAGCCAAAAGAAAAATGAGTGTTGATAGTCCGCAAAAGTGGTGTGTGAAGTTGTTTTGAGTGTGCACTTCGGTACGAGCATTCCAAACATATTGAACCATCAAGGCCTCGTTCCTCCTCCTCAGTTTGAGGGAACGTAGGGAGGAAATCGGGGAGGAAAGGCGAAAATGGATAGCTGTGAAGTTCACAAGTTCAAGCATCTCCGTTTCCCAGAGCACGTCCAAGAGAAAATGGATCGGAACAGGGAATCGTGCATGTCCGGATTTCAAATATGCAGTATTCACTTTTGTTTTGTTTTTCTCAGTTTGGATATTTCATCGGAGCTGGAGACAGAACATGTTTTCCAGGAGCACTTTGGGAAGGATTGTCTCTGGTTATGAAACAGATTCATAAGATTCATTTGGTGTTGATAAGGGAATATTAATCTAAAGGAGAGACAGACATAGTAGGGGAGAGTGATTCTGTGATGGACTATTAATACCCTGTGGCAGGAGTGTCACCATCTCAGTTCTCAATCAGCAAAATCAGCTTTCAATTTCAATTATTAAAGTGATTATCTTTTTATTGCTTAGTTCTTTTTTCAGAGGTCCTTTATGCATTCGTTTGAGGAGAGGGTTCACCGCGGACAGATCTGAGAAACCAAACTCTGTGACAAACGGAAATTGTATATTTTGTTGTTTATTGTTGAATCCCTGAAGAGCGGTGGGGGGGGAGTTGTGTTTGTTTTTTAGTTGAACTGTGGAATCTGCATTTTTCGGTGACTATAATTAGAACTGGCCTGACCGTGGCCAACGAAAAGCCATCGGGATAAACTCGGGATCTATTTGTAAAGTTCCCCTCTGACTCATCTTTTTCCCAGATGACTGGTAAAATAACTTATTGTTATTATGTTAACAGGTTTAAAGAATCTAAGATTGATTGAATCGTGACCCTAATTTGGAGGATCGTGACACCCCTACCCTTTCGAAGAGCTGTTCAGCAGAAAAGCAGCAATTTTGACGAATGATGTACCAGTTAAGTTATTTTTCAAGCACAACTGAACAAAATCCTCTGAATCTAGTTTCCAAAATATGAAGTTTTGGGTTACTTGGGTTCAAAAGGAGACGTCTGTGGACATCAAAATGCAATCAGGGAGACCGTGAGGGCTATTTAAACTATTTTCTGATATGTCATAAACCAGAAGACTAATCAAGAAAGTACTAGGCAGGTTAATATGTATAGCTGCAGCAGAGAACATTTCAAATTGAAGTAATAAAGTAATCTCCAGTGCTCAGACCGTGTGGTATTATTGTTACAAACACTTCAACGTGTCGGCTCCTGGCAGAGAGCCACGGCCGGTGTCGACACCCCGGCTTGCACGGTCCACAGCATAAGCAATGGCGAACATGTGCGGCGTGTTCGTACCGAAACAGAGCTGAATCAGAATGCGAGATTTCTGATAAACGAAACGTTACGCCAGCGGGCCTTAGCATGTTTTTAGAGGAAGAGACTGCTTGCAACACAAATGTTTTTTTAACAGGATGTTTGACGTACCATGCGGGGGATTCTATGAAAAAAAATATCCGAGCGATGACACACGGGAACCAGCCAACAAACTGTCTCAGATGGACAGGGCTCCTGGGGATGGCTGTGTTTGATTACTGCATTGAAGAATGCTGTAAATGTGTTCCCTCTTTCCTCACCAGTTCACGTTTACAGAAGTGCAGATGAGTTTAGTTCAACACAGTATTTACAGATTATGAACACTTTGGTACTTGTTATACAGTCCGGGGGTTGACATGTGGACCAACCAGCAGGAGGTGGAAGGGAAGATGGTGGTGTCAGGACGAGCCAACAAGCCTGCCAAACTGGGGAATTGAGTTTGAGACACACCAGTGGATATTTTTAAGGACACCTTGCGACATTTTCACATGTGTCTGTCAAAGCTGGGTGTTTTTTAGGAAGAGCTGTGGACGTTTTTGCAGTTTTTTGTAGTTGGACCATCTCCATCCGTTAGCGTGGCCAAAACAGGTATTTTTAAGCCAAACCGTGATGTTTTCCTAACCCTAACCGAGCGTTTTTTTGTGCTTGAACCTAAACAGAACTTAAGCACAGCGTTGTGACAAAACTAAAATAGGATATTAACCCTAAATAAACGGAAATGTGCAACATAAAGAAACGTCCTGTTTTAACCTACCTGTGGTTTTGCAGAAACTGCTAACTCGGCTAACATTTATTCTGGTGACTGCGTCGCCTTAACAATCTACGACCGTGTTAGCAACTCTGTTTTTAGGTGTGGCGGTGCTTTGAGCTAAATGCAAACACCAGCATGCTCACGGTGAAAATGCTTGTTTACCGATGTTCAGCTGGTTAAATGTTCAAAATGTTAACCATCTTAGCTAACTAATTAGCCTCTACAGACTGGTGATGGGAATGTCATTAGATTTGCAGGTCAGAAACAAAAGTATAACACAAAAAAGCGGAAATGTCATCATCGAAGTCATCGGGGTTCATCTCCCCTCCGGGAATCGCGAATGTTTTGACAAACCATCCGATGGATGTTGAGATATTCAGTGACCGGCCGGCGCTGCTATTGAAAAAGTGACGGGGGCTAGCATGGCTGTAAAAGCAAATTGAGTGAGCTTAAGAAAACAAATAACAGACCGGTTGGGCTTTCTTCAAATGTGTTTCTTCTTTCTCGGAGCGCTGAGGGCTCTGACGTGGCCCGGCAGAGATCCGTAAACATAAATCAACACGGGGGCATCTGGTGAATTCAAGGAATGCTAACAACTTGCGTGTAAAGCGACTATAACTCTGAATGTTAGTTATCCAAATGCGAACGCCTCGATAAATACAGAAACGATGTGCTTTTTTTTTTGCGAGAGCGATCCAAACGAGCCATCCTCGCGAAGCAAATTCCCAGACGTCCTGACCAGGGCTCGGTTACAGAGTCAACAGACAAGAGGGATCTGCTTTTCCACAGGAATAACCTCCTCCTGTATTATAGCGGGTGTCACTAAAACAATCAAAACACATTAAAGTTCAGGATCAACAGCTCTCGCACGCCAGAAGACAAAGCCCTGACCTCCAAGAGCCACCGCTGAATCGCTCTAAATCCTCTATTATGAATCATTTAGTAGTTTTTTCAATGGCGGAGGTTCGAATTTGGAGTGATCTCCTTCACTTTGCCTCTCCTGTTAGGCATTAAGAGGTAAGTGGTTCTAAAAATAGGCCGCACAATGTCAACATTCTGGCGCCCCATAAACAACTGGGATGAAATTAGCCGACCGCCGTTTCCTCGTGTACGCGAGCGAGATGCTGTCGGGAAATCTGCTCAGTGTTTCACACGCCGGAGTTACAAATTGCCGCGTGTCAACGGCCCTGAAAAAGAAAAACCCGCGCTGTTTTCATACTCGCGCCGTTGTGCAAGAAACGCGCGTTGAGTCGATCAATCCTCGGGGGATGAGGCCCCGACCCTCCCTGCTGTAACAACACGGAGGATGCTTTCTGATGATTTTTTTTCTGCGTCATTGTTCTTTGAACATCAACAGCCCGGCCATGGAAACGGCTATTAAGCAATCATGGCCAATATAACTGTCAGACGCTGCTTTTTTTGTGTAAACCATTACATCTCCGGCTCGTCTCGGCTCCGGCCTTCCCACTCTTTCTGGCTCTCACGTCTCCCTCCTTAAAAAGGCATGGCACGAGACTAATCTGCACAGGTTGCCACGCACACACACACACACAGTAGCACACATGCATATCATTTAAAGTGGCATCTCAATTTCGAGGAAAGGTTTGGACACTGATTCAGATACACGTACTTGCACCTACATGTGAAACCTGCCTATGTATATATGATACAACAACACAATAACCCTGATGATGTCATAGTGATGTCATTAAAGTTATTTCGTCTCGGGCTTGGGCGCGACACATTTGAGGAGAAACCTTGAGTCAGGAAAATGAAGTTTGAAAGGGCCCAGTCGAAGTGTGCAGGCGGCTTATTCCGTCCCATCTCTACGTTTCTTGTTTGGTGGCGACCTCTAGTCAAGGCAGCAAAGGAGGAAGTCAGGTGATGTAGTAGAAATAATGACAAAGTCTGCTTACGGAGGGAGGCCGTTGTGGTGGATGGATAGGTCACGTACACCCACACCCAGAGAGGGGGTGATTTGTCTACACGGTCGCCCATTGGCTGTTGTCAGCTCTAGGGCAGGCGTAGAAGCTCATATCGAGCTGTCAATCAAATGGCCGCCAGATAAAAGCATTCAAAAAGCATCCACGATTGCCAATTTGTCACCATTTAATCATGGAATACTGTGTTTTGGACTAAATATGTTACTGTAACGTAAGACACCCAGAGACTTTACTGGCGAGTTGGCAAAACTTTGCGCATGCTAGCTCGTTAGCTCGTTTTTCTGATGCGGTTTTATCTTGAAACGGTTTGCACAAATAGAATCACGAGAATCTAAGAGTTCATGGTTCTGGAGTCATAAAGGCCTTGAGAATCTTTTAGTTGGTAGAGGTATGTGTTTAAAAAACTCGGAATATGCCTTTTGGGAATTTTTTTCAAGCAAATTCCGTAAATCACTTGCTGAATGTAAATGAAGTAATGCATATCTTGTCTCAACATGCAAAAACCCAATGTGTAAGTTGACCGGAGAACCCAAAATGTTCCTCTGACAACCTTTCAGATCTTCAAATGACAGCTGGACACCACCGCCAGTGCTACCGACAACATGCCGGAATCACGGCGAGGACAAGGACGATGGACCCACCTGAACCTACGCATGGGAAAAGATCACGTGAATCTCCCTTAATGGTCCCGTGGGTAAGATTTAGTGGCATCTAGGTTTGAAACCATTGGACGCCCCTTCGCCCACCGCACCCTCTCCCTACACTGGCAGCCAAAAAACCGTGGACGGCCCTCTCCAAAGTCAGCGCCTTTGTTTACGCTTCATTTCAGGACCCCCGCTTCACACCCAACTGTGTGTGAAGCCTCCCGGCGGACCGGCAGACCCTCCTCGGCTCGGCATTTTTACAAACACTCGGAGGTGCAATAACTTCACGGTCCAGATTGCGCTAACGACTCCAAACCGATGGCCTCATGTTATCCTCAGCGGGGCCGCGGCGAGGGAGGGGGAGGGGGAGGGGGAGGAACGGCGTGGAAAACAAGAGTTACAGCGGTGGGAAAGCTCCGCTGAGTGAGAGCTTCTCGACATCTCCGAGAGGAAGAGAGGGAGGAGAGTGTGGGTGTGTGTGTGTGTGTGTGTGTGTAGGAAACACAGAGAGAAGTGAAGCCGGAGCTGTTCTTTGTAATGGGAAATGATGGGAGAGCTGTTTGAGGGCCGCATGGCTCTGACCCTGTGACTGCTCGCAGTCGTGAGAACCGAACCCGGGGGCCATGTGTCCTTAAGGCCCTCGCGTCAGCACACACTGCCGCTGCACGTACACACACACACACACACACATACACACACACACACACACATTATTACACCGATTGCGGCAGGAAAATACAGTAAGTCCACGAAAGAAGCGGGGAAATTATCATACCTTTTCACCAGCGCATGTGGACTTGCGCCAAGTTATGCAGCTCTCACCCCCTTACCCCCACCCCCCTGCTGAAAATAAGTCGCCCAAGTATGTTTTGTTAAGGATTTCATACGCTTCTCCATCCCTTTATTCACACTCAATTTGAAGCCTATATGAACCAGCGGCGGTGACGACAGCAGCGGGAGGGGAAGGACTACCAGAGGCCCCTTCCTAGAGGTATTTTTCTAAGGTGTGACTCTCACAAGGACTGAAAACACCCAGGTGGGTGAAGTAAAGCGAAGCTGCCTGGTCTCCCCCTTCCCCCACATAATTACCCACGTGCCCTTGGGCAAGACCAGGATCGAGAACTGAGGTTGTAGAGCGCCGGTTTAATACCGGGGGACGACTTCCAGGTGCAGATGTCAGCGGCGGGTCAACCGACAACACCCCCCCTCCCCTTCGTCGATCTTGCACCATCTCCGGTCGTGGTGTGACTTCTCGATACACAAGTTGGATTTCAGGCAACTTTTTCTGGCTTCCAAAAAATGTTCAAACCGAGGGGGAGATCTTCAGCAGATGTGACTCCTGGCTGACTCGCTTAAATAGCTGAAATCAACATGTGTCAGGTCTGCTGATTGCTTTTTTTTTTTTTTAAATTGCTCCAGGGGCTGTTATAGAGACTTTCTAATATGTAGGTCAAATGAAGGGATGGAGATGGAAGGCACCTCTAGGGAAGAAGACATACTGATCCCATGCTGGTGGATGGTTTTGGTTTACCTGCAGGATGACTGAATTAAAACCACAGAAGAAGATCACTGCTCAATCAATAGCTTTCAAAACTTTTTTTTTTTTTACCTCTGACTTCCACACCACGTACGCGTGAGAGTTGGACGGCTGCACCTTCCTCTGGAGCCACCTCCGCGGGGAGAAGAGCGCGCCGGTGCTGCCGGACGGCGCCGCGCCGGGTCCCCGCACCAGAAACGGTAAATCCCCGGCGGTATTCCTTTTGGCGCGCTTCACTGTGTCATAGTCGAAGTGGAAGTTGGAGGATGGAGAGACGTCCAGAGGTATGGACGGAGAGGAGAGCGACGGGGAAATGGGCTCCTTCAGGGTCGGGATCTTGGTGCGTAAAGCCGGTTTGGCGGCCGGGCGCTCCGGGGACGCACCTGCGTCCGCGCCGCCGCTCCCTCCATCCGTCCCGGTGTCACAGTGTCTGATGATAGCGGGGTCCAGGCTCCGGGTCTGGCGTAGCCTCCGTTTGGTGATGGCCTTGGACGCAGGAGAGGAGCAGGAGAAGACGCTGTTGAGAAGTCCTTGAGCGGCAGACATGGCTCCGTGTTTTTTTTTTTGGTTTTCACATCGGTGCCGCTCAGCGTGGCTCTCTAAAGCTCCCCCCGCGACTACGAGACGCGAGTTCAGAGATCCGAGCGGGAGGCTGGCGAGGAGCTGGAATGCGCCGCATTTGGCTGCAGACTGCTGCGCAAAGTGGACAAAGAGCGAGTCTTCCTTTCCTCCCCGCGCGTTCCTCTGCGCGTTGGTCATTCCCAAACAGGAGTGTGTGTGTGTGAGCGTGTGTGTGTGTGTGTGTGTGTGTGTGTGTGTGTGTGTGGAGGGGGGGGGTTCAGAAAACTTGAGATAAGCGCTTGCTTTTTGTTTTTAACCGATTCCATGTCAGAATAAACCAATTATTAACCACTTTTATTTGATTTTTCTACTCTCCAGGTGAGTTTCCATTTGATTTGCAAAAATGGGACCCCCCATGTCTCCTCTTTTTCTCCCTTGATGGACATAAATGACCCCAGATGATCATAATACCTCACGCACCAAACTCCATTCACGAAACCAATGATTTTAACCCCCAAGTTTGCCACGACTAACTTTGTTTCCCGGTGGCCTTCCACTCAAAGATGTGAGGGGCAAGGGTGGGTAAATTGAAGTTTTTCTATTATTAATAAGTTCATTTCCATAAATGTAATTAGGCGAGCAGACACAAGGTCACACACACACACACACACACACACAGACAGACAGAGATGATTTAGCCAGGGGATGAAAATAGACGTATTAATCCTCGTCTCCCATTAATCCACCTCGCTGTCTGGGAATAATAGGCCTATGGGTGAAGCCTGCTGTGCGCTATTATTAGACAAACAATAAGTGAGCTGTGGGATTAATAACCAGCGCCTTTCTTTATACACCTGTGCGAGAGGCTAGATTGCAGACTTTCATTTTTTTTCGTGGCGGTTCTAGGGGGGGCCAACAGGGGCCAGTGCCCTCATAACTCTGAGACCGGACCCCCCTGTGGCCCCCCCGAACAAAGAGTCTGCATCAATAATAAAATGACAGGTTCGTGCGATGATTTTGTACTGAAGGGAAAGGCGCATCCCTTGTCTGAATGAAGCAGTTGTCTTTCTTTCCCGGGTTGTACGTGCCCTTCTAACAAAAAAACCTGGGCCCCCTGTTAAAAACTGGTCTAGAAACGCCACTGGGAGAGAGTGAGAGAACTCAGGAGAGACGAGAGAGAGAGAGAGAGAGTGGGAGCATGTGTGGCCCAAGTGTGTGAAAGTATGGGGGAAAAATGAAAAGAGACAGCGGGAGTCCGGGGCAGAGGAGGGTGCCGGACGGCTGATAAAGGAGCTTATGAAGCGGCTCGGCGCGACGCTGCTCGCACACATGCGCCCCGGCGCAGCACGACGTGACACTGATAACAGCTGAGATAGATTTGGCCCCTTCTAAAAACAGTCTGCTGGGGTGGAAAAAAAAGAAAGAGAGAACGAGAGGGAAAACACGGGAGCAGGACGTGGTGTTTTGAATTAGCTTATAGTGGAGTCGGTGGAAAGGAGCCAGCGCTCGGGGCATTGTTGCCCTTAACCGTGCCCACACTTACTCCTCCGCTGGGAACAGGCCAAGAACAACAGTTTCATGGAACAACGGTGCAAGCACAACCACAGATCCCTCCTTGCAGCATCCACTTTACAACTTTTGCTGCCTTCAAAGCTTTTTTCGACGTATACGGCGCAACCGCGGAAAAACACCTCACGTGAAACAGGCCTCGTTCGACATGACAGTCAGAGAGAGCGGAAAAGAGAGGAGAGAGAATACCTCGACAGGGGCTACACTTCAAGCCAGTCACGTTCAGCGTTATATACACAGCCCATATTTGGTGCACAATGGCAGAGCAGCGCTGCCTCCAAACCATTTTAAGCAAGAATCGGCCCAGATTGGGCTACAGCTGTTACAGACGTGGTTTCCTGCGCCGGGTGGGGGGATCAGTGTGCATTTCATTGTCCGAGCGTGTTTTTTTCGACAGATATGAATGGAAAGGTCACAAGGTCGGGTGCAAAAATGAATCAAATGCCTCGGAGGCCTAGATATGGAACATGAGACAATAAAACCAGGCTCTATTTTTAATCTGTTAAGGACAATTAACATTACATGTGGTGGAAACGGGAAGGAAGACTATTATTCAAGATTTATCAGCTACAAATAAATAATCAGATTTCTTTAACGGATCAGAGATTGGAGATGTAATCGAATGTGTTAGCAAACATACAGGAGGCCCTCAAATAAAGACACACTCGGTTTGTGGCCCGGAGCGGAGCGAAGACTTCACATGTAACCATCCCCATACTGCGAGAGACGCCATACTGTTCCAATAGAGGAAGATTAGATTATTTCGAGACACGGTGAATTATCTTTTACTGTATTCTGCCTGGAGGAGAGGGGCTCTTTCCTTAAACTCTGTTAGCTGATCGCCACGAAAACATGTTTTGCTCCTCTGAGGTATATAGGGGGCATGATACCCAGGTTGCTTAATGTGTATGGGGTGGTTTAATATAGATATTTAATCTTAAGAATATGAGCAGCGGAGTTGTAATGGAGTCCATTTCGCAATAGTACTATAGGCCTATATCGCCTGCAGGTTTGCCATCATTTTCCTGTCATAGGATCCCTAAACAGGCACAGATGTGGGACCTATTTTTCATATGGATGTGGGGATCTTTAAGATGAAATTAAAATGTGCAATCACTAATGTGATAAAGTCTGGTGAATTACAGTTACACATCTGTTCCCTGTGTTTGTAGGATAACACATCTCCACTGAACTGTAGGCTTTCCTAAGTCAAGTGGCATGTGTTGCTTTATTGTTGGAAAGTGCTAATAAACGGGCTAAATGCATGTATTAAAGCTAATTAAACAAATTAAAGTAATGCAGGCTGGTGGTGACTTCACAATCGAGGCAAATGAGTTCATGCAGACTAGTTTTCGTGTCTGCATGCTGACATCTGTTGGCCATTATTTGAAATTGCAGTACTAGTACGGTGTCCATGAGAGGCCATTTCAACTTATTGAATTGCGTTTCCCATGCTGCCTTCACTGTTATGGGAAATAGTAGTATTAAAAGTTGTACATCAATAAATTATCCTGCAAAGCATGGAAATGGGAACCAAGGGGCGAGGAAGGGTGGAGAAATGTACATTAGTGTCCTAATTTGAGCCTTCCGAGTCTATTCAACTGATTTCACACATGAGTTGCATGAAAATAATAATTTGGTGACCTCTTTAAATCTTTACATCAATACTGGAACTAATATTGAAATGCGACAGACAATTTACGTGTGTGTGTTTTCATGTTCAAGCTTGGTGTTGTAATAAATCTGCCTGGTAATAAGTCTGCTCCATGTACCACCATTGACAAACTTGAGACTGGAAGTTACGCGCAGCCTGTGAATGCGGCAGTAGAATGGTTGCCTTCGTCCCGCAACAGCGCCATCCCTCCATAGTACTGTTTTTGGTGGAAGCCCCCCTTCACAGGGAAGCGTTTGGCAAGGGAAGGGTTAAGGAGTTTATAGGGTCCAGATCGATGCCCCCTCTCCCACACGTCGCCATGAACAAATGAATTCGCGGGGAATTAAATATCAATTTCACAAAGGAGAAAGAGTCCTGTGCTTTGAACCCGACCCCACCAAGGCTAAAGTGTTGTACGACGCTAAGGTAACGTTTTTGCGCAAGTAATTCAGCTCGTCTGTTTCTCCGACTTTGTGCAAGGGAACAGTTTATATTGGAAAAGCGACGCTGTTTCTGCAAGGTTTGTGGGATATATGAATTGAGTGTGAAGGCAGAATAGGCCTCTGATAGACAACAGCGTTAGCTCTTCATGTAACGTTAGCGCGAAATTGATTTCTTGCATTGTTTCCGGGTACGTTTGATTTCACACGCCTCTCCTTGGAGCGCATGATTTGAAGTAGTTAAGAAAACTAGCTTTGTGTTATTTTGGAGCTGTTAGTTCACTGGGAAAGGAGGCTGTTTGATGAGGCATTCAGCCCAAACTATAGCCAGTGCATGCAGTAATGTTATTTTAGAATTAACGTTAACATTGCATGTGTTTTATAGGTCTCTGAAGTACTAACAGCAGTAGTTTAATGCCAACTCCTAAATAATAAACAAACGCACCAACACATCTGCCCCGCTAACTTAGCCACCACTGACCATTGTAACGTTTCAGTTCGCTTACAATATTTCTGTCTAGCTCTTTAACGCCATTCTTTTTAATGTTAGTCTGTTTAAAGCAGACAAAACGCCCTTAACGTTACCCTTTGTTCGTGTATCATGTTGTTAGCGTACTGCGCAATGTCGTTTTGGCTAGCTGGCTAGCTAAAGCCAGTAGACGGCTTGTTTACATCAACGCGCTCTAGCATGGCGTCTGCTAACTAAGATTAGCTAGCAGGTAGCGTTAAATGTCGTTTTACTGAACGTTTGTGAGTTGCAGTAGTGCAATACGCTTCGAGTGTGTTTACAGTAAACTGCTATAATGCAGAATATCAATCTAGAAGTGTAAAGTAACGTGTGCTTTTCAACACGTTTGCAGCGAAACACAGCTAACGTGAGCTAGCTTGACCTAAAGTATCAGGAGCAAGGTGGGAAATGCTGATTATTGTTGCGTAACTGAACATAAAAGCTCGTGTCCTCTGATATCCCCCAAGTTTTAGGCTTCCGGGTACAAGATGAACTGTGAATTAGCCGTAGCTTTCTCGTATTTGCCAATGTGACATGATGTCAAATCAGTGATTCACTGAATATACATTGATTTGACCTCTCCTGACTTGACCTAATATAACGTTAGTGTTTGTGAGTGGAATCACTGTCCTCCAAACCACATAAGCCTCACTGTTGTGCTCATTGTGTGTTCACATTACAGGTCCTTGATGTCTTGATAGGTACAGATGAACATGGAAGAAGAATCCCAAAGTACCTGATTCACTTCAACGGTTGGAACAGGAGGTAACACAAGTTAACAGGATCGTACACATTGTAGTGTTTATCCTTGCAACATCTCATCAGTTTGTGTGTTATAATGTAGCTAGTAAGCACTGCTGTCAATCCATGCAGGTGTGTGTGATTTATTTATGTTTTAATGTGTGTGTGTGTGTGTGTGTATTCGGGCAGCTGGGATCGTTGGGCTGCAGAGGATCATGTCCTAAGGGACACCGAGGAAAACCGAAAATTACAACATAAACTGGCTCGCAAAGCTCTGGGTCGCATGTAAGTTCATATTATATCAAAATATATAACAATTTTGAGTTTCTTGCATGTGTATCACTTAAACTCTTGCAGTTTGTTACGTGATTATAGTCAAATTTGTCCATTTCAGACAGACACAATGCTGTCAGTGAACGTGCACGACATCTGTAGTTCAGATCAGTCCAGTGCACTCTATGACAGTGTCTGGTCCTTGATTTAACCTTCCTATTGGTTTGTACCATCTTCAGACGAAACTGATAGCGTGTGTTTTGTTTTCTTCCCCGGCGGTAGGAAGAGAAAGGGATGGGCGAAGAGGCGCCGTCGTCAGTCTGGTACTAAATCCTCTCTGAAGACTCTCCCCAAGGAGGACGACAGTGATGACGCGTGTGAGAAATCTCTCTCCGTCTTTGTGCGTCGCTCCCAGGCTCCCTCAGCAATCAAATTAATCCGTCTGTATTCCTCCCGCCCGTAGGTTTGATTTCGTCTTCAGAGAGCAGTGACGGCGACGATTCTGACCCTGAGTCTTCAAATAGCGGGGACAGCACCTTCTCTGAGGACATCAACAAAATGGTGAGGTGGATCAGTTTCCATCGCAGACAAGGACATTTATAGATTAACCTGCAATGAGGGCTAACAGAAACAACACCTTCATTCCATTGTAATATCAAATTATAGTAAACCCAGCTTTTAACATGTTCTAGACCTTAACTCTTTTGGAAACCGAATGTTTTTGTACAATTAAGCTGTTTTAGTTTTATGGTAATGACTTCTGTCCATAGAAAACCACATCCTCTTAGTTTCTGTATAGCATGTACCTGAACGTTCATATCGCGTTTGTTTCAGAGGGTTGAACCGGACATTAATGTTAAGAGGGAATGTGAGGAGAAGGTCGTCCATGTTGACATCAACATCCCAGATGTTCTGAAGAAGAAGCTGGAGGACGACTGCTTTTACATCAACAAGAGGAAGAAGGTACATGCAGCAGATCTTTAGCACTGATAACACTATTTTTCAGATATTTGATAAATCTGGCTTAAGTAGATGCAAGTCTCCTGTAAATCAGTTATTGTCATTGTGTGTATGCATCAAATGTTCCATGTTTTCCTCTCCAAGCTGGTGATGGTTCCCTGTCAGACGAATGTGGTGCACATCTTAGAGTCCTACGTCAAGCACTTTGCCATCAACAAAGCGTTCATGGCCAATGAGAGGTACCGGCGTCAGCAGAGCACCACACAGAGCAGCAGCCCACAGCCGATCCCTCCGGAGAAGAGGTTAGTCTGCACACACTGAACAGAGGCAGCTCAGGCAGTAACTGAATATCACAGTATTTGTTTTCCTTTCTGGTTGGATTCATATTTTGGTAATTCCTATATAAAGGTTCACAGTTCCATGTCTAAATTAAATTCAATTAAAATTAAATTTCCTTTGCTAAAGCGAGGAGTTGTGTAAGGAGATGGTCGATGGCCTGAGGATCACATTTGACTTCACCTTACCCATGATCCTCCTCTACCCCTGCGAGCAAGCTCAGTTCAAAAAGGTCAGCTCCTCCAGGGTTTTCATGGCCATCAATGAAAGCTCGCCCTGCTCCAGCAAGTGAGTGTACCACAATAAGTCAAGTGTGATGTGTTGTTTTAGAAACCACAGCTCGACTGTGATTTGACTTCTGGGCTCTGCCATTAAGCTGTAAGCCTTTTTCTCTCTATTTGCATTTTAAGTGCCCAACGGGAGCGCAGCCCGAGCCCGTTGGGGCACAACCCACCCACCCCCCAGTCCACAGACAGCCAACCAGCCCTGAGCGACATCTCTGCCACCACACCCACCGCACCAGCCCCCACCCCGAAGCGCCGGCGCCACCCTGACATGGACTGCATCTCGTTCCAATCGCAGTCACTCAGGCGCTCCACGAGGAACACGTCTGGAGGTGACCGGCCAGCTGAAGGAAGCAGTGGAGGTAATCCGCTGTGTGTTTTAATATAAAGAGAATGTACTGTTTTTTTATTGTATACTTTATCTGTGCTAGGACGACACTAGCAGAGCTATAAACACATTATTGTACTAATCAGGTGGAGGCAGCGCCACAGCGTCCCCGCAGCTCAAACGCAGATTGATCGACCCCTCAGCCCAGCCCAAGTTCTTCCTCAACCTCGACAGAAGTAAGTTAACACTAATAAAAAGATAATTACTTAAAGACAAATCTATTGTTTTATCACATCCATATCAAAATGATGACTTTTTGCGAAACATTCAGTGCAGTGGCATCTTTTTGTTTTTGTAATTACCAGTTTGGCCCAGTAGATGGTGCTCTCCTACTTCTTTCCTCTCACGTTCATCCCTCCTCTCTCCTCAGAATGACTTTACTCCACACAAACTTTTTGTGTAGCCGTGGTCCAGCAGCGCTAACCTACACGGCAAGGGCTTTATCTGTAAACATGTCGTGTTCCTTCTCTTTACCCAGAAACCCCTGTGCACAGCGGCTCGTCTTCCCCGTTGCCCTTGACGCCAAGCAAAGAGCGAAGCGGGCCTTTCTATGGCCTGGAGAGCCGGAGGAACAATGAGCTGAATGAGGTGATGGGATTGTGTGAGATGAATGTGCTGTTGGCTGTGTTGCTCAAGGACACTAGACAATAACTGTAAATGCCCTCCGTCATTCCAGAAAGCTACATGTGTGAATTTAGATAAACAGATCAAGCAAAATGCTCAGTGTGTAATACAAGTTGGTTCTTTGTTTCCTCTTTTCTTTCCTCTTTAGGTCCTTAGTTGGAAGCTGACGCCTGATAACTACCCTCTGAACGACCAGCTTCCTCCACCCTCCTACTTGTACGGAGCACAGCACCTCCTGCGGCTTTTCGGTTGGTGTCCCCTGTCATCTTTCTGTCACTGCTTCACATGTCATACAAGATTTAAGTGGTTGGATCGGGCTGGAGAGGAACAGTTCCCTCTCATTTTATGATTTTGATCACATTCCCATCAGTTTCCCGTCCCTCCGTGGGACTGTTTCCACACTCACTGCCACGCTTTCCTTTCAGTGAAGCTTCCTGAGATCCTGGGAAAGATGCAGATCCCCGAGAGGAACCTGCGAGCCCTGGTCAAGCATTTGGAACTCTTTCTCAGGTAAATCACAATAATTGAATTCAGATAAATTGCATCAGCGTTATTACCTTTTCATGCATCAGGGGTCTCAGAGGTAAGTGCTTTACAAAGCAAGAGAGGGACAGAAACTATTTAATTTAAATGGTGTACAGAGTACAGGTTTCAAGTTTCTTCGGGCTGTGCAGATGGGATAGTAATAATCTTCGGTTCACTCAGGCCTGAAGGCTTACAGCTTCTCCTCCGAAACATTCAGGCATAATATTGAAATCTCAGCCCGTTCTTGAAAAATGGATTGTGCTGTCGGATGGAAAGAAGCTGTGTAAAATCATGCATAATTTCCTCGGAGGATAAATCATTAAAAGTTTAGGTGGAGCATTTAATGAACGGGACATTAACTAAGAAGCATTCCGACTTCAAATATACCTCGCAAATAACCTGCACGGCTCATTAACCAAGGTCTGACCTCGCAAACCATTAAAGCTCAATATTAACTGACAGCTTTGAGCTGCAAGAAGTTCACATCTCAAACCTGGAAGCGACTGGTAGTCTCTAGGACAACCTTGACAAATTAATTTAATATGTCATGCCCTGATGTAGTGAAGTGTTTGGTAGCCTGCTTAACAGTAGCGTAGTAAAAGCAAGAGATTTAAAGGAGGAGGACAACAATAGTTTTCATCCAAAGACAAAAATAGTGTTTGTCAGGTAAATATCAATACACCCGAATAATCCAGAAACACCAAAACAAAAAGGCAAGGAAATGTAAGTAAATGAGAACATGGAGGGGAGGGAGAGATGGAGTGAGAAAGAGCATGTGTTAGAGGGAGGGAGATGAGTGGGCGTTACACAAGCGCGGGAGTCTAATCTTTAAATCCTCCCCAGCGATCTTCAGTTCAGCCGGTCCCAAACCTGAGGGATTTAGGTCCTCTCATTCTCTAATCAAACGCACGCACTCCCGCCTCCCGCCACCGAGCAGTGCTGTGGAGCAGCACCTGAACGCAGCACGGAGCGGGCACAGACACAAACCTGAGTCCGCCATCCTACCACTCAAGCAAAAAAAAAAATGTATATAAATAAATAAACTGGCGCTCAGTATTTGGTGCCATAAAATCACGAGGTGGTCTTCTGAAAATAGCTCGGGCTGGCGTTCATGCCAGAGTGGTGTGCGCTATGAAAGGATTACAGCAGTTCAGCTACATATGTGATGCCTCTCCAGATTTATTTATTTTTTTCTCACGTTGGGACCGATTGGATCTAAAACAGGATTGCTAAAACAGGGACAGTAGCGCTCGTCCGAATGCAGTGTCATCAGTAGTAGGCTCGGAACGTCTTCTAATTCACTCCAGTCGCAGCAGACTGCAAATCACTGGTGCACGTCTTTCCATCGAACATTATTCAGCGAAATGACACGGACAGTAACTTGGATGCAAAGACGAGTGAAGTCCTTAAAAGTGAATTACTTTTGCAGGGTCAGTCTCCACTGTAGCTCTACTGCGCTGAACTATAAATTGGTAGGGCAGGATTTATGATATTCAATACAGGAAACACTGACTTTTTTTTCTTCTCGGTGACTAATTAATATTTCCTGAGTGTTGGAGACTCTACAGAACACAAACTGAAATCTTTTGGGAAAGCCTTCATGCCTTTTTTTTTTTTTTTTGTGACTGTGAAATCAGCCTCGTGGCAGATTGTGCCGAGCGGGAAAAAAAAAAAAAACCTGATTGATGTCGCAGAGACTGAAGTGCAATGCATTCTGGGATTTGGCCACTGTTGATCTCTCACTCTCCTTTTCTCCGCAAGAATGATTATGATTAAGTGTGGGGCTTGTGTGTGTGTGTGTGCGCACGTTATGCTGATTTACAATGTGTATGCCTAAAGCGGCTTGCCTTGTGTTATTACTGATCTTACAGCTATAGAGATTAGCACAAGCCTGAATTTCTGGCACCGAACTGCCGGGAAAAATTATTTTCCAATTAATAAATATCCACGGAAACCTGTTTAACGCATTTCAATGAACCTCTTCGGATCAACTTTTTGTAGCCGCGGTGAAGAATAATGCTTCAATAAACTGAATTTCTCTAAAGAAAGTGTGTTTGCCTTTGATTCATTCACCGCGGGGCGCTCACGTGCCTCCTTCATTGTCCCATTAAGGTTGCCTTGTTTGTTATTCGTCGTCAAAGCATTCTTAAATTCTCTGATGAGGATAATTTGTTTGCATTGAGATTAGGAAGGCCGGTGGAGCTAAGATGAGATGGCAAGATTTAGAGGATTTGGCTGAGTAGCGGATACTAAGAAGATTCCGGATTAGTTTTCCCCGCTACTGATTAGATGGGAGGGTGGGGAGGTTGGGCGGGGGATTTTTCACTCTTTCCCTCTCTGACTGTTGGTCGGTCATTCTCATGTTCTCTGTCATACTCTCAAAGCGATTGGTTCTCCGGTGGTGGTGGTATAGGGATGGATGAGGGGGCTTTGTCTCTGGCACATATACCCCCAGCAGAGGTCAAGGGGGCTTGGATTTATGTGGAATGAGCCAGGGATATCTAGGAAAACCAGAAGTCGATGTGAACTGGGACATGTCATTTTAGAGACTTCCCCGTCATTGCTTTTTTTTTTCTCTCTCTCTCTCTCTCTCTCTCTCTCTCCACGTAAGCCAGTCGGGTCCGTGCCGTTTTGTCATGTGGCAAACGGCTTATGTCGAATATTTAATGTGAACAGAGAGGACAGCCGAACATTGTCGGAATCAAAATATCTCACCAGATCTCCCTCTCTTGCACTTCCCGCCCCCTTCCCCGCCCTCTCTCTTAGGTTTATGGCCGAGTTCCACGAGGATTTTTTCCCTGAGTCTGCATATGTGTCGGCATTGGAGGCCCACTACAGCATGAAACAACCGAGGCCGGTTTATTGAAGGAAACGTCGGCCATTGTGTTTCCTTCCCTTGCTTGTCCCCCACCCTGACCTACCCCTCAGTTTGTCTCGACGGACCTGTCTGGGCTCCTGGACAGACGACTGAGTAACAGCTGTATTGTTTTCCTGGACCAACCTTGCTTCTGCTCCTCTGGCCTAACGTTAGTCTTCCTGCCTTTGCCGTGTGGAACCAGATGCTTCTTCCATGCCACTAACCCTCACCCACGCTCTGTTTGTGGGACTGTCCTGCATGTCCAGCCGCCATGCGCTGCTTTGCTTCAATGTACTGCTTCTAAGGCATGTCGAGTGCTGCGTGTTGGGCATGCGCTACCTGTTTGAAGGCCTCATATAGGGCAGGTATCGGCATTTTTGTTACCTGGTCTACACTTTATAAGACCAGACTAAGGCTGGAAAGGTCTCCAAGAGGCCAAAACGAAACAGTTTCTTGTTCTACCTGCCCAATAGACTTATTTTGGAGACTTTGGTTTGCCTGTTTTGGTAGCTTGGCCCCTCTTTAAGTAGTGACTTGTAAGCGCCTCCCATGCAGCGCCGCCAGTGATCCTCTTCCGGATATGATTCCTCTAAGGATACAGTAGGACCTTCTCCGTTTTCTGGAGATGCTTCGCTGCCTTCCCCCGAGCATTTCTGCTTTACTGACTCTTTCAAACTTTCGATCAAAAATGTTGTTTTCCCTGTGGATTTGACACTTTTTGATGTGTCATGTCCACTGAGCGTCCATCAGAGGTTTGACTCATTTCTTGCGTTGCTTTTTTATGTTGTCCTGTGCATGTCTGATAAATGTCTAACAGCTTTTTTTTTTTTTTTGTATTAATTTTCTTTTCCTGTCTGTTCCTTTCACTTTTGCTTCTGTCTTCTAACAAAAAGGATAATGCACAATGGCAAATGTGCTGTGTGTAACATATCGGAGATTAAACCACATGTTGTTTCTTTATATTCATACACAGAGCAATGTCGTAATGTCTAGATTGAAAGCTAACCTTTATCCGTAGGTGATCTAAAGTCATAAAACTTGAGTCTTTGTGTATCAGAAAGATTAGACAATCACCTGAATGTGTCAAAAACAAGATCAGCAGACATGTGATTTACAAGGTAGCGACTGAAGCCATTTGCTATACATTTTCTGAGAAATAGAACCAAATGCGCAAATTACTTAAATGCAACAAAAGTGATTCTTTTATAGTTACTTGTCATATTGTGAAAATGTAAATACCAAACACCTGTTGATCAGAATGTTATTTATTTGTCTGTGCCCACCATTGGCTCACTCTGTTCATATGCTGTTTGTTGAATTGGTTCTAAAATAATCGCCAAGGCCCTCTCCAGACTTAAAACACAAAGAATCTGAGCTGTCACTTGAACAAATCCACCCCTCTAAACAGTATCGTATAAATTGTTGTAACACACTTGTACATATAATGCAATGTATCTGTTTCCTGTGTTATGTACAGAGGCTGTTTGCATAGCCTGTTAGACTTTTCTATTGTGTTCATTTTCGAGAATGTCAGTTTTCTTTAGCCCTGTTAAATAAAGACTTTCTGAAGCTCATCAACTTGCTCAAATGTACATAAAGAACCATGATTATGAATGTCTTTACTCCCCTACCTATTTTTATGAGTGTCAGTTTTTTTCTAATGTGAAGTATCACTTTGATTGATGTCTGTTCATTCCCGCAGCTTTTCCTGCCTTTGTACGATTCACTGTAAGATAAATCAGCTGGGAGCAGGCCAATGGATTCAAATCACCCAAAAACCTCGCAAAGTACTCCCCTAATAAAAGTTAAAAGCAGACAGGAGAATTTTATCAGCTACCTTGACCTTCCATGTCCCCGGACTATAGCTGATTATTCCTTAGACCCAAAAAAGGCAGTTGCCACAGCTTGACATTTTGAATCTGCAGTCCTTGTCAACGTGGCTCTTCTATCGGTCTCGCTTGTCTATAAAAACTTGACACTACTTTGACATTATTTAATCAGAGATGATTAAAAGAAAAACTGCCATAATAAAAGCCAAATTGGCAAGACAGGGCGGCTATGCATGTAATGTGACACGGTCATTATTCCCCTGGCGAGCGCTAAAGAACAACTTCAAGTTTGATCAAATTAGTGTACCTGTGTCTGTTGAAGATGGATGGTGTCATCCAGTGCTTGTTGTTCTAAGCAGACATGGACTTGTTTTTGGCCGAGATG
This sequence comes from Lagodon rhomboides, assembly GCA_039737535.1. Classification (NCBI taxonomy): domain Eukaryota; kingdom Metazoa; phylum Chordata; class Actinopteri; order Spariformes; family Sparidae; genus Lagodon; species Lagodon rhomboides. Next base: position 8,055,478 of record CM077807.1, read on the forward strand.
CAAGTTCAATATGTTCTGATTCAAATGCTTTTGGAACCAATTGTTTTGTAACACCACTGTGTCCAGTGTCCAAAGTATTGTTATACTTCACTATTCAGTGCAGATAAAGACTTAAAGGATAGAGGTTTACCATCCTATAATGCAAGACTTCTCAAACGTCATACTCAGAGGTCCGGTTTTTAAGGTCTGAGTTTTACAAGGATATGGTTAACTATCAAATTACAACAAATTGATATTGATATATAGGTATTATACTAGGACTATATATTATGAGGTGCACTTAAACGCACCCTGAAATCCCTGTCGGCGCACATATCCTTTGCTGTCAGTAGATCTGTGGGACTGCGTCTGAATGTAACATGAGTCCAACTCCGACATAGACAGCAGAGGAGGAAGTATAGCTAAATCTATGGAGGAAATTAACACAAAAAAGTGGCAGAGATGCTCAACTTTGTTTTGTATTTAATGACTTTCGATGCAAACTGTCGGTGCAATGGATAGAGATTTAACTGCGAAACGAAAATATGCACAAATTTGGTGCTTTGTGGACTCGCTTTTCTGACTCAGACATACCCTTACAACTACATTTACTCAGGTTGTAGAAGCTGTGTGTGCCTACTGGAGAAAATGAGACACATGCAGTGTCTGCGATTTAGAAGCTGACAGCAAATTCTCTGGTGTAACGTGCATGAACTCGGCAGCAGCGTCGCACAACACTCTTTCACTCTCTCCAGCAGTGAACTCACCACAGTATCATCGACAGGGAAATAAGCCACATTAAAACACAATAATCTGCTGACAGGATAGCTGTTAATGATCTCCAGCGACACTGTGTGTTCAACATCACTATAATTTATTGATCAATAAATAAAAAACATAAGGCTTCATAGCGTAGGCCCATTTTAGTCCTGATAATTAAAGGTGTGGACTGGGTCTGGGCTGAGTCCACTCTTTGAAAAGCCCTCCAGCATCCAGTGTTGTCTCCTCCAAAAGTGAGATGCTTGAGGGAGTGAGACATGCACTTAAAGATCTAAGTATCCCTTGGTGGCAAAGTAAAACACTTTTGCCTTCAGGCATGGTAGGACAACACTGGTTTATCTGGAGCATGCTGATCCCTTTGGGTCCTTGTATGGTTATACTTGAGTTCTGTCACTCTCTATCCGGTATAAAATATGGATGGAGCTTTCCGGACTGAAAAGCGAAGCCAACGCGAAGGTACCTAAAAGCTGCATTGTTTCTCATGGCCAGCAGGGGCGCGACTCCACTGGTTTAAAAAAGAAATCAGATTGTATGTAAGCTTATGAGAAAATTATGCTACTTCTAACTTGATCTTTTACCTCAGTAAACAGTTTGTTAATGGGTTGATGATCTCAATTGGTAGTTTCAAGTCTTCTTCAATACAGCATGATATTTATTTAAGAAATGATGCTCCCATTTAGAGTAAATCAGATAACAAAGCCGGGTATGCTTTAGGGTGTGGCTACTTGATGTGATGGACAAGCTGCTACCACAGCATGTTATCTGTTTCTCAGTCAGGTCTTCACGAGACATAGACTGTTGGTATGATAGGTGGCTAATGGCAGGTGGTGTATTACTGGTTTCAAAACCCCCCCTTGCTACGGAAAACAACAACAACCTCCAAGCTAGCACCTAAACACTCAAATTGGCAAGTTACCCTACCCTAAACTGGTCGCTAATGTTATGAACCTCAACAAGCTAGCAGCTGCTAACTTTTTCTTCTGCTGCCCAAAGATGATTGTGATCAGCTTAAAGGCTAGAGCGTTTTTTTATTCCACCTATACCAGAATGAGGGTTGGTGCAACCCAGACCTTTCTCCAGAGCTGTGGAGATATCAGATGATTGGGATCACCAGCGGGATCACCAGCTCCAAACTCTTGTTCAAGATAGTCAACAAACCGATGAGTGACGTCATCTGACCTGGTCTGGAAATGTGCTTTTTTGCTTAATGGGCACACATTAGAAGATAAGACTATACTGTTCTCATGTGTCATGTGCACCTCACGAAGTAACTGCAAATGACTTCTTTACATTTCTGTTTGTGCATGCGTTAAACAAATGAGATACGGTGTGTTAACGAATTAGCTTTGGAGGCACTGCAGGGTATGCTTTTGAGGTTTAGAGTGTACCAGGGTAGCTTTTTTCCCCTGTATGCTAAGCTAAGCTTAGCTAGTCCTGGCTCCAGCTTCGCGGTCAATGCATATGGACGGGAGAGGCATTCATCTTCTCATCTAACTCTCAAACAAACAGTGAATAAGCCAATTCCATCCAACCATATCATAACATAATTTCCTCCATTTGTCATTGGGCTGCTGCTCGGAAATACTTATTAGAGTGCAGAAGATCTGCTATCAGTTTATGTAGTTGATGCGTAGATGGGGAAAACGGAACCTTTTAGTTTAATGCATAATGCAAAAGAGATTATGTAGATTCTGTTAATCTCATCATATCAGTTTGTTTTATACACCATAAGTACAGGAAATGTCTTATTCTATAGCTGCACGCTTGAATACCCTAAAAGGTAAGTAAAAATGATCCTGGATGTAAATTCGAGGCATGCAACATCTCTTCTCTTACACCTGTATATTATATCTTTACTGACTACAGAACTGTGCTCTTAGTCTATTAACAGTGTACCTATGGGAGGCTGGCTAACCCGGCCTCCCCATATCAGGGTCCTAATGGGTTTTAGCGGTGAGCCCTAATTGTATTTGGATTGGTTCAGACTTCTTGCAATGAACCGCTTATCACTGCAACCCAAGACGGCTCTCTCTTGCCTGCCGCTATCATGTAGCCACAGAAGCCACCAGTTCAAGCCTCTCCATGCATCTCAAATCGATTTCCAGTCCCGCACCGTCTCTATCCACTTACCACATGATTCAATTGTTGGGGGGAAAAATGGGATGTAATGAGATGTGAGCTATCTCCTCATAAGTGCTTCTGCCCGCACCTTTTACCTGATTCCCCCCTTTTGTTTTTGTTCACCCTCTTCCGTCTGCAGTGACTGTTTCCTATCTTTCCGTCCCGCTCTCTTGTCTCTGTGTCTGGCTTCTTCGTAAGTCCCTGAGTGGTTTTTCTTATCCTGCCCTTACATCCATATCTCAATCTCTATTGTCTTATGTTTCCTGTGATTGGTCTTTTCGTCTTTTCCGTTCCTCTCCTCACTCTCCTCAGTAATGTATTGAGACAGAAGAGACTGAGAAGCTTTTGGCCAATGGGAGAGCACGGACATATCTCTTTCCATTCATTTGTCTAATTTGGAAGTGCCTCCCTTCTTTTCATCTACTGCAGACTTTATACTTCAACAAGACAGTCTTGTCCATCGTTTTTCCTCTTTGTCACCCATCTTCATCCCGTGGTTTCTTGCACCATGGACCTAGGAGATGGATTGCGAGGGCAGAAGTTTGACAGCAGCCCTTCTGCCTCCTCTGACTCTTCTTGGACATCTTTTGACCGTAGCACCGACCTCACATCAATCAGCTCTGACCAAGTCTTGACTCCTTTGACAGCTCCCAGTTGCTGTAAACCGTTTGAGGACCAGGACCTGAAAAAGTCTTCTTCAGCCAAGGTGTCCTCTGGAGTGCAGACCAGGGAGGTTACATGGAGGGAGACATCTTTTCTTGGAGATGATGAGTAAGTACATCATTGCAATAGCTAGGGCATTCATTGGGGACCAGGTGAAAATAAGTGATAGAAAAACTTTAATGTGCAATCTACTTGTGCAAAATAGGAATTTGGCTTCAATCTTTTAACAGTATAATCAGATGACTTCTTGCCGTAAATGTTGTGCAAAATTAGTGCAATATTTTATGTTGCTGCCTTGTATATGGTCATTTTCCACATACAGTATGTTGCATGTGTTACAAGAAAGACTGTAATATTAAAATGTTGTTCTACCAAAAACAAGATACATAGTCACAGAGAAAGGAGTAACTCAGAGCTTACAGCCACACTAAGTTCTCTGTGTACTCAGGGACATCATGGCTGTGAGCTACATGCTAAAGCCAGCATGCTAACATAATAATATGATTTCGGCATGCTGATATTTAGTTGGTTTAACAAGACATTCGTGTGATGTCAGAATAATTGGACAAATGAGGACAAAACCTCGATAAATCAAAGATCATTTTCGTACATGCTTTGGCGAGTTTGATGTCAAATACACAAAAACATGAAGTGAACTAGATTGGTTACAGAAGATATTTATTAGCGCAAACCCTGATGGCAAGTCCGGTAAAGCAATATTGTGGTGGTGGTTGTAGGGAATGCACTGGTGCAGCAACAGGTCTGCGACCAAATGCATTGGATTTGTAAAACTTTAAACTTCAAACAGCTATCAACAAGTTCTGAGCCATAAAATACAATACACCCTCTCCTCTTTGTAGCATCCATGTTATGTTATGTTACGACTTAAAAGCTCATGAGTGCACTGAAGAACGATGTCTCAACTCAGGAAATGGAACCGTCCTCGTTAGGATGCTAGGGCGGGGCAATAAAACAATCAAGATAATTATCGCAAAATGACTTTTCCTCGGAACATAATATAAAACATGGTCGATAACGTTGATTGAACTCATTCCATTTATGTTTTGAGGGACAACGTGACCAGCCAACACGAAGCAGAGCAGCGTGCACTGCAAACTGTGTGGAAAGCATGTTCCCACAAAGTCAGGTCATGTCTTGATGGCGGTGCTTAAAGTCAGGATCGTGCAAGTCGTTAGGATACATGATCTGGCAATCATGAATGTCTGCATCACACTTGGCGCTAACCCATCTAATAAATGCTAAGGCACATTTTGACTTGCTGATTACACCATTGGGCACGTTTTATTATGGCTGTGAGGGATGTAAATTTAGAAGATCACCAAAGTCAGCCGGATTCATCGCCTGGGGACGCCTGAAAGTGCCATATTTCAAGGTAATTTATTCAGCAGTAGTTATGATATTTAAGTGGTTGACAGGCCAACCAATGGATGCAAGAGGGACAAAATGGAAGTCACGTCCTTGAGAACAAGACATCCTTCCTTTTCACGCTCGTGTGACTCCCCCTTGGTAAAATGCATGAGCGATTGTGTGTATTAGAATCAAATATAATCAAGGCAGCATTAAACATGCCATTCTTCACGACGCAGTCAGTTGTAAATATGCGACCTCGGTTTGACCTGTTATGCTCTTCGGCTTGTCAGCGTCTTTTAGTCAGCGATGGATTATGAGTGCAGAATGATTTTCCCGCATTTTCAACAAAATTAAATCGGCGGATTGAATCTTTGTTTAATTATCTATCAATATGTCATGTGTTACACTAATGTAGACGGCAATGTAATATAATGAGTCCCTTGATACACAATACAAGGGCTGATCAATGCGTTTTCATTAAGCCCACCCGTATCAATATGTGGTTTTGCATGCTTTTTAAGCTCGTGATGGTACTCCTGTGACATTTTGATGAGGGTGTCTGATCGTCTAAATCATTAAAAAAAAAAAAGATTATTCAGTGAAGGCAAGGTTTGCCCTTTTCCCCCTTCCTATTGAGAATTTAGCAGCAAGAAAAAATAACTCTGACTTCTCCAGAAAGGGCGGGAGACAAGAGGAAGGCAGATCTGTACCAACAGCAGCACGAGTGCTCTCGCTGAGTCTTAGCTCTCAGCCCACAGTGGTGATGATTATCTGTTTCATCTGGTTTTAATCATGAGTGGGTCTGTAATGGGAGTCTGATTCCCAGTAGCAGGACTGTGAGAGCGGATAAAACAAGCCCTGCATTAGTTTAGATAGAGACCATAAATCACCTCTCCTTGAATTCTTCAGAGACACTCGGTCTCTGGCAAGAGGGAGACCCAGCGTGTTGTTCATCAAGCCCCTCTATTTTTTCTCTCTCTCTTTGTTTCCCAGCTCCATCACTCCACCGCGCCTCGATATATATATAATTACCCTTCCACAGAAAGACAAAAGTCTGAACCCACTCTCAGGCTGACACTCTCACCGTGTCTTTAAATCACCCTTAACTCTGCGGTGTCTTCACTATCTTTACACGGGCACTGATTAAACTTCGGTTGAGGGGTGGGTACCAGAGCCAGCCGAGGAATATAAATGCGTTTTCGCGCTTTTTTCTCCGTCTTTGTGTTCGATCTGTAAAAAGGGAATATTTGAATAGAAATGGCAGATGTCAGGTAGTTGAAACTTTCTCACATTCAGGTGTGAAGAGAGACAAGTGGGAATCTTGTTGACAGTAGTAACATTTTGTAACAAAGAGCTGTTTTTGGTTTGATATTAAGGATATACCGTACAGTGTTTATAATGAAAGATGCTTGTTTTCTTGCCAACAGTTCGATGACAAGATCCCGTATCTATGAGTAAAAAGCTGGAGTAGAAAGACGCTTACCATAGCTGAGCATAAAGACTGGAAGTAGGAGGAAACAGCTAGCCTGGCTCTCTTTAATGTTCAGAAACACACTTAGATTACCCGACACCTCCAAACTCAATTAAGAAAAATGTAGTATCTTCTTTTATTCTCTGTTCCCCTTGTGCTGATGTCTGACTCAGTAATGTGCAGGGGAACAGTTAAGGTTCTCCTGCTGTATTTAATGTCTAAAAAGGTTATAGCGGTCAGTTCGCTTAAGCCCCATTGGATGATGCATTTAGGGAAGCTTAGCAATAATTGGATCATCTGGGAAAGGATTGGATGCCTCACGTGAGAATAATGATATAAATATTTGCATAAACATCATTTTGTAACATTCTGCGACTTACTGTTTTTTTGCTGATGTTGTGCTGTATTTTTATGAACAAAACGAAAGACATCATATCCCCAGACCTAAAGAGAGGGGGTGAGTTAGAGAAAAAAAAAGGAAGGCAGGCCTGAGGAGGATCATACCACAGAGGGAGAGAGCTGGAGATGTAAAGAAAGGGCGGCAGAGCAGATAAAGAGACTGAGCGCCGTTCTCCTTGCTGGTAAATCACCTGACCCCCATCATCACTCTTTTGGGCCCCCTGCCCTTTATCCTCTGCTTTCTCCAACTCTCATCATTCCTCTTTCTTCTCATTTCGGTTTTTCTCCTCCGCTATCTGGTATCTCGGCTCAACTACACTTCTTTTTCATCCGTCACCCCATCCCCCCCACCGGCTCAAACGTAGAGTAATTTTGCTGCAGTTGTGGTTATTGTTGTTGGAGCCCAGCCCCGCTGCTGGTGGCGGCCTGAGGATTAGGATGCAGTTGGGTAGAGAGATGCAGCCTGATGGCACGCTGAGTCATGAGATGAGATAACATCTCATCCTCTGCGGCTATATGATGTACTGATGCGCTTTTTGTACAAGTGTACTGCCACACTTAAGGAGTTTTTTCATTTCTGTCATCTTTCTGCTAATCTGTTTCTTCTCTCGTGTCTTTGCTTTTAATTCTTTCATTCATTTTAGATTCCCTGTTGCAGTGGTTCGGGCTTTTCAGCATAAAAGCCGGCATCTGTTTCATTTTACCTGCTTATTGCAGACAGCACAGATAATTAAATCTAAGTGTGTTTCCATGTTCGAGTACACTTATTGCCTCATTTCATCTGATCAGAGGGTTTGGATGGTTGGCCGTCCTGGAGAATTTCTGGTGAAAGTTGCTTCTATCTCTCCAGGCAAGCACATTGTGTGTGGCAGACAGACATTTTCACAGTTGGGTGGAGGCACTCTGAGCAGAGCCCTCCTACTTATCTCGCTGTAGTAACTGCGTTTTCTACTTCTTTCAAGCCCTGTGCTTTTTTGACAAAATTTGAGAGGATTTAAGGTCAGGATTTGGTTTGATGCTCTGCGGTGAGTCTGTAGGGTGGCTGCTGCCTAAAGCCACATACAGTGTATACACTTCTATTTCCCAGCCTAGATTGACACAAGTAAACCATTTGAACACTTGTCACACAGAGTTTTACTTGAGGCATTAAAAATGTGATTAAGTGTTTTAATGAGAAAACCTAACAGTGGGTACTGAAAATGATGTCGCTGAATTGTTGTCTTCCAGTCTTGGAAGTAATTTAGTTTCTTCTCCGGTATCGGCCATGATAAGCTGTTTTTATGAAACCAAACAAACCTATAAAACACTACTTGGACTTAAAGCTGCACTGGCAGATATTTTTATTAGGGCTGACCCGAATGCTTTGAAGCTTCAAAGCTTTTCCCGTTACCATGGTAATCAGCATCCAAATCAGTATTCGAATGCTTCAGGGTTTTTGTGCTTTTTTGTTGTTTTTCTAAGAGGAAGGAGTTTCATGCATTGGCTGCATCAAAAAGGAGGCATAAGACTGATAAAGAGTGAGAAATGGGGTCCATCTATTAGTCTTGAAACCCATGCACATGTGTCCACAAATGTGACCCTCACTTAACCCTTGCTTGCACTTCAAGTAGACTTTGGGATGGAATGGACAATGGTTGATTTCTCCCTCCATTCTCATCTCTCAGACTAATAATTACATTAATACGAAAGTATACACCAATCAGCCTCACATTAAAATCACTGACAGGTTACAATCTAATGTTCTTTTGGAGACCTTCGGTCCTGCCATTCGTGTAGATGCCACTTCACATGAAGCACCTACCCAAACACCATTGCAGACCAAGTAACCCGCTGTCATGGCACCAGCTCTCCCTGCTGTTATTGGCCCTCCCAGCAGGACAAGGCACCCTGACACACCACAAAAACTGCTCAGGAATGGACAGAGGAGCATGACAAAGATCTCAAGGCGTCGACCTGGCCTTCAGATTCCCAGATCCCAACCCGATCAAGTATTCGTGAGATGTCCCTTAACAAGTCCGATCCATGGACGGCCCCACCGTGGATCAGAATTGGCTCTGTCATGTCAAGGCATGTACTCGGTCCTCCTGTGGTGTCTGGCACCCAGGCATTGGCCTCAGATACTTTGAATTCTGTAGGCTGTGAGATGGGGCCGCCATGGATCAGACTTGTTTTAGCTCGTCCCAAGGATGTTCAACTGGATTGGGAGCTGGGCATGGCCAGGCCAACACCTTGAGCCCTATTTCACATTCCGTGAGCCATTCTTTACCAGCTTTTGCATTGTGGCACGGCCCATTGTCCTGCTGGGGGATACACCGCCCTCGGGGAGTGCCATTGGATGGGTGGTTCATGTCAAGTAGCATCCACATGGATGGCAGGACCCATCAGAACATTGCATTGTAACAAGAAGATCATTATCATTCTCTTCACTTGTTTGTGGTTTTAATGCATGGATCAACATATATACATATGTTCTCCATCCCCGAAGCTATATTGCAGATGTGTCACATGAAACTGTTCCTGTAGTAACAAACGACAATAATCACCCAACTCAGCCCATTTTTGGGGTTTTAGCAACTTTACTGTTTTAGGTCAGTCATATCAACCTGGTTGACAGCAGGCAGCTGAAAGTATCTTAAAACCCACTGTGCGCTGCCTGCCCAGTCCCAAATGATAGACACACAAAAGATCAGGACTGTCTGCTAAACGCCAAACGTTAGTTGACACCAACTCAGAGATTGGATATTGTTCTTCACTTCACTTCAAATTACATCATTATGTCCAAGGGTCACAATCATTATTATTGTCATTACAATGAATAATGGCAGCAATGGTACCGGTATTGTGGAGACAGTTATGAAAGGATGTCAGCGAGGAATGGATGCTGAGCTTTTAGAGACTGTCTTTTTACCTTATTAGAATTATGAGACGGTCCTTTGGGACAGTGCGCTCCTTTCCAAATTAGTCTAAGGTTACACCATTACAATGTGTGCACAGTAATGTGGTTACACAGTGATATCAGCGTGCCTTATATGATCACGGCACACTAGATAACATTACATGGCAGTTCTTGATGCTTTAAAATCCTATTTAGCCCCCACTGGACGCTCAAAGACAGATATGAAATTGGTCAGACTGGAAGCACGAAACATGAGAGGTAAGAAGATAAGGCAAGCGTCTGTTTTTTGGCAGGGAAACGACTAGACCAGTTTTGTCTGATGCGTCGCATTTAAAATCTTGACCTTTATTCGTCCTCATCGGACCACCAGTTGAATCCGTGAGCACAGCTGGATGCGTGTTGAATACAGAGTTGCGGCCTATCAAAATGAGACATCTTGACATTTAATTAGAGTGGGTTTTTTGTGGGGTAATACATGTAAGATTCATCAAAAACTACTATATTGTCTTTTTGGCTAAATCCTGACCTTTAAGCAGCAATTAGATGTAGAGAAAAGATGTCGTAGTCATAGACAGTTGACAGTATGAAAAAGAGAAGCACGGATTTTCTGCGCTGGTCAGCTGGCTGTTGGGTCAGTTAATTCATGATGTATTATATGACTAATTGGAGAGGATGTTGTTAAGGAGAGAATGAATCTCAGTTCTGTTTTTAATGAAACAGTTTGGACCTTTGGCGCTGAGGTGTGAGCCGTCTGCCGCGTCAAGTCCGCCAGATGAGACACTCCAAGGCGTGAATGATACAAATTAGGAGAATTGACGGCAGCTTATTACTTTTATTCTGCACAGTGACGCCATCTGATTTTGTCAATCAACATTCCTGCACGTTAAATTTGAAATCCATCTCTGTTTATTTCACACGATGAGCCGTCATCACGATCCTTCCCCCTCCAATCATCTCTACATTAATTTGTTCCTCCTTTCCCCCCCCTAATTTCACCGTCCTTTTTCTCTCCCAGCTCCCGATCTAACCCTTCACAATACACATAATATTACATTGAACAGAGCTCATGGTAGTAAGTGGATAAAAAAATAAATTGCCTTTACTTTGGAGACTCTTTAGCTTGCTTTTCCCGGTAAACCTACGGGGTTACATAACGTCTACAAGGCCTCCAGATGGACACAACCGAGGTCCAGTCATTTGGCCGGGAGTCATTTTTCAGCGCAACATGCGCACGCACACAAACGTATACACACACACACACACACACACACCTGTATGTGTGTGTTCCTATGCATTCTAGAAGCTTATTTTCATTCCTTAATCCTATATTTGTTCCCTACATGCTCACCTTCGCCACTGCCTGACATTCACCTTCACAGCATCCTTATATTCACTTCAGATTGGAATATTTGAATCAGAGTGAGGGAACACATGCATTTAAGTTCAGGAAAATATGTTAAATGTAGAATTAAACAGTAGTAAAACACATGACTGAATAAGTCCCTGCAGCAGTGGTCAGCGAGGAGCCTTCATATCTGCAGTGGAACACTAGCCGGTTGAGATCTCATATAAATGCAATACACTGTGTCAGCAGATATTTGAGTTTAACCTTAATTTTTGGTATCATGCTGTATTTAAAATTAGACACACGGGCACCAACCAATCAGTAGTCAGGTCCCTGTAGACATGGCTATAGATAGCTGTTTGGCCACGAGTCAGTGCCAGGTGGCATCTCAGAGGTAGCAAATGGAGCTGACCTCCTATGAAGAGGACTGTGCAGGGCAAGCATTATAATTGCAGATAGACTGCAATAATTTGACTCGTTAGTTGATGGAATATTAAATAAAATTCTCATTAATCACGGCGATAGCGCTCGCCAGAACTGCGCCGTCGGGTCTTCAAAAGGCGGCCGAAACCTCTCCGCCTCCTTCGACTATAATTCATGTCATCGTATAATTCCGCGGAGCATCCATTTGCATTTTGCAAGACAAAGAAACTGACACTGCAATATACAGAAGCCAAATTCAGTTGTCAAAAGAATGATGTACTCATCCGCAAAGGGTGACTGCAGAGGACATCAGACCACTCAGCCATAAATCAGGAGGATAAGCAGACAGCCACACTTTTCACCAGCCATATAGATGTTATAAAATAAAATGCAGTCTGCGAGTTTGAAGGTGCTGTTTGTCACCCGGGTTATCGAGGCAGTGCTTGCTATCCCAGATGTTTTACCGAATGAGGCCAACAACACCTCCAAGGCGGAACTTTCTGGTGTCCGTGGAACTTGCCGAATTAGCAGTAAATGCAGCTAGTCACCTTCTTTACCTTTATTCAATTACATTTTCTGCCGAACATACAGTGGTACATTGTTCTGTGGTTTAGATGTGACCACCGGCGAGGGAGAGGACTGTTCATCTGTAGACAATAATGATGGTTAGCGTTATATCAGAATATTATATATTTCTCTAAAGAAGAGCAAAAAACATCACGAAAGGTTTTTCCCGATGGGAAAAATGTTTTTCCACTGGATAGAGTTCATTTAGCACTCTCCAACAGTCAATCTGATCGCTTGAAGCTAGCCTGTGAGAGATGGCGATAAGCAGATGGTTCGTCCAACCACCTGCCAAGCATTTTTGAAAGAACCTGCCTTTCTCCAAACGGTTCCTAGCGGCACCTTCCCAGATGGTTCCATGTGACAAACACAGCCGGCGCATCAGGTTATTCCCTCTGGTCGACATAAAATAATGCAACTTTAGCGAACAGAATTCATGGAATATGACATATTGAAGTCTCACATAATTGTTGTCCATCAGAGAAAAAAGACCCGGTCATCAATAAGTGTTTGGACATTGTTCGTTGTTGGCTTACAGGGTAGACCGTGGGCAGCTGTCATCTCGACTGATCGTCGTAGGCTGGGCGTAACAAGGTAAATAACAAGCAAGGTCAACGAAATTGATTGAACTTCGAGCGCAGCAGTGAGCTGTAAAAACTGTGCAGCGAACACTGATTTAAGGCAAGACTTTGTGTCTTCATGCTCTCCACAGAAAACAAATCGATCCTGCTGTTTCAACCCTAAGACTCGTACGTCATACCGTTTAGACCTTCATGCTAGGAAACATATTGAACAGTCGGCTGAATAAATAGAATATAAAATCCAAATAATGAAAAGAAGGACTTCGGGAGTGCGCCGGTGACCGCAGTACTTCTAAAATCTTGGCTTACAGCCCCTTTCCTCCTTTCCTTTGGCTTCATCACAATTTACTCTGAGTGTTTTTTAAAGTCCGTGCAAACTGTGCCCTTGAATTCGAACGTCCACACGGAAATGCAGAGGGAGTGAAGATTCCCAGCGATTATCCTCCCACTCTTCCTCCGACTGGCCAGTTATTGGCCGGCGCCCCGCACACCCACACCGACCAGACGGCGTACCCCTGTCTTTAAGCAATTTAACGTACTTTGCGCTCGCCTCCTCTTCGCTGAGGGAACAGGGAGGGCAGAAGTAGTTTATGGGACGGGCGTGTGAATACATTTTCTTTACCGCGCCACACGATCAGATTTCATTGTTCCCGGTTCTTGTTTGTCTCCTCTACTGAGTCAGCAAGGACAACCGCGCTATTGTGTGTCCCTCACATATTGTATATACATTACTGTTGTGTTAATCTCTCGCTGCCTGCTGTACGCCCGCAGGCACAGCTGACCTCTGCTCGCTCCAACCGCGGAGAATCAATTCACAATCATTGATTCCCACACATACAGCATACACGCTTATATAGAATGAATGTTTTTCTATATGTCGCACACACACACACACACTCCTCGCTGTGCGGCATCAGGGTTTAAGAGCCGCGTCAGACATCTTTGTGTCTGAGATATACACACACTCACACACACATGCTCGCTGTAAGTACAGATGCTGATGTCTGCGCTTAGTAGCAGCTCTAAAGTTGGCACACATCTGTTCATGCATTGATCCATCCGCTCTGTGTTGCAAGCTGTGTGTGGGGGAAAGGGTGTGTGTGTGTGTGTGTGAGAGAGTGTGTGTGTGCTGGACACACTGTATATCACACATCTTGTCATCTCTCTGATGATGCCGTGCAAAGGGGGGGAGGTTTTCCCAGCATTGTTCCCCCGCGATCTGACACCGCATGACACTCTCCGCACCGCATGTGTGTGCGCCGGCGTCCGCACAGTTATGTGTGTGACTGTGTGTGTGTGTGTGAGTGAATGGAGTTTATCCCCGCTGGCCCAGATGCCCCGGCTAAATCCATCACCAGCGGTGCTGCACAGCGGTGCTAAGCTGGAACATTTGGCACCAAGCTAGGAATGAAAAAAAAAAGAGAAAAAACAGGGACACACTCAGACATACACATATGCACACACACACACAGAAAATTGAGTTTGGGGATTTTTTTTTTTTTCTAAAGAGATTCAGAGGTGGATTTTTTAGCGGAGGAGCTGGACTCGGGGAGCGGGACAGGAGCTCTTTCTCCGACGCTCTGAGCCTTTTTGGCGGTGGTGGGGCCGGGGCGTCCATCCCACTCTCTCCACCTGTTCGCTCCTGCATCGGTTCCGCTCCGGCTGACAGGATGGAGCCATGCGACGACGACGACGAACTGGGGATGTTAGCCGCTTTCCAGTAAGTCCCGGTGTCCCCTGACGCTTCTTGTTGTTTGCTTGCTGCTGTCATCTGCACGCCGGACTCATTCAGAAAGTAGAATTTCTTTTGAGTTTGAAGGTGCATTTTCAGCCGTTGCCGCCTCTTTTAACACTTCCTAATCGGAGTGTTAAAGCTTTTTGAGCAAGGGCTTTATTTATAAAGCTCTTTGGGAAGTTGCTGCTGGTTCTTGGAGCCTGTCGGGGGGCCTCTTGCTCAGTGTCACAGATTCTTTATTAATGCTGTTTAAGACTGATTTTTTGTTGATGGGAGTTTTTGGTGCCCTCCCTCATTGCCGTTTTTGTTTTCAGCTAAAACATGTAGTGTACATGGATTATGTGTTCTGTGGATTAAGTGCATGTGTTTTTTTTATGTTGTTTGCCGAAAGCTGCTCCGACTTGTGTCGAATCGGAGTCACTTTGAGTGTTAATCAGAGCTAAGTGCTGAATCGTTAACTGAATGCAATCAGATGTTTAGCAGAAGTTGACACACTATACAAAGCTGAACCACATGACCAAGCAGGTACCAGAATGTAGTTATAATCAGTGGTGGAAGTATTGAAATCATTGACTTAATTAAAAGTAACAATAACACAACAGACCATAATACACAAAATTACAAAATAAGTCAAAAGCAAAAGTATTGATTGTATAAAGAATCATCTCTAGTAGAGTGTAGAGTGTTATTCTTTCATCTTAATGGATCATTACTGTTGATGTCTTAATATGTAAGCACTACTTTGATCAACTTCACATACTGTTGGGTTGGCTAATAATGTCTATGTCTAATGTCTAATCAGTTTATATCATTGGATCATAGGTTTGTTTGTTCAATCTTAAAAATAAAAGTACTTTCTTTGAAGTAACTGGTAACTAAAGTTGGCAAATACATCGAGTGGAGTTAAAAAGTAGAATATTTCTCTCTGAAATGTAGTTAAGTAGAAGTATAAAGTAATTGTAATTACTTACTTACTTTCCATCAGTAATTATAACTGTACAAACTTAATGTATGAAGTTAGTGTATCTTTTTAAACTATTTCTTCGAATACTGGACATATTACAAGGGACCCCACTTTACGATTTTGCTTCCCTGATCAAATTGGACTGAAGGGGATGCAAAATGGCGGTCACACATTGTCAGTCTTTAAAGGCGCACTGCAAACTGATCTTAAAGGACAACACAATTTAACAATGAACCGCTTGTATACTCAGTTATGGAAAATAAGTTTGAATGTCTTCTCCAAAACCCCATAGTGCCCCTCAATAATGATTATAAATAAGGTAATTGTTAATTGATGTGTTAAATACAACATGTTGTACCTGACTGACCAACTAGTGATCTCCTCAGGGTCATTATCATCACCATCTTTTTTTTTTTTCTTCGTCATCGTCGCTGGTCTGAGCAAGCCGATGGATTTAATGCGGGACTGTCTTGCTGCCGGCTTTAAAGCAGCCATATTGTAATCTTCCTCGCCGAACTGACGGCACGTGAGTCGTCTGTTACATAAGGCCGAGGTGGCTCCAAGCAGCGGAGGAATCCAGGACCTTGTAATTACTGAACACACTTGGAGATTACATCATGGATTGAGGGGGGTTTAGCTAGCTGGCTGCTGGGAAGTGTGGCCGTGTGTGTGTATGTGTGTGTAGTGTCTCATAAAATGTTATTATCTTTCACATCAATTTATATGCATGTTGCTTCCTTTACTGTGCATTTCCAGTAAATGCGCGCTCCATGGATGTGTTGTGTATGTGTGTGGCAGGCTGTAAGGTTACAGGAGTTGGATTCACTTAGAATGCTGAGTAATTGAAGCTCAGGAGGGGATTTAATTGTTTTAATATTGTCTCTTCAACAGCCGGATGGTGTGTTTACTCTAACTCTGTCGTTTGGAGCGATAATCCACAAATAAAACCCGTGGAAGCAATGAAATGATGCGACTGACTGACTTTCGGCAAAACAAATTTATATTCGAACGGATGTTAGAGGACATCATAACCTAGCAGTGATTCCCAACCATGGACAGATTGTGGAGTCGCTCAATTTATATATGAAAATAGAATTATATGCGTATATTATATATTTAACATTTTGAACTCGTAAACATGCCATGTTGAGAATGTGTGACAACTGATTAGCAAGCGAGAAACACAGAAACAGTTAGCTGAAAGTAGTGGATAAATGGTTCAAATAGTTAGCTTAAAAGTGCGATATGTAAGAACTAACGCCTGTCGAAATAAAATAAAATAGGGGGAAGCGTATCACTAGAGACATCGCTAACTGTGGCTAAATATAGTTGCTGTTCACTAGTTACCTCAGTTAGCTGTGCAGCTAGCAGTCCGGACTGGGAGCTCAGACAACCAGGAGCACACAGGAGATTTATACCAGGACGGGGCTAGCTGGTTAGCATGCTAAATGTCTGCAAAATGATAAAAGATTCACATTCTTCTTTAACAAAAGTCTTACATATTGCACCTTAAAGTAAAAAACCATTGAGAAGGATATCTAAAAATATTGTGTAGTAGCTAAAAGTTGTTGATAAACACTGAAATAGTTAGCCAAAGGTAATGGATTAATGGTTAAATAGTTAACGATAGTAAAACTTACCAACACTAAAAGTAAAACAGTTGAAAAGGAGACCTAAAAGTATTTGAGAAATGAAGAAATTGATGAACGCTAAAATAGTTAGCTATGTAATTGATAAATGGATCAAATAGATAGCTATAAGTAATGGATAAATTGAAACACACTGGGACTAGTGTGTAACTAAACTTTAATAGTTTATGGAAAAATAATTACTGTAACAATTATAAAGGCCAAGCTAATATCTGTTAAATAACATCCAGTCTGAAACTGAATTCAAATTAACATATTTAGAACATGATATGACCGATGTGATGTGACTGGTTGTTTTGATGTTCTGATTGAGTCCATCTGACAGAGTTGTGGGGGGTATGTCTAAAATATTTGTGGTTGGGAGCACTGAAATATAGGATGTGATGCTGTTTAGTTGCAAAGATATTGGTTCAGTGTCTGAAATAGAAAAATATTCGGTCTGGAACTGGAGATGGACCCAGTTTCCCTTGTTCTGGGTCTCACAAGCAGACATGCAATATAAAAAACAATGAGATTATACTGTATTCTTACTGATCCTATGGGGGAAAACATATTATCACTGTGGATTAATGAGCACCAGTTGTCAAAGGCTGCCAGAGTGATGTCTGAGTTCGTGTCACTGGAATACCTTACATGTATGTCACATTCAAAAGCAACGATTCTACAGTTCACATTGAGGTTGGTCATATGGAGACTTGGGTTTCATGGTTAGTGGAAAGACTTCTTAAGGCACTTTTACTTGTAACAATGGAACATACATGTAAATGCAAAAAAGAAGCGTTTACCCTTCTGTCTGCCTATTTTTTTTTCTTTCTACCTAAACATAAACCCACGCAGCTGCTGGTCAGCCAGCGGACTGCGAGATTGAGGAAGCGCCAGATCGCAGCATCATTGTCGAAGGATTACAGCAAGGAGGTGATAGGTCATTGGCCAGGAAACATGTGGCCCAGAAAGGAGACAAATGAAATTTGATTCAGATTCAGACCCTGCACCGCTGTGTCAGTCAGACTGACAGACATGCAGACGTGGACTGACTTTTTCTTTTTTTTTTTTTTCTCATTCAATCTCTTCACCTGCTGTTCCTGGTTTTCAAACCACTGATATTCCAAATATTTGAATGTTGACTCAGCAGCTGCAGAATGACACACATTGCGATACAAGTGAAACAAAGTGAACCTGCTGTGCTGCTTTTCTTATTCCAATTGCGTTATAGAAGTCTTGCAACAAAACAATTTGATGTGTTTTTTAAACCTCTGTGACAATTTGAGGCCTGAGACATTCTCTTATTCAAAGTATGATGTTTGATGAGTGTTTGTGGTGTGTTTTTTACCGCTGAAAAAATATATTTTCTAGTATTTTTATAGTGTAATTTTGTTTTTGGAACCATTTTGCATTAGGCGGATAAACCAGAGTAGGCTTCTTTAATCAATGACTAACATTGTGGGAGAAATTGAATGTTTTCTTTATATATAAATGACAAATAATAGCAGCCCAAGAATGGAACCCTGAGGCACACCACATTGTTATTGTGCTTTGTGAGATCACAGCATTTAAACAAATTGTTTTGTTTTTTTTTTAATTGAAAATACAATTGTTTATACCATACAAAAAAACAAAGCAGTATACAATATCATGATTCATGATGAAATAAAACAACTGCTTCACCTTTCGTTTTCCATTTTGCGCACTTTTGCCGAAGGAAGAGGCTGTTCAGCTCGTTGCACAATACCAGAACTCAATGCATCTGATACATTTTAACAAAATACCGGATTAAAGAAGCCCCGTAGACACCCATAGAGACTTCATAGAGAAATGAGAGAGAGAAGTTCATTTCTTGACTGTGAAGCACACCTCCATCCTCCAAAAATCCCCCGGGAGATCCCTTTTTCGTTTAACCAAATGTCACTTCCATTGTACATGAGAAAATACAATTTCAGTGAAAACTGAAACATGTGATACAATTCAGTTGTCTCCTGTAGACAGTCACTTTTTTTTAAGTGAAAAAACTCACCTTGAGCTCTTTTTCAGAGACCAAATCCAACTCTCTCGTTCTCAACAGAGAACAGAGAAGTTGTGTGTCTAATGAAAGTGCTTGTCCTTTGAGTTTAATCTGCCGGCGCTCCACCTCTGTGCCCCGCTGCACCGCAGGATGTTTGCGCTTGGATTGGTTGGGTCAGGCTGGAAGGGCCTCGAGGCCAAATCGGTCATAGGCCGATTAGTTTGCTGGCAGGCGCCAAGGGTCTAGTCCTCCTTCTCTTCTTCTTCATCTTCCACCTCTCGAATGGAAATGCATGTAAATTCCTGTTTGGCGGCAGAAAGCACACGGAAATGATTTGGAATGCAACATGAAAGGGAGCACCGTGACAACCACCTACTCCGCCCTCCCAGTTCAGGTTTAAAATATCCGGCATTTCCGAAAAGGAATGTACAAAACACACACAGAATAGCAAGGGTTGAAATTGTCCGAATGCTTTTTGAGTTGTAATTCAAATCTGCTAACAGGAATGAGGTGTCGGCTTCCAGTGTAGCTTTGAAATGATACCAAGTGTATAGTGAGCTACCTGCTGCAGTTTGCATGCATTCAGTC
This sequence comes from Lagodon rhomboides, assembly GCA_039737535.1. Lineage (NCBI taxonomy): Eukaryota > Metazoa > Chordata > Actinopteri > Spariformes > Sparidae > Lagodon > Lagodon rhomboides. The sequence continues at coordinate 8,075,006 of CM077807.1, forward strand.
TGGGGCTGACTCTGACTGAATTCCAAAATCCTCAGAAAATTGCTGACAACTTGCCAAAGTCAAGCTGTATATCTAATATATTTTAGAAACAAAAAGAAACATATATTTTATAAAAAAAAAAAAAAAAACGTAGCTATGAATTCAGGTACATTTCTTCGAGTTGAGCATTTCCCTGACATGGAGAGTGGTGCGGTGTTTTCACGCTGTTATCCCATGATGCATTTAGTAAGAAGGCACAGCTGCTGTGAAAAACAAAGCCATGGTTAATGACCTTAATTGTTCCCCCAGTGTTTCCCAATGAAATGCAATGAAACTCAAACTCCTGTATCCAACTTCTGTATTAATACTTTCTTTTCCTTTTTATTGGGACTTCGTACTCTGATACCGATCCCATTCTGGGGCTAAGAAGTTATTGGGCATAGACTCAAGTACTTACAGATACCATATCCAGCATGTTGGACTGTATTGGGTGCTATTCCAATGCTGGTATAGGTATATATAGTATATATATAGGAGGCGGTAATTTTATAGGCAAGGCAATCCGACCTCTCACAGTTGTGATCCTCTTGCTGGTTATTGTGCATCTCTCCCATCTCTCAAATCTTTTGTTCATTTATGTACGATTTTTTATTTGTTGCCTCTGTCTTCAAGGACTCTTTGTATGTCACTACTCACAGTGTTACATTTGATGAAAAAATGATAAAAAAACTGTCAGAAAAGGCAGATGAAATCTGCGAAATCGTCCGTGCTCTGACCGTGCTCCTGAGCGGGTCAAGGGATGTTCTATTCCGACTTGTAGGAATAAAATTGCAAATAACCTTATGTGACACGCCAGCATTGAAATGTTCTTCTTTTCTCTCCGCTCCTTTCTTTCCCCGCCACAGCATGACACATTATCAGAATTAAAAGCGAGTTGCTTCCCGGCCCCGTGCTGTCTTTAGTGCGCCGCGGCGGTCGCGCTGACATGTGTGTCCGCGCCCCGTAAACGATGGACTTTTCGCGAGGCGCGCAGTCACCAGAAAAAGCTGAATGCACTATTGACCAACAAGACGGAACCGTCAATACCAAATTACCAGCCGAGACACCCTGTAGTGTTAGTAAGTAACCTACGCTGGCAGGTATTGACGCGGCGTCAGCGGGATGTTTGTGTGTCCTGCTCGTGTTTATTTGGGCTCGTTGTTTTTTTTTCATCAAGGCGCTAACGGGCGCAGATGATGATAATCTCACTGGAAGTACCACTTATCACACACACACACGCACACACACAATGTCCATAGTCCGAGGTAGCGCGTTCGTGCGTCGGCCTGGACGTGTAAACAAGACGCGTAGCCGCCCGTCGCACTAAGTGGGGGATTTGCGGCCGCAAATCTGTCGCCTGTTTCCAAACAGTCGGGAGCTCTTTCATAAATGTCAGATCAGCTAATGTGCAAAGCCGCAATCCTTTAATGACCAAACGCAGATATGGCTCCTTGCCCCGCCAGTTAAAGGGCATTTACATTCAACGGGGGGTTTATCACATGATGCTTATCCCTGCATGTCAACCATAGGAAGAGTCCGATTTAAAACATATGCCACTTAGTTGCTCAGAGCTGTTTTCCCTACAGCAGATGGTTAAGATTTGGGTTAAGTTTTCCATCATTGTTTGTTCCATTTGATTGTTTTTGCACCAACTTTAATGTCAAACTGACTCAAAACATGTTTTTTATCGCAGAGTTGCACTGAATAGTGTGAGCCGTACTGCAGCAATGTGCTGAAAAATTATATTTCTTTGCATTTTTTTGCTTTATTAGCATTCAGGCCGCCGTAGAAATCCCGCATCAGTGAGCCAGCAGCAATAGCGAGCATCATTGAAGGTCTTTTACTGCCCGTTCTCAAAGTCAGTATTTGTGGGAAAAGGGGAATGTGATTTACTGAAAACTACCTACAAAGCGAAAATTGCACAATAGTGTGTGCATCTCCTTTCCCCTCTGCACCGCGCTCGTACTGTGGGTGAAATATTCTGCACCTCAGCCAAAATTGAGGTTGACAAGACCATTCATTTTGAACTAAAAGCTGAATTTAGTGGCTGAAAGTCAGGATGGAATATGGTTTTTCTGCTCTATAGAAGTACATGACTTAAGTACAACTCATTCACTTTGCAGAACAGTATATCATGACCACTCTGGCTCAGACACCGGGCTCAGTGGAGGTGGCCTTCTTCGTGAACCTCAGGCGAATTAGAGATTGTAACTGCCCCAGCAGCTGGGTGTATAAAGATCTGCTCGCTGGCAACAAGAGCCGAGGTTTACAAGTCTGGGGTCAGTTTACCTTCTTTATATTTTCAGGCGTAGTTGAGGGTGAAGGATGCCTAATTTTACGAATCATTTTATTTTGGGCTGCATGGTGAGGATTAAGACTCCTGGAGTAGTGACTATTCATGTGAGTCTCAGTATTTGAGAACTGAAGTTTAGCAAGTTCACAGAAGGTGAAGGAAAGAAAGCTAAATGGCATGCTTATTTGCTTTTTTGCCAAGTTAGAAGTGGAGATGCCACTCTTAAATCTGTCTGTTAAAAAAGTATGAAGTAACCGCCACCAGCCAGTTAGCTTAGCTTAGCAAGCATTGCTTGTTTAATTCATACAACTAACGAAGTGTACAGTTGACTACTTTTTAGACTAGCGCAGTAACTTCTTGGAGGTGCAATATGGGAGCATTTTAGTTTTAAACATGCAAAAATGATCTAACATTATCGACTGAATGCAAAGAAATAACAGTTTTTAAATGATTTCAGGGACGTCTATGTATTGTGTCACATGGGTATCTATTGACGTTAGCGTGCTAACTAGCTAGCCCTTAGCCACATTGATGGTCCAGTAGTACAACAACTACAATCCCGCAGTGCTCTGAGCTCTCAGCCCAGGCAGAGTTAGCTAATACCGCTTTTCCACCAAACTTAGCAGGTCTACACAAGTTTTTTAAACGCGGGTCAACTCACTAAAGATCGCCTATTGATCCCATTCCCACTTCCCCTCTATTTTTTTTTCGGACATTGCAGATCTGGTTGTTTTCCCCTATTTACAACCTGTCTGCTATGCTAGGCTAACAGGCCGCTAGCTTCATATTTAGCATTCAGACGTAATAGTGCTATTGATCTTATCATATAACTCCCACCATCAAGCAATGAGTGTATTTTCCAAAATCACAAATTATTCATTTAGATATGAAAAGCTACAAGCATGTGAAATAGTATAAATCCCATGCCGTATAAACACATTCATTACCTAAACATAATAGTCTTCAACAAACATTTACAGCTCATCACCACCACCACTACACGCTCGGACACGCCTGATTGTAGTGCATGTCACAGTTTGCCGGTCTTTGCGGCAACGTTCCATCATTTGTGTTGTCACAGTGTAACACGCCAGAGCGAACGCGCTTCCGAAAGTAAAAATCACCTTTAAAGTGCAACACAGAAAACATCACAAAACAGCTTCTCAGATTTATTCCAAGAAAAAAAAAGGTTATTTATTGCTTCCACTCCTGCCCAGAACACTTCCACTGACTCTCACTCTGTTTTTTTTTTCTCTCTCATCACTGGAAGCGCTCCCTACTTTATGTCCAGCAACACTGGGACGGCTGCCCAAAACAAGAGGCCCGCGGGTCCTTTGTCATCACACATTATTGGTCCTCAGCCTGGTAATCACGCTATAAGTCCCAGCGTTCTCTGAGCGGTAGCCTGTCGCAAAAAAAAAACTATTTCTGCTTCGCTGGAAATGACTGAAACTCGTCGTTCGATTGCATTTTCCCATTTCCGTGTAATTAAGATGTTGTTGTTTCGGCTCCATATTTTCACGGGGTTTTAATTTTTGAAAAATTATTGCATTAGCGTGCCGTTTATTATGCAGCAAAGTCCCACTGTAATGAGTTCCCTTAATAAAAAGCGAGCTGCTCCGACTGAGACGGACTTGCGTGCAAATGTCTGTATCTAATTGCGCGCTTGTTTGTTTGTGAGCGTGTGTGTGTCTGTGTGAGCGAATTTGGCAGTCAGACTATTGGCTTTGCCGGTCGCCTAGAGAGATGCGGCTCACACACACACATGCAAAAAAAGGAAAAAAAACATCTCTCGTCAGCATTCAAGCTCGGTGAGTGAGTGCATGTGTGCGTAATTAAATGTCACACAGGGCTTGAAGAATAGCTAATAGCATTTGATCAATTTGTTCAGTCTGCATACGGGCCTCCCGCCCTGCATTTTGATGTGCGTGCGCACCGGGCATGACGAGAATGTGCGAATGCGCAGAGGAAGAAAGGACTCTTGAGGTTTTTTTTGTGTGTGTGTGGAAGTGACCCCGACAAAAAAAGCTCGGAGCAGCCGGCGGCTTGCTAATACGCCGCGAGGTGACGAATAGCCCCCGTCGTTTCCCCACTCTCCCTTATCTCCTAAGTGTCTCCGACAAGCTCCGTTATTGAAGAGGGATGTTTAGTAGGCTGACAGCGGGTGGAGGAACGCGGGAAAGATAGAAGCAAAAAAAAAAAAGACCCGAGCCAAATGTATTATTTGTTTAAGCCCACACGGAGCACTCGACTGTGTCGGTCCTCTGCCAGGTACAGCAGGGAGATAAAAACTCTGGGAGAACATTAGACGAACTTTTAATATAAGAACAGGATTCTCACAGGCCCCGCGGAGAAGTTTTGTGGGATGTTATCTTCAGGGGCGCCGAAAGGGCCTTAAAAAGTTTAGAATGTTTTGAATGGATAGCTGGAAATTGTGTGATATTTGTATCAGACAATAGCACATGTAGATGTACTGGTGATCTGAGATTAACTTAGGCTTAACTTTGGTTAACTTTTTCTTGACATTGTCACAAGTGATCCAAAATATTTTGAAAAACTCGTTGGAAAAAGTGTATTCAGTGCTTAATGAGTTTTAAACAGTGCGGTTCTAATTTTGAATAAAGCTTTTTTTGTTTTCCTGGCAAAAAAGGAGGAAAAAATGACAACAAGAAAACAAAAGATTGGAATCGCCATCGGGATTTCATCGATGTGTTCTTCGTGTCACTGTACAATGATGACTGTCGGCCAATCCGATTCTTTTGATTTCAGTGTTAGCCTCAAATATCCAACATGGCTCACGCTATACTATATTAAAAATCAACAAAAACAATCTCGGAGCAACATCAGTTTCAAAATGTCATCATCAAAGTTCAATAAGTGATGAGATTAAAGTAGTTGGACGGCGTAACTGTAGCGTATCAGACCGGTTGTGCATCACATGTAGCCGATGCAGCTTTAACCGCTCACTGACTGAAAGCAAAGAAGCATCAACTTTGTCTGTATAATAATTATAGTGGTATAATATTATGCTATGTGCAGCAGCCTAACCGGACCACTGGCCAGTTGTGTTACTCAACTTCCTTGCAAAAGTTCATATTGAATCATAAAACATTGTTCAAAAACGGTCAACATTAGCCGAGAAGCTATATTTATCCATAATAATGGAACACTAACAGAAAAGTTGAACTGTGCTACATGATACTCCACTCTCCTCCTCTTGTCCTGTAATCCCTTCCCCTCTCGCCCTTTCTCCATCACTTTCGTTCGCTCCCTCCTTCATTCCCCTTCTCCTCCGATCCATCATCAACTCCCACATCACACCTCCACTTTTTCAAATATCCATCGCTCCCTCCATCCATTTATCCTCCCTGACCTTTCTCTCCTCCTTTCTCCCACCTCCCTCGTTCCCCCTCCCGTTGCACCACTCGAGTCCGCCGCTCCTCTTTCTCACACCCTCCTCCATCAATCCCCCCCCCCCCTTCTTTCGGGTCGTCTGCCCCATCAGATTAGGCCCTGTGTCATAAGGAAAAGAGAGAAAGAGCGAGAGATTGCCGGTTGGATTAGAGGGGGTGCGGGAATGAAATTCTATGATCTCATTGTTTAGACGTGTCACATGAAGTCGGCGTATGTGTGTGTGTGCATGCGAAGTGCGGGCGGCCGCTTTATCCCCTGTAATGACAAGGGCCACACTGTTGCATGCTGGGAAATCGTGTATGCGTGGCGACGGAAAAGAGAGTTTAATGAGTGACTGACTTGCACTTTTATTATATTCATCTATCATTATGATGTAGTGTGGAGAGGGAAGCATATTCAATCAGTGTGCGATGATGGATCGGGCGACAGAAACTGGACATTGCACAGCAATCCGGTGTACATTCTGATAATGTAAGACGAAGAATTCAAGTTAAGGATGAGGTAATGTGATTGAACGCCTCAAGCTGTGGCGTGACCCAGTAAAGTGCGGAGTGATTTATTTATTTAAAAGAAGAAACTTCCTGTAAAATGCAAAGTGATTACTAAATAAACATTGCAGTATTTCTCACCCAAAGCATCATGTGCATTCTGAAAGACTAACAAATATGCTGAATGACTTTCTGACCTAATAAAACATTTGTAAAGCCTTTTAAAGGGCGCAGTGTGTCATTTCCGCCACCAGGGGTCTCTCAATCGAAACAACAACAAAGGTCGGAGTTTGGTGATGTTGCGAGGTAGCTTGGGATCATGGTAGTTGTTGTCTTTTTTTGTTAAATGATGGCCATTGGAGATGAGAGAGACCAATACAAACAATAGAGTGGCTAGCTAGCTAGTTCGCTGACTTCCTTCCTCAGTCATCTGGTTTTTCCTGCTCGGGGTTTCTCAATCAAAACATTAACAAAGTTTAGTGACGTTGCGAGGTAGCTTGGGATCATGGGAGTTGTTGTCTTTATTGTTTAACAATGCAGACGAAAATTAATAATCGTGTTCCATCATGAGTTCCTAGCTAGTTTGCCCCAAACAAACAACCGAATTGAAATGCACCATTACGTTGGATAAAATTACTTATTTGTCTGGGTTTGAACGTTGTTGGAAACACTTGGGATATTGTAAGAACACAACTCAACTAAATATATATCAAAGGTCTCGTAGTTTTTAAACACTCAATGAAGAGATGTCACGTATTATATTTTCAAATGTTTTCAAGTTTGCATTCGTGACACAACTTGCAGTCCTCCTTTTCCTCTTTTCAACAATTAAGATTCCCAACAATTTTCATCAATTAAGACCTTTTTTAAACAAATTTAACATCCGGATATAGTCCGATCAAGTGTATGATCTACTGCTTTCTCCTCTTCCCTGTTTTAAAATGTACCTCAGAACTTTACTTGTGTACAGTACCAGTTCTTTAGTAAATGTACTTTTGTACAATTACGAGAGATAAGAGTTAAGCTTAGGGAAAGGTCGTGTTCTTTGTTAAGTCTTTAAAAAGCAACCATGCGTAACAACACATTAGATGCAGATTGCTAACATCGGACAGCTGGGTCCTGTTCTTTGTATGCTCCACCAGCCACCCCGACCTTCTCTCCGTGACAGCGCGGCGGATGTCACATTTCGTGAACTGAAACAAAAGCATCGCCAGGTAGCAATAACAGGATTCTGCGGAGTAAATCAGTAGAACATTTCGAGCAGATAGGGGTTGGCTCTGTATATATATATTTGCCAGCGGCCTGCAGAATGCGGAGCGAGCGGTGAGGTGGCTGTTGCAAAGGTGACAGTGATTTATGTATGAGCGGCGCCACTCGCCGGCTCGAGGGAACGTCAAAGTCATCACGGTCCAAATGATGGGAAAGACGCAAAGCTTTCTCATTTCATTATCCGTCATCAGCTGATCAGCCAGATGTTTTATTGTATGACAGATACGCTCGAATACAGAACATTCCGACTACTTTATTTGTCCTGAAGCAGCCTCTGGTGAAAATCTCATTACAGGATGCTATCATGATGGTTATTTTGTTGGACCCGCTCTTTCAAAAGAGATAGAAGAGATGTCTATATACAGATACGCCACACACACACAGGTTAATGATAAACCCGACGTGTGTGTCAACCACCGTAGACCCCAAGGTGAAGGAGCGCTGAATGCCAATGCGCCGTGTAATAATGCAGCACACAAGCTTTTGTCTTACCCTGTTCTCTCACGGAGTCGCTCACACTTGAATGGTGACCTTGGGCTATATTGTTATTCATTAGTGGACGGAGCGAGCAGACTGCCTCCCCCTCCTCTTATCTCTATGGGACACAAACCAGCAGCGGGGTGCCAATGGCGTTCCTATCTGTCCTCACTGTAATAAGCATCGCTGCTTTAAATCAGCGGAGGGGAGAGATCAGACAGCAGCCTTGAGAGATAAAAGAAGGGTCCTGCTGTTGTGTCCGTCAGGTGCCTCACACTTTCACGGAATACAAAGATGACTTCTTTTTTAACATAAAACCAGCGTTTCTATAAATCGAACTTTGGGGAAGCTGCGGATTGAAGGTATTACTTTATCTCCATCAGACAGAGAGCAGGCAGTTTAACAGCCAGTTTTCTGTCACTTACAACAATAATCAGTGATAATTTTTTTCAAATAACGTTCCGTTGATTGTTACCTCGAAATCAGCAAACTCAACACAAAAAGCACGTAATTGCTAATTTAAGTCTGATGAATGCCACCTGTTAATGCCTTCGTGACGAGTGATCGTTAGCATAATCAGCATCCCATAAATTGGTGCGTAGGGCTTCCAGCGCCGCTCCACTTGTGGACACCTTTCATTCATTCAGAGCTTGGAGCAGTGCTGTCGGAAATATGCAGACACAACGTAATTAGCAGCGTCAGTAGCCAAGGGGGACCCAAAAATATGAATGTCTGAGCTGCTGACGACGTGTCATTAAAGCGTGGCTGTACTGTGACAGGCAGGCGCTGACATTAAGTCAAAAACTCAGAGCGGGTCAGGGCGACTTGGTCACGGCGGTCTTTGAGAAGATATTATACAGAGGCTGATGTATGTGAATAGAGGATGTTTCCGAGATAACAACCTGCATAAATCCCCTGAGGCAGCTGTATCTGAGGTATCATTTGTTGTCTGCTCGTCTTCACTGACCAGCAGGACTCCAGTCCAATAGAGACATCACAATTATTAAAAAAAGATAGTGTATGCCTGAAAGTGAGCTGCTAAGAACCGAGAAAAGAGAGCTGATTTTAAAAGCACATGAAGCTGAAGTTGTAGGAAGAAAGTTGGCACCGTTCAAGTGCCTCTGAAGAACTGTTCATAACATTTTCATTGGCGCTTTGGAAGTTGGCTGGGCGTGCAAGTCACTGGAGGTGGATTCACTGAAGTGTGGAAGTGAATTGCGAGTTTAAAAGTAGAGGGGTCCTGCATGTCCTTCAGACAACCCACTCAAAAAGTTAGGAACGCAGACTCATTCAATAAACCATAGTTGTCTTGCATATTTATTATGCACTTCTGCTCCAGTGTGCGTGTTTCAGTGGAAGGAAAATTCTTGTTCTTCCTACCTTTGTTACTGGCTCCAAAAGATTAGATTCAAGAAGAATGGGTTTGCCTGCAGTCTGAACCTATATCTTTACAGGTTTGATTAGATATGGCACAAAGGTAATAGCACCTCACATTCCCTTCAAAGGGGTCAGTGAAAAAAATAATGGGAATCAACAAACTCTTTGTGCCGTCTTGCATCCCCTTTATGGAACAAGTCATGATAATAAAATGGGGATTTGTGAACCTTGGCAAATGTTCATTCACTCTCCCTCATTTCTTCATCCATCCCTCCCTTTCAGCCCTTATGCCTCTTGGCCCTTATCCATTCTCATAGATCCGTGCTTCCCTTTATTATCCTGTAAATTTAAAATAGCCAACTCCTTTCTCCAATCACTTCACCCAATCTCTAAAGCATACCGGTACCATTCCTCACACTGACCCGCACGGGGAACCAATCATTACTTACCGTTCCTGTCGCCAATCCAATCAGCTCCTCCTGATCCAGACGTGACTTAGGCACCATCTAAAACTTAATTTTGGCAGGGGTTGGAACATTATATTCAGCCATTTTGGTTTGTTTCCATACTATCCCCCTGACTTAAAGTTGTCCACCCACCTAAGAAACATCCACATGAAGATTACAAGTCTGACACAAACACAAAAAAAATCTCACTTTATTTCAAAGCCAGATGATCGGGATTGATTCCCTGAAAGCTGTTATCCAAAAGCTCCAGCGATGCACAACAATAGATATCTCAAAATAGCGTCTGTCTGTAATAAATTCTGACAGGAAATTGAATGCGCTAACAGATGAAAGGGTCTTCATTCATTTGTCTCTTTCTCGTCCCGAGATAGGATGCGACCAAACCAGTACGAAATTATGAGCGGGCAAATAGGCCTTTTGTATCCCGCCACCCACAAAGTGCATTTCATGTGCTTTCGTGTGTGCCCAAGGGAAGTCTAAGGTCATCAAAGAGTCTTTGCATCAAAGCTGCATGACGTAAATGTGCTGTGTTCTGACATTACTGCTCTGCACCCGGAGTAAGAGAGGGGACACACACGATGCCTTTCATTTACAGACACACAGCGAACATACAGTAGATTTCCACAGGGACACGGGTAACTTCAACGATTGCATTGTCCTGAGATTTGTGAGCTCATTTACAGTGGAGGTTTGATTGAATTTCTTTCTTCCAGGAAGCCACCGGTTTCCATTGATTTCTGTGTCATATGAAAATCTACTTCTGAACACCCAGAGAAAAGAATCCTAATGACTTGGTGGTCCCTGACTTTCACTCAAGTGACATCATGAGGTTGGCTTTTGTGGTTTAAGGGGAAAGTGTTAAATTCTTTGGGATGGATTGTGATGGAATTTGGTACAGATATTGATTTCCCCCTCAGGAAGAGGAATAAAGATCAAATACCTGCAAAACACAATTTAAAACTGGCATTCAGATGATCCTCAGCTGTACTTTGTAAGTAGTGTTAATCAGCCAATGTCAACATGGCATCTTGAATAGGTAAAACATTATGTAACATCATCATGTTGGCATTTTCATTGTTGGTGTTGCTCTGCATTTACATCTTTAAACTGCAGTTAGCTTGTTGTCAGAGAACCTCATCATTCTTTGCTAAAATGGCTAAATGTGTGAATTTAATTTAAAAAGTCTACTTGTCTAATGTTAAAAAAAGGTAATTGGAAAATCTAAGGGGAAGCTGATACTTGAAAAGAAAGGGCTTCTACAACGTGCTGGGCAACCATGTTAGAAAACCAACTTCTTTTCTATCTATTTCTTCTTTTTGCGGCACTAATACCCCTTTTCAGCCAAGGTGGTTCAGGTGGCTGGTTCGGAGCCATTGCCTACTCTGGAACCAGTTCTTTGCGTTTTAGCAGGTTTTTTCACTATGGACACCAAATCGAAGCAACTGTGGTCCTAAGACGGGAGCAACACTAAAGAGTCGATGTAGTCCATCATAGTTGTTCCTATAAGACTGGGAAATTGGAGATGTATACAGTGATGGAATGATGTGACTATGGTGACTCTCATGCCTGTGGAAAAGCAAATCCGTTCGCAGGTTGGACCAAACTCTAAACCAGCACTAGCACCAGCCCAGAACTAACTCTGGTTTGCTTTGGTCAAAAGAGGGTATCAAAGGTGCAAAGCAGGCCGACAGCAGGAACAAGCCGTGACACCGTTTAATGGGGATAATGGAACACTCATAGTGTTGCACTCACTTGTTCACACGAAAAGTGAAAGGAACAGTTGCGTACGGAATGAAAACAGATAGTTTGCGAGAGAAGTTAATTTTATGACTCCTTCTCACCTCCATACAGCCAGTCAATCACAGAGTGAAGTTGGTGAAAATGGTGGATTGTCGGTTTTCGGATGGGCACAACTGGGAGAATATCATTGTTTGGGCCATGAACAGCACTGGCAGACAAGACTTTCAACAGGTTCACAGAGTATTTCTCCTCCCCTGGTATGCAATCTCCTGGCAGAAGGTTGTTCTTTCAGGCACCAGGCAACATCAAAGAAACCCTCCGCAATTTGGGTGCATTTCTGAATATTTGTGCAGGGGTCTTTTTTACCCATATAGACAGTATCTGTTTCAAGCTGTTTGAACATCTGACAGGAACTTCAACTTCCGTAAGCCTGAAAAGACACATTACGCAAACAGGGTCAACATGATATCAAAAGATCAGGTCATTGCAACACTATAACATGCCCATCAACAGCAACATGATATATATTCAAAATACTATGAGTCTCTGTAATATTGTGAGATGGAACATTGTGTTATGCAGTTCCTGTGTCTTCTTCAAAACTTTTCTTCTTAAAAAAAGAATGTCTTGACTCAAACTTTTAATGTGATTGGGCAGTCTTCCATTGCTCCCTGGAGAGACGCTCATACGCTCATAAATAGTGATTAGACTGTGCTAAGCCATCAAGATAACTTTTATGAATTCCTAAATCTCGTGGCGTTCGCCCTGCGGATCTCTGCTTCCATTTTCCATTTATGTCTCCCCTCTGCCGTCCTGGTCTGACAGCTGTGTAACTACGATTTTTAAGACAACGCCATGATTGAATCTGGTAATTATTGTCACTGAAGCTTGCCTGTTGACATTGGCGACAACAGACCAGGGGGGTGATATAACTCGCTAGCCTTCCCAGTACGTTGTAAAGTTACAAGCCTATGTCAAATTATGAGAGCAAAGAAAATGTACTGCTGTGATTACCCGCCCATTTGAGTTGATTTGGGTTACATAGGACACTAAACATACTTTCCGCCCCCTTAGCATTCAGTTAAAGTTTATAATCACCACTGAGGTTCATTTGTAGTTCGTCCTTGGCCCCTTGTGGCACGGGGCCAGCAGGAGCAGCATCCCGCTAAGGCTGAACCATCTGTGCGCGTGCACACACGCAAGCGCACACACACCCGAGGCTCAGACTTGTTGATGGGGTTCAGTGACATGCTCCGAATGGATGTGTGTGTGTGTGTGTTAATGTAAGTGTATTTGCGCAACAAGAAAATACGAGTCCTTGGATGCTATTGTCGGAAACAAACGGCAGATGGTAAATGATCAACGGTGAGGTTCTTTTCTCGGATTAAGTCAATGAAGACACAACTGTTTGTTTTAAAAAGGTTTTTAAAGTGATGGATAAAGATTTTATGATGAGAAATTGCTGAAGATTTAATTTTATGCTTGGAAGAGGGCATGAAGGACTTCCATTTCATCCGTTTATTTGAGGAAATGCAGTCTTATTTTCAGACAAAGCCAAATGTTTCTTCCGGGGGAGAATGAAGCTGTCTGTGGTCTATAACACCAATGCAGTATTAGTGTGCACACGCTCACTTAGTAAGACCAAACGTGGGGGGAAAAAGGAAAAAACCTGAGAGACGGGGTCTTGCTCCCATCAGCGTCCCATTCTGCAGAGTCAGCGTTCCTCTGCCCATCACCAACCCCTCCCTTCTCTGTCTCTCTCTGTTGCTTTCTCTTTACAACCAAAGCACTTTTTCCTCTCCTTTCCGTCCCTCCTCCATCTCTCATCTTGATTTCCCTGACTTGTGCCCCTGCATCCTCCATCCTCTCCTCTGCCCTGCGAAAGGGACTTGCAGCCCCGATGAACGGAGGGCAAAGCCGGAGCCACAGAGCATCCGTCATCCATTCGCTTTGTCCTCCGGCACCCCCCCCCCCCCTCCTCCCTCCCTCCCTCTCTATCCCATCCCTCTTCCATTCACTCCCCCTCCTCCTCTGCTCTCCCCGGCTTGCCGCGGCTAGGCTCGCTGCACTTCTCCATGCGCCGCGATGGAGAGCGCACACAGTTGGCTTACTGCAGCTGAGCTGAGCCAGGTGGAGAGCGGCAGAAAGGGCTGACTCGTCCCAGAGGGAGCGGAGAGGTGGGAGGTGACCCTCGCGCTCTCTGTCATCACTTAAGAACACAACAGTGCTGAAAGACGGGGGGGAATTGGACTGCCTGCGCACCAGATGGGACATTCAACAAGGGCGATACTTTCTGCCGTAAACTGAGAGAAATCTCTGAATTCTGTGTTTGAAAAAAGCTTCTGTTGACTCCTGATATGGATCCCGGCTGAAAGTGGATTGTCTGGGTTTTCAGTGTGATGGGATGTGGATTAGAATGCTGATGCGGAGCACCTGAGCTTCGGGACATAGCGCTCTGTAGCAGGACCACATGGACATGTTTGGCTTCTCCAAGATGCCAAAGCTGTCTGGGTGAGTGTGCGTGTGTGTGTGTTTGCTCTTGTACTGCTGTTTCCTGGGAGTGCTACAAATGTGTTTTTCATTTTCCTATTCCAATTTCTCGACAAATGTCAAGAACAAAGTCAAGGGAATCCGTGCAAGATATTTCCTAGGTAAAATCGTCCAGTTTGGCGGGTCAGTTGCATATTCAGTTGGGTATGCAAGTCATGTCCCCCCAGATTTCTACAGGGGAATGCACTCTCCATTTACTTTGTCCACTGTTTTGTGTTTCACCCGGAAAGTTTTACGACTCCATAAAGATGGAAATGAAATTGTTTCGACTGAGAGATCTTGGTGATAGGGCTGGAATTGTTTGATGAGGGCCGAGCTAAAAAAAGGGAAGTTGTACAAAGCAGACCTGTATGTGACCGGCGTGCGTGAGCAGGTAGAGGCCTTCTAGTGTTTTTTGCCTCATTATTTGAGCGAGTAAAAGATCAAAATATCGTGATCTGTGAGATCCAAGTGGATACTGACGACAGCAGCAACAGAGGGTCGGCAAACGCGGGAAGCGGAAGGTGGGGTGGGATCAGATTGTCCATGAAACAACCAGGTAGTGTGAGGGGATTAAGAAAGAGAAACAAGAGAGGACTGACAATGGTTGCTGAAAAGGAGTGAGCCTGTGGAGCCAAAGGAAGAGGTGTAACAAGACTACCAAGTGCTTAAGAGGAAAGTTGGTTTACAACTTTGTGCCAGAAAAGGACGATTAGCCTGAGCAGTGCAGATAGTGAGGCAATGTTTTTTTCCTCCTAAAGGTGCTATTATCTCCTCTTTTGCTTCAATTAAAGCAGTTCTGCATCCCCAACAAGTTGAATTGAACCAGCCTCGGGCCTGAAAACTAAAGAAACACTAAGAAGTCTTAAGACAGAGGAGACTCTTAGCTGTAATGAAGAGCTCAGCGCACAACAATCCCCGCTCGCTGTAATTTTAAATGCCACTCACACACACACATACACACTACACGATACACCATACGGAGACACACGTACGTAAATACATGTTTTCATGATCCTTGACTCGTACGTGGTCACATCGCTAAGCTCGCCAAACATGGCTCATGACAAATCTTTTAAACCTACACATATACGCACCCAGAGGTTGGCATCTGGAGCGCTATTCTACTCTTCTCAGAGGCATGACAGAGCGAAGGAAAGTCTAGTCTCACATGTGGTTCAGACTTGGTTGCTTCCACAAGTTTGCTTACTCTTTTTATTATTATAGATTCATCTGCTCATTATCTTCAAAATTAATCAATGAATTCATCCATAAAATGTCAAATGTAATCTATAAAATGTCAAGAAATTGTGAGAAATGCTCATCACATCTTCATCAACAGTCCAAACCCCAAAGACTCTTCATTGACTATCATAAATGGCAAAATAAAAGTCACATTTCAGAAGCTGGAACCAGCAAGCCTGACATTCTGGCTTTAAAAAAAATGACTTAAAGGATTAATCAATTATCAAAACAGTTGGCAACTGCTACGCTTTTGATCGATTGATCACTTAATCGACTGATGCAGCTCTAAGTCTGAGACAGTCCGAGGAGGACATTTAAATCTCTTTCCATTGGCCAAATTCTCTGGTTTGGGTAGACAGACTCAGCCTGTGGAGGTTTTGACTTACCTGCTGGTAATGTGGTAATGGATTATATTATGACTGTAAAACAAGAAACTTAGGCCAATATGAAGTTGCAAACTGGAGTGTGAATGTCTGTTGTCCAACAGACTGAATGACATGAATAAACTTTTAAGCATGAACACGATCGTTCCCTGACATTAACCATGGAACCATATAAAGATGAAGGTCCAGTGATCAATTTTTAACTTATTTAAGATGGACAAACTACATATTTTGTTGCTACGGCTCATCATCTTGTCATCAATCTGTGGTTTAGTTACACACCACTCCATCTTTTTCTGTCCTGTCTACACTCTTAGAAATAAGGGTTCCAAAAGGGTTCTTCTACAAGGGCTGAGGTTCTATCTGGAACCATTTGCTTCTGAAAAACCCTTTTCTTGAATAAGCGGTTTTTCAAGGGTTCTTGGGAACACTAACGGTTCCAGTAAGAACTATTTTGATCCAGAGAACCCTTTTTTGGAGAAAGAGTTCTTCAGGGATTGTTGAAAGCATGGGTATAAGATCCTGTATGGGTTCTTTGTAGAACCTCTCATGGGGGGTTCTGGGTAGAACCTTACACACACAGTTCTAGGTATAACCCTTTATGTTGGGTTCTAGGTAGAACCCTCCAAAAGGTTCTAGGTGGAACCTTTATAAAAGGTTCTACCTGGAGCCAAAAAGGGTTCTCCTATGGGGACAAGCCGAAGAACCTTATATGGTTCTACTTAGAACTTTTATTTCTAAGAGTGTAGCTTTGCAATGTCCCAAAGCTGCAAAACTTTTAAAATCCTTTTTTTTGACAAGGGAAACAAAACAAGGCTTCGGTTAACAACTTATTTGAAATGTATAAGCGAACCAAAGCAACACACTGTGCTCTCCAGTGCTTTTAATGCCTGCCAGGCATAGTATTACATCCAGAACCTTTCAGAATTATCCCTATAAATCATAAGGGAGATAAGTACTTTCTCAAAATGAGTTTTTCCGGATTTCATTTCAATGAGTTTCCAAACAAACACATAAAACGGAGAGCATCCATATTTTGCACATTAATGCAGATGAAAGTGTGACACAGCAGAGAACCAAGCGCCCGAAGTGTGCATGTGTTGCGTTTTATCACGTCTTTATCTTTATTTGACTTCTGATTTGGATAAATAGCTCCCATTTCTCATAAGCGGTGCTTTCCTCCCCTTGTCTTTCCAAAGTTTTGACCTCCTGGGAAACACTTGCACTCCACTTTATGCCTCACCATTTTGTTTTGTCAGACAGTCAGAACGATCGCCACACCCTCTCTTACACATTTGGCTCCATCCGTCGCCGACAGACTGCAAAAATGGCGAAAAATTAATCAAGGCGTAACGCTAACAGGCACCGAGAGAGCGCTTGCATCACTGGCAGCTAACTTAGCTGCACTTTGCTCGCACCCAGATGGCTGCTGTGTATCCATGAGCTGTCATCGTACAATTTTGGAGCCTTCTGTTTGCAAATGGCAAACAAGCCAAATTTGCTTCATAAACTTTAATGATCATTTATCACATCTTAATTCTTGTGATAAATCATTCATCGTGATGGGAAGGTGGGAAATTAAACAGCTGCAGCAGGTGAAAGGGACTCGTGATCTTTCAGTTTTTTTTTGTTTATATTCTAACCATGGAAGAGTTCGTCGCACATCCAGATTTGTTTCAGAATGATTAACCTAATCTCTTTCATCCGAGCATCCTAAAAGACAAAGACAGGACCTGTATCAGCGTTCGCAGTGTGGGAAAATGTTGGCCGTGGTGTGTCGGCATTTGGCAGCGAAACTCGCCAGCAGGGCTTGTTTGTGTTCTGCATATCAGATTACAATAATGCGTGCCAAATTGCCCTCTGCTTTATGCCAATGCATGCTGCTACTTCAGAGGGCAAAGTTCCATTGTACCCAGAGCCATCTGACAAGTCGCGGCGTCCTAAGGAGTGTTGCGGGTGATTTTCAGTTCTCGAGCGAGTCGGGGCAGTCATCGCTCGTTATCACCTGTAAACATTTTGATAATCCCTTCAGACATTTTTGGATAAAAAAAAGTTACACATTTACATGGGGAGCATCCGCCTCTATTGTATGTTGGTTTGTTTGATGATAGTTGATGGTAAAAAACACTTGGATACAGGCCGCCTGTGCAGTTTTTGACCTCTCGTAGCGCTTCTGAGCATTGTTTTCATGTGTGGCTCCCCGTTTAGTTTGTTCATTTTTGTTGTGGTTTGTTTAAAGTAAAACTCAATGAGGCAACTTTAAGGTTATGTAAGATTGACATGATGGTACACACTCATCTACCAACTTGAGCTCCACACCCATATGTATTTTTCCTTGTTACACATGGAACGCACTTCTTCCTCCAGTGGCCGTGACTATTGGACTTCAGCATTTTTATTCATTTTAATTTAATCGATAGTCTCATTGAAATCGGTCTCCTTTTCAAGAGAAATATACAGTTTTAGCATACAGAGACTCAGAGAATGATACATTCACAGAAACACTTTCACAATCAAAGAAAAACAGCCTTTTAAAATGTCCCAACGAATTAAGAACTCTATTTTTTCCTCCTCACTTCATTTGTATGCGGCGTAGTATCTGAACCCACTTTTGCCAAGTTCGGTGTGAACAGCAGGTGCAACCAATGCCAAAATATTCCGTGACCTGACACTGTAAGCACTGTATTATATTTTAACCAGAGAGCAGAAGTAACTCAGCAAAACGACCCGCCCTTCCATATAAGGTGCGACGCCGAGTTGGAAGTTCATCACCTGTGATGATGCGCGGTGCACACCAGGCTTTCAAAATGAGAAGCACGCATGTGTACAATAACACCATAATCAAGTGCAGACATAATTCTGTTTTCACGAGGCGCAGAATCGTCCAAAATGGGCTTATCTCCTCGGATACTGAGGCGTTATTTCCATATCCGTCCACCTTCCCCTCAAACATGCAAGTCCTTTCTGGGGCCAAATGGAGGGTAACAACTGAGTACTTCACTATTTACAAGAGTTATTACGGAGGTCACAACACAAGAAAAACAAGGGGAAAAAATGGTTTCCCAAACAATGAGAAAGTAAGGGCCACTTACCCACAGAGCTTCATGCCCGTGAGTAAATTATAGTTGTTATTGGTTGCTCTCATCCTCCCGCCCTGCTTCCACGACCAGACTTTGGAATAGGAGACAAAATCGGTGTGTATTCTTGAAAAATCCAGCTATTTTTGCTTTCTTGCAAAGAGTTAGATAAGGAGATCAACGTGGACAAACCTACGTTATCTGTATCTCCCTGCTTCCAGTCTTTGGCTGATAGCGTAAAAACCAGTGGTGTCCATCTTCTCATCACCCCAAAATGTCACTTCTTTTAAGTTTAGCTGAAGCAAATGTGCGATTAGCAGCGTACCTTCCAAAGTTTATGTCGTTTTTTTCCAGTATGAAATTCCCTTTACAGCAACTAGTACCTGTCCTCTGATAACATAGCTCAGTGTATTAATCAGCCACGCATATTTTCTTAACAAATACGCAGTAATTGGTGTCGGTGCAGAGAGCCACCACCACCACCACTCCATTCCTCTCTTTCTCACTCTCTGCCTGTAACCCCTTAAAGTTGCACGATTTTTCTTGATTTGCGTCTGGATAATCCTCCTAAGGGATTTGGTCGGTGATCACCGCAGGAGGGGCCGGCAGGGCGGAACACACTGTTGGCTGTTTTCATTCAGTATATGAAATCACATCGCACACGGCGCTCTCCCTCTCCCTCTCCCTCTCCCTCTCCCCCTCACCTATCTGTCCGCTTTATACGGCGGCACATCCATCCTCTTATCTGTGTATCTCCCCCTGCCTGTAATTTAAACCAGGTACAGTCTGTCTGCCAGATATGATCCATCTCTCAAATTGACAAATTGAAACTGATATTTCCTCTTGTGGCGGGATGCCGAAATACATTTTAAGACGTGTTTTTTTTTTTTTTGCAGAACATCCGTTTAGAAAGATGTAATTTTTTTTCTTATTAGTTTAAAACCACGTTGGCAACTTTAATCTCAGCCCAGTCAAATAACACATTTTTCCTCTCTCTGCATCTCAGAAATGCAATGCTTTAATCAGTCCTTCATTCTCTCCCGCAGGGATTCATTTCCTGGCGAACGCTAATATTCTGTTATGCTGTGATTACCGCATTTTGCTCCCAATAATTCCAGTCGTCTCTCACGGCAGATAATGCTGAGCGACCGGAGCGACGCGCCCCGTGCTTCCTGCTTCTCTTTGACGAGCGAACAAATTTGATCAATTATGCAGATGAGGCAAAAACCCATTTTGTTCCCTTTGCTCCGCTCGGATCCGAAACTTCCTCCTCCCCCCCTCGTCTCCGCTGCGCAGAAACAATAATAACTTTTAGAACGGGCATCATCTCCCAATTACGCTTCAATTCTCAAACTGGGAGCGCACTGACATTCAGATCTGATATGCCAGCTGATCATTAATGCAAAAAGTGAGCCTTATTGAATTTTTGCCCGCGGGACCGCGCGCCGTGTTCTGTAAATGTTAAGAGAGTTTGACATACAGCGTGTTTTATTCCCTGTTAGCGCTTTAACGTCTCATGTATTCTGCATGGAACCTGGTTAGGAGGCAACGCTGCTCGGTGCATTATTCAATGGCACGTTGGGTACGTAAGGCTTCTGCTGCGTAAACAGCCTCGCGGTAACCAAACTGTGACTGCGGAAGTTCAGTTCCAAAGCGTTTATTTCCCTAACGCCCGTCGTAACAAGCATGTAATGGTGTTTGGCCCGAGATTGAACTCCCCGGGAACAAAGGCAATAAAACCGCCGATGTGTCCCGAGTTGATACAGTCAAGAGACGGATCTTCTCTCTGAAGTTTCGGCTTCATTCTAACACTACAGTAGACTCTATGTTGAGTTAGCCGGTTACAATACTGCTTTTCATTAAGAAATTCTCTAGCTGATGTATTCAGGTTCATTTTTAGAATTGCTTCAGGAGGCATACTGTATAGAACAGTGTTAAAGTAAGGAAAGAAACTAACCCTAACCCCTAACCCTAGTCCTAACCCTGGATATGGTTAAACTCTTTCCGTTCAATTTATTTTGTTGTGGCAAGGACTTGCTATAAGCTGGCTAGGCTTAGGCACCAAAAAACACTTGGTGAGGGTGCGTTTTGGTCAGGAAACCCATTTTTATTGCCACAAACACAGCTGGAAATGGCCCAACCTCTCGTCGGTCCATCAGTATCTGCTTTTTGTCGCCACAAAAATGTCCCAAGATCTCCTTTCAAATATCCAGTCGTGTCACGCTTACATATGTTGAAACACCTCGGCCCCTCTACAAAAATATCAAGTGGTTTAACGCTCGAAAATGTTGAGAACTCTCTAGCTGTTGCGTCACCATCATCCCCCCACTACTCCTCTGAGCATAGATGTCAGCTCATCTACACATGTTATCTGAACGTAGTATGATACGGATTGTGCAAATGTTGATACGAAGCATACAAACGTAACATCTTTGGGTTGTCCGGAGACTTTACCAAGGAGCGCTGAAGCTGCTCTAAATGCCCGTGATGGCCGGACTCCTCACCGAGACACTGCCAGTTTTATCTCATATTTCAGATTTATTCCCTTTGCACTTCACATAATACAGACGACAGACTCAGCCAAGCTTGCCGTCCCTCGGCTCCTGCTTCACACTTAGCATACAGACATGAGAGTGATGTCGATCTTTTCATCTAACTCTCAAAAAGAAAGTGAATAAAAGTGTATTTCCAAACATTTCAAGCTTTTCCCTGACGTATAAGAAATGATGGTAACATGCACATTTTCTATTTGTATGTGTTTTTTTATACATTACGGTTTAAACCCTCATGTTGTGTGTGCTTTGTAAGTAACACAATCGGTCCCTGTAGGAGGCAGATTCCCAAGGCGATGCTTACGGAAAACAACTCTTTTCAAACATGTTACATTTCCGGCGTCTGCACAGTGAAGCGCATGTCGCAACGTGCTGCGCCTTTGCCCTCCACTTCCGTACCATTTCCCTTACAGCTGCCGTCGTTCCCTTTTTCCCACAAATGCTCGTGGATGCGTTCGCTACGAGCCCGGCGTGTGATAAAAGTGTTAAAACACAGAGGACACATGGGTGATTTTGGCATCTGTGTTCGCGTTACATAACAAGGCACATCAACTCGGAAAAACCATGTATTTTTCTAAGCGATCACAAAAGCTGAATAATACAAAGGAGCCTCCGCGGATTCGACGACTAACATGCGGACGAGGCTGTTTCGCAGAGCCCATACAGTCGTACTGTACGGTCCGCTCGGCGAGTGCACGCTCAATAATTGATCGCTTCGGCCGTGTTTTACTACACGGAGCGAGCAATTCTGCGGTTGTAGGACGGCGGAAAAAAAGTTAAAAATACCTTCCGCGGCTTACATTTTCGATTCTCTCTCATGCGTGCGGTTTGCGACAGGAAAAGGGAGTTAGAGGAAATGCGGTGAATCCTCGTCATTTATCTTTAATGCCAATTTTTGCATGCATTTGTTTGGAACATAAGTTGCCAGTTGTGATGAAATAGACTTTGAAATTCGTTCATTTTTAATTGATTGTCTCCTGATGTCTGATAAGAGTGAAGGTTAGACCAAAACAAAGAGAGTCAGGTAAGAGGAGACGGGAAGCAAAGTGTATCACACGTTCGGTGGATTGACGAATGAGATCTGACAATAGGAGAAACAGTGACACGGCAGATGATGGATGAGCTCACGCTGACTTCCGCCAGTGGCCTGTTTGTTGATACATCTGTTCGCTAAAGAGGCTAGTGGAGTGATTAGTTCTGCTCCAGATACCATCGCATAATACTTAAGTGCCACTGTGCCTACTACTCAGAGCCACACGACACACACACACACACACCGAATGTACTGTAAACCTCCACACAGTACAGTACACAAATACACACGTATACGTTGGCAAACGCGTGTACGTGTGTGTCAGAGCAACGTCGAGATTCCCTGATTGAGCGCGACTATTACCTCCCATAACTGGACTGAAATGAATTGACTAATTCAATTTAAAGCAAATTGAAAAAAAGCCCGACACAGCTCCGTCCCTCCTGCAGCGTGAAGCCGGTTGGGAAATGGATTAGGGCCACAACCGAGCTTGATTTTTCATGTGTAAGCGCGCGAATTGAAAAGACACGAAGCGGCGGATTGTTACCAGAGGAAAGACCTTGGATGTGTTGGAAGCAAACAATGAGCGGCGACCGACAGAAGCAGCTGATATGTAAAAATGCACCTTGAGCCTGTGGTCTTTAAAAGCCAGGGAAATATAACGAAATCAGTTCATTTCAGTATAAAGTGCTGCGCATGCTTTGGCAGCTGCTGTTTTTAACACCGCTGACTACCAAGGGACGCGCAGGCAAAGGTGTCATTTACACTGGGGACGCTGGGGACATGTCCCCACCGCTGTTTGGAATGACTAATTTTTCTTCCCGTCACTTTCTAAAAGCACAACTGGTAATTAAAAATGTGCTTAAAAAAATCAGCTTCCGCCAAGAAATGTTAACTAACAAATGATAATTGGGCCGCCGTTATGCAATTTTTTTTTCTCACTGTAATTATCTACTCCGACCTGGAAATGGCATCTGTTGAATACCGTTTTTATTTAAGCTTTTATTGTCTGAGCCCATGGGCGTAAGTTTGCATAGGGACATAGGGACAAGTCACAACCAAAGTCTGGGAGGGAGGGAGTTGTCCCTACCAATAGTTTGATATATTTTAATGTAACGATTTATTTTATTTTTTTTACATAATGCATTGAATATAATGTTCTTTGCAAACTTATTCGTAGTATTAAGCATATGTATAGAACTATTTGTCCGACGTGCCCTCTCATCGCAATCTTCAGTGTAACCTGCAAGGCAACACGTTTAGATACGCTGCCATTCGATTGGCTGAAGGGTTATCACGTTTTCGGCAAAT